>AP025053.1:29611600-29961802 GCA_036186865.1 Eustoma russellianum | reverse complement strand
TTTTTTTTTTTTTTTTTTTTTTGGTTAATACGTGGGTGAGTCTGATCCCATACGTCTTTTGTTTTGGATGGTTGATTTCCTGAAGGATATGTGTGCTGCTAAACTGAAGTTGATTAAGTAGGTTTATTTAGAGGTTTCTTGAAGGATATGTGGGCTAGTAAACAGTCTGAAGCAAGTTAAGTAGGTTGATTTAGAGGTTCTGAAGGTCTAAACCTTGTGGGGGTGTTTGTTTTGACTTGGATAGTATAAGATGAGGAGCAAGCTATTGATGACCATGGATTTGGAAAGCATGTGCAGGTAGCGGTATGAGGCTGTGAGCTTGTTTCCCTTGACTGAACTGGGTTACCCATGCCTGAAGTATATTCTTAACTACATATAGAAGGGAAGAATTATTCTAGGCAAAAGAGTGATAAGGCTGAGAATATTGGTTACTGAATTTGTTTATGAGATAGCTGCCAAGTGTAATGTGAATTTTGACGCTTTCTTTCTTCTATGGGTATGATTGACATGAAGTAGGATAAGATAAATGCATCCCTGTAGCGTCCAAAGATGCATGTGAAGCAGTAGGAGGCCTTATAACGTCCCGTAGTTCTCAGCACACTTAGGTTTGCAAATGTCGCGAGACATCCTTTTTTTTTCCTTTTGGTTTCTAATACTGATTATACTTTCAACCACTAGTGCAAAAAGAAAAGTGTCCCCTGAAGAAAGGTTGCTTGTTTGATTGGGCTTGAGCTTTAGTGCAATTAAATGAGGTCTGTAGAGCTTCTCTTCCCAAAAGAGCGGAATAAAATGCTGAAAGAATTCTTAAAATGTCCTTAGGTCATGGGTCTATCCTTTGGCCAAGTTACTCGTGTTGGCAGTTTCCTCGTAACAAGTCTTCGCCTCAACAGTCAACAGGACATCTGCCAAATGTGTAGAACATTGTCACTGCTTTATGATGATATTTATACATGCGGCTTTATGACTGTATCATCCGTTTAAAGAAAATTGTAATTGCCCTTTCAACTCCATCTTACTTAACAAAAAATAAAAATAAGAAAAAAAACCTCCATCTTTGGCCTTGAGAAAGGACTGATGTATGCGGATTCACAACCTTTTTCCTGTTTTCTTTTGTTTAGCCTTTGTCATGTTACTCGTGGGGAAGTTTCCTTGTAACAATTCTTCACCTCAATAGCCAAATGGACAGCCGCCACGTGTGGGAGCAACGCCGTTGTTTTATGATCAGTTGTATACATCTAGTTTTGTGACTGTATCATCCATTTAGAGCAAACCATAACTGCCCTTTATTTTAACTCTTTCACCTTTGGGCTTGAGGAGGGAATGACGTCCGCGAATTGACAACCTTTGTCATGTTCTCTTTTGTTTGGCATCTAGCGAAGTTTTCTTATTGGCAGTTTCCTTGTAACAAGTTTTCGCCTGAATGGTCAAAATGATACCTGCCACGTGTGAACATCGTCATTGGTTTTATTATCATTTGTATGCATCTGGCTTTATGACATTATCATCTGTTTAGGGCAAATTATAACTGCCCTTCATTTCAACTCTTTCACCTCTTGGCTTCAGAAAGGAATGACGTACGCGAATTCACAACCTTTTTCCTGTTCCTTCTGTTTAGCCTTTGGGTCATTAGTCGTGTTGGCAGTTTCCTTGTGACAACTCTTCACCTCAATAATCAAAAGGGCAGCTGCCACGTGTGGGAGCATTCTCATTGTTCTATTGATCAATTTATACATCTGGCTTTGTGACTGTGTCATCCATTTAAAGAAAGTATAACTATCCTCTTTTAAATTCACCTTTGGGCTTGAGGAGGGAATGACGTACGCAAATTTACAACCTTTGTCATGTTCTCTTTTGTTTGGCGTGTGGTGAAGTTACTCGTGTTGGCAGATTTCTTGTAACAAGTGCTCTCCTCATAGTGAAAAGGACAGCTGCCCCGTTTGGAGAATATCGTCATTGTTTTTATGATCATTTTTATACATCTGTCTTTATGACCGTATCATCTGTTTAGGGCAAATGATAACTGCCCTTTATTTCAGCTCTTTCACATTTAGACTTGAGGAGGGAATGGCGTATGCAAATTCATGACCTTCTTCTTTTACCCTTTTGTTTGGCCATTGGGAAAGTTACTCGTGTAGGCGGTTTCCTGGTAATAAATCTTCGCCTCAACAGTAAAAAAGACAGCTGCCACGTGTGGAGAACATAGTCATCATTTTTATAATCATTTGTATACTGCTGGCTTTGTGACCGTATCATCAGTTTAGGGAAAATTATAACTGACCTATATTTCAACTCTTTCACCTTTGCGCTTGAGGAGGGAAAGACATACAAGAAATTGTGACATCTTTCCTGTTCTTTCTTGCTTTATCTTTGGCTTGATTTTCGGAATCTGCTTGCGGAGAAAAAACTGTTAGGAGAGGATTCATTGTTAAGACATTTATAGGGTTCTCTTGACTTGATAATAGTGAAACTAAACATCTTCCATGCGAAAATTACGTGTATGTTAAGAAGGATAGATGACTTTGTTATTTGATGGACATTGTTAGAACTGATGTCTCGTTGAAAGCTTATTTACTCTTAACATATTCTTGGCTGGTTCCCTTGAAAAAATGTGGTTTGAAATAATATCAGTATATGTGATCTCTGTTCCACTGCAGTAGAATCTGCCTGTTTTCTTATAAATAGTGGACTGGCATGTTTGTATGCTTCTCTACTATACCTATGTGGTTGGACAATATCTTATCAATTAGTCCAGTCGTCATTTGGATGGAGCTTGCTGCTTTATTTATTATTTATTGGTAAGTCTCAAGCTTTTATATCCTTCTAATTGTGATTCATCAAATGCAGACCGTGGGTACTACTCTGTGGAGACTGTCACATTATTAGTAGCTCTGAAAGTTCGATACAGAGATAGAATCACAATCCTTAGAGGAAATCATGAGAGCCGTCAAATTACCCAAGTGTAAGACGTTTATAGTAGTTCATGATACTGAAGATGTCACTTTTCCTGGGTTAGATGTAATTGCTATTTGAGTGCTTATTTTTGTGATTATGCAGTTGGAAAAAAATGGGCATATTAAGAATGTAATGATTGTCTACTTCAACATACTCATATTTATCTTTCTAATTCTAGGTATGGTTTTTATGATGAATGCTTGAGGAAGTACGGAAACGCCAACGTTTGGAAGCATTTCACGGATCTTTTTGATTACCTGCCTCTAACAGCCTTGATTGAGAGTCAGGTTTGAGCACCCAATGTTACATTGATGCTCACTAATTTGCTTTTTTCAGCACTTCTAATGTACTATATGTTGATGTACTGTAGATCTTCTGCTTGCATGGGGGCCTGTCACCTTCGTTGGATACGCTTGACAATATCCGTGCCTTGGATCGCATACAGGAGGTGCGTAATACTGTTGCTAGTTGTACATTTGGGGTTTCTACTTAATTTCTCGTCTTCTGTTACTAGTTAATTCTCCTTTGTACAGTATTGATAATTTATGGTTGATCCAATTCTTTTAGTTTCATAACATTAGCATCTTCTCTCTCTCTCTCTCTCTCTCTCTCTCTCTCTCTCTCTCTCTCTCTCTCCCCCCCCCCCCCCCCCTCTCTCTCTCTCTCTCTCTCAATGTGCAGTAAATGAATTCATAAGTCTCTTAAGTGTTTTTGATGATATTCCTACTGCATTTCTAATAAGCAAACCAAGAGTGTAGTTGGACAGTAACGAAGCTTGGTTTGCAACCTCACTGCATGGTCTATGATTCTGGGATTCCCTGTAGACCTACTCTCCTTTACCAGTTTGCAATCCTTTTACTGGAAGTACACGCCTTCTGTGTTTTTTTTCCTTGTATGTTGGCCCTTCTGTTGTGACATTTTCATGATTTCGCAGGTACCACATGAAGGACCAATGTGTGATTTATTGTGGTCGGATCCCGACGACAGGTGTGGTTGGGGAATTTCACCTCGTGGTGCTGGGTACACATTTGGACAGGATATAGCTGCTCAATTTAACCACACTAATGGGCTTACTCTGATATCAAGAGCCCACCAGCTTGTGATGGAGGGCTATAACTGGTGTCAGGTTTGTCAAAGCTCCTAGTTTGTCTTGGAGGAGGCCTTATCGTAGTCCATTTTCGAATACTCATTCTTCGGTTTTTTTTAGGACAAAAATGTAGTGACTGTGTTCAGTGCTCCAAACTACTGCTATCGTTGTGGCAATATGGCTGCAATCCTTGAAATTGGGGAGAACATGGAGCAGAATTTTCTTCAATTCGACCCTGCTCCCAGGCAGATTGAACCTGACACTACAAGAAAGACTCCGGACTATTTTTTGTGAGCTTGCGTGTTTTTAGAGCTTGTAGTGCTAAATTGCTATTTAATCGCCGTAGATATGTCTCAAGGAAGTTTTGTTGTTCGGGAGTCATTGTTATCGTCATTCTTTCGAGTTTGGTCTGGTGACTTCGATCGTCTTATCATGATTGTTGACCTAGACTCATGGGAAGACACCAAGATTTTTGTCTTTTAACATTTGTTTATTTTCTCCCCATCGAAGGAAGCTAGAACAACACTGTTATCTTCTGGTATGTAACATCATAATGTACAGCTTTTGTGTTTTCTTGTCTTGTTCTGGATCTCTGTTTTTTTCCTTCTTTTTGGTGAGCGGATATGACTAGTGTTGCCATGGCGGAGTCGTTCCGGCGGCGTTATCTTGCCATCGTTGGCCATGTTTGAAAATCCCCGCGAATTGGGGTGTATCTTTCTCTGTCCTATTCCACAGCTATACGCGAAATATATGTGCGAGCAAGATGTTTGGTGTCTACTTTGGCATGGGGAACAGTGTTCTAAACAAGGCAGACAGTAGACATGTTATGAAACAATGTTAAAAACATGAACATTCTTAATAGTTGAAACAGGTAGTGAGTAGCCAAAATCTAAACTGTCAAACTTAAAATCTATGGATTTACATGAGAAAAGCTTTGGTTCCATTAATCGACACGTCAATGTTTTAACCCGACTTTTGTCTTGACAAACTTGTCTTGGTGATTCGTCCATTATCAAGGGAAAGAAGAGAAGTTCTGAAATTCTGATAGAGGAAGCATAGCTGCCTAATCAGTAGACTTGTCTGAAATGTATTATACATAAGACGGAAATATAATGTGTTTTCTCAACTTATCTCTTGGCAGCATTAATACTTGCCAAATGCAATTGGCATGGGTTCTAATTACTATGAACCAGATAAAAGTTCTGATATTTTCTCGTCATCCACATATCAACCTTTTTTTCTATTCTTTCAATACATACATTGTTGGCATACATCTTTTACTCCATTCTTCTCCCATATAAGTGTTTTCCAGCAGTACCACAAAGATGACCAAGTCAATATAAAATTAGCACCGTCGGTGGGCCATTATATATTGGCATATTCGGCCACGCGTCAACCTTGTTATACATGTCCTGTTGATGAAATGTTGGGAAAAAAACACATTGTTTGATGAAGTGTTAATAGAAAATGCTATTAAAAACACAAATAGATAATGATGGCGTCCTTGGCGTGAAGGGAATGGAAGTTTGGAAGAGAGATGTCCGAAGGGAGAATGGTCTTCTCCCCCTTCTTTCACAATCTTTTGGGAATTCCTAATTTGTCTTTGTTGAATTTAAATAAGGTGCACATAAGAACATATTGGTGTGATTTAGCCGCTCCCTGTTTTTTTAGACGACAATATTTGCAGCAAAAGTCCATTTCTTTAGAGTTTCACCGTCTAAAAGGATGCAAATTAATAGCATTTAAGTTGGTGAAAACTTATACAGTAAATCACACAAAATTTAATAGTCTTTTAGTTTGAATGAAGACTTAGGCACTTAGGCAGTGACCTAGATTTACAGGATAGTCTCTTAGTTTGAATGAAGACTTAGGCATAACCTACACAAGGTGTCATCCTGCAAACTAAGACTTCAGTTTAACAGTAGTGGAACGTTCATACTGTGTGTCTTTGGATTTGAACTATTGACGTTTTATAATAAAATCTAAATCTGAGTATCAACTATGTCATCAGGACAATATTTAATCCTTTATGTTGAAAGAGGATGATTGTCATCATCTCAGAGCGCCGTGTATGAAAGCAATCTTATCATCAACTTAAGCAAGCAGACCGTTCTTCCGGCTATGGAAGCCGGAATTTTCCAGTTTCAGATTCCGTTGAGTGTATCCCACCAAACCCACCATCATCTAAGCTTGATTCCTCGTAACTCCTCTTATTCTCCCCGTTCCCTTACCGTCAAGTTTTCTTCTGCAGATTCTCAGGCTTGAACCTCTACCTTTGTTCATTGATTTATTCTCAATATCAATCTTTTGGTTAATTTCTTGATCAATTGGTACAGGGACATAAGTATACAGGGCAGAGGCCAAGGAGGGAGTGGGTAGCTGATTGGGTAGCACAAAACGACGATTTTGTCCGGAGCTTGCCTATATATGTTGGAGGGCTGTCTCTTTTGGCTGTCCTCTTTAATCGTGCCATCTCCGGTATTGCTCCGGTAGCCGATGCTAGCAGGTATCAATATTCAAATGCTACGATTTTGAGCTTCCAAGTGTGAGATGACTTCCGCGGTTACACTTCTCCCACCTTTTGTGCTTATCTGACTAATAGTTTGATTTAAAGTCAGTCCCTTGACTTTTTTGTACATGTTTAATTACCAACTCATTTAGACGCTTGATCTTGTGGTGAAATAGCAATTTATACACTTAACACTGAACTTGTCACATGTGCACATTAGTAATAGCTGTGGTAGAATAGCCCCCTCATTTGTGGACTTGCAACACACACAGAACTGTAATAGAAGTGGTAGAATAGCAATTTATACACTTAACATTACAGATTAAAGAAGTCCCATAGGTCAGTGATGCGAGCTCTTTGGTTAAATATGACGTAGGTTTAGGAATTACGTAGTGAGAGTCCACCAAATGGAGATTCTTGACAAACTTGTATTTCTTCGGCCATTATCAAGTAGAGTGAGAGCTTAGGTAAACTAAATGATAGATTTTTGCTCCAAATGTGATTATATATAAACAGAAACGTAATTTGATATATGTGCTTAAATGCAGATGCCAAATGCATTTGGCATGAGTTCCAATTGGTATGAACCAGATTACTATTTGATGTTTATTTCTTTTCTTCTTTTGTTTTCGATATGTAGTTCACAGTCTAGAGCAGATCTGTTGACCCTTGGACTAGCTGTGACCAATATCCTAAATGGGCTTGTATGGATTTCTATTAGGCCAAAAGCTATTGCCGTGGTAAGTTGGTTACTTTATGAACACTATGTTTGATTTTTCCTCTGTTCTTACTTGGAAGTCTGCCAATTCATTTGTGTTTTATTGGTAATCTAGAGTTCTATAAGCTTCTTATGTTTGATATCATCAAATGTTGGTTTTAGGTAAGCCCTGAAGGCGTGGAGTGTCAATGGACGTCTTCTACTCTTCCTGATAGCGTAGTTTCAGAGCTGATTTGGTAGTTTCTTTTGGATAGCTTAGACTCTGGATTCTTTAATTGTTGTTACATTTAGACTCTGATCTGTTTTGCTGAGTGTATAATCTCTGCCAAGGTCATGAAATTTTTATGAGCATTATGGCTTCTTTTGTGCACTCAAGGGACCTAGTTAAGCAATGGAATATCCAATTCAAAGATTTTGTTAACGTATCGGTCTTATGTATAAGGTCTGGGGGATTTTATGGTAGGATTTTAGAGATTGAGACCTTCTCACCATGTTTTCCACAATTCGTAACCTATGGTGGTTGCTTCAGTCAGTTACCTAGTCGACTTCCTGCTGGGACTATGATGCTAGTGCTCCATGACAAAGCAGCTCTGCTGAGACCAGTGTTAAGTTGTCTATCTCAAACAGTCGCAGCTACGTAGTTTGAATCCATAGTGACTGTAGTGGAACATAGTTCTCAGTATGTGATTTTACACAAAAATAATCATAAAGATCAAATGAGCTTTTTAGAATGACTGCAAGAAATTTGAGAACTTGCTGGTCCAATAACCTTATTTGCCTAAAGCAACAGAAGAGAGAAGGTTGTTCCGTTTGGAGTGGATTGGATTGAAATTATTGTGGCAGTTTGAAGGTGAAAACACTGTTACATATCTTTTGCGCATTCACAGGGCATGGGATTCTCTTTCTGATTCAACTTGCTGCAGATCTTTAGTTATTGTTTATGATAACCGATGTATCCTCCAAATTGGGTATGCTGCTGCATCTTACTCCAATCCAAATGACGCTATACCCGTGGATATGAATAGTTTTATTCAAGGATCCCTATATCAGGGTCTCTTGAAATCTAAATCACGTAAGGTACATACAGATCATCATTAGCATATTGTGGACTGACATTGATGACATGCAAATGTTATTTTCCATGCAGAAAGCTACTTAGCCAACTTGTCTCTTTATCCTGCAAAGTCGCAGTTACCATTTTTGCCGTCAAATACACAAGTATACCTCCAGTCTTCCTCTAGCATCTTTCATCTGAATTTTATCAGTGAATTTGCAAAATCATATTATGGGTAACCATGCTGTTTCAGGCTGTTATTTTGCAACCTCTTGGGGACAAAGGACTTGCAGTTATTGGCGGTGACACAATTAGGGGATTCACTACGTCAGACCAGGTGAACTTATGCTATAGCTTATTTCTAGTTATCTGCAAATTTGTACCGCTCTTTTTTCAGGTTTCTACATCTTTGGCACGTATGTAGTTCAGGCACCTAATCTGCATCCGTTTCTTGAACAAAACCACACTCATTTGGCATTACCCAAATCGATATTGGCACAGAGAAAAGAGGGGGGGGGGGGGGGGGGACTTCGAGGACAGTCTAATTGCTACGAGTTTCCTTTTTGTCCAATCCAAGAGAACCATTCATGACAATAACAACAATAACATTACCCAATTGCCTCAGAGACTTCCGTCTATGGCGGAGTATGGGGAGTCGGATGTACGCAACCATACTCATGTATTAGAAACGCATGGAGATTATTCCCTGATGATCCATAATGAAAATTTAGAGAACGATTCATGAAAAAAATAATAATTCTATTTACTCTCTCTTTGTTGTATATAGGCATGGATCGCATCAGTTGCAGAAAAGTTAGATGCCACACTTGCCAGAGTTATGGATGAATTATCTGTAGCAGTAAAAGATGTCATATGAATATAGTACTTATAGATGAAATATCGGCAACGTAGTAGCAACTCTTCTGTAAAATTCCGCCTTCCAAATGTCCTAACATGGTGCTTTTAATGGTTTATCACAACCATACTTATGGCGGCCTCAAGTACCTGAAGCCATTCCTCGTATGAAAAGCGCACCACATGTAAAGAATGGTATTCAAGTGACACTAGTCGCCAAACATGAATCTGTTTGCAGCTCCTTGAGAAGGGGGAGGAGTCAACCTTGATGGTCTAATAAAAAGGCATTCTCAGTGTACTAGGTTCCTGCGTTTGTATAGGGTCTGGGAAGGAACTAGATCGTGATATAAGTGATTTTAATATATATTTTTATACCTTCTACTATTTAATCCGAGCAATATTTTGGCACTTTATCGGGAAAAAAAGATTAATTCGGGTATTTTTAGTTTCATCGAAATAATTAGAAACTAATGATTTTTTAGTTAACTTAACTACATATTTTGAGCTTAAATGAATTATTAATTAAATGAGTCTATTTTCTATGTTAGTAGCTAAATAAATCTTTAGTGTATTTTATTTTATTGAAACTACATGTGTTTTTTTTATTTTTTTTGCAGAAAATATACCCGATAAATATCAAGATAAGGATGAAGTTTCAAGAAGATTTTATTGTGATCTGATTTTATTCTGATATCTAAGATGAAACTGGTAAAATCACTATAAGACTATCTGCATATCAACAGCATCAGGCGGACTCTCCCACCAGGGAAAATCCCGGGGATTTTCCCCCACAAACCGAGACTTTTTCCAATTCCCAAGCCTATACCTCATTTTTCTCTCTCCATCGCTATCAGCCAAAGAAAGAGTATGAAAAGCAAAAGCAAAGGCTTCATCTTCACGTGATGAAGCCAAGAAGCAAGAAAGAGAAAAGGCAACAGTGTAGTCAGCGCGCGTCAGCAGGCCGTCAGGCGCGATTTCAAGGCTATGCAGTGTAAATTTTTACACAGTTTCTTTTTCTCTACTCTTTTATGCAATTATATTCGATTGTAATGGATAGCGTGGATTTAATTTGTGGCTAGATTTTAATTTGTTTGACTAGTTTTTTGCGAATGTTTAATTATTTTGATGTTTTAATGTATTAGTTTTCCCTCTTTGATTTATTTAATTTACTAGTTTATTATCCCAATCGTTAATTGTTGTTGGTGTGTTTATTGCGTCAATAGATTAGCTACCTATTGATAGAACATATAATTAATTTCGAAGGACCGGGAGGTGAAGATTTTAATTACGACCGTGTCAACAACGAACCTGTAGTAAAATTGACTAAGGATAGATTCGGTTTCTACGGGTGGATAATTAGAAAATTCTAAGGAAACTAAATGCGACTCGATGGATTAAAATTTGCATAGGGATAAGGAGTTTGTCACACCGAGTTAGGTTTCTACGCCAAGGGATTGGGTAAAAATTAAAATAGGGAATTTCTTCCTTAGCGATTTGGAATAGAGACTAGTTAATTATTTGGGGTTAAGGAGTGGATTACACTTTAGAAAATGATTCAACTGAAACATAAACTAGTCAAGAAAATCTTCAACGGGGAAAAGTTAAGGTTTGGTAATTTAATTAGTAGTAGTTTTTTTTTCTTTCAATTTGTTTATTTAGGTTTAAATTAAGGCGAAAAATAATTTTGGTACTTAAAATTAGTCCTCGTGGGATCGACAACCCTCTTGTCTGCTACTCTACAATTGTACCTAGTGCACTTGCTAGTTAGTGGTTAAGAAAAAACACATCAGATCGCTTCGCGATCTGATGTACACAGTCTTACCCTCTATTTTTTTGTACAACAGGTTGTTTTCGCAGTTCGAAATCGTGATCTCAAAGTCACCGAACAGCAACTCCAAAACCTGCCGTTTAACCTTGATGGTCCAGTACTGTGACAAATTGTTCTAATCTCGTCAACTCTTGAGGTTGAACCCAAACTTAGAGCAACGTTTCCTCAACAACGAAGATACTGGCTTATCATCCGTCCCCGATTCCTTTCACCTCAGAACTCTGATAGTATATACAAGATTAATTTCATATACAATTTATGAATCATCAATTGATGTTCGTAAAGGAAAATTTGATTTTCAGTACACCAGGCCCAAACGGCCACAAGTGAAGACATAGAAAGATATAATGTGAAAAATAATAGTCCAAAGATAGAAGTGTGTGTAACTATCAATTTTTTTGTGCCACATTATTTGTTATAGCTCAACTGGGTTATACCAAAGTAATTTCAGCATAGTCTCTAGCATACACAAGTTGCTACGTGATTGCTGTAACGAAGCTTTGAAGAGTTTACTTAACTCAACGTTTCCTCAACATCGACAATATTATTCTATTGTCTTCGAGACTCCTGCCTATAGCGGGGTATGGAAGTGTTAGAAACAGACAGAGGTGGTTTTCTGATGACTCATAATGAAAATTGCATCAAACTGTGTTGATCAACTGCGACTTCACATTATAAGAACCGCATCCAATTTTGTGAGTTATTTTGTTTTATTTTATCATGTCCTAAAATCAAGGAAGAGTGTTTTATTAACTCCATTGGAAATAGAAATAATGGAATTACACTTAATGTTACCTAATTCAAATGGAACTAATTCGACACTATATCACACAATAGATATGTGCAACTGCAAGGGTAAGTTGATTTCCATGATAAACACCAATACTATAGTCAATCTCAGAATAAACAACCACGTCAAATAGAGATCGAATTAATTGTGGGAGAACAAATACAGTATTACTCAGAATAAACAACCACATCAACTTCATTCATTATATTGAAGGTCATAGCATGCCAACCTACTGATGGAATGTGACAGAAAGAGTCGTTAATATAAATTCTTCATGCAAGATGCATATCTAAAATGATTGGAGTATAAGAGAAGTAAAAAAGTCACGAGAACCTTAAATGATGTGACTTATCAATTTGCAAACGATTATGTGTTATTAGCAAATGAATTAAAGTTTTTCTTTAGTCATTGCCTTTGAAGTCTATGATGCCTACGTGCATGTCCTATGGAGTGATACCTTTTATTATAAGCCGTTGTATTTGTGGTAAATCCATAAAATCTCAAAAGAATATAAGTTAGTACATAGCCTATAAAACATATCAAAGGTGAGATATATTGCATGTAGTAAATTAACAAAGTCGATTTGTGATACCACATCACATACATGATGGCTTATTCAAATCGATATTTTCATTGTTATGAAGGACCTTACCATGGTAATTTGGTTATATTATGTCCTATACCATTACACTTGGATGAATAAACTATAAGATTAGCATAAATGTATGACTTATTGCTTATCATGCTTGTGCCTTCATGATGTTCTAGCTAATTGTTCATGTCATTTGTTTTTCATTATGTGTGGTTATGATTATTCTAACATGGACAATTGAGCAATAATTAGCTAGATACTTAAAATGAAGACATGAAGTGTAATGTTAAAATAAGCTAATTAGTATATTATGAAAATATTTAAAGTAAAGAATGTATGATACTACCTATATGCATATGGTTAGACGGTAAAATACTTATTATATGCATGATACCAAAACGATGATGATTTTTAGTAACATTCGTTGCAAGGTTGATATAAGCCTAAACTAAGGAGGAGATGAACCTAGACATTTTCATATATGACTTGTGTATTTGGTACTAGTGACATTTATGCCTTGGTTATATGGTTTGATGATTCTTTGGTATAATATTGTCTTTGGTATCGAAATTAGCTATTGCTATAATACTTTGGTTGATTGACATTATCTGGACACTCTAGCAAGTCTACGTGTGTATATATGTATATATATCATGTTATCATATTAAATTGACATGACTTGTATTGTTGTGCACACACTTAAGGCGTGTTACCATAAATATGTGCTAAAGGAGAATGAGGGTGCACGTGTTGAGGGGAATAAATTCCAAATGATTGTAAACACATAAGGGGATCCAAATCCAGATATTATGGTATACGACGTTTATGTCTTGGTTTGAGTTGAGTTGATTGGTTGAGTCGATGATTCCAAATAAGGAGATGACGAGGCTCAATCAGACATATTCAAACATATTCCACAAACGAAAAATGTATACAAAAATAGAAAGCATGAACTTAAGTGTTTCTTGTTTAGACGTATACAAGACAAGCCAATAAGTGAAGAGTAATGTCATAGTGAGATTATTCATTGTGTTTTAATGTCATAACAATGAAGTAAGGGTTGCTGGAGGGATCGACAATCACATCTTGCATTAGGTGTTGCATTAGGTTGTTAGTTTGCATCATTTAAGTGTCATTTGCTCAAGACTAGGTTTAGGTCATCTATGGAGTCTTTAATCCTGTTTATAGTTAGTTATTTATGTTGTTTGAATGTTTGTAGGGTTTGCATGAGCTTGAAATGGCGTTTGCTTGAGCAAGAGCAAAGCTGAAAACGAGGATTTCCTGCGCGTGACACAGCTCCGGTATTTTGCTCATATCTTTTCATCGGTTAATCCAAATCCCCTAGTTTTAGTTGGATATTAAAGCTAAGACATAGGGCTACAAGTCTTACTTTCATCAGTTTTCCCAAATTCGAAGCTGAAGATATCTAGAATTCGTGATAAAATTGAGTGATGCTGAAACTCGTATCCTGATGATACTTGGACTTCAAACAGTTATATCTCTTTCAATACTTATCCAAATGAGGTGATCTTTGATCCTAAATTCAATTATTTTTCACGATCTACAACTTTTATGAAGACTTCAAGAGCTAATTCAGACTTTATCATAGCTCAAACATCGTTTCAAGTTTCGAGCAGTTTTGTAATCCTATGTAACTTAGGTTTTTGGAGTCCTACTTATATTAGGAGTCTTAAATCCGACCCCTTTTTTTGTTCTAGACAAGTTTTTTCAGTTCTTTTGTATCTATATAAACAAAAAAAACCAGGTTGATGTTTGGACCATTGATATGATTAATAAAATTGTGTAAGAATTCGACCTATTGAGACGTTTTCCTTGTGTTTTCTTTGGTTTCACCAAAACAAATCAAAGCTAGATCCAACCAAGGTTTGAGCAAACCTTGTTAGAGAATCACAATCCAAGAAAAAGGAATGACTTGTTGGATTGGGAGATTTGAATTGCTCAATCATAGGCGTGTTCTTTCCATTCTTGTCCAAGAATGTGGTGATTACATCATTGTCGCACGCAATGGTTGTTTGAAGGCGTTATCGGAGTTGAAAGAAGCGATCTGTCAAATTAATACGATCCAAGATCGTATCAGGAGAGAAAGTAAAGTTGATAAATGCATGATAAAGTTGATGAATGCTATCATGCATATATTTGATTATATTTGTGCACATATGATTTGTTGGAGATTATATTGATGAAATATTACTTATTGCATATGTTGTTTGACTGAATGGTTTATGCCCATAGTTTAGAGTTGGATGACCTTGTGTATTGATTGTATTAGTTGGTGTAGTACTAAGCATAAACTTAGTGGGAGTTTCATGAAATCAATATTGCTCAACGATAAGGGGAGAACAATTCACTTGTTGAGGGGGTGAGTGTTTGGAAAAGACATACAACAGCAACACTCAATCTCTTTTCAATTATGTAGGATCGACTATATAGATCAATCATATCTTTTGTTTTTTTATTTTATTTATTTATTGAGTCATGATCTAAATCCTGTCATCTTGTGTATCTCTTAATACCTAATGGATAATATGCGCTATTATAATACGCAAGAATATGTAAACATAAGTAACATCAATTAAAACACACACATACACAAGTGTCACTATTAAGCAGCAATTTCTACACGATAGACTCGAGTTTGAGCATCCTTAACATCAAAAAGAACGAGTAGCATCAATGAGTGAAGTGAAGAAAATGGTATCCCCTGTGGTCCATTAGTAGACCCTGTGAAAAGGAGAGCCTCAGCTGCATTATTACTATTTTAAAATTAATTTTATGGGATAAAAACACAGGCAAATTTTTGTCTCGTGCTTCCATGCTGGATCCGTCTCATCCATTGTTGAACCTTAACCAATAAAGGTCTATGTCACTTCCGGTCTCACAGGATGTGTAAGGATGTAAATCGGGTTCTTAAGGTCCACTAGTAAAAGTTTGTCATAGTACAAGGACAGCACAAGGAGCACATTGGCACCAAAGAAAAAACAGACGGACTGGTCTATCAGCCTATTGGCTGGGCTATCAGCCTATCAGATCATTCAACGGGCCAATAGTGCTTCCACACTATACAGCTAGACTAAAGAGGGTTTAAAAATTCTTGCTGAACCCCTGACATTTCTTTCGAAACTCTCTACATGAAAAGATATATGATGGGACCTCATCCATTATTCATATAGCATATGGTTGATTCTATGACATTTTAGAATCACCAAAAATGTCTCTCGCTGGGATAGGATCCCCTCACCGCAAGGGGGTACGGTAACGCGTGACCGCACGACACGTGGCAGCAAGAGGGGTGGTGAGGCTAGATACAGGTGACCCTCATCTAGCCTTACCACCCCCTCTTGCTGCCACGTGTCGCGTGGTTACAAAAGGGGTGAGGAAAATGTGAGTGAGGAGACCCAACCCTCTCTCGCCATCGTCACGCCTGCCTCTGCATGTCTCTCTCTCTCTCTTTCTTTCTTTCTTTTATGAATTGGTTCACGCAGAAAATGGACCGACACTAGTCTCGATCATGGACCAATAAACAACTGTGATTTTGTCTTTACAGGATCAGATGGATTAACAGTAATCTGATCATCCGTTTGAAAGAGAAAGGCTTAAATCTGTAGGAGCACAGACCAATGTTGTGAAGAAATAAAAAAGAATAATTAGGTTGTTGGGGGGAAGATGATTTAATTATTATTTGATCTAAAGAAAAAAGAAAAGGAAAAAAAGCTATCCAAGTCAAACTAAATAACATTAAGACACATAATAACACTATTTATTTAAGTTGATTCTTTATAGTAAAGATTGTAACATATGTCAAAATAAGTATTATATTGAATATTTTATATTATCACCAAGTTAGTATATTAATTTTATTGAATCATTATCGAAGTCGTATCCTCCTTTGGTTTGATAAGATGTTAATAGCATAATTCACTTGGTGTTCGGATTGATATCTTGCAACTAGAAGGTCGCATATTCGAACTGAAACACACAAATTATGGGTGTAATAATGTATCTAGGCCAATAGTGGCTTAGGTCATAGTATCTTCATTTGTGTTAAAAGGTTAGTGGCCCACTTTGAAATGTGCATTTTGTGTGAATTCTTAGGTACGTTTTACTAATCTAGAAAGTTGTTGATTTTTTTATTTACATCTTCGATGAAATCCATGAGATCCGAATAATAGAGGTATTATGCTCAGAATTTGATATTTTGCAACTATAATATAATAATAACCACATGCATCGCAACAGGAATAACTTTGTATATCTCTATTATCACACGTTCACCTTTTTCTTTGACTTAAATGGCGAGGAATAATGTCATAGATTGGGGCCATGTCAGTAGTACTATAATTGTCACTATTATGCGCTACAAGGCCAAATAATTTTGGATTAAGATTTGAGTAGGCTAGAGTTGATGCAAAATATGAGACATCTATTCACACTCATCACGTATACAAAAGTATTTTTTTTAAAGAAGGGGTGTTGCATTTTTTTTTCAAAAAAAAGAACCTTTTTTATACGTATGACAACGCGTGATAGAAGACTTTATATTTTGTAATATGAGACATCCATTCACGCTCATCACGTATACAAAAGTATTTTTTTTAAAGAAGGGGTGTTGCATTTTTTTCAAAAAAAAGGAACTTTTTTTATACAGATGACAACGCGTGATAGAAGACTTTATATTTTGTATCATCTTTAACCTTTCGAATCTGAACCGAATAATTTTTAAAAGGATGAAGATGCTTCAGACACGCAGAGCTGGTAAAAAAATTATGCATGTGGATTTTTCTTTAATAACTCTCCACAACGCGACCAGCGTCAAAGTGACATTTTAAAACAGCAAGGAGCCCCACCGTTCGACAACAAAGGAACAAAGAACCGGATGATATTTGAGGAAGCAAAATATGAGGCCTCCAATCACGCGAAGCCACGTGTATAAAAGAGCTTTTTTTAAAAAAAATAAAAAAATAAATAACGAACCGTTTTGTACACGTGGTGTCGCATGATTGGAGGCCTCATATTTGATCTCATATTTCGCCTCCTTAGATCTCATTCGACAAAGAACAACGTGAGAAACCCCGCCATACTTTAGCAGCCCATGTGCAACTTAGATAAAGTACCATGTTTTTTTAAAATCACAAAAGATTATATTCTGATTTGGGAAGTTTTTTTAAATTATTAAAAGATTCGTGGAATATAAATCAGAAATCCACAAATATTCTAAGTTAGTAATACTTTTAGCAAAAAAAAAAAAAAAAAACTTACACAAAATGTCCAGAGCAGACAGTAAAGATAAAGACGATGCTTGAGGAACCATATGAACAATTACGCAATCAGTGCCGAAGACTGAACAATATATTCCTCAACTTGTAATATTTGTGTTCCAATCTCTCTGTTTTGTAAAAACAAAAAAGCTAAGGGTGTGGAGACGTAGAAGTCGGTTTTAACACGTTCCACTCTCTCACTAGATTGGTATGCCTATTGTTACTCAAATCATTTTCAATAGGTTACTAAGTTATTTTGCAGGCTTACATCTGATTTGCTATCACGTTTCATTTTTTGTCTTTTCAATATGACCGTTTTAAATAAAAGAAAGTATTATCTCATTGGGCATTATTCACCAATGCAATTGCGCCCTGAAAAGACGCTTTGATACATATTCTTCGGTTGCTAATATCATAACCATTAGGGTGTTCGTAGCTTTAATTTCTATTTATAAACTCGTTATACACCAAATGAAAGTAAAGATGACTTTCTTAAATGGAGATTTAAATGAATACATTTATATGTATCAACCAGACGTATGATCGTTCAAGGACAAGAATGCAAAGCATGTATGTTAAAGAAGTCCTTGTATGACCTTAAAGAAGTACCTAAACAACGGAATGAGAAGTTTGACAATGCTATGATCACTAATGGTTATGTTGTAAATGAAAATGATCGTTGTGTTTATAGTAAGTTTGTGGAAGTTGATGGATATGTTGATGACATGTTAATCTTTGGAACTAACAAGGAAGTAGTTAATATTTCTAAATCATTTTTATCCTCTGTTTTAATATAAAAGACATGAGAAAAGCTGATTCAATACTTGGACTTCATTTGGTTTAGTTTTGACAAAGTTCAATCATTTTGATGTTAAATCTATCCCTTATGATCATACTATTCATTTGAAAAGAATAGGAAGGATAGTGTATCTTAATGTGAATATGATGGAATAATTGGTAGTGTAATATATTTAATGAATTGTACTAGACCCGATATTTCATATGGCGTAAGTAGACTTGCAATATATACTCATAATCCAAGTGAATAGGATTGGCTTGCATTGAATAGATTATTGAGATATCTTAGATGAACAATTAACTCAAGACTTATATTTAGTGGATTTCTAGCAGTTTTAGAAGGATATTGTCATGCTAATTGGGTAACAGATAATGATGAAATAAACACAACCAATGGTTATGTGTTTACACTGGATAATGCTACTTCGTGAAAATCTTCAAAACAACCTTGTAAGGCAATATTTATGATGGAATCTGAATTTGTTGCATTAGAACTTGCTATGCAGAAGCTGAATGATTAAGTAATTTATATGTTGATATTCTTTTGTGGTTCAAACATATGCCTTCTGTGTCTATATATTGTGATTCGCAAGCAGCAATTCCTCGAGCAAAGAATAAGATCTATAATGGGAAGCACCGATATATCCGTTTGAGACACAATATTATGCATGAGATGATTAGTTCTGGGGTGATTAACTTAGAGTTTGTAAGATTCTTGTTAAACTTGGCTGACCCTTTAAATAAGGGACTAAAGAAGAAATTATTCCATGGAACACCAAGGGAGATGAGACTTATTCCATTTGATGTGAACTTTTTATGATGATTACCCAATCACTACTAGTAGAGATCCTATAAACGGATTCAATGTGGTAAAAACATGTTAGTAGAAGATTTTTACTTATCACTATGGAACTTGTCCTTCCCTATGATGCTGTTGAAGATAGTACTCGCTGCAAGGTTTTAAGGATGTGATTTTAAAAATCTATTAATGAAGTATATAACCATGTTCTATGGTGGTGTGAGCAGTGCATACTTGATGAATTTCACTTATATAAATGTGGAGATGGTGCCGCTTCCTATGAGAGTCTTGAATAACTCAGTAGAACACTTATGAAGCCTAGGATTGGGTGCATGGCTGATTTCGCAATGCAACACGATCCTGTATGAAGTTAGACAATGACATGTCTTTTGGTTGTTCATATAAACAATAGTGGAATATGATTCAAGACGTTTGCCATCTTGTTCCCATTTATATAACTCCAATTGTACTACCGGCGATTCAAAACATTTGTCATCGTATCCGTTATGTGTCATTATCTTCGTTTGATATTAGAGAGGTTGATTTATAATTGTTTGTGCGTGTTTTATGTATAAATTTAGATCATGTGGGGATTGTTGGAGAAATTACATAAAAGTACTTTAGAATTTGCTCTAGACTTATATAGAAACATGCAAGAAAGTTGATTAGAGAATAAAGTGAAACATTGATTGAACAGAATTGACTGAACCTTTAAAAGCTGAAGTAGCCAAACGTTCAGCTAGCGAATATTTCATGACGTGTTTTTGAGTTCGATAAAACATCTGATTCTTAGAAAATGCTTCACCAAATGTTCAGTAAAAAGTTACCGAACGTTCGAGAACAGCGTTCAGTGACCTCATAGTGCATATTTTTATGAAATGGTACAACTTTTGCATCACAAGACATCTTCATTTAATCTTAAATGGTAATAAACCAACTTTCAAAGTTGAAATTTGCATAGAGGTATTGAATTAACACCTTGTTTGTGAAGCTCAAGCTTATAAATACGAGGTTCCAATGTTTTTCAAAAAAAATTTGAAAAATTTCTGAAAAATCTTTGAAATACTACATAATTCTCTTCCTTTTCCTCTTTCTTCTTCCTCTAATATCGAAAACTTTTAAATGCAAGTTCAAACTTCTTTTCGCGGTGTAAGCGAACAGAAGTAAGCCGTTATATTCTTGAAAATGAAGTAACAACGGATTCAAAACACAACACACGCGCACATACAAAACATAACTCGCTTTGTATTAGTATTCGGAAAATAACTCAAAACCGAACTACGTTTCTTGGCACCTTAGTCAATGACCCTATCCGGCATTGACTCACCAATCACCCTACCCGGGATTGGTATTTGGCACTCTTGCTCTTGGCACTCTTGGCGCACCATCTACTATGGTCGGCCCCCTTTATTTATAGACTAAATAGTCTAAACAAAACCAAACCCTAATAGGACTAGATAAACATCATTAAAACAAATCCTAACTAGAATAGATAAAGGCAACTAAGGAATCTTAAGATAATAACTCTATCTTTAGTTCTTACTACTTAGGAATCCTAATCCAATGAGGAAATTATCCAACAATCTCCCCCTTAATTTCCGAATGTAAATTAGGGATCAATCTTCTCATCAGACTTTCGCTTCCCAAACTCATTTGCTTTTTTTCTTTCAAGGACATAGCCATGGTGCACACATCATCGTCCTTTTCAGGGAGGGGAGCTCTACAATTTTGCTTCTGCTCCTCAAGATGAATAAATGCTTCTTCCCTTTTTCATTTTTTTAACGCAAACTACAGTGCTGTGCTTGAAGATTCCTGACTCGAATCTTTAACAGGATTAACCAGAATCCGTCCCTTGCTGATGAAGAACACGGTAGCCTCCTCACGGGATCAACTTAAGCACGGCAACCCTACCACGGTGGCTCCTCCCTCTTCCAACAACCTCGGCTCTGATACCAATTGAAGTAACAACGGATTCAAAACACAACACACGCGCACATACAAAACATAACTCGCTTTGTATTAGTATTCGGAAAATAACTCAAAACCGAACTACGTTTCTTGGCACCATAGTCAATGACCCTACTCGGCATTGACTCACCAATCACCCTACCCGGGATTGGTATTTGACACTCTTGCTCTTGGCACTCTTGGTGCTTGGCACTCTTGGCGCTTGGCACTCTTGGCGCACCATCTACTATGGTCAGCCTTCTTTAGTTATAGACTAACTAGTCTAAACAAAACCAAACCCTAATAGGACTAGATAAAAATCATTAAAACAAATCCTAACTAGAATAGATAAAGGCAACTAAGGAATCTTAAGATAATAACTCTATCTTTAGTTCCTACTACTTAGGAATCTTAATCTAATGAGGAAATTATCTAACAGAAAACATTTGCTAGTAGTTGATCTTGTTTATTGATAAAAGCAAAATTGCTTTCACGAATGTGTAACTCTTGAGTTACGTGGTTTTTCTTTTTTGTTTGTTTGATTATTTATTGTTTGGTTACTATATCTTGTAATATTTCCAACAAAAACAACCACATTGAGATTTAGTTGTAGCTTATGTATGTTTAGGATAACGACACATCCATGGGAATTGCACTGCGTCTTCATCTTTTATCGTTTATTTTAATAGATAAAAAATTTATCTAAGTATTGTGCATTCAGTTAGAGGTGGAAGGTTTATGGAGCCAATTGAAAATTTTTATGTCAATAGTTGTATGATAAAATATTGTTTTCATTTCTAATGAGGTTAAAGACATACTTTTCTTTGATTTTGGAATATGTTGTAATAAAGTAAAATGATCCACTAAATTGGCTACGCTGACAATTGATCGACATAACTTGACGGATCATTATGAGTTATAGGAAAACAACATCTGTGTATTCTAACACATGGATATGGTTGTGTACATCTGATCCTTTCATATCCCATCATAGACGAGAACCTCTCAGACAATGAGTAATGGTGTTGTTGTATGATAAAATATCCTGGTGCTGTTGTTGCAATCAACTGAAAATCGAATTTGTCAAAAACTGTCATTTATTAAAGGTAGTACCATTTAGTGCGTGCGACATAAAATGCCCCCACTACATTATTTCTACCATAGGACCCCCTCCCAATATCCACAATAAAGAGTCCTTCCTGGGAACTGACCACATCCACATTGATATGTTAGATATTTTCCAAATTAAATTTGAACCAAAGCTTTCCAAACTATGAAAATGCAGTTAATAAGTTTACTATGTATAGCTAGTTAATTCGATAGGATCACAGCTCCAACCACACTGTTGGAAACAAATACAGCACATTACCATCGTATGATAATAAACATTTCACCTTTTGCAACATCAATTTCCGTACATGGTATGCCAATTTATTCCTGGCTTGGAGACATTTTTAGTTAAAATTTGTCAAACGTAAATGAGTAACCACAGCGAAGTATAACTATGTATGATATGTCAATATTGCCGTGGTGACTAATAATTTGTTTGAGAAAACTGATGTTCGCTTAATACGTTTGCATTACTTATAAGTATTATTATACTACTACAGAACTTTTCATTTATGAGCCTAAAAGAAGGTCCATTTAACTACAACTATCTTTTTCTATGTTTTTCTTTTTGAGGAAATTGAACATATATTGTTATATTAAGCTTCCTTCTCTTTTTCTTTTAATTATTTAATTTCTAAGAATATTTATCCTTAGGAAAATAAGTCATATATATATATTGTTATAAACTCACACAAAAATATAAAGAGAACAACAAGAAGATTGTATGATATCTCTTCAAAGGTATCCATTCATACAAGAATGTGTCCTATTGATAGGGTATGAAAATTGTAACATCTTCTCAAAGTTAATACCCACTACCACCATGATCCTTAGTGGATGTTAATGTCCTTAGTGGGTGTTAATGTTTGGACATCCACTATCCCCACTAACACACATAATAATTCACAATACTCCCCCCTTGGATGTCCAAATTTTATAGAATATGCCTCGTTAAAACCTTGCCAAGAAAAACCCAGTGAGATAAAAAACTTGGTCGAAGGAAAAAGAGTACACATTCCTAAAATTGGTAAGTGTGATACACTGACTCGTTAAAACCTTGCCAAGAAAAACCTTGTGGGATAAAAACTTGGACGAAGGGAAAAGAGTACAGTATGTATAGTAATCATACTCCCCCTGATGCTGACAAGAGATCTTTGAGTTGACGCATTCCAATGCTGTAGACCATCTTTCTAAATGTGGTTGTTGGTAGTGCTTTGGTGAACAAATCAGCAAAATTCTTGTTTGATTGTATCTGCTGGATATCAATGTCGCCATTCTTCTCTAGATCATGACTGTAGAAAAATTTCGGTGATATATGCTTCGTTCTGTCTCCTTTGATGTAGCCATTCTTAATTTGAGCAATACATGCAGCATTATCTTCAAACAATATCGTCAGAGTCTTTCTTAGTGAAGATAATCCACAGGATTCTTGAATATGTTGAAACATCGACCTTAACCATGCACATTCACGACTTGCTTCATGCAATGCTAAAATCTCAGAATGGTTGGAAGATGTGGCTGTTAATGTCTGCTTCACTGATCTCCATGATATAGCTGTACCTCCACAAGTAAAAACATATCCACTCTGTGATCTTCCCTTATGTGGGTCAGATAGATAGCCAGCATCAGCATATCCTAACAACTGTGACTCAGAATTCTTTGAATAGAATAGGCCCATATCTATTGTTCCCCGAAGATAGCGTAAAATATGCTTGACACCATTCCAATGTCTTCGTGTTGGTGTAGAGCTATATCTCGCCAATAAATTCACTGAGAATGCTATATCTAGTCTCGAACAATTTGCAAGATACATTAAAGCACCAATAGCACTAAGATAAGGTACTTCTGGACCTAATAATTCCTCATTATTTTCTGGTGGTCGGAATGGATCTTTCTTTACATCTAATGATCGTACCACCATAGGACTACTCAATGGGTGAGCTTTATCCATATAAAATCTCTTCAAGATCTTCTCCGTATACGTAGATTGATGAAGAAAGATTCCATTAGGCAAATGCTCGATCTGCAGGCCGAGACAAAATTTTGTTTTTCCGAGATCTTTCATCTCAAACTCTTTCATAAGATAATTAGCAGTTTTGGTAAGCTCTTTAGGAGTTCCAACAAGATTCAAATCATCAACGTATACAACAATTATAGAAAACCCATTTTCAGATCTCTTGATAAATACGCATGGACAAATTGGATTATTTACATATCCTTCTTTAATGAGGTACTCACTGAGGCGATTATACCACATTCTGCCACATTGTTTTAGTCCATACAAGGATATCTGTAATTTGATTGAGTATAATCCATGTGTCTTTTGATCACATGTTTTGGGCAATTTTAATCTTTCAGGGATCTTCATATAAATATCATTATCTAAAAAACCATATAAGTATGCAGTAACCACATCCATTAACCGCATATCAAGGTTTTTAGCAACTGCCAGACTGATTAGATATCGTAATGTTATGACATCAATTACTGAAGAATATGTTTCATCATAATCAAGCCCAGGCCTTTGTGAAAAACCTTGTGCAACAAGACGTGCCTTGTATTGCACAATCTCATTTTTCTCATTGCATTTTCGTACAAAAATCCATTTATATCCAATAGGTTTTATCCCTTCAGGGGTTTGGACTACAGGTCGAAATACTTTGTGACTTTCTAATGATTTCAGTTCTGCTTGGATTGCATCTTTCCACTTTGGCCAATCATTTCTGCGTCGACATTGTTCAATAGATCTCGGTTCAGGATCCTCATTTACAATTTCACATGCAATACCATAAGCAAAAACATGATCAATAATAACCTTTTGTCTATCCCAATTTTCTCCTGAACTTACATAATTCAAAGAGATTTCTTCAAAATTTTGTTCACTTGCTTCTTCAGGAGCAACTTGTTTATCAATTTTAGACTCATCAGTTTCAATTTCTATAGCGCTTTCAGGTTGTGAACTTCTTTGCTCTTCTGGAGTATTCTCTTCGGGAGCATTAACTTGTACCCTTCTATTTCGAGGGTTTTTATCTTCTGCACCGACAGGGCGTCCACGTTTTAGACTTGCTTTTGGTATACCATTATCATGTCTTTCAGAGACATCAAGCCGAATCGGTGTATTCATCGCCGAAACGTGGGATTTTGTTATCCTTTGACTGTCAGTAAATGCGTCAGGCAACTGATTTGCAACATTTTGTAGATGAATTATCCTTCTTACTTCTTGCTCGCATTGATTTGTTCGTGGGTCAAGATGAGAAAGTGAAGGAACGTTCCATGTAATTTCATGTCGTTCTTCAGGAAACGGTACTTTGTCTCCCCCTAACGGCGGGAAAAATTTCTCATCAAAATGACAATCAACATATCTTGCCTTAAATAAATCACATGTCAGGGGCTCAACATATCTCACAATAGATGGAGAATCAAAACCCACATATATGCCTAGACGACTTTGAGGACCCAGTTTTGTCCGTTGTGGTGGAGCAATCGGAACATAAATTGCATAACCAAAAATCTTTAAGTGTGAAATATCAGGCTGCTGGCCAGATACCATTTTCAATGGCGAATATGGTTGAAACGAACTGGGTCTAAGTCGTATTAATGCAGATGCATGCAGAATTGCATGTCCCCAAGCTATCATGGGTAAATTAGATCTTAAGAGCATAGGTCTAGCAATCAGTTGTAAACGTTTTATAAATGACTTTGCCAGGCCATTTTGAGTATGCACATGTGCCACTGAATGCTCAACATCAATCCCAATCGACATGCAATAATCATTAAAAACTTGGGAAGTAAATTCACCAGCATTATCAAGACGAATAGATTTAATTGGATAATCCGGAAATTGTGCTCTTAAGCGTATAATCTGAGCAAGAAGCTTGGCAAATGCTATTGTTCTTGTCGAAAGCAAACTCACATGAGACCATCGTGAAGAGGCATCCAATAAGACCATAAAATATCGAAATGGTCCACAAGGGGGATCAATAGGTCCACAAATATCTCCTTGTATTCTTTGTAAAAATATAGGAGATTCAACATGAACCTTCATCGGAGATGGCCTCTTGATTAATTTTCCTCGTGAACAAGCGACACACACAATCACGAGGTAAAAGAATCTTCTGGTTCTTTAAAGGATGTCCATGTGAGTTTTGTACAATTCTATGCATCATTATCGATCCCGGGTGGCCAAGTCGATCATGCCATAACATGAATAGTGTTGGATCATTGAACTTTTGGTTCATCACAATATTAGATTCTACTGGATGTATAGTCGCATAATATAATCCAGATGAGAAAATTGAGAATTGTTCTTTTACAAGCTTCTGGCCTGATTCTTCGTATGTAATACATAAAAATTCCATATTCCCTTTATTCATGGTTTCAATATGAAAACCATTAAGACGTATGTCTTTGAAACTCAACAAGTTTCGTTTCGACTTGGTAGAAAATAATGCCATATTTATCAATATAGGTGTACCACCCGGTAGTATAATAATTGCTCTTCCAGAGCCCTCAATCAATGATGTAGTACCCGAAATTGTACTAACATTTGCTTTTGTCAATTGCAATGTCGAAAAATATTTTCGATCACGAAGAATTGTGTGTGCCGTTCCACTGTCAACCAGACATATATCCCCACCATTCATCTTGAATATATGTCTAGCATAACATATACAATTTTCATAATCAAATTTAATTCCAAAGAATCAACACATAAATAGAAGTTATAATGTAAACGACAACAAAATTTTATTTATGCAAACAAATAAGTTTAAATTGAAACAAAGTTACATGCTAAGATATCATAAACTAAATGACTACTTATCCAAAGAAAACATGACTAATCGTGAAAAATAACTAGACATCCTACATAATTATGCCCGGCTATTGGTATTTGTAACATCATCCACAAACTGAATTCCATTGCCATCCATACTAGGGCCCATAAGGTAATCTTCAAGATCTAAATCATCAAAATGATTTGGGATTGTGTCATCATTATCTGCTATGTTTCCAAAGTCTGCAAAATTACTTTGTTTTCCCTTGCCTTTATCCTTCTGGGATGCCTGATAAAGATCAACCAAATGTTTTGGTGTACGGCAAGTACGAGACCAATGCCCGTGAGATCCGCATCGATAACATGTCTCATCGTGATACTTAGCATTTGCACCATCTTTTGCAGCTTTTGCCTTTACATGCGGCTTTTCATTATTTTCCCACTTCTGGAGGTATGGTGCAAAGCTTCTACCACGGCCACGACCTCTACCATGGCCACGGCCAAGACCACGACCACGTCCTCTACCACGACCATTAAAAGTTGCATTCGTTTCAGGGAATGGCTTTGACCCGGTTGGGTGAGAAGTATGGTTTTTCATCAATAGTTCATTATTTTGTTCAGCAACTTAGAGACATGAAATGAGTTGGGAATATTTTTCAAAATTTCGTTCCCTATATTACTGCTGCAGGAGCATATTCGATGCATGAAAAGTAGTGAATGTTTTTTCTAACATGTCAGCATCAGTAACTTTATCTCCACACAACCTCAATTGGGAGACAATAGAAAACATAGCTGAATTATATTCATTGACTGTTTTATAATCTTGCAACCTCAGGTGCAACCAGTCATATCGAGCCTTTGGGAGGATAACACTTTTATAATGATCATATCGTTCCTCCAGATTTTTCCACAATTCTCGAGGCTCTTTCACCCCAAGATATTCGGATTTCAGCCCGTCGTGTAAATGATGGCGAATGAATATCATGGCTTTAGCCTTATCTTGCTCACTAGCCACAACATCATCCTTAATTGTATGCCCAAGGTTCATGGCCATCAAATGGATTTCAGCATCAAGAACCCATGCCATGTAATTTCTGCCGGAAATATCAAGGGCAGTAAATTCCAATTTGGTGATGTTCGCCATTGGTCTGATTTATAAATAAAGAAAATATATCAGAAAATGATATATTCACTCAAAACTACAGGTTTGAGTAAAAGTTATGCTTCAGACATAAGAAATAGATCATAATAAAATCATACTAATAAAATTACCATATGAATAATGTTAGAAGCTAGCAAACAAGACTACAACATAAACGGCTTAACAGGGAACATATAAACCTATGTAATAAATAATACATGCCGTAGAAAAGGCATGAACAGAAGAATACTAAAATGACTTGTTAAGTATGCAATTATAAGTAACGAAACATTATACAGATAAATCATGTATTGTTGTCTATATGTTATACAGATCGTGATATTACATACGTAAAATATATATAACTAAAAGTATTGTATCTTAATAAACTAGCACTATAATGCAGTGAAGACGTTAATATTATAATATAAAAACAATTATACACATGTGTTTTGTGTCAAGTAATGTTATGTGCACAAACTACTAATTGTAAATATAAGTTACAAACAATGTAACAACGCAAAACATAAATCACATGTAAATGAATTATACCACAGTAGTAATATAGAAGCTTTGTTTGCCTATGTGCACACGATAGTGTTAAGCGTATGAATGCGCACTGCAATCAATACGCAGATGCAGTGCAAGAATCAATATCGCTTTACTAAGAAAAACGCAAAATGTGAAACTACTATAAGTTAAAGTATTACTTTGCGAAACGATACTAAAACATATAATGACGCTAAAAACCACGTGTTCTTTGTTAAAGCTACACAGATACATTTGTGCAGAATGCTGTTAACAAATCATACTTGTGGAAAGCAGTTGTCTGGAAACAAAATCAATAACAATAATATAAACAACAAACAATAATCAAAGGTACAAACAAGAACAAACTGGGCTTGAAGGCCTTGAGCAAGTCACGTGACCTTACTGATTTGATTATTCTTCACATTTAGTAGAAACCGTGTAAATGCATTGGAAAAATAATTAAGTAATACAAAATAAGTATGTATTTTATGTATGCTTTTCTTACCACGATGAATCTTCTATAGCAGGTAAAGCGTCGTGCTGATAACGTGTTATAAACTCACACAAAAATATAAAGAGAACAAGAAGATTGTATGATATCTCTTCAAAGGTGTCCATTCATACAAGAATGTGTCCTATTTATAGGATATGAAAATTGTAACATCTTCTCAAAGTTAATACCCACTACCACCATGATCCTTAGTGGATGTTAATGTCCTTAGTGGGTGTTAATGTTTGGACATCCACTATCTCCACTAACACACATAATAATTCACAATATATATATATATATATATATATATATATATATATATATATATATATATATGTGTGTGTGTGTGTAGATTTTGCAGAAGTTGTCCAAGGTTTTGGATTTTGCTTACATTCTAATAGTTTCCTTTCTTTTTGGGGAAAAAATTGGTATTCATCTAGTAATTAATTTGGAATATAGAAACTTATGTGCCTGCTCCAACAAGGTTAAACTGATCCACATTCACAAGCATATGAAGACTTGACATGCAAGACTACCATTATTAGAACAAGCGGATAAAAGGTTTCTAAAATGTTATCTCATGCTTAAGTTAGTGATATGTTTCAAAAATAGGCTTGAAACTGTTGGGAATCCCTCCTAGTTGGAGTCCCAAAGATTGAAGTCAAAGACAATTAAAAAGTTGAAGAGTTCCAACTCAAGGAAGTTGGAATGTTGCTTTGATTCTCCAAGGTTGTTTATTGCTTGGAAGACTTTGAAGGCCTTGTGCATTGGAAATGCACAAGATGGAGACTATAAATAAGAGGTATTGTGTGGAACAAATAGCAAGAGAGAACAAGAAAACAAGAAGAAAAATAAAAGAGGCAAATACAAGTGAGGAAGAGTGAATTTTGTAGGTGCTGGGCAGCCTGCCAGCCTCCGGAAAAATTGCATTTTTCGAGTATTGCACCGTTTGATCGTCACCAAATTTTGACAGATTGTTCCTAAGACACATTAGTACATTCTGAACGGTGGAGATGTGTTTTGGAGGTGTCTAAGTGTGACCGATTCCTGCATTTCCGAGACTGAAGTTTTCTGTCCGAAAATTTCAGCTTTGTATTCTTGGTTCCTCTCTTGTATCTTGTTGTGTTCCAAGATTGTTTAGTTGATCTTGATGATGTTGTATTCCTCTAGATGAGCCTAGAGAGACTTGGTTGTACCCATTATTGATTATAGTGGAGATCGTTTAAGTGGCCTACGGGTCCCGTGGTTTTTTACTCCTACCTTGGGAGGTTTTTCCACGCTAAAATTGTTAGTGTTCTTGTTCATGTTTCATTCGATTATTTCTCTATAGTTGCTGCATTTGGGAGAGATTATTTCCTATTTCGCTGTGCTATCTCGCGGTTTCTTCCCAACAAGTGGTATCAGAGCCAGGTTCTCTTGACTGTTTGCAACTATGGAAGTGAACACATCCAGGATGGTAAGTTTGAATGGCTCCAACTATAATGTTTGGAAAGGAAAGATGGAAGATTTGCTCTATGTCAAAGGCTTTCATGTTCCGGTCTTCTCTACCGAGAAGCCCGAAGGAAAAAGTGATGAAGAATGGAACCTGCTGCACAGACAAGTTTGTCGATACATCCGCCAATGGGTCGATGATAATGTATTGAATCATGTAAGCAAGGTGTCTAATGCGAGAACCCTCTGGACAGCCCTGGAGGAGTTATATGCTAAGAAGACGGGGACTAATAAGTTATTCATGATCAAGCAGATGATGTCTTTAAAGTATGATGATGGTTCATCAATGGCCGACCACCTGAATGCTTTTCAGGGAATTATGAATCAATTGGCGACGATGGGCATAAGCTTTGATGATTAGATTCAAGCTTTATGGCTTCTTGGCACTCTACCAAATTCATGGGAGACGTTCCAGACATCGTTATCAAATTCTGCTCCGAATGGTGTTCTCACAATAGAATCGGCTAAGAGTGTCGTTCTTAGTGAAGAAATGAGGCGCAAGTCTCTTGGCGCTTCTTCTCATTCAGAGATGCTGGTCACCGAATCACGGGGGAGAAGTTAGAGAAGAACTCATAATACTCGTGGTGCATCAAGAGGGAAGAGTCAAAACCAATCTTCGGATCGTGGCAAGTCTCGTGGGAGTTCCAACAAATGGTCAAATGTAGAGTGCCATCAAGCATTGCCGAAAGCTGAAAAGAGAAATGAGAGACAAGAGTAGCTACAATGATGTCAAGAAAGAAGGTACCAACAATGATGATATTGCCGTTGTTGATGATTTCTTCATTATTTGTGATGATTGTGTAGAAAGTGTTAATATATCATCTGAAGAGATGGATTGGGTGATTGATAGTGGTGCTTCTACACATGCTACCTTTCGGCGTGATCTTTTCTCAACCTATGAGGCAGGTGATTTCGGAGTAGTACGTATGGGAAATAGAGGACAATCGAGCATTGTCGGAATGGGGAATATCTGTGTTGAGACTAGTAATGGAACTACACTAGTTCTCAAGGATGTGAAGCATATTCCTGATCTTCGGTTCAATATCTTATCCGTTGGAAAGCTAAGTGATGATGGATATTGCAGTTCATTTCCCGGTAATGAATGGAAATTGACAAAGGGCTCAATGTTGATTGCAAGAGGAAAGAAGTGCTCAAATTTGTACGTTGCCAAATTTGGGATTTCCAAGTATTACATGAATACTTGTGAGAATGATAGCTCCTCGGAATTATGGCACCAGCGTTTGGGTCATATGAGCGAGAAGGGATTGAGCATCCTAGCCAAGAAGAATGTGTTATCCGGTGTTTCTGATGCAAGACTGAAGCAGTGTGCGCATTGTTTGGCTGGAAAGCAAAGACGTGTGTCCTTCAAGTCCTCCGAACCAAAAAGAAAGCTGGAGGTTTTAGACTTGGTGCATTCCGATGTGTGTGGACCAATGAAGACCCGGTCACTTGGCGGCGCTTACTATTTTGTGACGTTTATTGATGATTATTCTCGGAAGATTTGGGCCTATACCTTGAAGACGAAGGACCAAGTGCTTGATACATTCAAGTCCTTTCAAGCATCGGCTGAAAGAGAAACTGGAAAGAAGCTCAAGTGTATCCGAACGGATAATAGGGGAGAATATATTGGTCCTTTCGAAGAATATTGTCGGAGCCAAGGTATACGCCACCAAAGGTCTCCTCCGAAGACACCACAGTTGAATGGGCTAGCCGAAAGAATGAATAAAACCTTGATTGAAAGGTTGAGATGTTTGTTATCTCAGTCAAGGTTGCCGAAGTATTTCTAGGGTGAAGCCTTGAATACAGCGGTGCACGTGCTAAATCTTACACCTTGTGTGTCTTTGAAGTTTGATGTTCCAAACCGTGTCTGGAGTGGAAAAGATGTCTCCTACGACCATCTTCGGGTGTTTGGGTGCCTTGCTTATGTGCACGTTCCGAAAGATGAGAGATCCAAACTTGATGGCAAGACAAAGAAATGTGTATTTGTGGGATACGGACTTGATGAGTTCGGCTATCGCTTCTTTGATCCGGTTGCAAGAAAGCTTGTTCGCAGCCGAGATGTCGTGTTTATGGAGGACTACACCATCGATGATATTGAGAAGGTTGAGAAATAAATTCCTACTCATGCAGATGAAGATTTGGTTGGTGATCAACCAACTACAACTGCTCCCACACCAAATGTTGTAGTTGATGAGCCTGATGTGACTCCAGGTGTTGAGAATGAAGTCCATCATGAGGAGGAGGTGGTTGAGCAGCCTGCTGGTGCTGTTGAGTTGAGACGGTCTACCCGTGACAGAAGACCTTCCGTTCGCTACCCCCCGGACGAGTATGTATTTCTTACTGATGGTGGAGAGCCTGAAAATTTTCAAGAAGCTTTGGAAGATGAAAACAAAAAGCAATGGATGGATGGCATGGAGGATGAGATGCAGTCCCTCCGTGAGAATAACACCTTTGAATTGGTGAAGTTGCCAAAGGGCAAGAAAGCATTGAAAAAACGATGGGTCTACCGAGTGAAGAAAGATGAAAATACTTCACAAGTTCGATACAAGGCTCGCTTGGTGGTAAAGGGTTTTACCCAAAGGAAAGGTGTTGATTTTAGCGAGATCTTTGCTCCGGTGGTGAAGATGCAATCCATTCGAGTTGTGCTCGGGTTAACTGCTAGTCTTGATTTAGAAGTTGAGCAAATGGATGTCAAGACGGCTTTCCTTCATGGTGATCTGCATGAAGAGATTTATATGGAGCAACCTGAAGGTTTTCAACAGAAGGGTAAAGAAGATTGTGTCTGTAAATTGACAAAGAGCCTTTATGGCTTGAAGCAAACGCCAAGACAGTGGTACCAAAAGTTCAGCTCAGTGATGGTTAGGCATGGTTACAAGATGACAAAGGCTGATCACTGCGTTTTTATACGGAGATTTTCTGATGATGACTTTATCATTCTTTTGTTGTATGTTGATGATATGCTAATTGTTGGAAAAGACTTTTCCAAAATCAATGAGTTAAAGAAGACCTTGAGTGAATCCTTTGCTATGAAGGATTTGGGACTAGTGCAGAAAATCCTTGGGATTCAGGTCATACGTGACAGAAGTGCAAAGAAGTTGTTTTTGTCATAAGAAAAGTACATTGAGAAGGTTCTTCAGCGTTTTGGCATGGACAAGGCCAAAGCAGTGAGTATTCCGCTTGCTTCTCATTTTAAGCTCAGTCACGAGCAGTGTCCATCTACTGATGATGATAAATCGAGTATGAAGAATGTTCCATACTCGTCGGCAGTTGGTAGTTTGATGTATGCCATGGTTTGCACAAGACCCGATATAGCACATGCTGTGGGAATTGTGAGTCGTTATCTTTCAAATCCGGGAAGACATCATTGGGAGGCCGTGAAGTGGATTATGAGATATCTCCGTGGAACATCGAATCTGAGGCTGACTTTGGGATGTGATTCTCCTACATTGGTTGGTTTTTCGGATTCTGACTTAGCTGGGAGCTTGGATGATCGCAAGTCTACTTCAGGATATATGATGACTTTTGCCGGGAGAGCCGTGGCTTGGCAATCAAAATTACAAAAGTGTGTTGCACTTTCTACTACTGAGGCCGAGTTTATAGCCGTTGTGGAAGCAGCGAAGGATTTGTTGTGGTTGAGGAAATTCTTAATGGAGCTAGGAGTGAAACAAGCTAAGTATGTCTTGTTTTGTGATAATCAAAGTGCCATCCACTTGTCTAAGAATTCCTCATTTCATTCGAGGTCCAAACATATTGATGTTCGTTATCACTGGATTCGTGATGCTTTGGATACCAAGCTATTTGAGCTTGAGAAGATTCATACGGATAAAAATGGCTCCGACATGTTGACAAAAGTTTTGTCAAGAGGAAAGTTTGAGTTTTGCTGCATGAATTCCGGGTTGATGCCGCCCTCTAACTAGTCGGTCGGGGGAGTTTGTTGGGAATCCCTCCTAGTTGGAGTCCCAAAGATTGAAGTCAAAGACAATTAAAAAGTTGAAGAGTTCCAACTCAAGGAAGTTGGAATGTTGCTTTGATTCTCCAAGGTTGTTTATTGCTTGGAAGACTTTGAAGGCCTTGTGCATTGAAAATGCACAAGATGGAGACTATAAATAAGAGGTATTGTGTGGAACAAATAGCAAGAGAGAACAAGAAAACAAGAAGAAAAATAAGAGAGGCAAATACAAGTGAGGAAGAGTGAATTTCGTAGGTGTTGGGCAGCCTGCCAGCCTCCGGAAAAATTATATTTTTCGAGTATTGCACCGTTGGATCGTCACCAAATTTTGACAGATTGTTTCCAAGACACATTAGTACATTCTGAACGGTGGAGATGTGTTTTGAAGGTGTCTAAGTGTGACCGATTCCTGCATTTCTGAGACTAAAGTTTTCTGTCCGAAAATTTCAACTTTGTATTCTTGGTTCCTCTCTTGTATCTTGTTGTGTTCCAAGATTGTTTGGTTGATCTTGATGATGTTGTATTCCTCTAGCTGAGCCTAGAGAGACTTGGTTGTACCCATTATTGATTATAGTGGAGATCGTTTAAGTGGCCTACGGGTCCCGTGGTTTTTTACTCCTACCTTGGGAGGTTTTTCCACGCTAAAATTGTTGGTGTTCTTGTTCGTGTTTCATTCGATTATTTCTCTATAGTTGCTGCATTTGGGAGAGATTATTTCCTATTTCGCTGTGCTATCTCGCGGTTTCCTCCCAACAGAAACAACGAATATGAATCCCAACCCCTCCTGGCATACTCGAAGTGATTCCCTCTCATCACTGTTTACGTTTTTTTCCCTTTTATGGCATTGCCATTTATTGTTACAATTCGCAATCTATTGTGAAATAGTAATGTAAGACACAAATGAAGTATGACAATCGATAAAGACAAATCCAACACACCCTGCCACATTCTATAAGTTATAAGTGTAAATACTTCGGCATCTCTTAGCTAGTATCATTTGACCACATAGGGACACGTCATCCAATAGTTCACATTAGCTATTTGGGTCCAAATACACAGTTAAAACGGCATGGCTCAAGGGACGCATGACGTTCCTTCGACGTCAGCTCAGCCCTCGGCTGTCAGGTTAATCTAAGGCAGTCGTCCTCAGAAGCTTACGCCAAGGCTAATCACTTCGGTCACATCTTTCACCTCAGCCATAAGGGTCAGGCCAGGCAGAGCCACCAGGTCGATCCCATCAGTGAACATCTAGAAAGCCAATGTGATTCACCTTGGCTCGTCCAAGAAAACCTGCACCACGTAAGTAACTTTGTCATGTAACGTGATATATTGCATCACTTGACAGTCATACACAAGCAGGACAGAATATGTGCATCCCACGGTCCTCAAGCATACATTGATCGACCAAAGCATACAAAAGTCATGATCACCGCCAAAGGGAAGGCATGTTCCAACTAATGTACAAAGAAGAAAAAATTCTTCTAGAAAAGCATAACATTATGAGAAAAGAGATAGGACTTCCACAAACTCCGAATAAAGTTTAACTGTCAACTATAGACATACTCATAGGTGACTTGAATGTCGAAATTTTTTTTCCAGAGTAATAACTTGAATACCTCTTACGTTTTTCATTTATACATTATATAATTATCTGAGTTATTTATTTTACAACCAGAGTCGGATATACGATCTAAAAAGTGAATCCGAAATCTCATCACCGATTACAGAAGAAAAAAGTAAAGAGACATCCAATTTTCTCATGGCTTCCTCAAGCCTCCAACTATAAAACTGCATTGTTCTCGCACCCAATTAAACCCACTGACTGTATCACTCTCTTTTAGCGAAACTAAACACAATGCCCAAGAGCCCCCCTACCCTCCTTCTCCTTCTCTCATTTTTAGCACTCTTCAATGTAAAGCACCATCAGCAAACTACTTTTTTTGAGTTTTATGTCTTTTTCCCGAATTGTAAAAAAAAATGTTTGTTTAATAAATAAATTATAGTATTTACTCATAATAACTATTATTGCATAATTTTATACTCATTGTCCGAACATTAATTATTGTCATATTACAAAATTATCTTTTGTTGGTCTAATGCAGGTAGGAGAAGTCGGAGCAAGGAAAACTGTCAGCCGGAAGTTGGCCGGAGAAAGCCCATTCACCGCAAGGGCTTCTTTTATTAGATACTGGAAAAGAAAGGTCTCCGGCGACCTACCGTTACCGGGAGCATGGTTCTTGAATAAGGCCTCCCCATTGGACGGTGTACAGTTAGCGACATTCTCAAAACTCGCCGACCAAAAATTACTTACGACTCAACTCCCGGCCTTCTGCTCCGAGGCCAACCTCCTCTGCTCACCCGAGGTGTCGCTGCATCTGGCAAAACGCAGAAAGGGCTCTCATTTCACCACGTACGACTTCAACGAACAAAACTTCACAAATTACGGTGCAAAAAACGTCGGCGGATCCGATTCCTTTAAGAACTATTCCAACGGAGAGAATGTTCCGTTCAATTCATTCCGTCACTACAGTTCTGACTCCGTCCGCCACGACGACAAATTTTCCTTATATGCCCTCGATACAAATGTCGTCGACGAAGAATTCAGCACCTATGGCACCTCCGCAACCGGGGGCTCCGGCGATTTCACCCACTACGCCGACGGAATCAATATTCCGGGACTCAAATTCGTTACTTATTCTGACGATGCTAAAGGCCGGAAACAAGATTTCACTAGCTATTCCGATGGTACAAATGTTGGAAATGAGACATTCAAAAGCTACGGCAAAAATGGAGATAAATCTGCTAATGATTTCACTAGCTATGGTAACAATTCAAATGTCCATGTCTCTGCTTTCTCTAGCTACGGTCAGAAGGGAATTAAAGCCAATGATTCTTTCACTACTTATGGCACTTATATGGGAAATACCCACACAAATTTATTCAATAATTATGAAGCTGGAGGGGATGCTGCTAAGGCGTCGTTTGCTAATTATCGCAACAGTAGTTACGTTGGAGGGGATGATTTCAAAACTTACGGGAAGGGATCTAAGGCTCCTAATGTTAGTTTTACTAGCTATGGACAAAGCATTGTTCTAGATCCTAGGACCTTCAACTATGGTGATTTTTCTAATGTCGGATCTGATAATTTCACTAGCTATGCCAAAGGTGCTGAAAATCAAACTGTAGCATTTACAACTTATGGTGTTAATGCTACTTTTAAGGGGTATGCTAAGAAGGGCGTCAAGTTTTCTGATTATAAGAACGGAAGCTCAATCCATGCTGACAAGAATAGTGGCAAGAACGTCGTTAACAGGTTCGCCCTCCTGGTTTTTTCTTCATGTTACTTTTATTGACTTTGGAATATGGGAATAAAGCAAAATGACTTACGATTTCTACATTGTAGATTAGACACAGCTTGACGCAATTTTCATTATGGATCATTAAAAAAAACCTCTATATATGTATATGTATGTAATGCATGTGTATGTTTTCGTACATCCGACTTCCCCATTACACACCATAAACGGAAGCCTTTAAACAATGGGTAATGTTGGTGTGTTTGATAAACTGATAAACATGACGTGGTTTCAATAAAGGTTCTCTACTATCATTAGTTAAGTGATAAATAAAATCTAGATTTGTGATTTAATGACGTAATACCGACAAAAGCTCTAATTGCTGAGCTATGATACTTTAGTAATGATCATTGCATTTGACTGATTGACCACTCCATGATTTGTTTTATATTTTTGTAGGTGTTCGATAAATATACACATTAATTTGATAATAAGAACACATTTTATATTGTACCTCATTTTTCATTTCATGAATACTTTCAAATCAGAAAATAAGGTGCGTCTTTATCAATTTAGGGTGTGTATTTGTTATTTTTTTTTATCATGCATTGTTTATCTGCCAAAACAATTGATGCAATGGGTAAGTTTTGGCATGCAAAAATTATATATTGTTACTTATGCTACATGCGATGATGTCTGAACACAAATTGTCACACGTTACAAACTTAACAAATTGATAGATGATTGAAGTCTTCCAAGAAAGATAACTAGAATAAGACGTCAGTACGTAATGTTATTATAATAGTCCAAGATTAAGTGGTTGTTTCTTAATTTTGCGGTAATGTTAGTTTGGTGATGGCATATGATTAAGTTATGTTTATTGATTTTAATTATTGATAGTATGTGATCTATTAAGAAATTTAGTAGTTGTAACATGAAATTAATTTATACTTTGGTTTTTACATCCTGCAGGTGGTTTGAACCAGGGAAATTTTTCAGAGAGGAGATGTTGAGAACAGGCAAAGTGATGCCAATGCCTGATATTCGTGATAAAATGCCCAAAAGATCTTTCTTGCCTCGGCTCATAGCTTCAAAGCTGCCATTTTCTAGTAGCAAAATTCGGGAATTGCAGAGAACTTTCAGAGTGAGGGAAAATTCTACCATGAACGACTTGTTTATGAGTGCAATAATTGAGTGCGAAAGAGCACCTAGTCCAGGAGAAACCAAGAAATGTGTCGGCTCACCTGAAGACATGCTTGATTTTGCCACTTCAGTTCTTGGAAGAAATGTTGCCGTTCGGACAACTGAAAACATCCATGGTTCCAAAGGAGATATTCTCATAGGTTTGGTCAAACCAATCAATAGTGGAAAATTGACTAAATCAGTATCGTGTCATCAGAGCTTGTTTCCGTACTTGCTTTACTATTGTCACTCAGTTCCCAATGTCAGACTCTATGAAGCTGATATATTGGACCCGAAATCTAAAACAAAAATTAACCATGGTATTGCTATTTGCCATATTGACACGTCATCATGGAGCCCGAGCCATGGAGCCTTCATCGCACTCGGACCAGGTCCTGGAAAGATTGAAGTATGTCATTGGATCTTTGAAAATGATCTGACTTGGACTATTGTTGATTGAGTTGAAGACGGTTTGAGGAGAAGATCTGTGTTTGCAATAAACAAGTTTCCTTTGTTCATGTGATCCGTGCTTCTTGTACGCCTTTATTGTATTCACATTAGCATTTTGCTCATGTAATAAGAATTCCATATCGGTGAACTGATGGTAAAGTTGGTGTTTTATAACTACAACAAAATTGCCCTTTTCCGATACACCATAAGTTTTAGAGACATTAAAGAAACATTTGGGAAAAAATTTTGTGGGTGAATTCCTAGTGGCTATTCTCCGTGATAACAGTGCCGAGAATGTCACTCGTACTTCTGTCAAATGCTGTGAAATTTTTCCAACATATTCTGTTTAATTGGGAAACAACATTTGTGTGTTTCTGACACATGTGTATGGTTGCGTACATCCAACCGTCATACCCTATCATAAGCGGTAGCCTCTAATGCAATAAGGTAATGTTGTTGTTGTATTATGGGTGATTTTTTTTTAAATGACGTCAAAATTTTTTTTGCAATAAACAAGTTTTCCAAGTTCAAGTCATTCTTTGCTTCTTATGCACCTTTATTGTATTCATATTAGCATTTTGCTCATGCAATAAGAATTTCTTACTTTTGAACTCATGGTTATGTTCGTGTCTTCGTAGATACAACCTTTTTCGACACAAAATAACAGTATTATCAACAATTCCAAAACTGCCGGGGGAAAAGTTTTGTCCGTGAATTCTTCATGGCTTTTTATTATTCGTGATAACTAGCACTGAGAATGTCACCGGCAATTTTATCATGTAACCTAAAGCTTCTGCAACATTTTTCTGGTGATTTTTTTTTAAATAAGAGTCTCGTTCTACATTTAAACTAGTCTTAATAAATAATATTTTAGCCTCTAGCTCCTTTATACCTTATTCTATTTTTCTCTGTATGTTATCAGAACTTTGAATATAAACAAAGACGTATATTAATTCTGCTATCCTTCTTCTTCTTCATCTAGCTCATAGCTTCTCTTCTTGAAACAAGTGAGGCAGGAGTCACTTCTATCCTGAACATACAGGGGAAAGCTCTACTCTTTTTGATAATGCTTCCTTGATGATTACAAATATAAGCTAAATGAGAATAATTACCTCTCATGGAGTAGAGCCACAGAGATGTTTATCACATGTAGAGACAAGGAAGACTATCTCTTTGGAGATGTGATCATTCCAGTCCCCATTGAAATAAATTTAGAACATGGAAATCTGAAAACTCCATGATAATGTCATGTCTTATAAAGTCAATGACCCCCGGACATAAGTGTCAGTTTTATTCTCTATGCTAACGCTGTTGAAATATCGACAACAACAAGAGAATATATTCAAAGAAAGATAATACCTCTGAGTTATATGAACTTGAGGCTCAACTTCAAGATGTTAAGCAAAATGCTTTCCCTATTAACAGGTATTACACTCAACTGACGAAAATCTGGCAATATATTGATATCTTTGAAGTTCATCAAAAGACTTGTCAAGTTGATGATCAAATTTATAAGAATATCACTAAAACCAAAAAGGTTTTCAGATTTTTAACTGGATTACTCAAGGACTTTGATGCTGTTAGAAGTAGAATCCTTAGTATCAAGCCATTAACAAGCCTTAAATATGCTTTCTCTGAGATCAGACATGAGAAGAGTAGATACAAACTCATGAGAAGACGTTTTGTCATCCTGTTCTGTTTTATATAACTCCAATTGTACTACCGGCGATTCACGATGTTTGTCATCATACCGGTTATGTGTCATTATCTTTGTTTGATATTAGAGAGATTGGTTTATAATTGTTTGTGCATGTGTTAAATAAATTTGGATCATGTGGGGACTGTTGGAAAAAGTACATAAAAGTACTTCAGAATATGCATCAAACTTATATAGAAACATGCAAGAAAGTTGATTAGAGAATAAAGTACACATGGATTCAACAGAATTGACTGAACCTTTAAAAGCTGAAATAGCCAAGCATTCAGTGACGTGTTTTTTTAGATCGGTATAGCATCTGAGGCTTAGCGAACGCTTCATCAAATGTTCAATGAAAAATTACCGAACGTTCGGTTACCTCAGAGTATGTGTTTTCATAAAAAGATACGATTTTTATATCATGGGAAATCTTCATTCAATCTTAAATGGTAATAAATCAACTTTGCAAGTTGGATTCTGCAGAAAACTATTGAATTAACACCTTGTTTGTGAAACAAAAGTTTATAAATACAAGGTTCCAATGTTTAAAAAAAAATGAAAATGTTGTGAAAAGTCTTTGAAAATAATGCAAATTCTCTCCTCTCCTTCTCTCTTCTTTGTCTTATATCAAACAAGTCTAAATACAAGTTCAAACTTTTCTCGCAGAGCAAGCAAACAGAAGCAAGTTGTTATATTATGTGAAGCTTTTGCTAGTAGTTCGCTTTAGTCACTAGTAAAAGCAAAATTTCTTTAAAGATAATATAACTTTTGAGTTACGTCTCGACTTTTTTTTATTTGTTTGATTATTTATTGTTTGGATATTATATCTTGCCTTTTTTATTTAAAAAACACACATACACACACAACCACAAAGAGCTGTAGTTGTATCTAATGTATGTCTAGGATAACGATACATCTTTATGGGACAGTGGAGCCTTTTGAGTTGGAGTTCAACCTTTTTGCCAACAACGATAACGACACATCCATGGGAATTGCACTACATCCCAATCTTTTATCGAGTTTACTTTAATCGATGAGATATTTATCTTGTGAAATGTAAGCAAGAGTAGAAGAAAAAATGCATTGAATTGGGTTGCAATTTTTCCTTGTATTCATGTTGGAGTATACACACGTTTCTTATAGTACAGTTTCCTATCTATATATGGTAAATGTATCAATCAACTTAATTACAAATTAATCAACCTTAATTATATTTTTACACGTTTCCTAAACTTTTGTTGTTTTGCTGCTGAAATCTTGCCTCTTAATTACGCCTTTGATTTTATTTTCTCACATTCCCTCTCAAGTTGAACGGTGGGGTCGACAATGTTCAACTTGCACAGGACATCTTCGAACGACCTTCCGTTTACTGCCTTGGTTAAAATATCAGTAAGTTGATCTTCTGACCTGATAAACGGTAGCTCAATAACTCCCCCTTCTATTTTCTCCTTGATAAAGTGACGATCGATCTCTATGTGCTTTATCCGATCATGCTGCACTGGGTTTTCTGATATGCTTATTGAGGCTTTTTTATCACATAGTAGCGGTGTCGGTAGACTTGTTTGTATCCCGATATCCTTTAATAACTTTTGTATCCATAGCACCTCAGTGACTCCCCTGGCTATCCCTCGAAATTCAGCTTCAGCACTGGAGAGCGCGACCACTTTCTGTTTCTTGCTTCTCCAAGTCACAAGATTTCTACCCACAAGTGTAAAGTATCCTGATGTGGACCTTCGATCTACCAAGTTTCTGGCCTAATCAGCATCTGTATACGCTTGAATCTTCAAATGTCCATTGTTTTTATACACAATTCCTCTTCCTGGTGTATGCTTGAGATATTGTAGAATCCGCCACACTGCTTTCATATGATGTTCCTGGGGACTATGCATGAACTGACTGACCATACTTACTGCAAAAGCTATGTCCGGTCTGGTGTGTGATAGGTAAATCAATTTACCCACCAACCGCTGATACTGCCCTTTGTCTGCCAGCGCTGCTCCGTCTATCACCTGTAACTTGTGGTTCGCCATCATAGGTGTGTCACATGGTTTACAGTCAAGCATTCCCACCTCAGTTAGCATGTCCAAAATGTACTTTCTTGGGAAATATATATATCTGTGGTTGACCGTAGAACCTCGATGCCTAGAAAGTACTTCAGCCCTCCGAGGTCCTTCATCTCGAACTTAGTAAACAGGTGTTTTCGAAGACGAGCAATCTCCTTAGTGTCATTACCTATTATGATCATGTCATCAACATAAATAATTTAACAAGTTGTCAAATTACCTTTTCTCTTGATGAACAAGGTGTGGTCTGCATTGCTTTGTTGATAGCCATCCTGCTTCATTACTTCAGTGAATCTGTCAAACCGGGCTCGAGGAGACTACTTTAATCCATACAAGCCCTTTTTTAATCTGCATACCTCTCCTGTTTTAAAGTCAGATGAGAAGTCTGATGGTGGTTCCATATAGACTTCTTCCTTCAGATAACCGTGTAGAAACGCATTCTTAACGTCAAACTGATGAAGCGGCTAGTTCTGATTAACTGCAACAGAGAACAACACCCTGATTGTATCAATCCGAGCAACTGGAGAGAACGTCTCTGAGTAGTCTACTCCATATGTCTGGGTATATCCCTTCGCTACTAATCGAGCTTTGTATCTTTCAACACTCCCATTAGCTTTATACTTGATAGTGAATACCCACCGATACCCAACTGGTTTCTTTTTAGGCGGAAGCACACACTTTTCCCATGTTTGATTTTTTTTTTCAATGCTTTCAACTCTATCATCATTGCTTCTTTCCACATTGGTTGCACAAAGGCTTCGTCAACATTTCTCGGAATCTGTTCTGAACACATATATACAAAGAGACCTTTAGCTAATTCAGATAATTTTTCCAAATGGGTACTTACCGGATACCTGGTTTTTGATACTTGTTCAGGAGAGTCTCGTTTTGGAGGAACACCACGTTTTCCCCGAGGAGGTAACACCCGAACCTGCTGTCCCTCAAGAGATATATCAGTGTCCCTGCATATCTCTGATATGTGGTCAGAAATGTTTGGTTTATTTTCTGGTTCTGAAACAGTATTATAATATAAAGTAGAGTCAATGTTACCCAGAACAGATTGTTCATTTACTGTATCAAAATCACTTACCTCGGAAGTGTCATTCATTACTGGAGGATCATTGGTTGGTACTGGTCCATCAGGTAGTACAGTGTTGGGAGCTATGTCGCAGTCGGCGCCATCTACTTGCTGTGTTGGTACAGTCGTCGTACAGACAGGCAATGGGACCGACCAATTGAGGGTTCCATCGTTTAGTGGCTCCCCCTAAACCAAAGATAGGTTGGTATAGAAATATTCCGTCTCAAGAAAAACGTAGTCTATAGTAACATGAATGCATCGGGTGCGAGGATTATAGCAGCGGTAGCCCTTTTGAGTGGGTGCATAACCAACAAAGACACATTTTCTGGCACACAGATCTAATTTGGTGCGTTCATGTTTGGGAACATGAACGAAGACTGTACAGCCAAAGATACACGGGAGAAGCATAAAAATGGAAGGAGTAGTATATTGAGAGGCTAAGATTTGAAGTGGAGTTTTGTAGTGAAAGATTTTGGTGGGAAGGCGATTAAGTAGGTAGGCGGCGGTGGATACGGCCTCCGGCCAAAAACTCATCGGTACATGGGAGTCTATCATCATAGCCCGGGTCATTTCTAACAAGATACGATTTTTTCGTTCTGCTACTTCATTTTGCTCTGGTGTATTTGGACAGGTAGTTTGATGTATAATACCATTATGATGGAGGAATTGGTCGAACTCTTTACTCATGTATTCCCCCCATTGTCGGAACGAAGAACTTGAATTTTTGTGTTGAACTGGGTAAGTACCATTTGGTAAAAATGAACAAACTTTTGGTGTACTTCAGATTTATGTTTCATAATGTATAACCACGTCATACGAGAACAATCATCAACAAATGTAACATAATATTGAAAACCAAGTGGGGTATTGTATGGTGAGGGTCCCCACACATTAGAATGTATCAAATTAAACATATGACTGACCCGAGTATTGGTAGCCAGATAAGATGACCGAGTCTGTTTTGCCCGGAGGCACGTATCACACGAAAAACGTTTGACAGTAGAAGAAAATAAAGACGGAAACAAGTGGTGTAAGTAACTAAACGAAGGATGGCCTAATAGGCGATGCCACAACCATATCTAACGATTGACCGTTCCGGTGGCAAGATTAGACTGTCCGTGTTGCGTCACTGCATCAACAAAATACAGCCCATGGCGCTCAGTACCACCACTCTGGATAGCCATGGATTAGGAAGCATTTATCCTTTGTGTGCCCTTTTTTCCGGCAATGGATGCACTCCTACTGGTTTTTCTCATCTCCTCGCCGTGATGGCTTACCTGAGCGATAAGATGCTTTGTCTATGGGTCCTTGCTGCCTGCTTGTTCTGGTGGTCCCTTAGCCACCAAACCTTGACCAATCCCCTGTGATGATCTAAGATCTGAGGGGTGGCTTACAGAAACTCCCCTCTGAACTTCTACCCGTTTTAACTCGTTGTACGCTGCTTCCACTGAGGGGCGTGGGTCACGCTTGAGTATTTCCTTCTTTGTGTCCGAAAGTTGATCATCAACTGCTAACAACAGTTGATAGAGACGCTGTTCTTGTAATTTTTTCGCATATATGTTAATTTCATTAGGGGACTCCATTGGATTTGGGTCCAATGAGTCTATACTCATCCACAGTCCCTGAAGTTGGTTCCAGAGGGCTTCTAGCGTATTGTTTCCTTGCTTGATTGTGTAGCATTTCTTGTGTAGATCAAAGATCTGCAGTGGGTCACTGCCAGATTCATACGTGATAGCTAGCCCATCCCAAAGGGCTTTGGCAGTATTGTATTTGGACACATTATTGACTAAACTGTCTTCAATATTATCAATTAGCCAAGTGAAGACTAATTGATCGCTTTGCTCCCACTGTGGGTAAGAAGCATCAGTTGGTGAGGGGGTGGAGGAACCCCGGTTATGTGGGCGCTCCTCCCCTTGCCTTCGATGGCAATCTTCATCAACCTTTCCCATAAATTATAATTAGTGCTATTCAGTTTGACCTTCAGTGTCAAATTCGCAGGTGGAGGCGGTGTTGGTTGCAGATTCAGGCTGTTTTGTAGGAATTTGGCAAATTGTTCAGTGATGTCGAAATTGGCAGGTAAACTCGGTCTGCTTTCAGAGGATTCAGGTTTAGTGGTACTAGGCGTTTGAGACATGGCTGGTTCCAGGTATCAAAAATACTTCAGTTTTTTTAGAGAGGCAATGAGGAAGATAAAAATTATGAGCCTAATTGTTCAGGCTAGAACAGATATGGGTACTTCGGTTTTGAGAGGCAATGAGGAAGGTAAAAATTCTGAGCCTAATCGTTCAGGCTAGAACAGATATGGGTACTTGATTTCTGGTAAGGTAATGGCTATGATGATAGTGAAGCACTCACTATACTGAGCCAACGAAAACACATACAGAAACAGGTTTAATCCAAACATGCTCTGATACCATGTGAAATGTAAGCAAGAGTAGAAGAAAAAACGCACTGAATTGGGTTGCAATTTTTCCTTGTATTCATATTGGAGTATACACACGTTTCTTATAGTACAGCTTCCTATCTATATATGGTAAATGTATCAATCAACTTAATTACAAAGCAATCAACCTTAATTATATTTTTACACGTTTCCTAAACTTTTGCTGTTTTGCTGCTGAAATCTTGCCTCTTAATTACGCCTTTGATTTTGTTTTCTCACATATCTAAGTATTGTACATTTAGTTAGAGGTGGAAGGTTTCTGGAGCCAACTGAAAATTTTTATGGCTGTATGATAAAATATTGTTTTTATTTCTAATAGAGTCAAATACATATTTTTCGTTGATTTTAGAATGTGATGAAATAAAGCAAAATGATCCATTAAATTGGATGAGCTTCTTATATTTTGAAGTAGAAGTTGATCGACATAGTTTGACGGATCATTATGGGTTATCGGTAAATAACCTTTATGTGTTTCTCACACATGAGTATAGTTGCGTACATCCGACCCTCTCATATTATGTCATATGTAGGAATCTTTAAAGCAATGAGATAATGTTGTTGTATGGAGATGTTGTTGCAATCAAGTGAAAATTGAATTTGTCAAAAATTGTCAATTATTAAAGGTAGCATTTAGTGCATGTGACATAAAATGCCCCATCTACATTATTTCTACCATGGGACCCCTCCCAATATCCACCACAAAGCTCCTTCGTCGAAATTGACCACAACCACATTGAGATGTTAGATATTTTCCAAATTAAATTTGAACCAAAGCTTTCCAAACTATGAAAATACAGTTAATACGTTTACAATTCATGGTGAGTCAATTCCATAAGATCAAAGCTCCAACCGCACTCTTGGAGACAAATACAACACGTCACCCTCGTATGATCATAAACATTTCATCTTTAGCAGCATCAATTTCCATATATGGATCTGTTCTATAGAATCGTATCTATGCCACCTTAAGAAGACGTAAAATCAAACCTGGTTAATGGAGGCAAGGGTTTTAATGAATCAAATTCTTTATTTTTTTTAGAATGGAGATATTGTTTGTCTATCTCTCATCTTCTTCAAATTCGAACGATAGCTTTTGATGTCGTTAGGATATACTGGGTATATGTTGTTGTTGTTAAAATTTGTCAAATGTAAATGAGTAACCACAGCCAAGTACAACTATGTATGATAGGTCAATATTGCCTTGGTCACTAATAAGTTGTTTGAAAAAACTGATGTCCGCTTAATGCGTTTGCATTACTTATAAGTGTTACATTTCTACAGAACTTTTCAGTTATGTGCCTAAAGAAGGTCCATATAACCACAACTATATTTTTTCTTTTTGAGGAAATATATATTGTTATATTAAGTTTCCTTCTCTTTTTCTTTTTAATTATTTAATTTCTAAGAATATTTATCTTTAGGAAAATAAGTCTCTCTCACACACACACATATATGTGTATATATGTGTGTGTAGATTTTGCAGAAGTTGTCCAAGTTTTTGGACTTTGGTTATATTCTAATAGGGTCCTTTTCTTTTTGAAAAAAAAAAGAATTGGTATTCATCAAGTAATTAATTTGGAAATAGAAACGTGTGTGTCTACTCCACCAAGGTTAAACCGATCTACATTCACAAACGTTTCACGACCTGACATGCAAATACCATAGTTAGAACCGACGAATAGAAGGTTCCCAAAATACTCTGATGTTTGAGTGAGTGATATGTTTGAAAAAATAACATAGGCTTGAGATAAAGAAATCGCAACTTACCTGGTGTGTAGAATGTTGGAGAATTAAAGGATTGGGCTTTGGCCCATCGTTGGAGATTGGAAGATTTGGGCTTTGGCCCGTTAACGATGTTGCAAAATTTGGTTGAGCAACGTACTTTGAGCTTAATGAGTTTCCGATAATGAAATCGAAAACTAATGAATCCTTAATTATTTACGTGACAAGTAGTTAATGTTAGGATGTGGACTCACTCAATTGTGGTATTGTGTGAATGTGAAATTAATGCTCAAAGTGGATGGAAAATGTTGTGGATGGGTGACGTGTCACCCTTATGGAGGAATACCTCGTTGGATGTGTCCTTGACTCGCCCCGGGTTTGATTTATTTTATCATTTCATACGCACACACTAAACGACTGCGTCTTAGTGCAGGAGTGATTGTCCCCAACAATCTTAAGACGTATTGGTTTTTGTTCAATTACTTCCTGTACTGTTTTGTTTATTTACGCAAAAGCAGTTTCGTACTGATTTGAAGTCTTCTTCTACTCATTCTTGAACCTGAGTCTGTTCTGATCTTTACGTTTTGATCGAACTGAACAGGAATGGAGAACGAAAGCTCGAACTCTGTTCAAGGCTTTAATGGTGCTCACTCTGTGTCCGCACCAGAAGGGGCAAACAATGTTGCTGCTGGACCGCAGTTCAATACGGTTCCGTTGGCACCAACTGGAGGGCCTCAGATGAACTCGGTGGCCACTGCTGCTCATGTGGAGAAGCCGGAAAAGTTCGCCGGCAGTTTTTTCAAGAGGTGGCAGCAGAAGATACTGTTCTACCTCACGGCGCTGGGACTGGCCAGAATGCTAAGCGAGGATCCACCTGTGGTTGAAAATGTGGAGGATCAACAACAAAACATGCAAAACGCCTTGGGTGCTGAGGCCTGGGCGTATACGAATTTTTGTTGTTTAAATTTGATTCTGAGTTGCCAAGATAATACTATCTATGGCGTGTTTTATACATATAAAACTGCAAAAGCTTTGTGGTCGGCTTTAGATAAAAAGTATCGCACAGAAGATGCGGGTACGAAAAAGTTGATAGTTGGGAAGTTTCTCGACTATAAAATGTTAGATTCCAAAACTGTAATTTCGCAGGTGGAAGAAATACAGATGTTGGTTTCTGAAATGAAAAAGGAGGGCATGACGCTCAGTGAATCTTTCCAGGTTGCGGCTGTGATTGAGAAGCTGCCTCCTTCGTGGAGAGAATTTAAGAGCTATCTCAAACACAAGCGAAAGGAAATGAAAATGGAGGACTTGATTGTCCGTCTTCGCATTGAGGAGGACAATCGGCGTGCCGAAAGAAAGCCGTCCACATCTTCTGGTCAAGCCAAGGCTCATGTTGCTGAGGCGAAGAACAAGAAGAAAAATAACACTTTGAGCGTGAACGTCAAGGGCAAGGAAATTGCAAAGAAGTTCACAGGTAAGTGTTATAATTGTGGTAAACCAGGGCATCGAAGCAGTGAATGCCGAAAGCCCAAAAAGACTCAGAATAAAGTAAAAGCAAATCTGGTCGGCGCAATGGAAGACTTGAACCTTTGTGCAGTGGTGACCGAGTGCAACGCAGTGGGAAACCCGCAGGAATGGTGGGTGGACACAGGTGCCACTGGATATATTTGTGCGAACAGGGCCATGTTCAGAGAATACGTGCCCACGACAAACAATGAGCAATTGTTCATGGGAAACTCCAACAGCTCGAAGATCGAAGGATCGGGCAAGGTAATCCTGAAACTGACCTCAGGAAGGGAGTTGACTCTGCAGAATGTGCTGCATGTTCCTGACATAAGGAAGAATCTGGTTTCTGGCGCGCTGCTAGTCACTCATGGGTTCAAGCTTGTTTTTGAGGCAAATAAATTTACACTTTCTAAGAATGGGGTGTATTTGGGAAAAGGGTATCTTTCTGATAACATGTTCAAATTGAATGTTATGACAATTGTACCCAAAAATATTGCGCCCACCGAGGCTAATAAAATTGTTTCCTCTTCTGCTTACATGCTTGAGTCTTCCTGTTTATGGCATTTTCGTTTGGGACATGTTAATTATAAGTCAATACAACGAATGATTAATCTTAACTTGTTGCCCAAACTGGACTTTAGTAATAAAGGAAAATGCCAAATATGTGTTGAAGCGAAATTAACAAAAGCGCCATTTCCTTCAACAGAACGAAACACTGAATCGTTGGATTTAATTCACACAGATTTGTGTGATTTAAAGTTTGTGCAAACAAGAGGTGGTAAAAAGTATTTTGTAACTTTTATCGACGATTGCATACGATACTGTTATGTATATTTGCTAAGTAGCAAAGATGAGGCCCTTGATGCTTTCAAGGATTATAAAAATGAAGTTGAGAATCAACTTAGCAAATGAATTAAAACAATTCGTAGTGATAGAGGTGGCGAATATGATACACCGTTTAATGAATTTTGTTCAGAACATGGCATTATTCATCAAACGACTGCGCCATATTCACCTCAATCAAATGGTATTGCTGAATGCAAAAACCGTACTCTAAAGGAGATGATGAATGCTATGTTGATAAGTTCGGGTTTACCTCAGAACTTGTGGGGGAAGCAATTATCTCAGCCAACGTCATTTTAAATAGGATTCCGTCCAAGAAGACGGATAAAACCCCATATGAACTATGGAAGGGCTATAAACCTAGTTACAAATACTTGAAAGTGTGGGGGTGTCTAGCGAAGGTTGCAATACCTAAACCAAGACTAGTTAAAATTGGGCCTAAAACAATTGATTGCATATTCATTGGTTATGCAACGAACAGTAATGCATATCGTTTCTTAGTGCACAAATCGGACATTCCTGAGATACATGAAAATGTTGTCATGGAATCAAGAAATGCAGTGTTCTTTGAAAATATCTTCCGAAGAAAGACAAAGACAGGGAAGAAACTAGCACAAGTAAGCGAATGCGTGAGACGACTCCTCAAGATACTGAGCAACCTCGTCAAAGCAAACGAGCCAAAATACCGACGTCTTTTGGACCAGATTTTCTAACCTATACGGTAGAAAATGAGCCAAAAAGTTTTTCCGAGGCTATGTCAACTCCAGAAGCTCCATTCTGGAAAGAGGCAATAAACAGTGAAATAGACTCGATTCTTCAAAATCACACTTGGGAGTTGGTTGACATTCCACCTGGAAGTAAACCGCTTGGTTGCAAGTGGATTTTCAACAAGAAACTTAAAGAGGATAGGTCTATTGGGAAGTATAAAGCCAGGTTAGTAGCCAAGGGCTATAGAGAGAAAGAAGGTTTTCACTTCTTTGACACCTACTCACCAGTGACTAGGATCACTTCCATAAGGATGCTAGTCGTCATTGCTATCAGTCTATGATTTGGAAATCTATCAAATGGATGTAAAGACTGCCTTTCTTAATGGTGAGTTAGAGGAAGAGATTTATATGGAACAACCCGAGGGGTTTGTCGTTCCAGGACAAGAAAGGAAAGTATGTAGACTTGTTAAGTCCTTGTACGGACTTAAACAGGCACACAAGCAATGGCATTTAAAGTTTGATCAGGTAATGATGTCAAATGACTTCAAGATCAATGAATGCGACAAGTGTATGTACATTAAGAGCACACAGAATGCATATGTGATAGTATGTCTCTATGTAGACGACATGCTTATCATGGGCAGTACTCGTGACATCATCTTGAGTACAAAGAAGATGTTAACACGAAACTTTGATATGAAGGACATGGGAGTTGCCAATGTTATTTTAGGAATTAAGATTTCTAAGGTAACTGAGGGACTCATACTGTCACAAACTCACTATATTGAATCAGTTCTGAAACGATTCAATATGGATGATGTGAAACCGGTAAAGACCCCGCTCGACTTAAGTGTGCACTTAAGGAAAAATCGAGGCGAACCTGTAGCTCAGCTAAAATACTCTCAGGTGATCGGGAGCCTGATGTACATAACGAATTGTACAAGACCAGACTTAGCTTGTTCGGTAAACAAGTTGAGCAGGTTTACCAGTAACCCAAGTGATGATCATTGGAAAGCTCTTAACAGAGTGATGAGGTATCTGAAATACACAATGTATCTTGGATTACATTACACGAGATATCTAGCAGTATTAGAAGGATACTGCGATGCAAATTGGATATCAGATAATAAGGACTCGAAGTCCACCAGTGGATACTTGTTCACGGTTGGTGGTGCTGCTGTGTCGTGGAAATCCACGAAACAAACGTGCATAGCTCGGTCTACTATGGAAGCCGAGTTCATAGCGTTGGACAAAGCTAGGGAAGAGGCTGAGTGGCTTCGGAATTTCCTGGAAGATATTTCGTGCTGGCCTAAGCCGATCGCTACTATTAGCATACACTGTGATAGTCAATCAGCTATAGGACGTGCTCAAAGCAGCATCTATAATGGTAAGTCACGACACATACGTCGAAGACATAACACCATTAAACAGTTGATCTCTAATGGCGTGATTTCCATTTATTATATAAAATCAATGGAGAATCTTGTGGATCCTCTTACAAAAGGTTTGCTTAGAGATCATATGTCAAGATTGACAAACGGAATGGGACTGAAGCCCATAATGCATGAATCTTTGTAATGGTAACCCAACCTTGTTGACTGGAGATCCCAGAATCTTGGTTCAATAGGACAACTAAGTTATGAAGGTTCAGTTAGCACTTACTCATTCCGTCTGATAAAAGTGTTGTCTTCAGAGAATTTAGGGTAAGCTAAGGCTTTTAATGATGTCCTATATCTTGATACGTCAAGTGGAGTATGGCAGAATACTCTTGATAGGAATCACCTATGTAAGTGTGAAGTGGAGCCGCTTCTATGAGAAAGTCTAGGAGGCAAGATTTCTCTAAAACACTTTCTGAAACCAGGTTGTTCATGGCCAAAACGAACACAACCATGAGAACCAAAAGGGTGTTAAAGGAAATATTGTGTGAGTATCGTTGTCTTGGTTCACAACAAAGGCTGACTAGTTCAAGACATCAAGTCACTATTTAGCCGAGTGAATCCGATGGTACATCACTATGAAAGGTTCAAAGCCAGAAGCTACCTCTTCTGATGCAATATTTTCTTGTCTGACTTCTCCTCAGAGTCTGCATATGCATTTGCATTAATTTTCATTCATGTGGGGAATCGTTGGAGAATTAAAGGATTGGGCTTTGGCCCATCGTTGGAGATTGGAAGATTTGAGCTTTGGCCCGTTAACGATGTTGCAAAATTTGGTTGAGCAACGTACTTTGAGCTTAATGAGTTTCCGATAATGAAATCGAAAACTAATGAATCCTTAATTATCTACGTGACAAGTAGTTAATGTTAGGATGTGGACTCACTCAATTGTGGTATTGTGTGAATGTGAAATTAATGCTCAAAGTGGATGGAAAATGTTGTGGATGGGTGACGTGTCACCCTTATGGAGGAATACCTCGTTGGATGTGTCCATGTGGTGTAAAAGCTTCTGACGGACATCGATCGATGACTTCGATCGATGTCACTTCGATCGATTGATGTCATCGATCGAAGTTGATCAGGAAGCTTCGATCGATTGATTGATCGATCAAAGACGATTAGAGGACATCGATCGATCACATCGATCGATCGATGTCTCTTAGATCGATCAACGTGATCAATTGAAGTACTCTGTCCGACATCGATCGATCACATCGATCGATCGATGTCACTTCGATCGATCGATGTGATCGATCGAAGTCGGATAGTGGGCAGAATCTCTTCTAATTAAGCAGTTATGTTTCAAACGTGAAACTAACGTTATCCTCCAGTTTAAAATAAGATCAACATGTTTTGATCTAACGGTGGGGGTGAGGCAGCTTTGATCTAACGACCGAGATTTAAACTGTCTTAACCGCTTAACCGAATATGGTTTCCATCTAACGCTCCAGGTTTAAACCTGCTGATCTATCTTCGATCTAAAGGCTGAGATTAAACCTTCCTAATCTAGATAGGAGGTTTTAATCTAACGGTCGAAATCAAACTTCGGTTTTGATCCAACGGTCACGGTATCTTGTTCTCCAACCGACTCCCCTATATAAAGAGGGCTAAGGGTGCATTTACAACACACCTTACTCAAGCATCACATAAAGCATTCTGCATTCATAGCACTCGAAGCTTGCATTACGTCCGGGAGAAGTCATGACATCCGTAGTTTCGAAGTAGTTCGAGTCCAGCAGTGCCGCTCAACTGAACAGGTACCCATTGTATCCTGGGAGACGATTGCTCATACCGGTTGGGCACAGTATACCGGAGCAATACGTCTTAAAAACAGAGTCCTTGACTCGCCCCGGGTTTGATTTATTTTATCATTTCATACGCACACACTAAACGACTGCGTCTTAGTGCAGGAGTGATTGTCCCCAACATAGAACACATTTTCATAGAGAGAATGTTTGACTGATATGTTTGAAAAAATAGCATAGGCTTGAGATAAAGATATCGCAACCCTTTACCTGGTGTGTAGAACATCTTTTCACATAGAAAACTATGTTTAGAATACAATACTATATGAAACGAATGAATAGGAGTCTCATACAAACTCTAACTTTTTATCATAGTAGAAATAGGACGAGCTTCATAGTCTCTTAACAAGTCTAAGATGTCTCTTGCTTTGTGTTCACTATATGCAGGCAATATGGCGTTTCAGGTCTAGCGTGAGTCTTTAAATCTTATATTTTATAAAGATGTATTCGTATAAAGATAACATTGATAAACATGAGGGACTTGAAAAAGCTAAGCCGGCATCATGCCTTCCGAGCATGAAGTGTTCGGAGGTCCAACTATCTTTACTAGATATGCGAGTCAGAGGTCTCGTGCCTTCCGAGTATGAAGTGTTCGGAGGTCCAACTATCTTTACTAGATATGCGAGTCAGAGGTCTCGTGCCTTCCGAACTCATTGAGATGGTCTTCATCAGGGGACGTAAGATTACCTCTTGTCTATCTAGTCTTATCTATTCGATCGTTAAGACATGGATAGGCACATCACTAACTAAAAAAGTACAAAGCAAAAATAATTAACTTAAATATTGTTATTTTCGATTTAGACGTGATTGCATAATAATGTGGCTTTATGCATCAAGATATGAGCCATATAACGATTACACATAATTGTTATTTTCAATTTTTGATATCTTATACACGTATGACTTATCCTAATATAATGTTGTAAAGTTTTGAGGTAGTCCATTGATAATTAGTATATATTCTAATAAACCTTTGCTAATCAATAATATATATATATATATATATATATATATATATATATATTGTAGAAATCGAGCGTATCGACATGTTTATAGAAAGTGGATGAGTTAAAACAGAAAGCATGTTTTCATTATTCAACCTAATATTGAATTCATAAATGACTCAGTAAAACATCTGGACCAGTTACTTTCTTTACGTAATTATTATTGAAACTTTTTTTCTAAACAAACTTTCTCATCTTCCCTATTATTTTCAGCTTTTCTTTATTTGTACGACTTAAATTAACTTCGACACATCGGCGTGAACACAAGTGGAGATCTTATCCTGAAAAAATGCCATTATTGTTTCCGCCCTTCCTCCTCGCATACCTTGAAGTGATTCCCTCTGGTCGCTGTTTACATTCTATTTCCTTTTATAGCCTTGCCATTTAATATTGTTACAATTTGCAATCTATTTGTAAAATAGTAACGTAAAAGTAGCGCAAATGTGTACAAAAATGAGGAAGCAAGACAACAAGAAGAGAGCAAACAACGAATGAAATTGGCTTGAGGCGTGTAAAATACACTTTCCGTAAGGAATATTTGCCCCCCACTAAATGCTGCAGGGTTATCGGCAAACTTCCTCCTAGGATACAACAGCCAACTATCTCTTATCCTCAGCAAGTAGAATAGAGAAAACAATGAATTTTCTAAAGCAAAAGTGTTTTTGGAGATGGAAGAAGAAAGTAGTATGCTTGTGTGTTATAGGATGCAAGAATAGTCTTCAAAATGGGTGTTAATAGCCTATTTATAGGCTCTTAAACTCTAAGAAGACGTTGGAGGTGGTTGCATGGTGATTGTGCATGTCTCTTGGTGCAAAAGATGTGAATTTCCATGAAAAATCACATCTGTCAGGACATCGATCGATCGATGTGATCGATCGATGTCCTCAGTTCAACATCGAACCCTGCACTCTGGACACATCGATCGATCGATGTGACATCGATCGATGTCCCCAGTCAGACATCAGTCTTTGTATCCAGGACACATCGATCGATCGATGTCATCGATCTATGTCCGGCAGAATACTCAACTTCATTTTCAAGCCACATAGATCTATCCATTTGATACATGGATCGATACAAGTCATGAGTCAAGCTATTCTTGCTTACTCCAACACCATTTCACCTTCATCTTTGATCTCAAACATCCATTCTTCATTCCATTGCCTTTACAAACTAATATTACAATCCCCCACTTAGTTTGTAAAGCAAATTATGACATTTCATGCATTTAAGAAGTATCTTTCGATTTGAACCTCTTATTAGTATAACATTTCAAAGTTCTAACGAAATCATGATAGCTAAAAAGCCTTGAATCAGATTCCTATGTGTTAGAACCGGAAACATTATACACATGAAACCACACTCTCAATCGAAGTCCATTTTGAACCGTACTTTATGGCCTTGTGCTACCCCTAGTATTCATGAACATTTCAAGATCATTGTTTGTCGAAGCGGCACCACTTCCCATGTTCATATAGGTGAAGATTAAGATAATTTCTCTTAATCCTTCATTAAGAGTGCAATGGACACTCACCCTCCTTTAACACTAACATTTCAATCCTTTAAAGATCAATATCATGCGGCTTGATTCTTTAAAGATCAATCGTAGTGCTTTAATACCTCACTTTGTGACTTGTTGTTACCCATTGAACCTTTGGCTAGTGGTATGCTAGACAAGGTTGGGTTTCTATCACAAGTGAACTTATCCCATACGTCTCAATCCCATCCCTAAAGATGTACTTTGTACCAAGTCTTTTGATAGACTCTTTGTTAACGGATCCGCCAGGTTATTGCAGGATCTGACGTACGTAATGGCTATTACACCATCAGTTATCAATTGCCTTACAAAATCATGCCTAAGGCTGACATGTCTAGATTTTCTGTTATAGATTTTACTATAAGCTCTAGACATCGTTGCTTGGCTATCACAGTGTAAAGAAATGGCTGGCATCGGTTGTGGCCACAACTCTATATCCAACAATAGATTTCTCAGCCATTCCGCTTCTTTACCTGCAGAACCCAACGCTACGAATTTGGATTCCATTGTAGAATGAGTTATGCATGTCTGTTTCTTTGAAGCCCAAGAAACAGCACCACCACCCAAAGTAAATATCCAACCCGTAGTAGATTTGTTATCACCAACACTAGTTATCCAACTAGCATCAGTATAACCTTCTAACACGGCTGGAAAATTACTATAGAACAATCCATAATCCATAGTCTTTTTCAAGTACCCAAGTACTCGTCCAATTGCCTTCCAATGGTCTATACTAGGATTACTAGTATACCTAGATAATTTACACACCACAAAAGCAATATCCGGTCTAGTGCAATGCATGGCATACATTAAACTACCAATTGCACTAGCATATTCTAACTGAGCTACCGTTCTACCGATATGTCCAGTCAATTTGTATGAGGCATCGAACGGAGTGTTTGCTTCTTTGATCTCCAAGTGTTTGAACTTATTCAACACTTTGTTTATGTAATGAGATTGACAAAGAGCAAAACCCCCACTATGTTTGGACACCTTTATTCCTAAGATAGTATCTACCTCACCCAAATCTTTCATTTGGAATTGTGAAGTTAAATACTTCTTAGTCTCATTTACTCCTTCCATATTAGTACCGATAATGAGCATATCATCGTCGTACAAGCAAATAATGACACCATATTTGTCTGTAAACTTGGAATATACACACTTAACTGCACCATTATGTCGGAAACCATCCTTCAAAATGGTAGTGTCAAACTTTTCATGCCATTGTTTCGGTGCTTGTTTCAATCCATACAATGACCTTATCAATTTGCACACTTTGTGCTCATTCCCTGGAAGTACAAAACCTTCCGGTTGTTCCATATACACCTCTTCGTCTAAATCACCATTGAGAAATGCAGTCTTAACATCAATTTGATGAATAACCAAGTTATTAATGGATGCTAATGCCAAAAACACTCTAATAGACGTTATTCTTGCTACAGGAGCATATGTGTCAAAATAGTCTATCCCTTCTCGTTGTCTAAAACCTTTGGCTACTAATCTAGCCTTGAAAGTTTGAAGTGAACCATCCGTATTGTATTTCCTTCGAAATACCCATTTACATCCAATAGCTTTGGAACTTGGAGGCAAATCAGCGAGAAACCACGTATTGTTAGACAATAACGAATTCATCTCATCATCAATAGCTTCCTTCCAAAATGATGCATCTCTCGATTGCATCGCCTCCTTATAGGATTTTGGATCATCTTCAACGCTTAGTACAATAGGTGTTTGATTAAACACCTTTGTCCTATTACCTTTAACTAAGAAAGTAATAGATTGCGAAGAAATGAAGTCCGGATGTAAATACTTTTCCTTTCTACCACGTTGACTTCTCCTAACCTCAGTTGGAGAATCTTGATTTTGTTCATCAATACAAGAAGGATCATTGGAGAAATCTCCAACAATAGGTTCATTCAAATTCTCACTTGTTGAACTTTGATTTGAATCTGTTCTTAAGAACTTATTCTCAAGAAATTCAACATCTCTAGATTCAACAACCACATTGGATTCTAAATCTAGAATCCTATACGCTTTAGAGTTTTCGGCATATCCAATAAAAACACCTTTAAGAGCTCTTGGACCTAACTTAGTCCTCTTTGGATCCAAAACTCTATAATAGGCTAGACAACCCCAAACTCTAAGATAACTTAGATTTGGTCTTCGTTTCTTCCATATTTCATATGGAAAAACTTTGAACTTCTTAGAAGAAATTCTATTATGAATATGACAAGCCGTTAACAAGGCTTCTCCCCACAAATTCTTTGGCAATCCAGAGTTTATTAACATTGCATTCAGCATGTCAACTAAACTTCTATTCTTTCTTTCAGCCAAACCATTTTGTTGGGGTGTATATGGAGCACTTTTCTGGTGTATGATACCATTTTCCTCACAGAATTGATTAAATTCAAGAGGAAAGTATTCACCACCACGATCACTCCTTATAACTTTGATTTTCAATCCCGATTGATTTTCGACTTCCATTTTATAGACTTTGAACATGTCAAAGGCTTCGTCTTTATGCCTTAGTAAATATACGTAAGTATATCTAGAGGCATCATCAATGAAAGTAATGAAATATCGATTTCCACCTCGGGTTAAAACTCCGTTCAATTCACAAATATCTGAATGAACAAGTTCTAAGAGTTCGGTTTTCCGTTCAACTTTCGGAAACGGCTTCTTTGTCATTTTTGCTTGTATGCATACTTCACATGTTCTTTCATTTTCATCTTTACAAGAAATTAAGACATGCTTAGACATGAACTTAATAGTAGTGTTACTAACATGTGTAAGTCTATCATGCCACAATGAAAAAGAAGAATCAACAGAGTAAACAGAAACATCGGAATTTTTATTGATACTTAGTTTAAACATCCCGTCGCAAGCATAACCCTTGCCGACAAAGATACCATTCTTGGACAATATAATTTTGTCCCCCTCCATTACAATCTTGAATCCACTCTTACAAACAAGACTAGCAGAAACAAGATTCTTAGAAATCTCGGGTACATGTAGTACATTGACTAATAACAACTTCTTTCCAGAAGTAAAGTCCAATTCTATACTACCTTTACCCAAGACTCTTGTGGCACTTCGATTTCCCATTAGAACCTGCTGGCTATCATCCACAACATGGTAGGTCTTGAATAGATCCTTGTTGTTGCATACATGCACTGTTGCACCCGAATCGAACCACCAATCTCTTGTGATTTCGTTCGTAGCCATATGAAGTTCTGTTACCATGCCAACATGCAAACCTGAGACCATTGCAACCAGTTGATCGGTTCCAATGTCTACCATATTTGCATTGTTGACATTCTGAGAATTACTGCCCTGTTTTTGTTTCTTACGAAACCAACAGTCCTTCTTGAGATGTCCTTTCTTACCACAATTATAACATCTCTTGCCCTTTTTGGATTCTGCTTTGTCAGTGAATTCAGAATAATCGGAGTTCTTTCTTTTGTTTCCAACCGAAACCCCTGCTTTCCCTTTGACATAATACACTCTAGGTGCATCGTAAGAGACATGTCTCTTTACAAGACTCCTTATCTCTTCTTCAATTCGTAGATGCTTTTGAAATTGTTCAAGGGAAAAGGATTCGGTTGAGTGCAGTAATTTCTTCCTGTAGTCATTCCAACTAGGAGGAAGCTTAGCAATGATTCCTCCTACTTGTAATGCCTCAGAAACTTCTACACCCAACTCTTTCAGTTTGGACACAATGACCTGCAACTCGTGCACTTGGTCCATGACTGAAATATTATCAACCATCTTAAAATTAAAATACCTCATCACCTGGAATTTGTCTGCGCCTTGTTTTTCGTTGTTGTACTTGAACTCCAAGGCGCTCCATATCTCCTTCGGTGATGATGTTGCCGTGAACAGATCGTAGATACGATCTAACAAGTTGTTGAAGATATGCCCTCGACAAAGCATATTATCCTCATGTCTCTTCCTCCAAGCAGCCTTGACCTCCTCGGAGTCCTCTTCTTTTGGGGTCGGTAAATCCTTCAGATTTGGGTCGAGACAGTACCCAATCTGAAGTGCAGTCAGGAGGAACAACATTTTGTCCTTCCACCGAAGATAATTAGTGCCATCGAAACGATCAAGCTTCATGCTCTCTTGGTTCAGAAACGTCTTTGAATCCATCTTCAAATATTCCTTACGATTGTTACAAAAATGAGGAAACAAGACAACAAGACGAGAGCAAACAACGAATGAACTTGGCTTGAGGCATGCAAAATACACTTTCCGTAAGGAATATTTGCCCCCACTAAATGCTGCAGGGTTATCGGCAGACTTCCTCCTAGGATACAACAGCCAACTATCTCTTATCCTCAGCAAGTAGAATAGAGAAAACAATGAACTTTCTAAAGCAAAAGTGTTTTTGGAGATGGAAGAAGAAAGTAGTATGCTTGTGTGTTATAGGATGCAAGATTAGTCTTCAAAATGGGTGTTAATATCCTATTTATAGGCTCTTAAACTCCAAGAAGACGTTGGAGGTGGTTGCATGGTGATTGTGCATGTCTCTTGGTGCAAAAGATGTGAATTTCCATGAAAAGTCACATCTGTCAGGACATCGATCGATCGATGTGATCGATCGATGTCCTCAGTTCAACATCGAACCCTGCACTCTGGACACATCGATCGATCAATGTGACATCGATCGATCGATGTCCCCAGTCAGACATCAGTCTCTGTATCCAGGACACATCGATCGATCGTTGTAACATCGATCGATCGATGTCATCGATCTATGTCCGGCATAATACTCAACTTCATTTTCAAGCCACATAGATCTATCCATTTGATACATGGATCGATACAAGTCATGAGTCAAACTATTCTTGCTTACTCCAACACCATTTCACCTTCATCTTTGATCTCAAACATCCATTCTTCATTCCATTGCCTTTACAAACTAATATTACAATGAAGTATACCAATAGAAGAAGACAAATTCAGCACGTTCCATCATGTTTAGAAAAGTATAAGTGAAAACAGATGGCCTAAGAGTTCAAGTCAACTATTCAGATCCAAATACACAGTTAAATCGGCACGACTTAAGAGACGCATAACGTCTTCTCGACGTTGGCTCGACCTTCAGCTTTCCATTAGGTGTTAAGCTGCCCTTAGTAGTCGTCATCAAAAGCTTGCACCAAGGCTGACCACCTCGTAACAGCCTTCATCTCAGTCATGATGGTCAGGTCAGACATAGGCATCAGCTTGGTCTCATTAATGAACATCCAGAAAGTCAATGCGATTCACCTCGGCTCAGCTAAGGAAACTCACACCAAGTAAGAAGATCTGTCATGCAGCGCGACATGTGGTGTCACCTGATGGCCATGCACAAACAGGAAGAATACATGACAACATCCCACATTCTTTGGACACAGTTGGTCAACCAAAGCATACAAAATGAATGATCATCGTCAAAGAGAAGGTATGTTCCAAGTAACATACAAAGAAGTGAAAAAGAACTTCTCGAAAAATGTAACATTCTGAAAAAAGAAACATATCTTGTCTAACTCTGAAAAAACTTAGCTGACAATTATGGACGTAAACTTATAATAACTTGAACGTCGAAAAGTTTTTTCTAGAATAACAATTCCGAAATTTTTAAAGTTGTTCATTTATACGGGATGAAACTATTTGATTTTTCAAACGTACGATTCCAAAAGTTGAGCCCGAAACTTCATCACCTATTGCAAAAGAAAAAGAAAAGGGTCATCCAATTTTTTCATGGCTTCTTCAAACCTCCAACTATAAATCTACATTGTTCTCATACCCACTTAAACCCACCTACTGTATCACTCTCTTTTAAGGAAACTAAATGCAATGCCCGCCAGCTCCCCTCCCCTCCTCCTTCTCCTCCTCTCATTTTTAGCAGTCTTTAATGTAAGCACTATCACCAAACTAGTTTTTGTGTTTTCTGTTTTTTTCTTCAAATGGTCAAAAAATTTTAGGTTTGCTAATAAGTAAATTATAATAATTACTCATCAAATAATAACTATTATTGCATAATTGCATTCTCATTGCCCGAATATCAATTATTGTCATGTTATTACTTAAGAATTATTTAAATTTTTTTTATTAACCACCATAAATTTGTCAATATATTTTCCAGTGTGTGCTAAATGTAACGCAAATTATCTTTTGTTGGTCTAATGCAGGCAGGAGAAGTCGGAGCAAGGACAACTGTCAGCCGGAAGTTGCCCGGGGACAGCCCATTCACCGCAAGGGCTTCTTTTATTAGATACTGGAAAAGAAAGGTCTCCGACGACCTACCGTTACCGGGAGCATGGTTCTTGAATAAGGCCTCCCCGTTGAACGGCGTACAATTAGCGACATTCTCAAAACTCGCCGACCAAAAGTTACTTACGACTCAACTCCCGGCCTTCTGCTCCGCCGCCAACCTCCTCTGCTCCCCCGAGGTGTCGCTGCATCTGGCAAAACGCAGAAAGGGCTCTCATTTCACCACATACGACATCAACGAACAAAACTTCACGAATTACGGTGCAAAAAAGGTCGGCGGATCCGATTCCTTCAAGAACTATTCCACCGAAGAGAATGTTCCGTTCAATTCATTCCGTCACTACAGTTCTGACTCCGTCCGCCACGACGACAAATTTTCCTTATACGCCCTCGATTCAAATGTCGCCGACGGAGAATTCAGCACCTACGGCACCTCCGCCACCGGGGGCTCCGGTGATTTCAACCACTACGCCGACAACATCAATGTTGCGGGACTCAAATTCGTTACTTATTCTGACGATGCTAAAGGCCGGAAACAAGATTTCACTAGCTATTCCGATAGGTTAAATGATGGAAACGAGACATTCAAAAGCTACGGCAAAAATGGAGATAAATCTGCAAATGATTTCACTAGATATGGTAACAATTCAAATGCCCATTTCTCTGCTTTCTCTAGCTACGGTCAGAAGGGAAGTAAAGCCAATGATTCTTTCACTACTTATGGCACTTATATGGGATATACTCGAACACATTTATTCAATAATTATGAAGCTGGAGGGGATGCTGCTAAGGCGTCGTTTGCTAATTATCGCAATAGTAGTTTCGCTGGAAGGGATGATTTCAAAACTTATGGGAAGGGATCCAAGGCTCCTAATGTCAGTTTTACTAGCTATGGACAAAGCATTGTTCCAAGTCCTGGGATCGTCTACTCTGGTGATGTATCTAATGTGGGATCTGATAATTTCACTAGCTATGCCAAAGGTGCTGAAAATCAAACTGTAGCCTTTACAACTTATGGTGTTAATGCTACTTTTAAGGGGTATGCTAAGAAGGGCGTCAAGTTTTCTGATTATAAGAATGGAAGCTCAATTCATGCTGACAAGAATAGTGGCAAGAACGCCGTTAACAGGTTCGCCCTCTGCTTCACATTGAAAGCCTTTTGTTTGATCGGTTCATGCATTTCACACCTGGTTTTTTCTTTATTTTAGAAACTTTCATTACTTTAATTAGCTGACTAGCTGAGAGATGATATTTGATTTCCTCTTCTCTTCACGACGTGTATTAAAGTGGTCACATTTAATGTTTTATTTGATACACTTTTCTGAAATTTGGAATATGATATAATAAATCAAAATCACTCGGTGGGTAATCGGAAAATAAACTCTATGTGTTTCTAGCACATGGTATATTTACATACATCCGACCTTTAATACCTTGTCATAGGCGGGAGGGTTTAAGACAATGTGATGCTGCTGTATTTGATACACAAGACGTGGTTTCTATAAAAGTTCTCTACTATAATTAGTTAAGTGATAAATAAAATCGAGATTTGTGATTTAATGACGTAATACCGACAAAAGCTCTAATTGCTGAGCTATGATACTTTAGTAATGATCATTGCATTTGACTGATTGACCACTCCATGATTTGTTTTATATTTTTTTAGGTGTTTGATAAATATACACATTAATTTGATAAAAAGAACACATTTTTTATTGTACCTCATTTTTCATTTCATAAATAATTTCAGATCAGATCAATTAAGAGTGTGTATCTGTTTTTTTTTATCATGCATTGTTTATCTGCCAAAACAATTGATGAAATGGGTAAGTTGTGGTGTGCAAAAACTATATATTGTTACTTGTGCCAAGTGCCATGCTCACACAAATTGTCACACGTTACAAACTTAACAAGTAGATGATTGAGGTCATCCAAGATAGATAACTACAATAATACGCCAGTATCCCGAGTTCGAACCCATGTAGAGACAATACTTTGTTGAAATATTACAAGGATTGCTTCTGGACTTCTGAATCTCGTGTGTCCTCTCCCTTGTAGGGCTGCTAGTAGAGCACATTCCTCGATTTACATCCTACCTGACTAAAGGGCCTCTGATACAGGTGGGGGGAGAACTCACCCCCTTAACAAAGAATAAGACGCCAGTACGTAATGTTATTATAATAGTCCAAGGTTAAGTAGTTGTTTCTTAATTTTCAGGTAATGTTAGTTTGGTGATGTCATAGGATTAAGTTATGCTTATTCATTTTAATTATTGATAGTATTTGAGCATTAAGAAATTTAGTAGTTGAAACATTATGAGTCATGAGCAAACAACTCTTGTGTTTTTCTAACATATGTGTATAGTTACGTACATTCCGACCCCTTTATACATTGTCATAGGTGGTAGCCTCTAAGACAATGAGATAATATTGTTGTTGTAATAGTAGTTGTAACATTAGATTAACTTATACTTTAGTCTTCACATCCTGCAGGTGGTTTGAACCAGGGAAGTTTTTTAGAGAGGAGATGTTGAGAACTGGCAAAGTGATGCCAATGCCTGATATTCGTGATAAAATGCCCAAAAGGTCGTTCTTGCCTCGGCTCATAACTTCAAAGCTGCCATTTTCTAGTAGCAAAATTCGGGAATTGCAGAGAACTTTCAGAGTGAGGGAAAATTCTACCTTGAACGACATGTTTACGAGTGCAATAATTGAGTGCGAAAGAGCACCTAGTCCAGGAGAAACCAAGCAATGTGTCGGCTCTCCTGAGGACATGCTTGATTATGCCACTTCAGTTCTTGGAAGAAATGTCGCCGTTCGGACAACTGAAAACATCCATGGTTCCAAAGGAGATATTCTAATAGGTTCAGTCAAACCAATCAATAATGGAAAATTGACTAAATCAGTATCGTGTCATCAGAGCTTGTTTCCGTACTTGCTTTACTATTGTCACTCAGTTCCCAATGTCAGACTCTATGAAGCTGATATATTGGACCCAAAATCTAAAACAAAAATTAACCATGGTATTGCTATTTGTCATATTGACACGTCATCATGGAGCCCGAGCCATGGAGCCTTCATCGCACTCGGACCAGGTCCTGGAAAGATTGAAGTATGTCATTGGATCTTTGAAAATGATCTGATTTGGACAATTGTTGATTGAGTTCAAGACGGTTTGAGGAGAATATCTGTATTTGTAATAAACAAGTTTCCTGTGTTCATGTCGTTATGTGCTTCTTGTGCGCCTTTATTGTATTCACATTAGCATTTTACTCATGTAATAAGAATTCAGTACCGGTGAACTCACGGTAATGTTGGTGTTTCATAACTACAACAAAATTGCCATTTCCCGACACAACGTAAGCTTTAGAAACAGTTAAAAACTGTCGGGAAAAAATTTTGTAGGTGAATTCCTAGTGGCTTTTTATTCTCCGTGATAACAGCTGAGAATGCCAACAGCACTTTTATCGAACGCTGTAAAATTTTTGCCGCGTATTCTGGTTGATCAGGACATGGATATGATTGTGTACATCTGAATTCCCATACCTCGTCGTATGCGGTAGCTTCTTAGACAATAGGGTAATGTTGTACCATGGGTGATTTTTTTAAATGACGTCAAATTTTTTGCAATAAACAAGTTTTCTGAGTTCAAGTCATTCTTTGCTTCTTGTGCACCTTTATTGTATTAATATTAGCATTTCGCTCTTACAATAAGAATTTCTTACAGTTGAACTCATGGTAATGTTTGCGCCTTCGAAAATACAACAAAACCTGCATTTTCTGAACAGTATTATAAACTATTCCAAAACTGTCATTGTCCGTGAATTCTTCATGGCTTTTTATTCTTCGTGATAACTAGTGTTGAGAATGTCATCGGCAGTTTTATCATGCACTGTAAAACTTTTGCAACACACGCTGACTACGGAGCAGGTCAGTGCGTTGTTATCATGGCTGGGGACAGCTAGATTTCCTGACGGCCATGTTTTGAACCTGTCACGGGATGACCCGAACGGTGAAGAGCCACGACTGTCACGTGTTCATGCAACGGTTGATGCCCATTGCATTCCGTGAGCTGCTTCCAACCAATGTATGTGAAGCACTTACCGAGATGAGTCTGTTCTTCAGATGTCTTACATCCACGAGACTCAGGGCGGATGATATGTCAAGACTGGAGGGCGAAATCCCAGTGATCCTATGCAAGCTGGAAACTGTATTCCCTCCGGCCTTCTTTGATTCAATGGAACACCTGCCAGTTCATCTACCATACGAGGCACGCGTTGGTGGTCTTATTCAGTACAGGTGGATGTATCCGTTCGAGAGGTACTCTTATTTATCACGTGACGTTCTTATGTGTCTAACCGCGAGCATGCTTACCAATTTGTTTCATCATGTGACATTGGAGTATTCACTATATGAACAGATATCTCAGGCATTTGAAGCTGAACATCAGGAACAAGGCCAAAGTCGAGGCCTCGATGTGCAATGCCTACCTGACGGAGGAAGCCTCGACCTTCGTGTCTCATTACTTCTAGCCAGATGTCCCGTCGAGGTGCAGAGATGTTCCCCGGAACGACGATGGCATTTCCAGATCCGGTGTCCTCCCGATATTCACACATCCGATCAGGTTTCGCGGACAGGGAAAGGAAATGATATTGGGGGACAGCGATCTGAAGATTGCTCATTCTTATGTTCTGCGCAACTGCCGTCAAGTTGACCGTTTCCAGAGGTATAAACGATATCCAATTTTAATTTGTAAATACCTTGCGCTACTATATCCATTATATTACAAAGGTACTCATTCGTAATTTTCTTCAGCTTGTTCGTTGATTTATTGCAAGAACGTTCACCGGGTATATCGAGCGATGCAATATACAATGAGTTAGATGCCAAGTTTGCTGATTGGTTCAGGTGGCATGTAAGTTTACATATTTGCTGGTAACGTGTACGTAATGTGATACGCATTTATTGCCCCGCTGATGTATACATACTTGTCGTTTTATAGGCGAGCAAAGGTCATCTGGCTAACGAAGAGTACGGTTACATTCTGACACCAGTAGCCGAGGGTCCATTGAGCAGAGTCACGCGCTACGACATGTGTTTTGTGAACGGTTATAGATTCCACACAGTCTCCCATGCCAGCCGAAAATCGTCGGAGAACAGCGGAGTGTGTGTCAAGCGGTATGACAATAGCCCGGACGAGGATGACTTCTACGGCTACCTTACTGACATCATTGAGCTCGAATATCCCTCATTGCCTATAAAGCGGGTGGTGCTATTCAAATGCGAATGGTACGATCCAACTCGGGAAGGTTATCGCGCTGGCACAAAGGTTCACGACCGATATAAGTTGGTAGACATACACCAAGGGCGACGGTACAGAAAGTACGATCCATTCGTTTTGGCTAGTCAAGCGTCAAAGGTGTACTATCTATCGTATCCGACGACGAGGATGAATGTGAGCTCAAAAGACTGGCAAGCCATGTGCAAAGTGAAATCGAGCAAGTTTGATGTCAGTATCCAGCCAGGTTCAGATGGCATGGATGCCGCATTTCAAGAAGAAAACCCGCGCGTTGTGGATACGACACATGTTGAACTGCACAATCTCCCTCTAAATGACCCGAACGGCGGTTTCATCGAAATTCATCTCAACATACAACCGGCTAACAATATTGAAGATGTAGGCGAAGACGAATACGAGGATGAAGAGGACGACGAGCATGTAGATGAAGATGAGGATGAAGATGAAAATGAAGATGCGTATGAGGATGCGGATGGCGATGAAGATTGACGTTAATCATAATTTTTATGTACCTTTTTATGTGAAAGTGGCTAACAATATTGATGTACTTATACACATGTATATACATAATATGTGTCTGTAAGTACTTTATATTTTGTATTATTTTTTAGAAAAAAACACCGACGATTTACCGACGACAAGTTTCGTCGCAAATTTGAAATAACGACGACACAACGAATAGCGACAAAACAGTAAACAGCGACAAACTTCCGTCGCTATTTCGTCGTAAAATTTCGTACTAAAACTGAAATCCCCCTTCTTCTTCCCCATTTCCCTCCCCCGCGAATTCTCCCTCCCACCCCGGCGAACACTCCCTCCCTCCCCCAGCGGAATCTCCCTCCCTCCCCTGCGAAATTCTGCGCAGCTGCCGTCAAGTTCTCCGGTGACCTCCTTTCCCCGGTTAGTTTTTCTTCCTATTTCGTTTTTAATGATTTTAATTAGTTATAGATTGAATTGTTTGTTGTGGTTGTTGGTGGTGGGTTGTGGGCGGGAGTGGCTGTGGGCGGGGGTGGTTGTTGGTGGGGGGTTTGGCTGTGGGCGGGGGTTGGCTGTGGCGGGGGTGGGCTGTGGGCGGAGGTGGAGTTTGGCGCAGGGTTGGTTGTGGGCAAGGGTTGGTTGTTGGCGGAGAAAGGGGTAGCTGTGGGCGGCGGGGAAGGGGGGCTGTGGGCGGGGGTGGCTGGGTTATTGGCGGGTGTGGCTGGGGGCGGGGGTGGGCTGTGGCGGCGGTGGTTTGGTGTTGCTGGGTTGGGTGGCTGTGGCGAGGGGTGGCTGTTGGGGGGGTGGCTGTTGACGGGGGTGGCTGTGGGCGGTGGTGGACTGTGGGCGGGGGTGGTTGTTGGCGGGGGTGGTTGAAACCTGTATTTTATTTAGCTAGTTTATGGTTGAAACCTGTTTGTTGTTAAACTGAATTGTGTTTACTTTGTGCAGCCCATAATTCTCTTTAATTTACTATTTTTATGCATAATTCATGTTACAAGTTATGTATCATAAGGATGTAGAGGTGATGTATATTTTGAAGTGTAATTTGTTTAGAGGTGATGCATATTTATGCTTTAAGTATCAAGTTCAAATGATGTATACTTTGAAGTGTAATAATTTGATGATGAAGTTTGATTATGTAGTTTGGTTAATCATGTCATGTTGTTGGATTTGGATTTGGATTTGTCTTTGGAGAGGCCATTAAGGCCGGAAAACCTCCGATAAACGAATAGGTCATGCCGAAATTTTCAAAATTATTAATATCTTGCATTAAATGTATGTAAACACTTGTCATTTTTTGGACATCTTATTTGCTGGCCAACCAACCATAAACTTGTTGAATGTGCCTTTTAAATTTTTCACCCTTGCAGATCTGATGGCTAGTGACGGTTTACCGACTCGATCCATCTACCCACCAGCTACACATGACATCTCAGGAGAGTTTAATATGTTCCTTTCTCAGCATGAGCTGCTTGGGTCGGTTTCGACCGCTGCTCTGGCTGCGGACGCAGACCTTTTTGGGTCTACCGATAGGTCCGCACCCCAACATCTACGCCGCCACCCACACCCACCGGTTCAGCACCTCATCCGGCGTCTGATGCAGCATCGGACGAGGGTGTCATACCAGGGCGTCGTGCCCTCCCTTGGTCACATGATACCCATACGTAAGTAATGATTTATTTTTTTAACACGTTTTCAAATATATTTCACGCGTTATTTTTTCCTAACAACTTCACCTCTTTCAGGTTTGCACCGGACTCGGACCAGATTTCTGGTTGCATCACTCGGTCCTTCCACCTGAGGCAGGACCCAGCTGGATATGCCTGGTCCCGTGTCACCCCGCAGACACGTAGGTTCTACTAGGATGAGTTTCAGGTATTCAAATTTGATGAATTTCACTTTTTGATGCGTAATCGATCATTACTTTTCTAACCACGTTTTTACTTTTCCTCCGTATAATAATTGCAGAAGGCGTACAGCTGGACAGCTGACATCGCCCACGACGTGGAGCAGGCCTGGCGGCAGAGGGCCGCCAAACGCTACAGGGACTTCGTCAACTCGCACAAGACCAAGTGGGAGCGTGACCCCACTTCTGCCAGGCCTGCCTACGTATCCGAGGCCACCTGGGCGGGGTGGATAAAAGGGTGGATGGACCCTGCTACCCAAGCCCGCAGCGCCCGGAACGCGGCGAACCGGCGCAGCGGCAATCTACAGGGCCCAGCACCTGCCACACACTCAGGTGGTTCGGTTTTCCACGCCACCACGATGCGTTCTATGGTAAGTATTTTAATATTGGATTATTTAGATTCATTGATTTCATTTGATTATTTAGATTCATTATTTACATTCATTGACTTAAGTGGATTATTTACATTCATTGATTTCTTATGTTGCGCTGTTGTTTTTTTGGTATTCGTATATGGTTAATTTAAGTAGTATATGTGTTCATTTGACTTTTTTTTTTATTTTTGATTTGACTTGGAAGAGGCCTTTAAGGCCGGGATACCTCCGATAAACGAATAGGTCATGCCGAAATTTTTAAAATTCTGGATTTCACTAACATATTTTATTTCATTCTTTCAGCACGAGGAGACGGGGGAGTGGCCAGCCTCCTACGATCTCTTCTACAAGACGCGTCGAAAGAAAGCCTCCGACGGGACGGAGGATTGGATCACGGCGAAGGCCCGCGACATCAGTGTAAGTAGACTACGATATCATTTGTTTTTTTCCTTATTTTGTTTTATTTCTAAACCCTAAACCCTAACAATTCTTATTCTCATTTCAGGACGAGTACAACAGATTACTCGCACATAGGGGAGAAGAGGCCGACAAGAACCAAGCTTATTGGGATGCGGTTCGGACCGTCGGCCCTCAAAATAAGAAGAAGAGGGAGGTGTACGGGGTTGGATCAGCAGCGCCGCGATTCTTTCCCGAAGTTCTGCATCCAGGTACTTCCTCTGAGGCCAGCACCTCCGCGCCTTCTGCGGCCCCAGAGGATATTTCGCGCCTGGAATCAGAGCATGCTGCAGGCACTGCGGTCGCAGCTGACTCAGACCCAGCAAGCGCTGCAGCAGTCGGTTCAGCAGGCGCTTCAGCAGGCGCAGCAGCAGACGATGCAGGTGCAGCAGGCGACGAACCAGCAAATCTCGTAGCTATCGCATCTCATCATCTCTTTCATTTCCAGCTCCTCGCAGCCTCAGCCTCGCCCTCCTGATGGTCACTCTTCTCCGCATGATCCCCCACCATCTTCCTCTGCATAGTATTTCATTTTTTGTTTTTTTGTACAGACTATTTCATTTATTGTATTGACATATTCTTTGTTCTTTTATATTTTATCAAACATTTATACGTATTCCATTTCTTTTGTGTTGTTTAATTATACGAACTTCAATACGCAAATACCGTATTTCTGTATAATATTCGTACAAATGATTTAATATACAAAATAAAATATATTATAAGAATTAAATAATAATAAAAACTATTTAATTAATAATATATTCATATTATTAATAATTTATAAATATTTAATATTTAATATTAAATTAATATTTAATATTAATTTAAATAATAGCTACGAACCTGCGACGAAACAAAAATGTCGCAGACCTGAAATAAAAAAAATCAAAAATTTTAAAATAGCGACGACAAAAGATATACCGACGAAAATCTGCGACGAAACATAAACGTCGCAGACCGGAAATAAAAAAAATCAAAAATTTAAAAATAGCGACGACAAAAGCTATACCGACGAAACGACGACGGAAATAACAGGTCGCAGACCTGACAGAGTTTCGTCGCAATTGTGCGACGAACCACCGACGAGCAATTTCTCGTCGCAATATAGCGACGATTCACCGACGGAAATCACTTTGCGACAAGCCGTATAACGACCTCCAGATTTCGTCGCAATGTCGTCGGTATATGCCTTTAGCGTTGAAATTGCGACGCTTTTTGTATGTCGCTATGTCTCTTTTTTTGTGGTGATATATATATATATATATATATATATATATATATATATATATATATGGTAGTAGTAGACGTGGAAAACGATAACGTCAATTGAATAGAAATTAACACGCACCCATATATATGTGTGTGTGTTTGTGTGTGGATAGAGGGACGAATGGGTGTATGTGGGCGTGGGTGTGGGTGTGGGTATGTTGTTTGCGTGTATGCACAGTGACAGGAGATGTGGAAAACGATAATGTCAATTGAATATAAATTTATAGAGAAAGATAAAAGTAGGTTGAGAGGGGTTGGAGGCAAAAATATTATTTATTCACATAGTTTAAATGCATAATGACGAGGCTTTTTATATAAGTGAGCAATACAACTGTCATTAACGGCTACAATAGTATACAATGGCACGGCTTAGTCCACTACCAACAGCTATAATTCAGCCAACGATTAGAAAGCCTATCAATCACTAAAACAGTGATTAACTAACATTATTCCAAGCCTATACTTATGTATAACTTACCATATGTATGTATGTGTGTATTTAAATGTATATTCTAATATATACAGCATGTATTTTACCGTATACATGTTGTATTTACTCAAGCTTGTTGTATATATTTATACGCTTGACTACAAGTGTAAAGAATGATTTTGTAAATAATTGGTTTGGTGAAGATGTCTACGATCTGATTTAGCCACTATTTTTTCTCTGATGACGTGTTTATCTATGTCAACATACTTAGATTTGTCATATTGAATTGGATTCTCTGACATGGTGATTGTAGAGATGTTGTCACAATACACCTTGATTGGTAAAATAACTGTCTGGCCCAATTCCTCCAATACTATGTTTACCAACAATCCTTCACAGAGTTCTAATGCCAATGCCTTTAACTCTTCTTCTGGACTGCTTCTTGATACAACTGTCTGCTTCTTACTTTTCCAAGTTACTAGATTTCTCTATAAATAAATTCCATATCGACTGATAAATCTCAAATATGTCTTACATACTACACAATCTACATCTGTTAAAACCTTGATATCTCTTACTATGTGCCTTGTAAAGTATAAACTCTTTCATGGTGCATCCTTTAGGTACTTGAGAATTTTCAAAGCAGTATTGAGATGTCCATTAATAGGAATGTGCAATAACTTGACTTACAAAGTAAATTACATAGCATATATCAGGCCTAGTTGAGTACCAACTAGATAAACCTTGATATCTCTTACTATGTGCCTTGTAAAGTATAAACCCTTTCTTGGTGCAACCTTTAGTTACTTGAGAATTTTCAAAGCAGTATTGAGATGTCCATTAATAGAAATGTGCAATAACTTGACTTACAAAGTTAATTACATAGCATATATCAGGCATGTCGAACCAGCAAATCTTACGTCCATGTTTCAAGGACATCGTCTTAGCTTGCTTCATGCAGTAAGGGCAAGCGTATTTCCCCGCTGTACTCCACCCCGACGACATAGAATAAGCTAGAAAGTCGCTGATCGTCCACATCAGCGCAGCGCAGAGCTTGAAGTTTTGTTTGGTGGATACATCGAACGTCTCCACGCCAAACTCCCACAACCACTTCAGCTCCTGTATCAATGGCTGCAGGTATATGTCGATCTTCTGTTTCAGATTCCTAGGCCCCGGTGCGATCACAGTCAAGAACATGTACGGCTTCTTCATACACATCCAAGGTGGTAGATTGTACGGCGTCACGATGACAGGCCACGACGAATACTGCTCTCCCGACTGTCTGAACGGGTTGAACCCGTCAGTGCATAACCCCAACCTAACGTTCCTTGTCTTTGACGAAAAACCCGGATGTGTCGCATCAAACGTCCTCCAAGCTTCGCCGTCAGATGGATGGCACACCTCACCGTCTTTCGTGTAGTGCTCCGCATGCCACCTCATCTGGCTAGCTGTGGCACCGGATGCGTAGAGCCTCTGCAGTGTAGGGGCGAGAGGTAAATATTAGAATTGCTTTCTTGGCACGTTCCGGCTTCTTTTGTTCGTTCTCCACCTGTATGTCCCACAGACCCTGCACTTGTCTTTATCCTCGTTGATGCCCCAGTATATGATGCACCCCTCCGAACAACAATCGATCTTCTGAACCGGCAGTCCCAACGCCGGCAGCTGTTTCTTCATCGAATAAAAACTGTCGACCATCGTGTTCCCTTCGGGAAGAGATTCCCTCATCAGCTGACACATCCCATCGTACAATCTATCCATCATACGGTGCTCCGTCTTCATGCTCGTCATCCAACCGATCATGGACATCTGTGTGTGACTACCGCAACCGGGATACAGCGGCGTGTTGGCGGCGTTCAGCATCTTAAAAAACTGTCTCGCCTGAGGGTTCGGATCTTCCTCCACGAATATACGCAGCTGTTCGTCTGGATCCTGTGCACGTTCGTACCCGACATGAGACTGTAAGTACTGCTCTCCCGTAAATGCACCGGCGGCTGCGTCTTGCACCATCTGCACGTATGGGTTGTGAGATCCCTTGCCTATTTCTTCGACATCAACCTGACCGGGTCCCCCTTCGACGTGAACAGTTGCAGATGTAGACGCCCCCTCATATTCGCCGTGGCAGTACCATGTATGGTAATTGTGCACGAAACCTTGTTTCAATAAGTGAACCCTCACGTCACCCGGATGCATATATTTACGGTCCTTGCATTTTTTACACGGACATCTAATCTGCGTTCCACTTTCATTACTCGTCGCAAAATCCAGAAATTCTTCGAGACCTTCAACAAATCTAAAACTCCACTCACCGTTGTTTACTCTCTCGTACATCCACTTTCTATCACTCCTCTTCGGATCCATTTTCTCACTATACCTTCAAAATAACAGCAGCTATCTTTTTTCGGTGTGGAAAACCTCAAAATCCCACACAATAAGATATCTTCCTTCTATATTTTCGTTGAAAAGTGATGATTTATGTGTTTGAAATGGGAGAAGAATGGGAGAAGAGTGGAAGAAGAAAGCTGTGTTTTATGGTTCTCAGCCTGCAATATTACCGACGTTTTAGCGACGCCATAGCGACGACCAAGAAACACAAAGACCGACGATTAAAAGGAAACAAACACAAATACCGACGACTTAGCGACGCAAATAGCTACGAATTTCATCGTATGGTGTGCGTGTATTAATATCTGCATTCATTGCTTACCGACGCTTTACCGACGACTTAGCGACCCAAAACGTCTCTTCACACCAATCGACGCTCAGTGTCCGTATGCATTTCGTCGCCGTTTTCGTCGCCGTTTTCGTCGCTACGGCGTCGCTATTTAGTGTCCGTACGCATTTCGTCGCTGTTTTCGTCGCTAAGGCGTCGCTATTAAGTGTCCGTTCAGTGCCCGATTGTTACAACTTACGATGCGTTTACGTCGCTAAGTCGTCGCTATGTCGTCGTTGAGTTCCTCTAATTAAACATACAGCCGTGACTCTTATTGTATAAAAAACAAAAAAGACAAAATACGGTTCGTACTAAGGCCCAGGCACGACGTGGTAGTGATCGTACATACCCAAGACGGGGTCTTCAACCACCGGCACCTGCACCGGTTCCTCCACAACCACAAGCACCCCTGCCGGCTGACTCCTCCGAACCCACTGTGCAGGGGCCAAGGCGGCAAGAGGATCGCCAAATTGGCGATCCTCGTGCAGAAATACAGGAGCTTTGGAAAACAGTGGAGAATATGAGGGAGGTGCTTAACGACCAGGATGAGCGTCTCCAGTACCTGCACACAAGGCAGATGCGCACTACTCTCTGTTCGGATGACGAACAGTGAACGGCTCCTTTCCGCTATTCTTTTAGATTTTTTTTCGTTTTTTTTCTTATGTATTTTGTAATTTATAATTCTATGTTAATGAAGTTTTTTTTTCCAATCATCGCTTTCGTTTTCTTAATTTAAACACGTGTTTAATCCCTTACGAATCTCGACGACGCTAAAATACAGACGAAATATGGTTCGAAAAAATTTGGGACGACTAATTCACCGACTAAACAGCGACTATATACCGACGAAACTTAATACGACGCCAAGAAACTAATAACTGGCGAATATGGCGTTTGAATTTAGCGACGCTTTACCGACGAACTAGCGACGCACGACGTCTCGTCACACCATTTGACGCGTTTCGTCGCTACAGCATCGCTAATGCGTCGCTATTCCGCAGTGTCCGCACAGTTCCCGATGGCTACAACGTACGATGAATTTACGTCGCTAAGTCGTCGCGAATTCGTCGCTAATTCGAACGAAGCGTCACGCCCGCACATATTACGTCGCTAAATCGTCGATAATTCGTCGCTAATTCGAACGAAGCGTCACACCTGCACATATTCCCATCTTGATTAACGGTCGAAAAATTCGTCGCATGTTCGTCGCTAAATTTACCTATTTATAACCCAACATCCATACATTACACATATACAAAGTTATAAAACTTCAAAGTATGCCGCGTCGTTATAGAAGAACCCCAAGGCGTGGAGGGGCAAACAGTGCACCTCCACAACAGCCTCCTCCTCAACCACAACCATCGGTTGAGCGGGAGGGTTCAATATCTGTGCATGGCCTAATGCCGCCAGAGGATCCTCAAGAAGAAATGCCAGAACCGGATATCGACTACCGTATGCTTATAGCAAACATGCAGCAGCAGTCGAGACAACTGCACACCGTGAACAGAAGGCTGCGCAAGTTGAAATCCAGATATTACAAGCTGAAGCGCCTCCTCAAAGAGTTCGCAGAGAATGTGGCGGCCACTCTTTCTTCCGATGACGAAGAGTGAACGGCCCCTCTCCGCCTCTCTTTTAGATTTCTTTTTTTAATTTTTCGTCTTCATAATGTAAATTTTTTTTTACTAAATAAATAAATTTTTTTCCCAATCACCGTTTCATAGTGTTTATGTTTCTGGAATTTTTGCGACACATTACCGACGATATAGCGACGAAACGTTACAAACTAAATAGCGACAAACAAAAGACACAGAGTAGCGACGAACCACCGACAAAACACCGACAAAATTGTAACGAAATGATTAACCTGCCTACTTTTTTGTTAGCGACAATGTATTTCATCGTAGTTTCGTCGCAATTAACGACGAAATTGGTTTTATCGCTACGTCGTCGCAAAATACCGACGAAATACTGACGACACGTGGTACGTCGGTGACTTTTTCGTCTGAAAACTGAATTCTTTTTGTGGTGTATATATATGCATATAACATCGTTCAGGCTGCTTAGACAACATTCAAGGACGGTTCCATTATATTTCGGTAGTTTCTTTTGGAATAATGTGTACTCTTATCAATCATGGGTGACATTGATGAAATCAACTGAAAAGTGAATATGCCAAAGTTCATGCAATTATCATGTGAATAGAGCAAACCATTTGGCCAGTCCTTTAAGCATGTGGTTGGGGGTTCGATCCCCGCTCATGTGAATAGAGCAAACCATTTGGCCAGTCCTCTACCACTTCGTGTGCTGACCGCAGGGACGGAGGATTAGTCTTCTGGCTTTCGGCTGGGAGGATACCTCGGGGCAACACATTAAAAAAAAGTTCATGCAATTATCAAACAGTATTGTCACCATTCACTGCATGTAGACCTAAAATATATTATTTAATATTTCCTACCTAGGGACCCACCTCTCAATATCCACAATAATTATCTTCCATCAAAAAGCACCCACTTGCTTGTAGAGATGATACAGGACCGGACAATGGCACCACTTGCATGTCGGGATATATATATATATATATATATATATATATATATATATATATATTATTGTGTCATCTATTTAGGTGTAGATAGAGCCGGAGGTCTCACTGGAATCAAACTCTCTATCTCTTAGAAGAGAGGTACTCTTTATCTACTTCTCATCTTTCCAAAACTGTAGCGATATCTTTTGATTTCGTTGAGATATTAGTGAGTATGATTGTTGTTGTGTTGTTATATATACATAATATCCTAACAAAAAAATATGAAATCCTGTAATTGAGACAAATTCACGAAACTAGTCCAATAAGGCGATAACTAGAGTATATGTAAAACCAAAGATTAAAAATATATATACACCCACTGCATTTTTATAATGAGTATAAATATTTTACATAGATAGTTTAAGAGATAGTTATATGCGTGTTTGGTGGACAAATATCCTTAGTCACACGGATGCAATCAACTGAATAACGAAAATGACAAATTTCATGCAATTATTCAAAATGTACTACTATTCTTTGGCCTTAAAAAAAAGACAAGAGGGGCGGCTTTCGAAAAACGGAACAAACTTATGTATTCAAGTGAGGTATTTAAATGTATATCTCCATAGTTTATCAAAAATAAAACCCCAAATATATACCGTGTGCGGAGGTTCACATCAGAGTAGGTTTCAAATGAGACAAAATATGAGGCCCCTAATCACACGACGCCACGTGTGCAAACTGATCTGTGGTGTGCAAACTGACCCTTTTTTAAAAAATAAAAAATAAACCACGGGTCACTTTGTACACGTAGCGTCGCGTGATTAGTGATCTCATATTCTACCTTATTTGATGTTTCCTATGATCTCAACCCCGTGTGTGGAGTCTGATATACAATATATCGGTATACAGTTATAAACCGAGAGGCTCAAGTTTGGTGGGTGAATTTCTAGATAATATGAACCGAAATAGTATCTTAAAAAACAATACATACAACAATAACATTATCTCATTATCTTATAGCCTCCTGTCTATGATAGAACACGAAGGTCGGATGTACGCAATCATCTCCTTTTGTTAAAAACACACAGAAATTTTTTCCGATGACTCATAACGATGCGTCAAGCTGTGTCGATCAACTATTAACTATTAAAAAACAATAACTATTAAGGAATAACTATTTTCGTTTTTTAATATTTTTATCCACCTCTCTGAAGGAGCAGATAAGAATATTAGAATAACAGACCCATCGTCAAATAACAGACCCATCGTCAATTAGTATTTGAATGTAATAATATAAATGAGATAATATTAAGAAATAAAAAGTAAACCAGGATCGATTTGAACTTTGAACATTAAGCTAGTGTTTGGTACGAACATTATAATTCTAAATTATATTTATCACATTCTAATAAAATTTTTATTTATTTTTATTTTTCATATTTTTGCCTTATCGGATAATTAAAGAACGCGTTTCAAGTATTCAAATGAATGTACATATTAAAAATTTTCTAATATCTATAATAAAATATAGGGACATTTATATAAAAAAGAAAAGAAAAGGAAGCAACATAATCTTTTACCTCAGCATAATAATAGTTTATATTTTTTTTTGGTGGGGAGAGGATCTTTATTAATAGAAATAAAGCTTACATCAACGTGCGTAAAACTGCTATTCTACGAAATAGAATTATCATCTATACTACCCCTGATTTTACATCTATTTACAAAGTCCAAAGTAGTAACTCTCTGTAGAATATCATTACGTACATGCCACGTGTTGGGCATCGACAAGATCATGCCATGAACCAACTGGTTCCGCCAATACCACAAGCTGGATATGGTCTGACGGAAAATATACCGCCATTCCACCTTTATGACAGGATGCTGTCATAAACAGGCAACATTCTTCATAACCCAATCCAAAGAGTTAGCCGCATAGAAGAACTTATCCGGAGCCGGTGGGTGAATGAGCTTACTCCAAACTTGTCGCATCCAAGGACAATCTCTAACTGCATGCAAATTATCATCCTTCACATGACCGCACAACCTACAATGGCTATCAGAGAGTATTCGACGATTATAAAGAAATGAGCCTGTAGGAAGGCCAGCATAACAGATCTGCCAGAGCAGCATATTCAGACGGGAAGGTCCCTTCATCTTCCATATTTTACTCCAATGTTGGTGACGCATAGGAGATGGTTGGTCGACCAAGTAATCATAGGCGCTAGCCACCGAGAATTGTCCAGAAGGTGTCCGGTTCCACCGAAATGTTTGACCATCGTCTTGCATGTTAGATGTCTCCAAACCAGCTCGCAATAACGATACCGTACTCTGAATGTGTCGCCAAATAGAAGACGTGTTGCGAGAGGGGCTATTCCAAAGCACATCGCCATACTTGGACCGAAGTATTTGTATCCAGAGTTTATCATGTCGAGTGAGTAATTGACAACCTAACTTTGCTAGCATTGCAATATTCATGGCATGCAGTCGTTTATTCCCAAATCCTCCAACATTCTTAGGTTGACAAACTATATTCCAGGAGCTCCAATGTAGCTTGGAAACATGATCCAATTCCCCCCCAGAAAAAACGTCTACATAGTTTCTCAATGTCTTTGAGTAGGGCAGACGGTAAACGTACAGTTTGCATCGCATATGAAGGCATTAAGGATATAACACTTTGGATCAACAAACCTCTTGCCGCTTGGGATAAGAGTCGTGCACGCCATGTGGCCAGTTTGGTCCTTACCTTGTCCACGATAAACCCAAGTACGCTTATTACTCCTTCCGTGTATTAAAGGCATACCCAAATAAGTACCCAAATCGGTGGTGGATGTTATACCTTGCTCGGTGAAGATAGTAGGATGGAAGGACCGTGCAATGTTTTGGGAGATCAAGACTTGTGATTTATGTAAGCTAACACATTGGTCGGAGGATTGACAGAAATCCGTCAATATCTTCTTTATCAGTTGTGATTGTGAAATAGATGCCTCACCAAAAAGCAGTAAATCATCAGCAAAGAACAAATGAGATATACATGGCCCCTGCCGAGAAGTTCGTATTGGATTCCAAACGCCTTCACTAACTGCTCGGTGGATTTTCTGACCGAGAACCTCCATGCACAAAAGAAAAAGATACGGGGCTAATGGATCACCTTGCCGTATTCCACGTTGCGGGTGAAATGGTGTCAAGCACTGTCCGTTCCAAATTATAGATAGGGATGCCGATGTGATCGTATACATAATCAACTCCACCATATTTTGACTGAAACCTATTCTGGTAAGTAACATAGAGAGAAAGGACCATCGTACCTTGTCATAAGCCTTTTCGAGATCAATCTTCAGAGCCATATAATCCTTATGTCCTTTCTTCATACGCATTGTGTGTATAATTTCTTGGGAGATGATTATATTGTTAGCTGCTTGGCGGCCAGGGATAAATGCACATTGAGACGGAGATATCAACTTACCAGTAAGAGATTTGAGGCGATTGGCTATAACTTTTGTAATGAGCTTCATTATCACATTAGTTAAAGCAATCGGACGGAACTTTGAGATATGATCAGGGGATGAAGTCTTAGGAATCAGCGTAATAAGAGACTTATTAAGATCAGCAGGGAATGATCTATTACGAAAAGCTTCTACCACAAATTCCACCACTGAGGGGCCAACAATATCCCAATTTTTCTGGAAGAAACATGGCGGTAATCCATTTGGACCGGGTGCCTTATAAGCACCCATTTAGAAAATAGCAGTTTCAATCTCTTCAGCAGTAACATTGCGGTTCAGCCACCTTCTGTCTGAAGCATTCAATGATGGTATGAAAATGTCCTCCTCCATTATAGCATTTTTGGAAGGTGCAGCAAATAGAGTCTGATAATGGGTTTGTACTAGATCTTGTAATCGGCCAGCATCCTCCACCCATTCCCCATTATTATCTTGAAGTCTCAATACAGTATTTGAATGACGTCGCATCTTAAGAGATTGATGAAAATATCGTCTGTTCTGCTCCCCGTCCGACATCCATTGCAGATTATATTTTTGGCGCCAATATGTTTCTTCTTGTTGCAATATGTCACGATACTCCAGTCGTAGTTCTTTGTCTAACTTTGTAAGAAAAGTAGATGGTTTACTGGATAAGGCTCGTTGAATGCCCTCGAGTCTTGCTATACAATGTCTCCTGCGATGCATAAGGCTTCCAAAAACATCTTTCTTCCATGCTACAGCTTTCTCGGTGAAATCCAAAATTGTACGACTAATGTTACCTTGATGTGGCCTCCAGGCGGTTTGAATGAAAGATTGGAAATCCTTGTGGTCCATCCAACATGCCTGAAACTTGAAATGTATACTACGAGGACGATGATGTGTGTTGTCACCAAGTGTAAGTAATAATGGATGATGATCAGACGATGTCTTCGGTAAATGTTTAAGGTCATAGATGTCGAAACGCGAGTGCCAAATTGTATTTGCCCAAGCTTGGTCAAGACGTTGCTCAATAAAGAAACGGCCATTTTGCCCATTAGACCAAGTAAAGCGTGGACCTGTAAAGCCAAGTTGTACCAACGCACATTGATCAATCATTCTGTTCATTCGGTCAACACCATACCCCATCACTGGACGACCACCTCGTTTGTCTGCCTGTTTAGTTACTTGATTAAAATCACCAATCAATAGCCAAGGGACATGTATGTGAACTGACATGGCTTCCACGTATTCGTGGAAAGTGTCGTGGACTGACTGATTCGGAGAAGCGTATACCAGCGAAAGCATCCAAGACACAGACCCGTCAATAACAATTCCTAGATTGAGTACCTGTGCCGTATATGATATGACACGAATAGATAATTGGCTAGCATTCCATATACACCATAATCCACCAGAAAAACCTCGCGCTTCAATCATGGCTATGTTCGTGAAGTGAGTATGCCGCATAATTTGACAAGCACGTGAACTAGGAACCCGTGTTTCCATAAGAAAAAGCAATGAAGGAATATGATATTTAACCAAGCGAATAATATTCCTAATTGTATCTGGGGAGCTGGCACCGCGGCAATTCCACGCTAGAATTCTCATAGCAAAACTCAATTAAGTGTTACCTGACCACGTCCATGATCAGGCGGGGTACAAACATCGATTGCCATATATAAAGGGAACTTCTGTCAATAGGGACTGCATCGTCAATCGTCATACAATTGTCTGTGTTGACATCAGGCGGATGATGCTTGATGTGGTCACTGAGAGCAGCTTGCGATCGGCCTTCATTGTGGTCTAACAGAGGAACCACAGGCTGATCGTGAGGGTAAGAGCAATCCTGCATTGCCTCTGTGTTGGTAATATCATGCAGAGGCCGTGAAAGAATTCGAACAGAGTCATCAACTGCCGACATAGAAGGGGTTTGCCATGCTTTCCATACAGTAGAATTTGAAGAACGTTGAACATCATAGCATGGATCCTGCTGTTGTTGCTCTGATGATGCCTTCTTCTTTGTGCTTTTAGGTACCTGGACTCTCACACGACTACCGTCCTTGACGGGTATACCTCTATTCCTGCGTTCTTTTGACTTGAGCATATTCTCCTTCGTCATAGTTTGGAAAATAGATTGTGGCCCGGCATCTTGAATATTCTGAATGTCACACTCAAAAGAAGATGGTGGTAGCGATATTTCATCGTCACCTTCATCAGCAATGGGTGCAAATCTAGACCCCACCGCGCAGAGGCAGATCGCAAGGAAATGCTCTTACCCTTATCATTACGCCCAGAGCCAACATAAGGGACACCGTCGGGATGATCTGTGGCTGTGTGTACACGAGGGGATGCTGTGCGTCGTCTATCGATGGGCCTTGCTAGCATCCACGGTCCAAAAGGATCTTCCGGAATAGCAGGGGCAACGTGGATGGTTGTCTCAGCAATACATGGAGTAGCTTTGTCTGTTTGGTTGGTGGGACACTCGTCTTGCCGATGGCCATATTTCCCACATTTGAAACAGACCAGATGTAAATTTTCATACTCAACTGTGAAAGGATGGCCATTCAATACAATGATTGATGTCAAAGGTTTGTCAAGGCCGATTTCTATGCACACACGTGCATACTTCCCGCGTGACACATTCATGGTGTTGTTGTCGATCTTGATCGCTTTTCCTAATCGGTCACCAATCTGCAGCAACACATTTTCATTAAAAAATTCCAGAGGCAGCTTGGGAATTCGAACCCAAGGGTTGAAGATAACTTTGTAAAGGATGGAAGAAATCTAACTATAATTTTGGTCTCACAGTGTCGAAATTTAATAGTTTATATTTAAACGTCAGTTTTTAACTATAATTTTGGTCCCAAGTGGCAGCTAAGTACGATATAAAAAAAAACCAGTAAAGTATATCATTATCCAATAAAAGATAGATGGTGAAATAACTTTTATGAGCCGCCAAAATTGATTGATACAGGAAAAGTCATACGTTTTAGGAAAATTAGATCTATTTTATTGGGAGCAAAAGACGAAATCTCTTATCTTAGTTCTACTGTCTTAGTCTATTGAAACTTGTAGATGATGTAAATCATATATTTAGCAGTCTTCTAAGTTGGTAGGCTGTACAAGAAGACACCCGCAATACAAGCTAGCTAAATTTATTCTCTTTTTCTCTACATTTTGGGTTGATTTTTGGATCTTTTATCAGATTATAATATCCAACGCACGTTTTCCCCAGGTTTGGACAAGTGGATTATCCCAAGCACTTTTTTACAAACCCACCCACCCACCCTCCCCCCAACACAGTATAAAAATGTGTCTACATGGCTCAATACAACCAGCCTTGCTTGTTCCTCTCCTGTTTTCGAACATGTATACAATGTCCAATGTTCTCACCTCTCCTGTTTTGCTTTTCTTCCTCCTCTCATCTTTAGCACTCCTTAATGTAAGCACTAACTTACTATGTTACCCTTTAGCGTCTTTTGATAAAGAACCTGTATTTCTAGTTTCACACATTTGAATGTATAGGAGTTCATGGAGACATACGATTAAGGTTAACGAGATATAGGTCTTATATAGGGACACTTTAGAGTATATTTAGGGACATAGATAGACATAGACACTATCTACTTTAGATTAACTTTCCACTTGGTTGCATATGTTATACCGTTGTTTTACATTACGTGTATATATATAAGTGCTGTGTATTTTAGTATCGAAATGCCTTTCTTTGTATTTCTTGAATCTACCCACTAACACACTAGCACAACATAACTCTATTATCATGTCATTTATGCAGGTAGAGCCGGGGGTCTCACTGGAAGCAGACTCTCTATCTCTTGGGATAGAGGTATTGTCTGCCTACCACTTACCCTCCCCAGACCCTAACGATAGCTTTTGCTGTCGTTGGGATATACTGGGTTCGGATGATGATGATGATACTTTCTACTCTCAATGGGTCAAGGTTATTTATATGGTAATCTATATTATGTACGAACATGGCATAGGAGTTCATGGAGATAGAAGATCAATGTTAAGAAGGTTTACACAAGATATAGAAACAATTAGAGTATATTTAAGGGCTTAGATACTCTCTACGGTTTAGGATAACTTTGCACTTTTTTGTTTCTTGTCTTTGTCTTTCATTATATGTACAGTGTTATTGCTATTTTAATATCGGAAGCATTCTATTTGTTTTGACTAAATCCCTTCAATATTATACTAGCACACCATATTCCTATTATTGTGTCATCTATGCTAGTACATATAGAGACGGGTCTCACTAGAAGCAAGCATTATATCCTTTGAAATGGAGATATTGTTTGATTGTCTCACTCTCCGCAGACCCTATTCATATCTTTTGTTATCGTTGGAATATAATGCGTATGGTTGTTGTTGTACATTATTTGTTTTAGAACATTTTCGTAGTTGATTAATTTATTTAATTAAAAAGATGTAACAAATCCTTGTTCATTGTATTTCCAATGTTGTATTCTCATCGTGCTTAAATGTAACAGGTGGAAGGTGTTAGAACATCCAAAACAACCAGCCGGAAGTTGGTCGGCGAAAGCCCATATACAGCAAAGGCTTCTTTTATTCGATACTGGAAAAGAAAAGTCTCCGGTGACTTGCCAGAACCATGGTTTTTGAACAAGGCCTCGCCGTTAAACGGTGTACAGTTAGCCACATTCTCAAAACTCGCCGACCAAAACCTCATAACCACTCAACTACCGGCATTCTGCTCCGAGGCCAACCTCCTCTGCACACCGGAGGTGTCCCCACATCTCGCTAAAAACAATGAGGTTTTCACCACTTATTTCGATCGAAACTTCACTAATTATGGTACAAAAAAGGTCGGAGGATTCGATTCCTTTATCATGTACGCTCCGGACGAATTTGGGTCGCAATCTAACAGATTTAGTGGATACAGTGCTAATTCTATTCGCCACGACGACAGATTCTCCAATTATGGCCCTGATACAACTGTCGATCTACAAAAATTCGACACCTACGGCACCTCTGCCACTGGTGGCACCGGCAATTTCTCTAATTACGGAGATCTCGCAGACCCGCCCTTGCTGACATTCACCACATATTCCGACAATGCTCATGGGCGGAAACAAGGTTTCACTACATACTCAAATAACGCAGGAGATGGTACAGAGACATTCATTAACTACGGGCAAAATGCAGACGGAGCCGCCGCCACTAATTTCACTAGCTACGCTCAATCTGCCGACGGCATGAATTCCAGCTTCACTAGCTATGGAACAAATGCTCCAAATCAGACATTTGGTTTTACGACTTACGGAGTTAATACTACTTTCAAGGATTATACTAAAAATGGTGTCTCCTTCGCAAACTACAAGAATGGAAGCTCAAATTCTGGCTTAACAACCGAAGCTACTGCCCACAAAAGTAGTGATGGGGTTGATGTTAATTTCTGGAAGGATTATACTAAAAATGGAAGCTCAGTTTCTGGCTTAGCAACAGAAGCCACTGCCCAGAAAAGTAGTGATGGGGTTGATGTTAATTTCTGGAAAGATTATACTAAAAATGGAAGCTCAGTTTCTGGCTTAGAAACCAAAGCCACTGCCCACAAAAGCAGTGATGGGGTTGATGTTAATTTCTGGAAAGATTATACTAAAAATGGAAGCTCAGTTTCTGGCTTAGCCACCGAAATCAATGCCCACAAAAATAGTGATGGGGTTGATGTTAATTTCTGGAAAGATTATAGTAAAAATGGAAGCTCAGTTTCTAGCTTAGCAACCGAAGCCACTGCCCACAAAAGCAGTGATGGGGTTGATGTTAATTTCTGGAAAGATTATACTAAAAATGTAAGCTCAGTTTCTGGCTTAGCAACTGAAGCCACTGCTCACAAAAGTAGTGATGGGGTTGATGTTAATTTCTGGAAAGATTATACTAAAAATGGAAGCTCAGTTTCTGTCTTAACAACCGAAGCCACTGCCAACATGAGAAGTGACTTCAAACCAATTAAAAGGTATTGAAGTTAATTCCTCTCTTCCCACCTCTGATTCTATACTTCTATTTTTCTGAACTTTTCTTTTAAAAATAAAGCTAATTAAGTATTGAGTTTTTTTAACCATCTTTAGAATACAAATTTGGTGAACTTGTCCTAACTTTTACTTTTGCCTCCACCATGCAGAGGGATTGAACCTGGGAAATTTTTCAGGGAGGACATGTTAAAAGCAGGGAAAGTGATGCCAATGCCTGACATTCGGGACAAAATGCCAAAAAGATCTTTCTTGCCTCAGCGTATTGTTTCAAAACTACCATTTTCTAGCATCAAAATCACAGAAATGTATAAAATCTTCAGAGCAAGGGAGAATTCTGCTGTGAGTGTCATGATCAAGAGTGCGCTAAATGAGTGTGAAAGATCGCCTAGTCCCGGAGAAACCAAGCGATGTGTGGGCTCTCCTGAAGACATGGTTGATTTTGCCACATCAGTTCTTGGAAGAAATGTTGCCGTTAAGACAACAGAAAACACCCACGGCTCAGAAGGTGATGTTTTGATTGGTTCTGTCAAAGCAATCAATGGAGGAAAACTAACCAAATCAGTTTCTTGTCATCAGAGTTTGTTTCCATATTTACTTTATTACTGTCACTCGGTTCCTAAAGTCCGATTGTACGAGGCTGATATCTTAAATCCAACATCAAAAGTTAAAATCAATCACGGTGTTGCCATTTGTCATATTGACACGTCATCATGGAGCCCAAACCATGGAGCCTTCATTGCCTTAGGCCCTGGTCCTGGAAAGATAGAGGTCTGTCACTGGATCTTTGAGAACGATTTGGTTTGGACTATTGCTGATTGAATTTGATGATGTCTAACGGGATGAGATCCCTCACTCCAAAATTCCTCACTCCCATTTTCCACCGTGCGACACATGTCCTCCATCTCTTTTTATACATCTTTTTCTTTGCCACTTTTCATCTAGTCTCATCACCTAGTCTATTGCTACTTGTCGAACGGTGGGAAGAGAGATGAGAGATTTTGGATGAGGTGATTTCATCTTGTGCCTAACTAGCAAATCTAGTTCGACGGCAGCCGCTGAATCACGAGGCGAATCTTTTGTCATTCTTGGGTAAACCATTGAATGTATGTTAATGGTGGCTACCTTTTTTTTTTTTAATAACATCTTCTTGTAGGGTTTACGATTTTGTTATCGATCTTTTTCCTCTGTGTCATGTAACTTGTATGTCGAAGTTTTACTCAATGAACTCTATCAATTCAACCTGTGTATTTATTTTATGCGTATCGCAAAGTTTACGATACTCAATATGTAACTATCAGTAATGTTAGCATTTTGTAATTAAGTGTGATTACGTAAATGTAGGGCAGTGAATATTCTCTCAGATTAGGAAAGATTTGATTGTAATTATGGGTATATTGTGATTGATTGTAATTAATGAGTGATTGAAGCATTACCATGTACGTGTGTAGAGGTAGTCCTATAAGATGTAGGAGAAAGCATTGTACAATACATATTGAGAAATACAAGAAAATTTCTGCATATTCATACTATCTTGCTTACATGGTATCAGAGCAGGTTTAAAATGTGCACTCACCCCTTGCCTGACCATGGTTGGCCACTTAATGTTTCCCCTCACCTAAGTCCAGATGTTCATGTCTTGCTTGTGGTTGTGATTGAGGGCGGGTTGTAAGGCTCACCTAAGTTCAGATGTTTATGCGTGGCTTGTGGTAAGTCCAGATGTTCATGCCTGACTTGTGGTTGTGATTGAGGGCGGGTTGTAAGGCTCACCTAAGTCCAGATGTTCATGTCTGACTTGTGGTTGTGATTGAGGGTGAGTTGTAAGGCGCGTGTGTATGTGAAGCCACGTTACCACGTGAGGGCGGGTGTTGAGAATCCCACATTGGTAATTTGAGAAAAAAATGCATGGCTTATATGAGGATGATGTACCACCACCCATTGCCTTAAGGTTTTGAGTGGATATGGGCCTCACCTCATGTAAGCCCAAGTTTTAACAAGTAATACTATGAAGAAATCATGATGGTCATGATTGAAGCAAAACAACTTTTAGTATAATAATGAACTAAAACATCAACAAAGATAACAATAGGAGAATGACTTTCTTTTCTTTTTTTTGAAGAAGGAGAATGACTTTCTTAAGAAAAATGTCAGAACTTACATAAAAAAGTAGATCCTCAGTGTATGAATTTGTTTTTTTATTTCATTATTTGTTGTTCATTATATGTCTATGTAAGTACATATAAAGCCGGGGGTCTCGCTGTAAGCGAACTCTTTATCCTTTAGGATAAATGTATTGATTTTCTGACTTCCATTCTCCTCAGACCCTAACGATAGCTTGTGATGTTGTTGGAATATGCTAGATATGTGTTGTTGTTGTATCCTCGGTGTATGAAAACAATGAGCTAAAAAATATCTACACAAGTTGTCAGCTAGGAAGCTCCCATAACATCATACAATTAACTGTTTTGCCCCCAGGACATAGCCTAACTTGTTCCGGGCAGAGGTTCTCGAAAGGGATGTCAGTGGTTCAATTTTTGCCAAAGGAAAGAAAGCTCCTTCCCAGCAAGTGTATAGTGTGGAGCTCCTTGGCCTGTAGATTTTTGCCTGCAGTGTTGGGGGCTCCTTATGTAGACTATTGTGTAAATGAGCAAGCTCCTTCTAACAGGCCGTTAGGTACCTGATTTACATTCTTACACTACCTTTGAAACTGGGTGTGGCAGAGACCCTTAAGAAATTAACTGTTGTACACTAATTGACCCTACTGCTAACATCTACACAAACTGCCTAGTATTTCCACCTCAGCAACCTTCTTTTCCTCTTTAGACGGAAAGAGAATGGAGCACCTCCACAATGTTCCATAATGATAATCGGAGAAAATAATATAATAGCAACATGTGTACAACATTTTCTCAAATAATTTATGACCAAGTCATTGACAATATCCATTAATATTTTCTGAGATAAATCTCAGTAACAATAATTTCATTCAAAGGAAAATAAGTAATTTTAAAATATTTTCCAACACAAGTCATTCTATGTTTCTTGTAGGCCTTTATTGTATTCATATTAGCTTTTTTCTCAATGTAATAATTAAGAATGTGATACCGGAAAAGTGATGTCATTGTTCGCGTTTTATGTCAATTCCGTGTAAGTCTCTTACTGACTTATATATTAGAGGGCATTCAGGGTCCGCACCCCGTCAGGCTCTAACATGTTATATATATATATATATATATATATATATATATATATATATATATATATATATATCAAAAGTCATTCCCTAGTCTTGAGGATTCCCACCGTTTCAACCTAAAGAATCATTGTGGAGGATGTCAATCAGGAGTCCAGCGGCCTCCTAGATTGGATGAGGAATTACTAATGACTCACACAAAGCGTCCCCTTGCAAACCAGTGAGGACTTACACAATGACTCACTCAAGACGTCCCCCACAAACTAGTTCTTCGGACTATCAACAGTGGAACATCCACACTATACGTTTTCTTTTATTAAAACTATTGATTTTTTGAAACAAATCTAACTCAAGTAATAAGTGAGGCATGACTGTAACATGTGTTTTTTAATTATAGGTTTGAATGATCGTTTTAATGCATGTGTTTCTTTGCTGTAGGTTTGAATGATTGATTTGATGCTATGATATCGGGCTTATCTGTCGGACCATATACAACAATAGGTTTAGGCTATTATTCAGAAGCACCGTAATAACACAAAAATTTACTTTCTGAAATATAAAGGTACATTTCTTATATGAATGAAAAACACACTTAAATAATAATAATTTTTTTTAGATTTAAATAACTGTTTAAACAAGTGAGTCTCAATTCATGATGGTATAATGTTACATAATCCGTGCATGGTTACTGTTGAAGCAATATGGAAGGTTTGTCTATGATGGGTGAAAAATAGGGGTGTTAAACAAAACGAATTGTTCACGAACAGTTCGAGTTTGATACGTATTTGATTCGAGTTCGTTCGTAACTTTTACTCAAAATACTTAATTAGATTCATTTACTAAAACGAGTTAAACTGTTCACAAATTGTTCGGGTCGTTTAAAGAGTTATAGCGTTTTCGAGTCAAATTCAAACCAATTTTGAAGCTCATTACATCAAACGAGCCAAGACAAACATTTCATTTGACTAAACAAATCCAAATTTAAATTTGAAAACATAATATTCGGTTCGCCTTGGTTCGTTAATACCCAATGAATAATGGACCTTAAGTTACTATTATATGATAAACGTTGTGGGTTTGGAGAGGTGAAAAATCATACCTTTAAATGCGAGACAATATTCTCCAAAGACTTCATCAAGACTTCTGTGAAGTAGACGTGACGTTTTTTTTATAAACAACTACAAAATAAAGTTTCTTATTCTTAAAAGTCAACAAAATTAATTTTTATATTAACTAAAAATGTTATAGTTTTATAAAGTAGGTAGTTGATATTCACTTACTTGATTGACGTGACAATATGAAATCTTTTTTAAGAAAATTGAATTGTTATGGAATAATGTGTTATGGAATATTGTAATAGGCTCTTCGAAATATGTGTGGATGTCCAAAGGTCATAAACATATACGATGTATCCCTATCCTATATGTCTTATAAATAGGACATGATGTTGTATGATTTAAATACACTTGGAAATCAATAGAAATACTTCTATTCTATGCTCTCTTGTCTGCTTTATATTGCATAATTTGAAACTTAGTTTTATAACACGTTATCAGCACGAGAACTCTACCAATTGTTTTAGAAAATCTGCATACAAACGAGACTTTCACAACAACTGCATCACATAACAGGAGTGTGTATGCCTTGTAAACGGGACTACTTGTGAAAAGTATTGCGAATGTTCAAAGAGATGAAAAATCGCTTCAGAAGGTGTCATTGCGCCAAGAATTAATGCCAAACTCGACAATGTCCTTGTTTTGCTGCTAGCAGGGAATGCAATCCTGATGTTTGCAAAAATTGCTGGACCAGGTTACCATTTAATTCTTAAGTTTCTTATAAGCCTAAGATTAGTACTGATGCTAGTAACATAACACTGAAAGTTTGTTGCCAGCAAAACAGAGTTGAAATCCCATATTATCTATTGCCTCGCTTTTCGTTTGGTTAGTAGAGGAGTTTTAAGGACATATTATAGATCTCTATCCTTTTGATTTTTTTAATCGATTTTCATGTTATGATGAGAACACGTACATCGTATTGTTGTGGAGAGTACAAAAGACACCAATAAATTCGATCTTACCTACGAGGAAACCATAAAGACAACATTTTGCGCTCCTCAATATTTGTGGAAGGATATCAAGGACACACAAGTTCAGAAACAATTACAAGAAAAGTATAAGAGAAAGACGGAGAACACCTTTAAAAATTTCGCAGGTGCAAACAGTCTTGCACAGGTCCGGAAAAACTTAATTTTCCGAGTCATCCACCGTTGGATCATCACCAAATTTTGTCAGATTACTCCTAACATCTAAAGGTATGTTTTGAACGGTGGAGATGTGTTTTGGACACTCATGTGTCTGGCCAAAATGGTAATTTCTGAGACTGATTTTTCTGCCGAAAGTTTTTTTTAGATTTATGATTTGTCCATTTTTGCGTTTCTATTGTTACCTATTTCTATCTTATATTCAAAATATTTATAAAAGAACTAATCTAGCCCGGAGTCTAGATTTATATTGAAGGTAGACGAACAATATATGGCTTGCAGCCATATGGATACACTGTTATCATGCCCGAAGCATGATTATAGTAGTGATGTTTGAAGCATGAATTGTTGTCATGCCCGAAGGATGAACACTTATCATACCCAAAGCATAAATTGTTGATATATCTAAAGCATGAATTGTTGGCATGACCAAAGTATGGATCATTATTATGCCTGGAGCATATATAATTGCCATGATTAAAGCATGAATAGATGACATGCTCGCATTATGAATAGTTGCCAAGAAACATGAATAATTGATATACCCGCATTATTGATAGTTGAAATACCATAAAGCATGTGTAATTCACACGCCAGAAGCATGTGCAATTCACACGTCAGAAGCACGAATAGTTCAAATGCTAAAAGCACAAATAGTTCACATGCCGGAAGCATGTGTAATCAACATGCCAGAAGCATGAGTAGTCAACATGCTTGAAGCATGAATAGCGGATATGTCTGAAGCACCAATAGTTGTCATGCTTGAAGCATGAGTAGTGAACATGCCCGAAGCAACAGTTCTAATTTGTTTGTTATAAGTTATTTCTAAATAACAAGTTATCAAGTTTGTTAATCATTATGTTCTTACATATATTCAATTTTGTCATATCTGCAGTTTTTTTAATTAAATTTTGTTAGTATGATTTTATTATGATCTATTTATTGTGCCTGGAGCATCTTATGCCTGAAGCATATAACATTATCTCAAACTTGTCGTTTTGAGTTAATATCTGGTTTTATCAGATATTTTATCTGTATATGGCAAAATAAATACATACGTTTTTCACTTTCCACGTATCCAATATGCTCCTGCAGTAGCAATATCTGGAAAGAAAGTTTGAAATGTATTCTCATATGATTTCACGAATGCTAGTTGCTGAATAATGCAATGAACTTTCGATAAAAGACCATTATTATCACCAGACCAAATTACCGATATTCCCTGAAGCGAATAGAAGTAATTATAATCATCTACGTGGTCGTGGTCGTGGTTATGGATGTTATAGAAACTTTACATCATACCACCCGAAGTGGTGAGACAAGGAAAGGCCTAAAAAAATGTCAAGGTTATGAAAAATAGTGCAGCGACTAGACGAACTTGTTATTAATATTGAGCCCAAGGCCAATGGTCTGCACTTGCCAACAAGGAATTTTCTTGATCTTTATCCAAACATCCCGGCAGGATGAAGGCAAGACACAACTAGTGCATTTTGCCTAGGTTGGTAACATTACATTGATTTATATATGAATTTTGTTTCCTGAAGAAACACCACTGACTATTTCTGAGTTGATATTCCAAAATTAATTTTGATATTGACATATCATCCAGGTGAATAATATGGGCATATTTCCAGTGGAATGACACACACGAAATTGACTGAGGACTCCAGCAGAGTTCTAATTGGCAAAATTAAATGTTAGTACCAATTCGTGTACTACGACATTGATCGAAGGCTCCAGAAGAGCAACCATTTTATCAACGGGTGATACACATATTGGTTAATATGGCATCATTTTTCATCAAGTCGAAAACAAACTATTAAGTTGAAAGGATGATTCAAGCCAGAAGCTTGTTAAAGAAAAACTCCCAATTTTCTCATATGGATTATATTATGCGACTATACATCCAGTCAAATGTGATATTGTGATGAACCATAAGTTCGATAATCACAATTTTTATGACATAATCGACTTGGTCACCCAGAAAGAATAATGATACGTACAATTGTACAACACTAACATAAGTAATCTTTAAAGAACCAGAAGTTTCTAGAAACTCTTTTCATGAACAAAAAGATCATATTATCTCGTGATTGTGCGTGTCGATCATGTGAGTTTTCTCCCGCGGAGAATAATAGCTTTTGCCAAGCTTCTTGCTCATTTTATATACTTTTACTAATTATTGTATGTCTTAAAATTGATGTTTAGCATTCAGTTGCAAGTGTGCACACTTACGATGGCCCAGCAGTGTCATTTATTAAACGCTTTCAACTGATTGCTAGACGTTTGATTTTAAGGACTAATTTATAAGCATGAGCTTGGGACATGCAATTATGCATGCATATGCATTGATTTGATGAGTTAGTTTTCCCGCTGTTAGAGGGAGAGACAGTACCGTTTCCTGAAGAACGGCGTGAAATTACATGGAACGTTCCTGCACTATCTCACCTTGATCAACGAACAAATCAATGCGAGCAAGAAGCAAAATGATAACAAAATCCCACGTTTCGGCGATAAATACGCCAATTCGACTTGATGTCCCTGAAGGACATGATAATGGTATACCAAAAACAAGTCTAAAACGTGGACGCCCAGTTGGTGTAAAAGATAAAAACCTTCAAATAAGAAGGCTACAAGTAATATTCCAGAAGAGAATACTCCAGAAGAGAAAAGGTATTCACAACGAGAATACTCCAGAAGAGATTAGATGTTCACAACTTGAAAGCGCTATAGAAATCAAGACTGATCAGTCTAAAATTGATGAACAAGTTGCTCCAGAAGAAGCATGATTTTAAAGAGATATATTCAAAAGAGAAAATTGGGATAGACAAATGATTATTATTGATCATATTTTAATTAATGGATTGCATGTGAAATTATGAATCAGGATCCTGAACCAATGTTAACTGAAAAGTGTCGACACAGAAATCATTGGTGAAAATAGAAAGATGCAATCTAAGCAGAACTACGATGATTAGAAAATTGCAAAGCATTTGGACCCGTAGTTCAAACACTTGAAGGGAAAGTCACATTCGCAAATTATATTGACCTGCAGTCCAATCCCCTGAAGGGATCAAACATATTGGATACAAATGGGTTTTTGTACGAAAACGCAACGAGAAAAATGAGGTTGTGTGATACAAAGCACGTCTTGTTGCGCAAAGTTTTCCAAAGACCTGGGCTTGATTATGATGAAACATACTCCCCGGTTATTGATGCCATAACATTATGATATCTAATCAGCCTAGCAGTAACTAAAACCTTGATATACGGATGTAGTTACCGTATACTTATATGGATAATTAGATAATGATATTTATATAAAAATCCCAGAAGGATTTAAATTGCCCGAAGCATATAATCAAAGGACGGATGGGTTATACTCAATCAAATTATAAAGGTCCTTGTATGGATTGAAACAACCTGGCAAAATGTGGTATAATTGCCTTAGTGAATACCTGGTTAAAGAAGGATATGTAAATAATCCAGTTTGTCCTTGAGTATTTTTCAAGAGATCTGATTGAGGATTCTCTATAATTGCGGTATATGTTGATGATTTAAATTTTGTTGGAACTCCTGAAGAGCTCGCCAAAACCGCTAATTGTCTTATGAAAGAATTTTTGAGAAGATCAAATTTTCTCTCGGCCTGCAGATCGAGTCTTGAGTAGTCGTAACGTGGTACGATCAACAGATATAAAGAAAGACTCATTTTGACCACCAGAAACTAACGAAGAATTATTTGGTCCTGAAGTACCATATCTTAGTGTTGTTGATGAAGACATTGGAATGATGTCAAACACATTTTTATCTTCTTGGAACACCATAAGGATGTTTATACTACTCAAGGAAGGTAGAACCACAATTAGTGAGTTATGCTGACTATATATCTGACTCGCATAAGGAAAGACCACAGAATGGATATGTTTTGGTGCGTCGATATTATGGAGATGAGTGAAACCAAAAGTAACAACCATCTCTTCATCATTATAAGATTTTGGCGTTGCATGAAGCAAGCTATGAACACATTTGGTTGAGGTCGATGATTTAGCATATCGAAGATGCCGACAACATTGTTCGAGAATAATAATAGATGTGTTGTTCAAGTTGAAAATGGCTACATCAAAGAAGAATGAAGCATATATCATCAAAATTTGTCTACACGTATGATCTTGAGAAGAATGACGACATTGATATACAACAACTACAGTCAAGTCCGAAGGTTGCCGACTCGTTTACTAAAGCACTACCAATGACTATTTTTAGAGATGGTTTACAACATTGGAATGCGTTGACTCAAAGATCTCTTGCCAGCATCAGGGGAAGTGTGATTACCACATACACACTGTACTCTTTTTCCTTCGTCCAAGTTTTTTTATCCCACAGGGTTTTTCTTGGCAAGGTTTTAATGAGGCAGTGTATCACACTTACCGATTATTATGAATATGTACTCTTTTTCCTTTGACCAAGTTTTTATCCCACTGGGTTTTTCTTGGCAAGGTTTTAACGAGGCATATTCTATAAATGTTGGACATCCAAGGGGGAGTGTTATGGAATAACGTGTTATGGAATATTGTAATAGGCTCTTCGAAATATGTGTGGATGTCCAAAGGTCATAAACATATACGATGTATCCCTATCCTATATGTCCTATAAATAGGACATGATGTTGTATGATTTAAATACACTTGGAAATCAATAGAAATACTTCTATTCTATGCTCTCTTGTCTGCTTTATATTGCATAATTTGAAACTTAGTTTTATAACATGAATAAAATTTTTGTAAAGAGTTTTTATCTACCTTTTTTTTATGAAAACTGTTAAGTTGTAACAGTGTGATCCAAAATTTTAAAATTTAATGGTCCTTGAACCAATTTTTCAATTAAATAGTAAGCCATAATAAAAACAAACAATAAAATAAAAAAAATAATCGGTGCATTTTTGAACGTTAAAAGACTGGGTCAAACGAATTATCGTCTTCTCTTCTTACGTGGTGCATAAAAGTTACAAACTGAATAACTTGAGGGTGCACATGAGACAAAACATGAACTAATGAAATTATGAGATTTGCATAAAACTTTTAGAGAAAAAGTGGAATTTGCCTTTAATAAATATATAATAACCTATATACAAATAAGGAAAGATTGTCATGTTGACTGTGATAAGACTAACAATACCCATTTATTTATTCCTCATAGTTTACGAAGTAACCCGTTCAAAAGGAGCATATAATAGCTTATTAAGTAACTACTTTTATAGACACTTCAATATACTCATACTCTCAATGTTCATATTTTTTTAAATTATTTATAGAGCAAATAGTCGACATTCGACAAGTATTAGCTAGTGCCGATAGTTTTTTTGGTACGACATGTCACATGATTTAAATTCTAAAGTGAATTGCGAATTATGGATGTGCTCAAGTCGAAGCTATCAACCCCTAATCATAACTCGAATAACATGTCAAACTTGACCTATCAAATATGTCAAACATGTCAAACCCACAATCCAAGCACAAATCGTGTTATGCCCCGCACCCTCCGTAGGGTAACTTAAAAGACAAAGAAGAATTTTACGAGAATTAATGACGGTCAACGGTAACTAATGACGAAATAAATATAGGATGAATGAGAATTAAATGAAGGATTAAATATTAGGAATTAAATTGTATTTAATTTTCAAAATTAAATAATTTAGATTTATCCTTTAAGATAAATAAGAAATAAAAGGTAATTTAGAAACACCAAACTTTTTCCCCTAACCATATATAAACTGAGAAAGCGTCAGTTTTCTACAGAAAACAACGACGCTCTCTCTCCCCTAACCCTAGCCGTTTCCCAAGAGAAGGAGAAAGCCCCAGGAATCAATCCAGTCTTCATCCGTTCTTCGTTTCTCCTCCGAGTAATCAAAGGCAAGTAATCTGTTTATAAGTTCCTACGATTTGCGAAAGAAAAACGGCCTATCTTAATTATCAACTTGGATCACCATGCAGTAGATTTGCTCCTTGACTATTTGTTTATGATCTATGTGCTTTCGTTTCCGGATTTGGCCAATATATATGAAAGTACGATTGTTGTTGTTGTTGAATCTGTGAAAATCATGCAAATCCCTACCCTAATTCCCTCTTGATGTGGTTTCGTAGTTGAAAGGGCTTGGGAAGAGGAAAGGTGGGATTTTTGAAATCATGGTCGTTGATGAGCGCGTGTTTTAGGTATGGATCAGGAGTTGATACGTTGTAGTGTTGGATTTGTAGTTAGGACTGTGATTGTAGTCAGGGTTTGGTGTGAAGGATTGGGTATGCATTGGGGAGGATGATGGTTGATGGTTCTGCAGAAATTACAGAGGAAAGTTTGGGAAAAACGTAGGCTTCGATCGATCTAAGTCAGAGATCGATGTCCTCAGAAGGACATCGATCGATCGATGTCTAGGAAGCTGAGAGATCGATGTCCTCAGAAGGACATCGATCGATCGATGTGCTGATGGCTGAGAGATCGATGTCCACAGAAGGACATCGATCGATCGATGTAGGTTGAGCCTGAGAGATCGATGTCCTCAGAAGGACATCGATCGATCGAAGTGAGAGATCGATGTCCCCAGTTGGACATCGATCGATCGATGTATAGGGGATGAAGTCCTGAAATTTTGTGGAAAGTAGAGGAAGAAAGAGGGGCGTTCGGGAAACCCTTGGGTGACCTTAATGACTTCTTAAGACCTGATTAAAGTTAGTCTAAGTCCTGGGAGCATGCCTTAGGATGGTGAATCAATCTTGGTGTTTTCAACGGATCCTCGAATCGAGTTTCAACGGGAAGGACTTAGGCGGGTTAGGAGATGAAGGCACGAGGTACTTGAGAGTTCGACGAAGAATGGTTAGGGATATCTGTCTTAGGTTATGGATCTTAGTATCATGCCTAAGTGTTGACACGATAGTCGAAGCCTAAGTGATGATGTGTAAGTTAGCAAAAACTCGTGTGTGTTTGTACTTGCGCATGTGTACATGAATGACTTATATGAATGTGAATTGCATACGAGAAAGGAGAATGAATTGAGGAGCCTTGCATCATGGCACTTGCATTTGCATTATGATTTGAAAAGAGCTGTGCCTCAGCACAGGGTATAAAGTTTGCGAAATGAGCTGTCATGCGTTACAGGGTATAAAGACAATCTGTAACCATCACAGGGTATAAAGTGAGCTGTAATGTGTCATAGGGTATAAAGACAAGCTGTGGCACATTACAGGGTATAAAGTTGAGCTGTGGTGCGTCACAGGGTATAAAGACAAGCTGTGGCCCATCACAGGGTATAAAGTTATGTGACCGGACATTTTGACATGCATTGCACTGTTTTGAAAAGAATTGCATAAGCATTTGTGATTGTGTAGTGTAGTGCATATTTTGGCATGCATCATGTGAGTCGTTACGGTGTGATTGACTTGTACCTTGATTGTTATTGAACTGTTGAATGTTTATGAGTTACTGCTCTTATGTTGTCATGCTGGTAATCTATGCCTTTGAAAGTATACAAGACATGTGCCCCATCACCCCTTGATTTAAATATTACTCATGTCTTGCCATGTGATGATCCCGTATGTCTTATAAGTGGGTTACTTGCTAGCGTTTTCGCTAAGGGTACTACCTTTTGTCATTGCAGATGAGCCTAGTTACGACATGATCTTTATCGAGGATGACGGCGAGTGGGCTGAATGGGATACCTAGACCTTGTTGGGGAGATTGATTGGCTAGTTACAACTGTTTCCATTTGTTTCATTTATTTGGTCTTTCATTTGGGGTTTTAGATGGCTGCGACCATGTACACTGTCGGTGATCACATTGTCTTTGACGTACTACTCTGATGATTTGGTTGATTTGATATGTTTCCGCACTTATTTCTCTTACGTCATCGATGATGCGTATTCGAGAGATGAGACGTCTGGTAGTCTTCTCAGTAAGCTACGACGGGTGAACCGATTCGGATTCCGCTGTCCGGGTCGGGGCGCTACAGGTGGTATCAGAGCCTAGGCTTCAGATCTACCTCGGAGACCTAGGTTATGACATGTAGAGTCTTAAGTTATGACCTTCACCTTAAGTTGATCTTTAGATCTAAGTATGCAATTTCAGATTTAAGCTTGATCTGGGATGGGTGTGTGTACGAGCGCGATTAGTGAAGTCAAATAGATGTAATCGTTTTAACCTATGAACTACGCCTTGTACCCCTTTATGGATTTCACGTTTATTTTGGAACTGCTCGACACTAATGACGTGATATTGCAGAAGATGCCTCCTAGACGTGATAACCAAGGTAACGGTGGCAATGAGAGCAATGACCCTCCTCCACCACCACCAGTTCTAGTCCCACAAGCGCTGATTGATGCTATCACGGTGATAGCCCAGGGAGTTGCTCAGCAGCAGCAACAACCGCAACAACCCCCTGCGCCAGCACCACCGCAGCACGGCATAAGGTACTACATTGGGGAGATGCGAAAGATGCATACCCCAAACTTTGAAGGGACAACTGACCCAGAGGTGGCTGGGTTTTGGCTGGACGAAGTAGAAAAATGCTTCAGGCTAGTGCAAGTACCAGAAGAACACAAGGTGGATGTGGCCACGCCTTTCCTAACTGGCAGAGCGAATGCATGGTGGAACGGCATTTCGCCCAAGATGACTTCTCCCATCCAGTGGAGTCAATTTGTAAAGGCCTACAAGGACTATTATGTGCCAGAGACTGCCATTTTGGAGAAAATGAGACAGTTTGACAAGTTCGAACAGGGAAGGATGTCTGTCTCTGATTACGCAGATCGGTTCCATGCCTTGGGTAAGTTCACACCCTTGGTACTGGAAAACAACCGAATGAAGATGCTAAAATTTGAGGAAGGACTGAACCCCCGCATTCGGACTGCCATAGCGGGGTCAAGCTTGAAAACGTTCGAGGAGATGTTGGACGCATGTTATCGAGTGGAGAGTGACATGCGTAGGTCACAGAACAGAGAGGCTCGTGAAGAATCGAGCAAGAGGCCGAGAGTTGAGCAAAGTGGGAGTAGGCCCGGACGTTGGGTCAAGATCCCCAGAAAGGGGCAAACGGGGCCAGTGCAAAGGACACCACAGCCAAACCAACCTGACCGGCAAGCACCTGCAGAATGCCCGCACTGCCATAAAAGACACGTGGGTGAATGTTGGAAAGTATCAGGTACGTGCTTCAGATGTGGAAAGTCAGGCCATAGGATCAAGGACTGCCCAGACTTGAACCCTAAGCCACAAACAGGTGCAGGGCCGACTCAGCAGCAGAGAGGCAGGCCCAATGCTAGAGTCCACGCCATGACAGACGCGGAAGTCCAAGAGGACGCAAATGTGGTGACAGGTATGACCTAAGTTAAATAATAGTCGTTTAAGTTGAAACTTTAGTCATTTAAGTTGATGATTGAATATGTGTTATGTGAAAACCTCTATGTGTTACCCTCTTATGATTAGGTGTGATCTTAATTAACAAAGTACCTGCGAACGTGTTGTTTGATAGTGGAGCTAGTCACTCCTTCATTTCTAAGCGATTTGCCAAAGGGATCGACTGTTTACCCGAATGGCTTGAGAACCCATTTAGAGTGCAAGCAGCCGGCGAGCAAGTGCTGGTATCCCACCACCAGTACAAAGATTGTGAGATGGAGTTGGATGGGAAGTTATTCTCGGTGACCTTAGTTCCAATCCCGATGAAGGACTTTGATGTCATATTGGGCATGGATTGGCTGACCAAAAATCATGCCAGTATTGATTGTAAATTGAAGCAAGTGACCCTCAAGGACCCTGAGATGAAGGACATCACGGTACAAGGAAATTGCAAGATAACTAAAGCTCCCAAGAAGATATACATGACGGCAATTAAGGCGTTTAAGGCTTTGCAAAAAGGAGCAGAGGGATATATGGTGTATGCTGTAGATGCTCAGCAAGAAGTTCCCTCCATGGATCAAATACCGGTAATCAATGAATTTAAGGACGTATTTCCGGACGACTTACCGGGAGTACCGCCATCAAGAGAAGTGGAGTTTGAGATCAATTTGATACCCGGAGCCGAGCCTATATCTAAGGCACCCTACAGAATGGCTCCAGCTGAACTTAAAGAGCTAAAGGGGCAACTTCAGGAGTTGCTGGACAAGAAGTTAATTCGCCCCAGTGTATCACCTTGGGGAGCCCCAGTCCTATTCGTAAAGAAGAAAGATGGCAGCATGAGGCTGTGCATCGACTATCGAGAGTTGAACAAGATCACCATTAAGAATAAATATCCTTTACCAAGGATTGAGGATCTATTTGATCAACTGAAGGGAGCTAGATGGTTTTCCAAGATTGACCTCCGTCAAGGATACCATCAGTTACTTGTGAAAGCCGGAGACGTACCTAAAACAGCTTTCCGAACTCGATACGGGCATTATGAATTCTTAGTGATGCCTTTTGGACTAACTAATGCCCCAGCTGCTTTCATGGATTTGATGAACACTGTGTTCCGAGAACAGTTAGATCAATTTGTAGTAGTGTTCATCGATGACATTTTGGTCTATTCCCCCGACGAACAAGCTCATGCTGAACATTTGAGAGTGGTGTTGCAAATTCTGAGGCAACAAAGGCTGTATGCCAAATTCAGTAAGTGTGAGTTTTGGCTAAGGAGTGTAGCCTTCCTTGGTCACGTGATTTCCGAAGATGGGATCTCTGTAGATCCTAAGAAGATAGAGGCCATCACCGAATGGCCAAGACCCACTAATGTGACCGAAGTCAGAAGCTTCCTAGGCTTGGCAGGCTACTATAGGAAGTTTGTTGAGGGATTCTCAACGATAGCAGTACCATTGAGTCGACTTACGCAGAAGAAGACTAAATTCGAATGGACTGCGGAATGCGAGCAGAGCTTTACCGAGCTCAAGAAGAGATTGACCACAGCCCCGGTGTTGGCACAACCTTCCGGCACCGACGGTTTCGTGATCTATAGCGACGCGTCTAAGAAAGGACTAGGTTGTGTTTTGATGCAAAATGAACGAGTCATATCGTACGCGTCAAGACAATTGAAACCATATGAGCAGAACTACCCGACGCATGACTTGGAACTCGCAGCTGTGGTATTTGCCCTTAAGATCTGGAGACACTACCTATATGGAGAGAAATGTGCAGTCTTCACGGACCATAAGAGCTTAAAGTATCTATTTTCGCAGAAAGAGTTGAATATGAGACAAAGAAGATGGTTAGAGTTACTCAAGGACTATGACTTGACCATCAACTACCATCCGGGTAAAGCCAATAGAGTGGCAGACGCATTGAGCAGGAAGTCTAGCCACGCAAGACAGTCTCCATTGGAAAGAGAGATTGAGGAGTTTGATCTTGAAATGGTGGATTCAGTGGCAAATGTCCTCACAGCTTTGTCTATCAGCCCAAACTTGGTAGACCGAATCAAAGAGGCACAGTATGAGGACCTAGCACTGAAAGAGATCCGCGACCAATTATCCACGGGACCGGTAAAAGACTTCCAGTTGCGAGAAGATGGGAGTCTATGGTTCCAGAATCGGTTATGCGTACCCGCTAACGACGAGCTTCGAATGGAATTACTTCGAGAGGCGCATAACTCAAGAATGTCTATCCACCCCGGAAGTACTAAGATGTATAAGGACCTCAAAAGAAACTATTGGTGGATAGGGATGAAAAAGTCAATAGCGACATATGTTGAGAGATGTTTGGTATGCCAACAAGTCAAAGCGGAACATCAACGACCTGGTGGCTTGATGAAGCCACTAGAGATTCCAGAATGGAAGTGGGAGCATGTGACGATGGATTTCGTAATGGGACTACCCAAGACCCGCAATGGGAACGAGATGATTTGGGTAATCGTAGACAGACTGACGAAGACAGCTCATTTCATTGCCATGCCTCATGGTACTTCGTATGAAAGGTTATCCAATATCTATGTGGATAACATTGTAAGTCTACATGGAGTCCCAGTTAGCATCGTATCAGACCGTGACCCCAAGTTCACCTCTAAGTTCTGGAGAGCATTCCAGAAAGCTATGGGTACGGAGTTGAGAATGAGCACAGCATATCACCCGCAAACGGATGGGCAATCCGAGAGGACCATCCAAACATTGGAAGACATGCTGAGAGCATGCGCCTTAGACTTCAAAGGGAACTGGGATAGCATGTTGAAGTTGATGGAGTTTTCATATAACAACAGCTATCACAGTGCAATTGGCATGGCGCCATTTGAAGCCTTATACGGACGTAAGTGCAGATCCCCGGTTTGTTGGGACGAAGTTGGGGAAAGGACAATCACAGCACCAGAGTTGGTTGAGCAAACGGTGGATAAGGTTAAGGTGATAAGAGAGAAACTCAAGGTGGCCCAAGATCGCAGTAAAAGTTGGGCTGACTCCAAAAGACGACCGTTGGAGTTTGAGGAGGGCGATAAGGTTTACCTACGAGTTTCACCAACTAAGGGAGTTGCTAGATTTGGAGTAAAGGGCAAGTTAAGCCCGAGATATATTGGCCCTTACGAAGTTCTCGGTAAAGTTGGTGAAAGAGCATACCGACTAGCCTTACCTCCCAGTTTATCACAAGTCCATAACGTATTCCACGTGTCGCAACTACGGAAATACGTATCGGATCCGGGCCATGTCCTTGAAGCCCAACCCTTAGATGTGAAAGAAGACGTCACTTACGAAGAACATCCAATGAGGATTGTGGACAGAAAGGATCAAGTCCTACGCCGACGCGTCATTCCGTATGTCAAGGTTCAGTGGAGTAACCATACGGAGCGCGAAGCCACGTGGGAGCTTGAAGAGCAAATGAAGGAGTTATATCCACACCTCTTCCAATAAGGTACGCCAGTTTCGAGGACGAAACTTCTTATAAGGGGGGAGGGATGTTATGCCCCGCACCCTCCGTAGGGTAACTTAAAAGACAAAGAAGAATTTTACGAGAATTAATGACGGTCAACGGTAACTAATGACGAAATAAATATAGGATGAATGAGAATTAAATGAAGGATTAAATATTAGGAATTAAATTGTATTTAATTTTCAAAATTAAATAATTTAGATTTATCCTTTAAGATAAATAAGAAATAAAAGGTAATTTAGAAACACCAAACTTTTTCCCCTAACCATATATAAACTGAGAAAGCGTCAGTTTTCTACAGAAAACAACGACGCTCTCTCTCCCCTAACCCTAGCCGTTTCCCAAGAGAAGGAGAAAGCCCCAGGAATCAATCCAGTCTTCATCCGTTCTTCGTTTCTCCTCCGAGTAATCAAAGGCAAGTAATCTGTTTATAAGTTCCTACGATTTGCGAAAGAAAAACGGCCTATCTTAATTATCAACTTGGATCACCATGCAGTAGATTTGCTCCTTGACTATTTGTTTATGATCTATGTGCTTTCGTTTCCGGATTTGGCCAATATATATGAAAGTACGATTGTTGTTGTTGTTGAATCTGTGAAAATCATGCAAATCCCTACCCTAATTCCCTCTTGATGTGGTTTCGTAGTTGAAAGGGCTTGGGAAGAGGAAAGGTGGGATTTTTGAAATCATGGTCGTTGATGAGCGCGTGTTTTAGGTATGGATCAGGAGTTGATACGTTGTAGTGTTGGATTTGTAGTTAGGACTGTGATTGTAGTCAGGGTTTGGTGTGAAGGATTGGGTATGCATTGGGGAGGATGATGGTTGATGGTTCTGCAGAAATTACAGAGGAAAGTTTGGGAAAAACGTAGGCTTCGATCGATCTAAGTCAGAGATCGATGTCCTCAGAAGGACATCGATCGATCGATGTCTAGGAAGCTGAGAGATCGATGTCCTCAGAAGGACATCGATCGATCGATGTGCTGATGGCTGAGAGATCGATGTCCACAGAAGGACATCGATCGATCGATGTAGGTTGAGCCTGAGAGATCGATGTCCTCAGAAGGACATCGATCGATCGAAGTGAGAGATCGATGTCCCCAGTTGGACATCGATCGATCGATGTATAGGGGATGAAGTCCTGAAATTTTGTGGAAAGTAGAGGAAGAAAGAGGGGCGTTCGGGAAACCCTTGGGTGACCTTAATGACTTCTTAAGACCTGATTAAAGTTAGTCTAAGTCCTGGGAGCATGCCTTAGGATGGTGAATCAATCTTGGTGTTTTCAACGGATCCTCGAATCGAGTTTCAACGGGAAGGACTTAGGCGGGTTAGGAGATGAAGGCACGAGGTACTTGAGAGTTCGACGAAGAATGGTTAGGGATATCTGTCTTAGGTTATGGATCTTAGTATCATGCCTAAGTGTTGACACGATAGTCGAAGCCTAAGTGATGATGTGTAAGTTAGCAAAAACTCGTGTGTGTTTGTACTTGCGCATGTGTACATGAATGACTTATATGAATGTGAATTGCATACGAGAAAGGAGAATGAATTGAGGAGCCTTGCATCATGGCACTTGCATTTGCATTATGATTTGAAAAGAGCTGTGCCTCAGCACAGGGTATAAAGTTTGCGAAATGAGCTGTCATGCGTTACAGGGTATAAAGACAATCTGTAACCATCACAGGGTATAAAGTGAGCTGTAATGTGTCATAGGGTATAAAGACAAGCTGTGGCACATTACAGGGTATAAAGTTGAGCTGTGGTGCGTCACAGGGTATAAAGACAAGCTGTGGCCCATCACAGGGTATAAAGTTATGTGACCGGACATTTTGACATGCATTGCACTGTTTTGAAAAGAATTGCATAAGCATTTGTGATTGTGTAGTGTAGTGCATATTTTGGCATGCATCATGTGAGTCGTTACGGTGTGATTGACTTGTACCTTGATTGTTATTGAACTGTTGAATGTTTATGAGTTACTGCTCTTATGTTGTCATGCTGGTAATCTATGCCTTTGAAAGTATACAAGACATGTGCCCCATCACCCCTTGATTTAAATATTACTCATGTCTTGCCATGTGATGATCCCGTATGTCTTATAAGTGGGTTACTTGCTAGCGTTTTCGCTAAGGGTACTACCTTTTGTCATTGCAGATGAGCCTAGTTACGACATGATCTTTATCGAGGATGACGGCGAGTGGGCTGAATGGGATACCTAGACCTTGTTGGGGAGATTGATTGGCTAGTTACAACTGTTTCCATTTGTTTCATTTATTTGGTCTTTCATTTGGGGTTTTAGATGGCTGCGACCATGTACACTGTCGGTGATCACATTGTCTTTGACGTACTACTCTGATGATTTGGTTGATTTGATATGTTTCCGCACTTATTTCTCTTACGTCATCGATGATGCGTATTCGAGAGATGAGACGTCTGGTAGTCTTCTCAGTAAGCTACGACGGGTGAACCGATTCGGATTCCGCTGTCCGGGTCGGGGCGCTACAAATCGCAAGTCATCCACATTTGTGTTCATATTTATCTTTTAAAATTGCATCAATTAAGCCGATCGCGTTTAGATTTTGTCAATAGTAGCGGTCCTCACATCCATTTATAAGTTGAGATGTGATCTCCTCACCTCCATTCTCACCAACCGTCATGTGGCACCCACCGCCTCTCATATACCTCTTCTTCCTCACTCCTTCATCTAGCTTTACCACATCTTCTAATTCCACGTGGCGGGTAGTAAAGATAGGAGTCTGGTAAAGTTTCGTTAGCAAGTGCGTATCAAATCCAGACTTCTACTACTGAGGCTATCGAAAATCAGGCGTGACATCGGATATGGAGATTGAAAGGACCAGGCAGGGCTAATTTTTTCCTTTGGCGTCTTCGACATGATGTGCTTCCGACGACGTCCTTTTTGTATAGGCGGCATATTAGTTTGACTCCTACGTACGTCGCCTGTGGGGGCAATGGGGATGACCCGCTCCATGATTTGCCGGATTGTTGGTGGATGGCGAAAGTCTGGAGGTTGTTAGTGGCACCTGCATGTTGGGCGGAGTTTCGTAGGCCATTTTCCAGCGGGGAGTGGGTGGATTTGAATATGTCACAGAATCTGGTGTTCAGGTGACGACTCTTGGATGGCGGTACTTATTTCGCGAGGTGGTCTATGGCGGGTGGTATTGGCGGAACCAACTTGTGCATAACACTGTGGATATGTTGCTACCTCCGACTATTTTTGTGAAGGAAGCTCTTACGAGACTTCAACTTCTTATTTTGACATAGGATATGGATCTGGCGCTCTTTTTTTGTACACTGATAGGCAGGGTAGTGGTGGATCATGTAGGCCTTACCTAAAGTTTTGTGTTAATTATTTATAAAATCGTTCCCTAGACTCACCTCTCCTAGTACCTCTTTTGGGACAATATACACAATGTTCAAAGCCACCCTTCTGCTCCTCCTCCTCTTCCTATCTTCGTCGGGACTCTTTAATGTAAGCACTATCAACATCCTAATATTTTGTAATTTTCCCAAGCCTGTAACTAATCTTTTCGGCCCTGCATTTGTTTTGCTCATCATTTCTCCTTTTGATTATGTCATTTTTCAGTACATGTGCAAATGTAACACAACCCGGTTTTATGTTGGCATAATGCAGGTGGCAGTCGCCGGAGCAAGAAAAATCGTCAGCGGGAAGTTGGCCGGAGAAAGCCCATTCACAGCAAAGGCTTCTTTTATTCGATATTGGAAAAGAAAGGTCTCCGGTAACTTACCAGAACCATGGTTCTTGAACAAAGCGTCGCCGTTAAACGGTGTGCAATTAGCGACATTGTCAAAACTCGCCGACCAAAACTTGCTAACAACTCAACTCTCCGTCTTCTGCTCCGAGGCCAACCTCCTCTGTTCATCCGAGGTGTTGCCGCATCTCGTAAAAGCCAATAAAGGCGAGGATTTCACCACTTATCACTTTACCGACCGACAGAATTTCACAAATTACGGGTCCAAAAAGGTCGGAGGATCCGATTCCTTCAAACACTATTCCTCCGGAGAGACTGTTCCGTTCAATTCATTCCACCGCTACAGTAAGGACTCTATCCACCACGACGACAAATTTTCCCAGTATGCCCTCGATTCTAATGTCGTCGACCAAGAGTTCAGCACCTACGGCACCTCCGCCACCGGCGGCTCCGGGAAATTCTCTCAATACGCAGACGGTATCAACATTCCGGATCTAAAATTCGCTACTTATTCCGACGACGCCAAAGGCCGGAAACAGGATTTTACTAGCTACACTGGCAATACAAATGTTGGAAACGAGACTTTTAAAAGCTACGGCAAAAATGGAGAAAAAGCTGTTAATGATTTTACCAATTACGGTAACAATTCCAACATTCATACCTCGGGTTTTTCTAGCTACGGTGAAAAAGGGATTAAAGCCAATGATTCTTTCACTACTTATGGAGATACTGCAACTACTCGAACAAATGTATTCAACAATTATGAAGCTGGAGGGGCGGCTGAGACGGCATCATTTGCTAATTACCGCAATAGTAGTTTAGCTGGAGGGGATTCTTTCAAGATATATGGAAAGGGCACTAAGGCTGTCAATGTTAGCTTTACAAACTATGGGCAACGAATTGTTTTTGCCCCTGGAACTTTCAACTATGGTGATTTCTCTAATGCAGGCTCTGATAATTTCACTAGCTATGGACAAAATGCTCAAAATCAAACGGTTGATTTTACGACTTACGGATTGAATACTACTTTCAAAGGGTATGCCAAAAAAGGTGTTGCTTTTGCTGATTATAAGAATGGAAGCTCGATCTCTGCCCACACAAATACTGTCATTAACAGGTAATCCTTTTGCCTTCTAAAATATAGTTGAACCCCAAGGTCCCAAAGGATGTGTAGGGATGTAAATCAGGTTTTTAGTGCCCACTAGTAGAATTTTGTCATAGCACAGGGATAGCACAAAGAACCCATTGGCACCAAAGGAACAACCGACGAGGTGACCTACCAGCCTATCAGGTCATTACACGGGCCAATAGTACTCTCACACTATGCAGCTAGCCTGAAGGGAGTTCAAGCATTCTTGCATTCAGCAAGGTTCGAATGCCTGAAGTTTCTTTCGAAACCCCCTACCTGAAAACACTAGGATATGTCTTTGGGACCGTGTATTCTAAAGTATTTTACTCCTGTCTATTTTTGGTTTATTCTAAGAAGATGCCGACATGTAAGTTAACTGCAGTAGGCCAAGATTAACTAGTCAACTTGTAAGAACTAGGCAATACGAAAAAGACAAAGTAAAGATGGGGTCAGTTTAGTGATGAGATATGATTAAAACAGAATACATCTTTTATTTCGTTTGATCATCGATCTTATTAAGAATCTTGTGGTTTATCCATCAAATTAACTTGTACTCTGGTCTCCATTCCGTTCAGGTGGTTTGAACCCGGCAAGTTTTTCAGGGAAGAAATGTTGAAAACAGGGAAACTGATGCCAATGCCTGACATTCGTGATAAAATGCCAAAAAGGTCTTTCTTGCCTCGACTCATCGCTTCAAAGCTACCCTTTTCCAGCAGGAAGATTGAAGAATTGCACAAAACTTTTGGGGTGAGAGAAAATTCTACTATGAGTGGCATGATTATGGGTGCGTTACTTGAGTGTGAAAGAACGCCTAGTCCAGGAGAAACCAAACGTTGTGTTGGGTCGCCTGAAGACATGCTTGATTTTGCCACCTTAGTACTTGGACGAAATGTTGCCGTCCGCACAACCGAGAACACTCATGGATCAAAGCGTGATATTCTTATTGGGCAGGTCAAAGCAATCAATGGCGGAAAATTAACCGAGTCAGTATCTTGTCATCAAAGCTTGTTTCCCTACTTACTTTATTATTGTCACTCAGTTCCTAAGGTTAGAGTCTATGAAGCTGATATACTAGACCCAAAATCAAAGTCTAAAATCAACCACGGTATTGCCATTTGTCATGTTGACACGTCATCATGGAGCCCGAGCCATGGAGCCTTCATCGCACTCGGCCCAGGTCCTGGAAAGATTGAAGTCTGCCATTGGATCTTTGAGAATGATCTCACCTGGACTATTGCTGATTGAATCTAAGATGATTTGAGCATCCACTATGTATATACATAAATAAGTTTAAGGCGGGTTAAGTGAGTCTATGCTTTTAACGTGCATTTATTGTATTGGTGATAGCATTATGCTCATGTTATAAGAAATTAATACCTGCGAGTAACGTTATTGTTCGTATATTTAATGGTTAATTTCATGCAGCAGCAGTAATAACATTATCTTATTATCTTAGAAGCTCCAGCCTATGGCGAGGTACGGAGGGTTAGATATACACAACCATACCCATGTGTTAAAAACACATAAAGGTTGTTTCCCGCTACCCTATAATGATGCACCAAGCCGTGTCAATCAACTGTTACTTCACAATATAAGAAGTACAACTAATTTAGTAAATGATTTTTGATTTATTTCATCATATTCCAAAGTCAAAGAAAAATGTCCTTGACTCTATTGAAAACGGAAACAATTGTTAATTTCATGCAAGTTCTACTAATGCAAAAGAGTTTAAGGACGATGGGATGATCAATTTATCCAGTTTAGCTAAGGCTGTAGAAGCATAAATGTAAGACAAGGGAAAGATTTCTTGATTTGGAACCCTGCGAATAACGTTATTGTTCGGATCTTTAATGGTTAATTTCTTGCCAGCAATAATAATGGTTAATTTCTTGTAAGCAATAATATTACCTCATTGTCTTAGAGGCTCCCACCTATGGCGAGGTACGGGGGATTGGATATACATAACCATACCCGTGTGTTAGAAACACAGAAAGGTTGTTTCCTGATTACCTATAATGATGCGTCAAGCTGTGTCAATCAACTGTTACTTCACAATATAAAAAGTGCAGCCAATTTAGTGAATGATTTTTTTGCTTTATTTCATCATATTCAAAAGTCAAATAAGAATGTCATCGACTCTATTGAAAACGGAAACAATTGTTAATTTCATGCAAGTTCTACTAATGCAAAAGAGTTTAGGATTGTGTTTTAAATGATGTTTTCTTTTCCTATTTTGATTCTCATGTAGCCACGTGAAAAAGAATTTTTTCTCAGTTTGCATCATCATTTGCGGAATGTATTGCCATGATATAAACACACATATAATAAACGTACATGTGTACATAAAAATGTGTATATATACATAGACACGCGCATTTGTATGTATACATGTACGTTTACTATATGTGCGTGTTTTTCTAGTATTACTAAGTGATAATAAGTTGTATGTATAGACAGTATTGCTAGGTGATAGTAAGTAGTTATATTTAACATGTACTTCTTGCAAATAATAAACTACACAACTACTGTGGTCAGACGCACAAAACCAGTGTCTAACATGCACATTTGTATGTATAAATGTACGTTTACTATATGTGTGTAGCGCCCCGTCCCGAACCCTAGGGTCAGAACCGGTACGCTCGCCGTATTCCACTAAGGGATATACAAGGCGTCTGTACGAAACCCCTGCACTTAACAAAACGACAGAGTATTCGATTGCGGAAGCAAATTAAATCAACTCAAAACCCTAAATCAAAAGTAAAATCCCCAAAATCATATAAAGTCAACATCAAGTCAAAATCCCATATCGACATCATAAAGTATGTAAAATGAAATCCCTAAGATAAGTCCTCAATAAAATAATAAATAAAATAAAACTTCCTCTTTTCTTGATCATCGGTCATCAACCAGTCTACGTGTCCCAATGTGTCCATTCAGAGTCATCTCCAACCCATATGTAATCATACCCTGAATCGTCTCAATAAAACAAAACGAACGGTGTGAACGACAAAAACGTCACTCAGTAGGTACCCTGCCTGCATCGGCCCTGTGAGATCATACATGCTAGGACAGTAGTGGAATACATATACGTACTGTAATACGAAAATAGACTGTCCACGTTTTCACAAATACGTATAACGGTCATAACTTCTTAAAACAATCAAACACATAAGCATGCGAGATGAGCGTGAAATGCAATGTCACATATATGATGCATGATATGCCTACGTTCTCAAACATGCATCCTATCGTGCAATGCATGCCCCCGGGACCTAACAGAACGGAACGGAATAGAACAGATATGCGACTTAGGTCTCGCATATCCTAAGAGAACAGAACAGATATGCGACTTAGGTCTCGCATACCCTAACAGAACAGAACAGATATGCGACTTAGGTCTCGCATACCATAACAGAACAGATATGCGACTTAGGTCTCGCATACCCTAACAGAACAGACATGCGACTTAGGTCTCGCATACCTTAACAGAACAAATATGCGACTTAGGTCTCGCATACTTTAACAGAACAGATATGCGACTTAGGTCTCGCGTATCCTAACATAACAGATATGCGACTTAGGTCTCGCATACCCTAACTGAATAGAACAGATATGCGACTTAGGTCTCGCATACCTTAACAGAACAGAACAGATATGCGACTTAGGTCTCGCATACCCTAACAGAACAGAACAGATATGCGACTTAGGTCTCGCATACCCTAATGCAATGTCGTGATGTATGGATGCACATAAATCACATACGGAATGCTTCATTTACTTTCCATTTCCTTTTCTGATTCTTTTTCCTTTTATTCTTTATTCTTTTTCCTTTTTTTTCCTTTATTCTTTTTTTTTTCTTTTCCGTTATTCTTTTCCCTTTTTCTTTTCTTTATTCTTTTCCTTTACTGTTTGCCTTCCCCCCTGCCATTTCCCACTCCCGTAACCCCTCCTTTTCCCCTAACTTCCTGCCGCCAATAGCCCCCCAGCCGACAGGCCCCCAGCCCCAACTCCCTCACCCCAGCCACACCCCACCCCCACCACCCAGCCGCACCCCCACTCAGCCGACAGCCCTCTCCCAACCACCACTAGTACGATAGCACGTGGCCATAGCCCACCACCACCGGCCACGCGCCGCCATCATCATGCCTTCAAACCGATTTTGTTATTCATGTACAAATCAAAAGTGCGATCTTTTTCATGCTATCCATACAAAAATATTACCATACATATATACGTATATACAATTCATCACATACACATATAATCAGATAAACAGTCATCTATACAATTAGAATTACTCATGTACGATCTCGGTCTCGTAAAGAAACTAAAGATTGTACCGTTTCATACAAAGAATGTTAAGGGGGCACCTACCTGGTAATTGATACGCGTTGAAGAGCGTGATCGAGTGGTGGTATTTCTCTCTAAAACGGCGGCTTGGTTTGGAAGCAAGAAAACGTCGCTGCTTTTCTTTTTTATGCGGCGTACGCTTTAATGAGGGGAGGGAGAAGCCTAAGCGTGGTTTAAATAGAAATTTGATTAGGGTTTAGGGAAAATTTCCATAATCAAATTAGGTTTAGTAATTAATTAAGCCTTAATGACTCTTTTGCCCCTTTAAAAAAAATAGGATATAACATTCTCTCCTCCTTACAAAAAGTTTCGTCCTCGAAACTTGCGTGTTACGTAATCGGTAAATTAGTATAGTCCTACATAATTTATTTACCTAGATAATGACTGAACTTAGTATCCTTTGAGTATTCCGATATGTTACCTATTTCACTTCCTCGATACAGGACTAAGTCCTCAAAATATTCAGTGTGTATATATACAATGTAACCTTTACATCCATTATCCTCCGCCTGATAGATCATAACCTATTCTTTCTATAGTTCTCGAATCAACCTTAAGGGTATCGTCATTATACTGGTTTCATAACTTAATCGTCGGTCTATATTGTACTTATCTTTGCTATCATGAGCAACCCTCTAAAATCGGTTCCTAGGTGTAGTACAATCTTTAACTTAACGTCTTGTTCACAAGACTTATTCCTGAAGCTGTATGTATTTCTCAGAATACGTTATACTCTAGTACGACTTAATTTAGTCATCACTAGCATCTTACAAGATGATCTAATCATTATAGGGTTCAGTCCTTACTTAATCTTCTATAATTAGTACTTACAAACTTCCACTTATACTGCTTGACGTGTATCATTCAACTTATTGCAATTTACAATACCGTATTCTTAAACTTATCACCTATGATTCATCCCCTAGTTAATTAACCATACTAACATCCTTTGTGTATGCCAATATGGTAACCGTCACCCTTCCTTCACACAACCAAGTCTTCAAAATCAGTTCCTATACACTTACGAACTAACTCTATGATCATGCTCTTAATTTCTCAGAGATATCTTCAGCAGCCTAGTATATGAAATATATGTATGGACATATATTTTTTTCAAGCTAAAAGAAAAGTAGCTTACGTAGCTATAATTTTGAATATACCTATAACTATTTAAAATACTAAACCTTCTAATTTTTGTAAACACAAAACCCAAAGTATCATAGATTTGTTTCCGCAACGCGATATCTCAAATGGCCATTGTAAAAACGATGATATAACTTGTCCGCAAGTGTTATATCCCATTTTTTTAATGAAGGGCAAAAGAGTCATTAAGGCTTAATTAATTATTAAACCTAATTGGATTTGATAATTTTCCCTAAACCCTAATCAAATTCTATTTAAACAAGCTCTTAGACCCTCTCCCCTCAACAAAACGTACGCCGCAGGGAAGTAGGCAGCGACGCCTTCTTGGTTCCAAGCCGAGCACCGCTTTTAAGGAAGAGGAACCACCATCCGGACACGCTCTTCAACGTGTACCAATTACCAGGTAGGTGCCCCTTTAACATCTGTTAAACGCAAAAACGATAATATTTAATTTCCCTATGAAAACGAGATCGTGCATTAGTATTGGTGATTGTATAGATGCTTGATTATTAGATTATATGTATATGTGATGAAGTGTATGTCCGTATATATGATTGTATATGTATATATATATGTATGATGCTATTTTCGTATGAAAACTCGAAAAAGATTTGATTTTTGATGTGCGCGTGAATATCGGAATCGTAGGAAGAAGTGGTTGTGCTGGCGGCGCGTGGCCGGTGGTGGTGGGCTATGACCACGTGCTGCCGGATGGAGGAACAAGGGAGTTGAAGGGGGGGCTGAGGGAGGGGCGGCGCGTGGCCGGTGGTGGTGGGCTATGACCACGTGCTGCCGGATGGAGGAACAAAGGAGTCGAAGGGGGTGGGCTGAGGGAGGAGGGCCGCTGGCCAAGGGGGCGGCTGAGAGGTGTGGGGCTGAGGAAGGGGGTGCGCTGGTTAGGGAGGGGTGCAGTTGAGGGTAGAGGGGGGGAGGTGGTGCCGCTGGGGAGTGGGGTGGGGCAGGGGTGAGGAGTTAGGGGGGCTGACGGCTGGGATTTCAGGGGGAACGAAGGAAGAGGGCGCAGGAAGTGAGAACAAGGAATGAAAAGATTCAGGGGAAGTTCTGAGAACGAAAGGGAATAAGGAAAAAGGAAAAAAGAATAAAGAAAAAGAAAAAAGGAAAAAGAATTAAAGAAAAGAAATTGAAAAAGGAAGTTCTGAACGTGAAAGATAAGGAAAAAAGAAAAAGAAAAAGAAAAGAAAAGGATAAAGAAGAAGAAAAGGAAAGGGGAAGTAAATGAAGGATTCCGTGTATGACTTCTGTGCATTCATGCATCACGAGACATTGCATATATGTTATGTTCTGTTCCGTTCCGTTCTGTTCTGTTAGGATATGCGAGACATAAGTCGCATATCTGATCTGTTTCGTTCCGTTCCGTTCCGTTCTGTTAGGACCCGGGATCATGCATTGCACGATTAGATGAATGTTTCTGAGAAGGTAGGTTATCATGCATCACGTATGTGACATTGCATTTCACGCTCATTTATCATGATTATGTGTTTGATTGTTCTAAAGATGATATGACCGTTATACGTTGTTTTAAGAAGTTATGACCGTTATATGTATTTGCGAAAACGTGGACAGTCTATTTTTGTATTAAGGTATTTATATGTATTTCACTACTGTCCTAGCATGTATGATCTCACAGGGCCGATGCAGGCAGGGTACCTACTGAGTGACGTTTTTGTCGCTCACACCGTTTGTTTTGTTTTCTTGCAGACGATTCAGGGTATGATTACATGTGGGTTGGAGAAGATTCCGAGTGGGCTCAGTGGGATTCGTAGAGACTGTCGGGAGATTGAGGAACAGAAAATGAGGAAGTTTTATTTTATTTATTATTGCATTTGAGGACTTAGCTTAGGGATTTTATTTTACGAACTTTACGATGTCGTTTGGAGGATTTTGACTTGATGTTGATTATATAAGATTTGGGGATTTTACTTTTGATTTAGGGTTCTGAATTGATTTACTTCGCTTCCGCAATTGAATACTCTGTCGTTTTGATAAGTGCAGGGATTCGTACAGACGCCTTATATATCCCTTAGTGGAATACGACGGGCGTACCGGTTCTGACCCTAGGGTTCGGAACGGGGCGCTACAGGTGGTATCAGAGCCAAGGCTCTAGATCTACTGCGGAAAACGTAGAAATTAAGAAATGATTTTAGTCGTAAGAGATGACTATAGACTTAAGTTTCGATCGTAGATGTAAGTTTGATCTTAGACTAAGTTTGATCCCAGACATAAGCTGTGATCTGAGACTAAGTTTGATTCTAGACGTAAGTTATGATATGAGACTAAGTTTGACTATAGAATAGGTTTGATTTAGACTAAGTGATGATCAAACTGGGGGCACGGTTGGTTTCTATTTCTGTTTTTATCCATTGTATGTAACTATTTTCTGTTTCTTAAGTTTATATATTTCTTCAAATGCCCTTGAAAAAAAATTTGGAAATTTTTCTTGTCGTAGCAAATATGCCGCCGAGAAGAGAACGGTAGGAACGGCAATGGGAACCATTCTGAAAAAAAAAGGCTCTACCGCGGGTCGTGCTTCCCCAGGCCCTGACCGACACACTACTGGTCATGGTCCAAGCTGTGCACAACAACATCAACAGCCATAGGCTCCACCACTACCGTGCAAATCCGTGCTCATACTTGAGATTCTTCTACAAGTGGATGCGGAGGAGTGGTGGCGTAGCACAACTAACACCGCCGATCATTTGGATCTAATTTCAGAATGAATTCAAGAGGTATTACGTGCGATAGCACGATCTTCAGAGCATGGCTCTAGATCCACGGCAGAATGTAGAATTAGGCCATGATATTAGAAAATAAGTTACGATTTTGCCTCTAAGTCACAATCTTAGACATAAGTGATGATTTGAACATAAGCGACGATCATGAACATAAGTACTGATCTCAGTTATGAGAGATGATCCTGAACATAAGTCACGATCTTAGACATAAGTAACGATCTAGAATAAGAGTTGACTTTAGACATAAGTAATGATCTCGATTAAGAGTTGACTTTAGACATAAGTACTGATTTAGAAATAAGTGTTGATTACGTGCTAATTATGATTTGGAAATAAGACGTGATCTTATACTTAAGAGATGATAATGTTAAGAACGATCCTAGAAATAAGTTATGATTTTAAACATAAGAAGCCGATCGGTTTTGAAACACGTATACCTAAGACATTCTATACAATGCTCCCTTATCTAAGGTTGATCATAACTCTCTAAGCCGTGATCTTAGTAACCCTAGTTGTATATTATAAAATTGATTTGAATGAATTATAATGTTAACCAGAATACCTTACTACAAACGTGGGTTGACATATTAATGGGTCAGGTGGTAACTCGGCTGCCTTATCATAACTGCAACACGGTACTCGGTACCATTAGGGTAAGGTAAAGCGGGTCAATATCACTACTTGGATGGTAACATCAGAGCAGGCTTAGGTCGAAGTTGAGGCCATAGCTAATAAGAAATGAATTATAGTAGTATGATAAATACGAATAGATGATTTATAGTAAAATGATAGAAACTAAATAGCGATTAGCGTTATAATCAGTAGAATTTAGTTAAGGATATTGTAAAAGGAATGCATAGAATGTTGGATAATCAAAATAGGTCGACGATATTAGTCTTATTAGAGAAATTGAACAATAGCGACTTGTGAGAATCGACTACAGTATGTGCCTTGGAATACTATATCATTACAAAATGTGGGTTAAGTGTTGACATCAGAACATTTGGTTTGAATCTAGTAGGCTTGAATTTAAATGGAGCAAGCATGAATCAGTAGTGGTTGCTTGTTCATGTGCGATTTAACTAAGATAATTAGCTGTTCAAATAACCAAGTAAAGAAATACAGTGGATCAGTATGGCGCGCGGAAGCATGGTGAATTAGAAGACATTAAGTTGATAAATATTTAGTGTGCCATGCTAGGATTGGACAATTTAAGTTAAGGATCTTATCATAGTAGGCGAATGTTAAACTTATGAGAAACGATACATAGACGGATTGTTCTTTTGAAAATAAGGATGGATTTAGAAATTATACAAAATAATGGACTATTGTCTCTCTAGCAGATAAATATTTTATATAAGCATGTACACCAAGTTATACCTATATTTTACAGGGGCTTCAGAAGACATTTTATTTTCAAAAACATCCTATTAAGTCACATTTCCTTATATAGCCTACTAAACTTACGAGGCTAGTTTTTGTTTCCATACTTGTAAATCAGCCTAAAAATAATAATAAAATCTTCAATTCTTTTGACGACCTTAAAAAGGGGAAAACTTTTAAAATATTGATGTTATTGCAAAAACGATGTGTTTATATATATTTCTTACAGAATATTTCTATTTTTGTTATATCTATTTTTCGTCAAAATTAATTTAATTTGATGACTATCGGTAGCGCAAACAGTTTAACCGTTTAAATGTTTTCGAAGTTATTTATCTGCTTGCGATAAACTTATTAAGTTGGTGAACCAGAGACAGTTTCAAATGTACTTATTTCTTTTTGAAAAAGAGAGGTATCTTAGTCAAAATTGTTTTTCGAAACTTTGCATTCGTGGAGTTTTCAAATGTTGTATTTTCCGAAACAAAACATAATTTTCAAAATATATATACCTGTTTTTGAAAATGGAAGGTATCGTATTCAAATCGTTTCATAAAACCTTACATTATTAAGTTTTCAACTGTTTTGGCTTAACTTTACCAAAATGTCTTGCGAACAAGTTATATCATCGTTTTTTTTAAATGGTCATTTGAGATGTCGCATTGAAAAAAAAAACAAATCTATGGTACTTGAGTTTTGTGTTTACAAAAATTAGAAGGTTTAGTATTTTCAATAGTTAAAGCTACATTCAAAATTATAGCTACGTAAGATACTTTTCTTTTAACTTGAAGAAAAATATGTCCATACACATATTTCGTATATTAGGCTGCTTACACTATCTCTGGAAAATTAAGAGCATGATCATAGAGCTAGTTTGTAAGTGTATAAGCACTGATTTTGAAGACTTGGTTGTGTTAAGGAAGGGTAACGGTTACTATATTGCCATATACAAAGAATGTTAGTATGGTTAATTATCTAGGGGATGAATCATATGTGAGAAGTTTAAGAATCCAGTATTGTAGATTGCAATAAGTTGAATGATACACGTCAAGTAGTATAAGTGGAAGTTGTAAGCATTAGTTATAGAGAATTAAGTAAGGATTGAACCCAATACGGACTAGATCATCTTGTGAGATGCTAGTGATGACTAAGTTAAATCGTACTAGAGTACAACGTATTCCGAGAGATACATACAGCTCCAGGGATGAGTCTTGTGAACAAGGTGTTAAGTTAAAGATTGTACTACTCCTAGGAACCGATTTTAGAGGGTTGCTCATGATAGCAAATATAAGTACGATATAGACCGGCGATTAAGTTATGAAGCCAGTATAATGATGATACCCTTAAGGTTGATTCGAGAACTATAGAAAGAATAGGTTACGATCTATTGGACGGAGGACAATGGATTTAAATATTACCTTGTATATATACACACTGAATGATTTGAGGACTTAGCCCTGTATCGAGGAAGTGAAATGGGTAACATATCAGAATACGCAAAGGATATTAAGTTTGATCATGATCTAGGTAAATGAATTATGTAGGACTATACTAAGTTATTGATTACGTAGCACACAAGTTTCGAGAACGAAACTTTTTGTAAAGGGGGGAGAATGTTATATCCCATTTTTTTAATGAAGGGCAAAAGAGTCATTAAGGCTTAATTAATTATTAAACCTAATTGGATTTGATAATTTTCCTTAAACCCTAATCAAATTCTATTTAAACAAGCTCTTAGACCCTCTCCCCTCAACAAAACGTACGGCGCAGGGAAGTAGGCAGCGACGCCTTCTTGGTTCCAGCCGAGCGCCGCTTTTAAGGAAGAGGAACCACCATCTGGACACGTTCTTCAACGCGTACCAATTACCAGGTAGGTGCCCCTTTAACATCCGTTAAACGCAAAAACGATAATATTTAATTTCCCTATGAAAACGAGATCGTGCATTAGTATTGGTGATTGTATAGATGCTTGATTATTAGATTATATGTATATGTGATGAAGTGTATGTCCGTATATATGATTGTATATGTATATATATATGTATGATGCTATTTTCGTATGAAAACTCGAAAAAGATTTGATTTTTGATGTGCGCGTGAATATCGGAATCGTAGGAAGAAGTGGTTGTGCTGGCGGTGCGTGGCCGGTGGTGGTGGGCTATGACCACGTGCTGCCGGATGGAGGAACAAGGGAGTTGAAGGGGGGGCTAAGGGAGGGGCGGCGCGTGGCCGGTGGTGGTGGGCTATGACCACGTGCTGCCGGATGGAGGAACAAAGGAGTCGAAGGGGGTGGGCTGAGGGAGGAAGGCCGCTGGCCAAGGGGGCGGCTGAGAGGTGTGGGGCTGAGGAAGGGGGTGCGCTGGTTAGGGAGGGGTGCGGTTGAGGGTGGGGGGAGGTGGTGCCGCTGGGGAGTGGGGTGGGGCAGGGGTGAGGAGTTAGGGGGGCTGACGGCTGGGATTTCAGGGGGAACGAAGGAAGAGGGCGCAGGAAGTGAGAACAGGGAATGAAAAGATTCAGGGGAAGTTCTGAGAACGAAAAGGAATAAGGAAAAAGGAAAAAAGAATAAAGAAAAAGAAAAAAGGAAAAAGAATTAAAGAAAAGAAATTGAAAAAGGAAGTTCTGAACGTGAAAGATAAGGAAAAAAGAAAAAGAAAAAGAAAAGAAAAGGATAAAGAAGAAGAAAAGGAAAGGGGAAGTAAATGAAGGATTCCGTGTATGACTTCTGTGCATTCATGCATCACGAGACATTGCATATATGTTATGTTCTGTTCCGTTCCGTTCTGTTCTGTTAGGATATGCGAGACATAAGTCGCATATCTGATCTGTTTCGTTCCGTTCTGTTCCGTTCCGTTCCGTTCTGTTAGGACCCGGGATCATGCATTGCACGATTAGATGAATGTTTCTGAGAAGGTAGGTTATCATGCATCACGTATGTGACATTGCATTTCACGCTCATTTTTCATGATTATGTGTTTGATTGTTCTAAAGATGATATGACCGTTATACGTTGTTTTAAGAAGTTATGACCGTTATATGTATTTGCGAAAACGTGGACAGTCTATTTTCGTATTAAGGTATTTATATGTATTTCACTACTGTCCTAGCATGTATGATCTCACAGGGCCGATGCAGGCAGGGTACCTACTGAGTGACGTTTTTGTCGCTCACACCGTTTGTTTTGTTTTCTTGCAGACGATTCAGGGTATGATTACATGTGGGTTGGAGAAGATTCCGAGTGGGCTCAGTGTGACTCGTAGAGACTGTCGGGAGATTGAGGAACAGGAAATGAGGAAGTTTTATTTTATTTATTATTGCATTTGAGGACTTAGCTTAGGGATTTTATTTTACGAACTTTACGATGTCGTTTGGAGGATTTTGACTTGATGTTGATTATATAAGATTTGGGGATTTTACTTTTGATTTAGGGTTCTGAATTGATTTTCGTGCAGATGCCTTATATATCCCTTAGTAGAATACGGCGGGCGTACCGGTTCTGACCCTAGGGTTTGGAACGGGGCGCTACAGCAAGGCATTTTGGTAAAATTGTGTCAAAACAGTTGAGAACTTAATAATGTAAGATTTAATGAAACGATTTGAATATGGTACCTTCCGTTTTCAAAAACAGGCACATATTTTGAAAGTTACTTCTTTTTTTTTAAAGTTAAGTTCATCGCAAGCGGATAAATAACTTCGAAAACATTTAAACGGTTACATTGCTTGCGATATTGATAATCGTCAAATTAAATTAATTTTTTTTGACTAAAAAATATATGTAACAAAAACGAAAATTTGAAATATTCTGTAAAAATGTATATAAACACATCGTTTTTGCAAGAACATCAATATTTTAAAAGTTTTTCTTTTTTTTTCAAGGTCGTCAAAAGAATTTAAATTTTTTAGGCTGATTTACAAGTACGGAAACAAAAATTAGCCTCGTAAAGTTTAGTAGACTATACATAGAAATGTGACTTCATAAAATATTTTCGAAAATAAAATGTCTTTTGAAGTCCTTGTAAAATATAGGTATAACTCAGTGTATGTACTTATATAAAATATTTATATGCTAGAGAGAGTCCAATATTTCGTATAATTTCTGTAATCCATCCTTATTTTCAAAAGAACAATCCGTCTATGTATCGTTTCTTATAAGTACCTTCGCCTATTATGATAAAATCTCTAACTTAAATTGTCCAATCTTAGCATGACACACTAAATATTTATCGACTTAATGTGTTCTAATTCACCATGCTTCCGCGCGCCATCCTGATCCACTGTATTTCTTTATTCGGTTATTTGAACCGCTAATTATCCTAGTTAAATTTCACCTGAACAAAAAACCACTACTGGTTTCTGCTTACTCTGTTTCAATTCAAGCCTACTAGATTCAAGCCAAAGGTTTCGATGTCAACTCTTAACTCACCATTTGTAATGATATAGTATTCCAAGGCACATACTATAGTCGATTCTCGCATGTCACTATTGTTCAATACCTCTAGTAAGACTAATATCGTCTACCTATTTTGGTTACCCTACATTCAACATCTTAACCCTAGGCTATAAATTCCTTTGTACAATATCCTTAACTAAACTCTACTGATTATAACGCTAGTCGTTGTTTTGTTTCTATTTTTCTATTATAAATCATCACTTAGTATTTATCATACTATTATAATTCATTTCTTAGTAACTATGGTCCCAACTTAGACCTAAGCCTGCTTTGATGTTACCGTCCAAGTAGGGATATGAACCCGCTTTACTTTGCCCTAATGGTACTAAGTACCATGATGCAGTTATGCTAAGGCAGCCCGAGTTACTGCCTGACCCATTAATATGTCAAGTAACATTTGTAGTAGGGTATTCTGGTTAACATTGTAATTCATTCAAATCAATTATATAGTATTCACTAGGGTTACTAAGATCAATGCTTAGAGAGTTATGATCAACCTTAGATACGGGAGAATTGTATGAAGTATCTTAGGTATACGTGTTTCAAAACCGACCGACTTCTTAAGTTTAGGATCATAACTTATTTCTAGGATCATTCTTAGCATCATCATTTCTTAAGTCTAAGATCACATCTTATTTCTAAATCATAATTAGTATATAATCAACACTTATGACTAAATCAGTACTTATGTCTAAAGTTAACTCTTAATCGAGATCGTTACTTATGTCTAAGATCGTGACTTATGTTCAGGATCATCGCTTATAACTGAGATCAGTACCTATGTTCACGATCATCGCTTATGTTCAAATCGTCACTTATGTCTAAGATTGTGACTTATAGGCAAAATCGTAACTTATTTTCTAATATCATGGCCTAATTCTATATTTCCGCCATGGATCTAGAGCCATGCTCTGAAGATCGTACTGTCGTCATGTAATACCTCTTGAACTTATTCTGAAATTAGATCCAAGTGATCGGCGGTGTCATTTGTGCTGCGCCACCACTCTTCGCATCCACTTGTAGAAGAATCTCAAGTCCGAATGCGGTAGTGGTGGAGCCTGTGGCTGCTGATGTTGTTGCACCACAACTTGGGCCATGACCCGTAGTGCGCCGGTCAGGACCTAGGGAAGCACGACCTTCGGTGGAGCCCTATTCTTAGAGTGATTTCCATTACTGTCTCTACCGTTCTCTTCTCGGCGGCATGTTTGCTACGACAAGGAAAATTTTAGTTTTTTTTTGTCAAGGACATTTCAAAGAATACACAAAACTTAAGAAAAACAAGAGAGAATCAGATACGGAAAAGTAAAACGGAGATGAAAACCAACCATGCCCCCGCCCAATCATCACTTAGTCTAAATCAAACTTATTCTAAGGTCAAACTTAGTCTTAGATCATAGCTTACGTCTAGAATCGACTTAGTCTCAGATCACAGCTTATGTCTAGAATCAAACTTAGTCTAAAATCAAACTTACATCTACGATCGAAACTTAAGTTTACAGTCATCTCTTACGTCTAAGATCATTTCTTAATTCTACGTTTTCCGCAGTAGATCTAGAGCCTCGGTCTCTGATACCACCTGTAGCGCCCCGTCCCGAACCCTAGGGTCAGAACCGGTACGCCCGCCGTATTCCACTAAGGGGTATACAAGGCGTCTGTACGAAACCCCTGCACTTAACAAACCAACAGAGTATTCGATTGCGGAAGCAAATTAAATCAACTAAAAACCCTAAATCAAAAGTAAAATCTCCAAAATCATATAAAGTCAACATCAAGTCAAAATCTCATATCGACATCATAAAGTATGTAAAATGAAATCCCTAAGCTAAGTCCTCAATAAAATAATAAATAAAATAAAACTTCCTCTTTTCTTGATCATCGGTCATCAACCAGTCTACGTGTCCCAATGTGTCCATTCAGAGTCCTCTCCAACCCATATGTAATCATACCCTGAATCGTCTCAATAAAACAAAACGAACGGTGTGAGCGACAAAAACGTCACTCAGTAGGTACCCTGCCTGCATCAGCCCTGTGAGATCATACATGCTAGGACAGTAGTGGAATACATATACGTACTGTAATACGAAAATAGACTGTCCACGTTTTCACAAATACGTATAACGGTCATAACTTCTTTAAACAATCAAACACATAAGCATGCGAGATGAGCGTGAAATGCAATGTCACATATATGATGCATGATATGCCTACGTTCTCAAACATGCATCCTATCGTGCAATGCATGCCTCCGGGACCTAACAGAACGGAACGGAATAGAACAGATATGCGACTTAGGTCTCGCATATCCTAACAGAACAGAACAGATATGCGACTTAGGTCTCGCATACCATAACAGAACAGATATGCGACTTAGGTCTCGCATACCCTAACAGAACAGACATGCGACTTAGGTCTTGCATACCTTAACAGAACAAATATGCGACTTAGGTCTCGCATACTTTAACAGAACAGATATGCGACTTAGGTCTCGCGTATCCTAACATAACAGATATGCGACTTAGGTCTCGCATACCCTAACAGAACAGAACAGATATGCGACTTAGGTCTCGCATACCCTAATGCAATGTCGTGATGTATGGATGCACATAAATCACATACGGAATGCTTCATTTACTTTCCCTTTCCTTTTCTTATTCTTTTTCCTTTTATTCTTTATTCTTTTTCCTTTTTTTTCCTTTATTCTTTTTTTTTCTTTTCCGTTATTCTTTTCCTTTTTCTTTTTCTTTATTCTTTTCCTTTGCTGTTTGCCTTCCCCCTGCCATTTCCCACTCCCGTAACCCCTCCTTTTCCCCCAACTTCCTGCCGCCAATAGCCCCCCAGCCGACAGGCCCCCAGCCCCAACTCCCTCACCCCAGCCGCAACCCACCCCCACCACCCACTCAGCCGACAGTCCCCTCCCAACCACCACTAGTACAGTAGCACGTGGCCATAGCCCACCACCACCGGCCACGCGCCGCCATTACCACGTCTCCAAACCGGTTTTGTTATTCATATACAAATCAAAAGTGCGATCTTTTTTATGCTATCCATACAAATATATTACCATACATATATACGTATATACAATTCATCACATACACATATAATCAGATAAACAATCATCTATACAATCACAATTACTGATGTACGATCTCGGTCTTGTAAAGAAACTAAAGATTGTACTGTTTCATACAAAGGATGTTAAGAGGGCACCTACCTGGTAATTGATACGCGTTGAAGAGCGTGATCGAGTGGTGGTATTTCTTCCTAAAACGGCGGCTTGGTTTGGAAGCAAGAAAACGTCGCTGCTTTTCTTCTTTATGCGGCGTACGCTTTAATGAGGGGAGGGAGAAGCCTAAGCGTGGTTTAAATAGAAATTTGATTAGGGTTTAGGGAAAATTTCCATAATCAAATTAGGTTTAGTAATTAATTAAGCCTTAATGACTCTTTTGCCCCTTTAAAAAAATGGGATATAACATGTGTGTGTTTTTTTAGTATTGCTAGGTGATAGTAAGTTGTTATGTCTAACATGCACTTCTTGTAAGTACGATGCTACACAACTATTGTCGTCGGATGCGGCCCCCCACCCCTCCCTCCAACTGGGGATATTTTAATGGCAATAATTGTATAATAAAATATCCTTGGTGCTGTTGTTGCAATCAAATGAAAATTGAATATGTCAAAAAATTTCAATTATTAAAGGCACTATTACTATTTATTGCATGTGCATAAAATGCCCCATCTACATTATTTCTAAAATGGGACCCCCTCCCAGTATCCACAACATCCACATTGAGATGTTAGATATTTTTTTTTCTATGTTTTTTTCTTTTCGTGTGCATATATATTATTATGTTAAATATTCTTCGGAACATTTAACCACAACTATCTTTTTCCTTTTTGAGAATTAACTTTTCTTCTCTTTCTCTTTTTAATTACTTAATTTCTAAAATATTTATCCTTAGGTCTAAACCCATCATTCTTCTATTGTTGAAGCTTGCTGGAAATTACCATGAAAATTGCTGGATGATCTTGCTTTAGCTATGCTATTGTTGACCTAAAACAATCATGATATAATCAATTAAGGCTTATATTTAAAAAGCAGTTTTTTTAAAAGAAGAGAGTGACGCTCTTTTTTAAATAAAAAAAACTGTTTTTGTACACGTAGCGACGCATAATTGGAGACCCCATAATTTGACACACTTTTAATCTCCTCATATCTGAATCCCTTTATTAACGACGTTTTGTATCAACTGAAATGACAAAAGAATGTTTATTGTACTTGGAAATTTCTGAATATGTATCACAATTATGTTTTTTATAATTAAAACTGTATTATTTTTAGTTTTTCCCCCCTTACAACCCATTAAATATATAGTGGTTCTCCGGCTAACCATATTGATAAACCATAATTAAATCGTCTGATAGTCAACAGTCAACGGTTCAACTCTGGTAGTTCAGCACTCCAAGTACTGCAGTTTAGCAGTATAGCGCCCAAGCATGGTTGTTCAGCCTCGGCTGCACCTCAGCGGGGCATCATGACGCCTTCATAATATCGAAGAATATGCCAAGGTTTGCACCTCGGCATCAACTTCAGCTTCTGTTAGGTCCGAAATACACTCTAGAGGGGGGTGAATAGAGTGTTTGACTCTTTTGCGGAATTTTCTCGTTTGCACAACTCAAAAAGATATTCAAAATCAGAGCAAGAATGGGAGATGAGAAGTAGTGAATGAGTACACCGGATATAGAATGGTTCGAATCGTAAATGATTCTACTCCACTACCAATTTGTTTCCAAAGTGGATTTTCAACAACTACTCTTCTTATTATGAACAATAAGAACAACCACAACAACACTTACACTAACACTTTAGTGTAAGCAACAACAACAGCAACTTCTTGCACAAAACACACTTGTGCAACTACTGCAACTACAGCTCTTAGCAAGAACAACTTCTTGCTTCCTCACAACTTCAACAAAAGTTTCCTCAAGAACTTCTCACAGTGGTTTGAAGAAATATAGTAAGGTTCACACTTTCTCACAAGTCTAAGCACAAGCAAGAGATCAAATATTTATGGTTCCTCTTGTGCTTGACTCACTTTCTCTCAATATACAACAATGAAGAACAAAGAAAAGCTAAACAAGCTTTAAGCAAATTTACAAGTATGAGAGAACTATACAACAATGGAAAATGAAGCTAGATGATGTTGAAAGTGTGTAATTGCTTCATCCAAGCCTCTTCTATTTATAGATAAAGTTGACCACGTTTTTTAGGCTCTCCACCAAGTCTTCATCTTCAAAAATGTCAAGATAGTGCCCTAGCCACCCTATGGAAGGATTTGATCTTGAATGGCCACGCTAGAGAATCTTAGACATGGTTAAAATAGTCAAAGAAACATGTAGTATGTTGGGTTAAAGTCCACAAGAAATTTGAGCAAGATTGGAGAGAGAAAATATCATAGATCTCCCTTGGATTTTGTTCCAACGTTTGAAAATTTTTGAATCCTGGAGACGTCGATCGATCTACGTGCCAGAGCTGAGAGATCGACGTCTCTCAGAATGACGTCGATCGATCGACGTCTTTAGGCTGAGAGATCGACGTCTCTCAGATGTACGTCGATCGATCGACGTACTCTTAGCTGAGAGATCGACGTCTCTCAGATGTATGTTGATCGATCGACATACTTTAAGCTGAGAGATCGACGTCTCTCAGTTATACGTCGATCGATCCACGTCTCTTGGCTGAGAGTATGACGTGGATCTGAGAGCTCAAACATTTACCAAACTTCACATGGAACGAGCCATGTGCCTCCTGAGGGGCTGATGTACACTTCAACCAATCCATGAGAGATTTACGTCTCGCACATGTTTTTCTCAATTTGCTTCAAACTTAAAGTGTGAAATTCCATCTTAGTTCTTTTAAACACATCTTTTTATATCATCAAAACATTTTGAAATCTAACAATCTCCCCCTTTTTGATGATTTCAAAACCAAGTTTTTAAAAGATGTTTTTGCTTCATTTTAACTATTTGAATGTTTCAAACTTGAAACATATCAATCTCCCCCTAAGTGTATGCACTTTATACCTTCCGTAGTGGTCAATGTGAACAAGATTTTACAATTTCAACCAAAATACTTCTCTTTAAAATTTGCTTCCCCTCAACCAAACATATCCCAACTTTATCAAACATGCATCAATAACTCTTTATGCTCATTTTCATTTTAAGATCCAATTTCCAGTTTTACCTCATTTTGCCAGCTACCAAAAAATATTTCCATCAAGCAATCTCTCATCATGTAATAAACCAAGCAACAAATCATGCAATAAACCAAGCAGCAACAGCCCCAAGCAACAACAGCTATTTTCTCCCCCTTTTTGAAAGCATAAAAAAAAGCAACAATACTTCATAAAATCAAATACACAGCCAAGTTTTACAACTAACAACACATACTAAGCTAGAACAAGAAGTAAGCTAAAACAAACACCCTAGTCTTCATCTGAAAAAAAACGTGATTCCAGGAATGTACGCTTTCATTTTTGCCTTGAGCTTGGCAAATCTTGATTCATGCATGGACACTTTGCCCTTTAGCTCACCGACCTCCTGCTGAAGACTAGTAACTTGAGCTTGAAGTTTTGGGACATTGGAGCTCAAGCTACTTGGTTCTTGTTGAGTATCTGGTTCAGGAATGGGTGCCTCATCCAGAAAGTCTTCTTCTTCTTCCCTTGCTTCCTCCTCTTGTTCTCTCCTCATCGCTTCTTTTCTAGACTTCAGTATTTGTTGGATGTTGACTTTATCATAGAAGTCTTTGTGCGTAATATTGTCAATATCCGTGTCATCTATCTGAATACCCGACTTCACAAGCATCCTATAAATAAGGTTACTATAGGGTAGGGCCTTGTTTTGTTTGGTTGCGGCTTATATAACATTTGTCATGAAAAGCTCCCCAAAGTTAACCTTCTCACGGTTAGCTATTCGGTATGCTATATAGAAGTCAAGGTTACTAGGTAATTTTGCGGATTTACCATTGATACAAAATGTAACAATGGCCAGAAGGGTACGATAAACTAAAGGCATATCATTTGTGTTTTTACTAGGATGGAAGCCTAAGAAAGTCTTCACTTCATCTTCAGATACTTTCCATTTAGCTGCATCCCATTTCCACGCATCAAACTCAAAATACCCTTCGTTGGGTACACCAATCAGGTCACAAATTTTTTTCAACTTTCCATTTGATATGGTGTCCATCAATAACAGAATGTAGACCTAAAGGAAGGTTATTTATGTATTCAATCCACAAATTTGCATAAAAGAGTCGAGTATACCTAGTGGACATTTTTGACATCTCATTCTCATTCCATATACTCCTCCATTCTTGAACATCTAACCACTCAATGATTTGGCTTAGTTCATTATTGCTTAGAATATCATTTATTCTAAGCAACTTGAGTGGGATGGTCGCTCTTTCATCATCGTCCCATTTATCATATAACTTTTGAGAGTGTCTAGTTATATACCTTATTTGCCCCGGGGGTAGGGGTTCCGTCAAAGCCTCCTTGGCATCTTTTGCTTTAATCCAAGGGAAGTTGGAGAGGGTGAGCTCACTTCTAAGCCCGGCAAGAACGCGTCCTTGACTCATGTCCACAGATTGTTTCATCCTAGGTTGAGAAGATCGTCCTTAAGAGGAGCTTGAACCTTCTCCTCCACCCCTAGAAGATCTTGGCCTCTTGGTTGTATTTTTGCTCCTTGAAGACATGTTTAAGACTTTTAGGGCTTGAGAGATTGAGAATTTTAGGTTGAAATTTCAGGAATTTAAGAGAGGAACTCAAGAATCAAGAGCAGAGATGAGTTAGATCTTGATTTAGAGATGAAATTGAAGAGAGAAATGATTTTGGAAAGGGTAGGCGCATGTTTTGTAGGGTTTCGCTGATGGAAGTGTTTGCAAATGAGGAGGATTTCGCGTTTTTGACAGATTTTATAGCTGCAGATTTCGACGACGTCGATTGATCGACGTCTGAGTTCGACGTACGTCGATCGATCGATGTCAGAGATCGACATACGTCGATCTCTTGTTTTGATACGTCGATCGTTCGACGTATACCTATTTTGAGATTTTCAATTTTTTATTCCTCTAACTAATGTTTATCATCCCCAATCTTGTTCTAATAGACTCAAATGTCTCAGTGGGAAGAGATTTTGTGAATATATCCGCTAGTTGGTCATTTGTTGAGACAAATTCAACGCATACCAATCCCTTTTGGATGCAATCTCTTATGAAATGATGCCTTACTTCAATGTGTTTTGTTCTACTATGATGAACCGGGTTTTGTGCTATACTTATGGCTGATGTGTTGTCACATAGGATGGGAACCTTATCAAACTTAACATTGTAATCGTTCAAGGTGTGGATCATCCAAAGTAGTTGTGCACAACACGAAGCGGCCGATACATATTTGGATTCCGCCGTTGAAAGTGACACACTATTTTGTTTCTTGGAGAACCAGAAAACTAAGCAATCTCCAAGGAATTGACATGTCCCGGAGGTGCTTTTCCTATCAACAAGATTTCCGGCATAGTCGGAGTCACTATATCCTCTCAGATCAAAACAACCATTTTTGGGATAAAACGACCCAAAGTTCAAAGTTCCTTTTAAGTACATAAAGATATGTTTAATGGCAACTAAATGTGATTCCTTAGGCATACTTTGAAATCTAGCACATAAGCACACAGCATGCAAAATATTCGGCCTACTAGCAGTTAAATAAAGTAAACTACCAATCATACCCCTATATTTTGTTACCTCAACCAACTTTCCTTTTTCGTCTTTGTCAAGCTTTGTACTTGTGCTCATCGGAGTGCTCACACTTCTTCCATCCTCAAATTTGTACTTCTTGAGCAAATCCTTTGTATACTTTGTTGGAGATATGTACACTCCATCTTGAGTTTGCTTGATTTGTAGACCAAGGAAGTAATTGAGTTCACCCATCATGCTCATTTCAAATTCTCCTTCCATCAATTTTGCAAAATGCTCACAAAGAGAATCATTAGTAGCACCAAATATAATATCATCCACATAAATTTGAACAAGCAATTGATGGTTTCCTTGTTCTTTAATAAAAAGAGTAGTGTCGACTTTTCCTCTTGAAAACTTATTCTCAAGTAGAAAGTTACTTAATCTATCATACCAAGCTCTAGGAGCTTGTTTAAGTCCATAAAGGGCCTTTTTGAGTCTAAAAACATGATTTGGATAATCATGATTTTCAAACCCTGGTGGTTGAGCTACATAGACCTCTTCTTGAATTATTCCATTCAAGAATGCGGATTTCACATCCATTTGATATAGTTTGAAATCCTTATAGCATGCATATGCTAATAGCATTCTAATATCTTCTAACCTAGCTACGGGAGCAAAGGTTTCATCATAGTCTATGCCTTCCTCTTGCCTATAGCCTTGGGCTACTAATCTAGCTTTGTTTCTAGTGATGTTTTCTTTATCATCCATTTTATTTCTAAATACCCATTTAGTGCCAATTACGGGATGATCACTAGGTTTAGCAACTAATTCCCAAACATCACTTCTTTCAAATTGATTTAATTCTTCTTGCATAGCTAATACCCAATCTTCATCATTTATTGCCTCCTTTATATTTTTAGGCTCAACTTGTGAAATGAAAGCATTTTCATTGAATTTTCTCCTAGTCATTATGCCTTGGCTAGTTTCACCTAATATCAACTCTTTAGGGTGATCTTTCCTATACTTATATGAATCCGGTAAACTTGAGGTGTCTCCTCCTATTTCTTAATCTTCAACCTTAGGTTCAAGTGGATCAATCCTAAGGTCAATAACAATATTACCTTTTGGATTCTCAAATTTCTCTATATGGCTTACCTCAATTATTTCATCATCATCATCATCATTAATGTTTGATTTATCCTCATTGAGTTCACTAAACTTGACATGAATTGATTCTTCAACTTTCATGCTTCTTTTATTATATACTCTAAACGCCTTGCTATTTTGAGCATAACCCATGAAGATTCCTTCATCCGCTTTGAAGTCAAGTTTATCCAAGTTACCTTTGGTGTTAAGTATAAAGCACTTACAACCAAATACCTTGAAATAACCAATATTTGGTACTCTACCTTTCCAAAGCTCATAAGGAGTCTTTTTGAGAAATGGTCTCAAATAAACTCTATTGATCACATGACAAGCGGTATTTACCACTTCGGCCCAAAAATATTTGGGTAGCTCAAATTCGTTTAGCATGGCTCTACTCATTTCTTGAAGTGTTCTATTTTTCCTTTCCGCAACACCATTTTGTTGAGGAGTCATTGGAGCCGAAAAATTGTGTCCATACCCTTTGGATACACAAAATCCTTGAAATTCTCCATCAAACTCACCACCTCTATGACTTCTAATTTCCTTAATTGTGTCTTCTCTTTGATTTTCTAATCTCTTACAAAGCTTTATAAATTCTTGACATGCATAATTCTTTTTAGCTAAGAACATTACCCAAGTGTACCTAGAGAAATCATCTACCACCACAAAGGTGTAATGTTTTCCACTTAGACTTGATGTACCAATATCCCCATACAAATCCATATATAGCAATTGTAGAGGTTTGGTGGTGGAGATTTCACTTTTGGGCTTGAAACTTGTTTTAACAAGTTTTGCCTTTTGACAAGTGTCACATAAGCCATGGTTTTCGAAATTTAATTTTGGAAGACCTTGGACTTTTTCATTTTTGCAAATATCTTTGAAATTTTTAAAACTAATATGTCCAAGTCGTCTATGCCATAGTTGAGTCAAATCATTTTTGGCAACTAGGCAAGGAACATTTTGTGATATCAAATCATGTGTGCTAAATTTGTAAACATCATTTTTACATATAGCCTCAAAAACAATCTTATCATTCTTTTTCACAACACATTTTCTTTTCACAAATTCTACATATAATACATTATTAATAGTAAAAGAAGAGTTACCAATTTCTCCATGTCCAGGGATTTTGGCTTTCCCATTGCCAAAATGCACCGTTCCATCATCTTGGAGCTTGAGCTTGGTGAACAACGTTTTGTCTCCAGTCATGTGCGTTGAACATCCGCTGTCCATAAGCCATTTGGTTCCTTCTTCTTTGGCTACTCCATTTATCTTGAGAGCCTACAAAACCAAAAGATGTATGCATTGGTACCCTTTGATGATTGGGTCCTTTAGGGTTAGTTTGTCGACCCTTAGGCTTCCAAACATATGTGCTTCCAAATCTAGCTCTACATGCTTTTTTCACATGTCCTAGTTTGTTGCAATAAAAACAAGTGGGTACATGCTTTGGTTTTGAAGGTGATGAATTTTGTTGTGCTTTTCTATTATTTGCCCTTTTCTTTAAGGCCTTGGGTTTAATAGACGAAAGTGATGAGTTAAATCCTAAACCGTACTTATCATTTCCAATTCTTTGATTTCCAAGTAGTATATCTAAATTGTTTTTACCATTTGTTAGTCTTTGTAGGTCTAACTTTAGTTTTTCACATTCCTTTTTAATTTCTACATTTTCAAGAGCTACGGTTTTATGCATGGTAAGTATGATGTCATGCTCTTGAAACGTCAAAATATTCTTGTCATGCAAGCTCTTATTCTCTAAGATGCATTTCTTGAACTCTTTCTTCAAATGCTTATATTTTAGATTCAATTTTTCAAAGTCATCTTGCAAATCTCCTATTTCATCATGAAAATTTGAGGGGTTAGAATTTACCTCAAGATCATCTTCAATTGCCATAAGACAAGTATGTTGAATCTTTGAATTGTCAACCATTGCAACAAGTCCAACACCTTGATCTTCACTTTCTTCTCCTTCTGATTCCGAAAGAAGATCATCCCACGTGGTTACCTCTGCATTGAGGGCTTTCTTCTTTTGAAGAAAGACCTTCTTCTCTTGCTTTTGCGGCTCTTTTACGTGGCAATCGGCAATGAAATGACCGGGTCGACCATATCTATAGCAATTTTCACTTGCTTCCTTTTCTTTAGATGGTCTTTTGAAGAACTTTCTTACTTGAGCTTTATTTCTAGTTGCCATTCTTCTAAATTTTCTTACTAGAAGGGCAACTTCCTCATCCGATTCATCGGACTCTACCACAAATCCTTTGTGTGATGTTTGTGCAGGCTTGATAGGGTTCATCCTATTTTGTTCATCAATAAGAATTTCATGAGTAAGAAGATTACCGGATAGCTCATCAAGGGTAAGAGTCTTGAGATTCTTTGATTCGGTGATGGCGGTGACTTTGGGTGTCCATTCTCTTGGTAAAGAGTTGAGGAGTTTTGAGACAAGGTCTTCAGTTGAGATTTTCTTGTCCACCATGGAGAGTTGATTCACTATTCGTGTGAATCGATCGATTGTCTCCTCAATCTTTTCACCGATTTTCATTCCGAACATCTCATATTCCTTCATGAGCATAAGTTGTTTGGCCATTCTTACTTGCTCAGTTCCTTTATGTATCATTTCAAGCCTTTTCCATGCCTCATGGGCTGTTTCAAGACCTTGAAGTCTTATAAGCTCGGTGGTGGTGAGAGCACTTGAGAGAATATCAAATGCTTTGCCATTAATGGCAAATCTTATCTTTTCTTCATCGGTGTAGTCATCCTCATCTTTGAATATTGATTCTCCTTTTGAGTTGGTAATCATAGGAATTTCAATTCCTTTGACAACGGCTCTCCATATATCAAATCCACAGCCTTTCAAGTGATTGATCATTCGAAATTTCCACAAAGAATAATTTTGGGCATCAAACATAGGTGCTTTAGTGTTTGATCCGGAAAATAGTGCAGTAGGCTTAGGAGATGAAGAGGTTGAGGTTGAGGTTGAGGTTGCCATGATCTTTAACCTTGCTACTTGCAAAGATAGGCCAAGCAATCAAGGTTAGGCTCTGATACCAATTGTTAGGTCCGAAATACACTCTAGAGGGGGGTGAATAGAGTGTTTGGCTCTTTTGCGGAATTTTCTCGTTTGCTCAACTCAAAAAGATATTCAAAATCAGAGCAAGAATGGGAGATGAGAAGTAGTGAATGAGTACACCGGATATAGAGTGGTTCGAATCGTAAATGATTCTACTCCACTACCACTTTGTTTCCAAGATGGATTTTCAACAACTACTCTTCTTATTATGAACAATAAGAACAACCACAGCAACACTTACACTAACACTTTAGTGTAAGCAACAACAACAGCAACTTCTTGCACAAAACACACTTGTGCAACTACTGCAACTACAGCTCTTAGCAAGAACAACTTCTTGCTTCCTCACAACTTCAACAAAAGTTCCCTCAAGAACTTCTCACGGTGGGTTGAAGAAATATAGCAAGGTTCACACATTCTCACAAGTCTAAGCACAAGCAAGAGATCAAATATTTATGGTTCCTCTTGTGCTTGACTCACTTTCTCTCAATATACAACAATGAAGAACAAAGAAAAGCTAAACAAGCTTTAAGCAAATTTACAAGTATGAGAGAACTATACAACAATGGAAAATGAAGCTAGATGATGTTGAAAGTGTGTAATTGCTTCATCCAAGCCTCTTCTATTTATAGATAAAGTTGACCATGTTTTTTAGGCTCTCCACCAAGTCTTCATCTTCAAAAATGTCAAGATAGTGCCCAAATAGTCTTTAGCCACCCTATGGAAGGATTTGATCTTGAATCGCCACCCTAGAGAATCTTAGACATGGTTAAAATAGTCAAGGAAGCATGTAGTATGTTGGGTTAAAGTCGACAAGAAATTTGAGCAATATTGGAGAGAGAAAATATCATAGATCTCCCTTGGATTTTGTTCCAACGTTGAAAATTTTTGAATCCTGGAGACGTCGATCGATCTACGTGCCAGAGCTGAGAGATCGACGTCTCTCAGAATGACGTCGATCGATCGACGTGTTCCTGGCTGAGAGATCGACGTCTCTCAGAATGACGTCGATCGATCGACGTCTTTAGGCTGAGAGATCGACGTCTCTCAGATGTACGTCGATCGATCGACGTACTCTTAGCTGAGAGATCGACGTCTCTCATATGTATGTCGATCGATCGACATACCTTAAGCTGAGATATCGACGTCTCTCAGTTATACGTCGATCGATCCACGTCTCTTGGCTGAGAGTATGACGTGGATCTGAGAGCTCAAAGAAGAGGATCCGGATCTCAAACATCCATACTCTAAAGCAAGTTCATACACTTTGCTCCTCGGCATATACTGTGAGAAACTCTTAACTCACCCATTAAATTATAATCTCAGTGAGATATGGTCCAAACTGACTTGAGCATTGGAGGTTTTTTCCCGGGACCAACCCCTCGGGACCTCTGACATGTGCTTCCTTATGCAGGATATTTTAGAGGCTATTCCAGCTACAAGCTTTTAATCACAGTTAACAACTCTTCGAGTTAACTGACGGAGTTAATTTGAGGTCGTCTAGACCCTTGGTGAAGATCCGACTTCAGGCGCTAGAAGGAGGGCCCCTTAGTCCCTTAACCCAGAAAACAGTTACTCAAAGCTCTTCTAACGACTACTCAGAGTTTTTCTAATTACTTTAGGAAGCTATTGAGAGAAAGATGAGTAAAAAAGATGGTCAAGGGTCCAAGCAACCTACGACATCCAGGAGGACCCAAAGGTCTTCTCAGCGATAATCTGATCAATGCTCTACGGAGCTGGGAGAATCCTCAACTCCCACAGTTGCCTTCACATATGAGGAGCACATGTGGGCCATTCGCTATGTGGCTCAAAACCCAGAGGTCTTCCAAGCCGTAGTGAGGGAGATGAAGGGGAAGGCCTCTGCAACAAAGTCTAGTGGGTCCCATTCTGGTAACTCTCACCCACTGGAACTCATGGAGTATTCTCCCACTCGGCCTGGCTATTATCCCAGGCATCAGGCTGAATTTATGGCCGAGGCAAAACGGTCAGAACAAAAGTCTAGCCACCAGAGTTTAAAATATACTCAGAAAGCCTCCTTGCCATTTAAACATAGCAGAAAAGTTGACAATAAAGGCAAAGCATCGCTGCATGAAAGGTACTCTGTCAAGATTCGGTTAGGAGGCCGAGGAGAGGAAAGGAACTCTCTGCTGGCTTCAAAAGCCCATATTCTTTCCTACATGAGGAAAAAATCTCTGGAAAAAGAACCTCACCCCCTGGCTGGACCAGTCCACAAAAGAAACCATCGACTGTACTGTCTTTATCATCATGATATTGGTCATGATACAGAAGATTGTAGGCAGCTCGGACAAGAGATTGGGCGTCTTATCGAGCTGGGTCACCTGCAACTTTTTTATAATCCGAGGTCTAGGCTCCACAACAGGCTAGACTTTGGTGGACCCCTTCCAGATGAAAGTTGTAAACTCGGGCCTCATCAAGGTTTTCTAAGTGAGGAGGATTCAGATCCTGATGAAAGGGGGTTACGGGTTACTGAGCATATAAGGCTGATATAACGGCAACAGTCGCTGATTCAATCGAATCATAGTTTATTTCTTCTTGGGCTCATCCCGTATCTTCTGGCTCAGCCTTATGTTATCAAGGGATCAATTTCTTATGTTCAACTGGGTATTCTTATTTGGCATTCAGCCAGGAAAGTTAAGTCACCATATGGTGCATGGAGTAATAAATTATGCCTCTCTATAACTCACAACGAAAATGGGGGCATATCTCAACAAAATGGGACAGGTTTCCCGATATTCTTACCCCAGCAGATCTGGGAGGTTGAGCAGGTCTAAACAATATTTCTTGCCCCAGCAGGTCTCAACAATCTTCTTACCCCAGCAGGTCTGGGAGGTTGAACAGGTCTCAACAATATCTTTTACTCCAGCAGGTCTGGGAGGTTAGCAGGTCTCAACAATATCTTTTACCCCAGCAGGTCTGGGAGGTTGAGCAGGTCTCAACAATCTTCTTACCCCAGCAGGTCTGGGAGGTTGAGCAGGTCTCAACAATATCTTTTACCCCAGCAGGTCTGGGAGGTTGAGCAGGTCTCAACAATATCTTTTACCCCAGCATGTCTGGGAGGTTGAGCAGGTTTCAAAAATATCTTCTTACCCCAGCAGGTCTGGGAGGTTGAGCAGGTCTCAACAATATCTTTTAACCCAGCAGGTCTAGGAGGTTGAGCAGGTCTCAACAATATCTTTTACCCCAGCAGTTCTGGGAGGTTGAGCAGGTCTCAATAATATCTTCTTACCCCAGCAGGTCTGGGAGGTTGAGCAGGTCTCAACAATATTTCTTACCCCAGCAGGTCTGGGAGGTTGAGCAGGTCTCAACAATATCTTTTACCCCAGCAGGTCTGGGAGGTTAAGCAGGTCTCAACAATATCTTCTTACCCCAGTAGGTCTGGGAGGTTGAGCAGGTCTCAACAATATCTTTTACCCCAGCATGTCTGAGAGGTTGAGCATGTCTCAACAATATATTTTACCCCAGCAGGTCTGGAAGGTTGAGCAGGTCTCAACAGCGGGATAAGTTCCCTATATCTTCACCTCAGTAGGACTAAGAGGTTGAGCAGGTCTCAACAGCGGGATAAGTTCCCTATATCTTCACCTCAGCAGGACTGAGAGGTTGAGCAGGTCTCAACAGCGGGATAAGTTCCCTATATCTTCACCTCAGCAAGACTGAGAGGTTGAGCAAATCTCAACAGTGAGACAAGTTTACTTATGTTTTAACTCAGCAAAGCTGAGAGGGGTTATAAAAAAGGGATAAAGGTTTTTCCCACCTCTCAAAATTCATTGAGGCGCATCAGAGCTGAAGAGCCAAGTACAAAAGCTGAAGCTTAGTACTTCGATGAAGAGCCAGCATACAAAAGATACTCTTTTGGCAAAATTGAAGATAAATACTTGCAAACTATCAGCATAGAGCGAGTTGAAGACAGGTATTTGCATAAAGCGAATAAAACTTCGTAGTGCTGAAGACAAACACTTGTAACTACGGGAAAAAGAGCAAGTAAGGATTTGCAGAGCCGAGGACAAATATTTGCATTCACTATTGAGACGAAGCAAATAAAACTTCACATGCTGAAGACAGACAGTTAAAGAAGCTGAAAGAAGCCGAAGAGCAAAAGTTGGGGGAAATGGATTTTCATTAAAATCTATTACAACTACAGTCATTTACAGGAAAAATCATATTCTACTTTACAGCTTCTTCATCCTCTCTAAGGTCAACCCCACTTTGGAACTGAGCAATTTGGTTTTCAAGTAGGTTCTCAGCCTCAGGATTGTACAGCTCGGCGATACGAGGATGGTTCTTGTCCAGGCTGGGGCAGACTTCCGAACAAGCATCAATTGCCTAAGTTTGCCCAACAGCAATTGCTGAGCCTTGAATCTTCAAAAAATTTCTGGTAAAAAGCTCAGATTGTCTGAACTCAGCAACAGCATTATCCTTCATCTCCTCAGCTTGAAGCTCGAATTGTTGGAGAAGATCAGACTTACTTTTCTTCTCGCCCTCCAGTTGCTGGTTCAGCTCAGCCTTGCTGTTGGATAACGCTTGATCAATAATACTGAGTTCCTTTTGGTAGAACTCCAGTTCAGCCTGAGCTTTGGAAGAAACTAACTCAGTGCTGGCTAATGTTTCCTTCAGCTCAATCACTTGGGATTTGACATCAGCCAGCTTAGCTTCAGAATCCTGCTTCTCAGCCTGAAGCCTGGAGTTCTCCTCCAAAAGTGAGGCCAGCTTGGAATCTGAGTCCCGCTTTACCATTTGAAGCCTGGAATTGTCTTCAGTAAGTGTAGCAACTTGAGACTTCAGATTGCTGACCTCAGCCTCCAACTCAGACAACGTTGTGCTATTAGGCTTTGCCACCTCAACTAATTCATCGTAGGCCTTTTTGAGGTGGACATTGGTCTCAGAGAGTTTGAAGAATCTGGAATGGAGCTCTTCAGCTCGTCTAAGAATGTTAAATTCTTGAACCTGATACTGCAAAAGCCAAAACTGGTTAAGAAAAGCATGAAGGATCAAGTGGAAAGATGGAAAGTAGAGGGAAGGCATACCAGGGCCATATTCCTCGCAAATAAGTTGAAGGCAGTACTCCAGTCCAAACTGTCATACGTCTGCCAATCCTTAGGAAGTGTTGATATTTCTGTCAATTTCCTAGCTATTTCAGGATCTTCGGCAGAATTGTTGAAGCTGAACTCTATCGTCCTTCTGCCCTGTTGAGATCGGGGAGAGGGCTCCCCCTCCGTTGTCTTCTTTGCAGAGGGCTCCCTTTCAGGTGCGTTCACCCCGAAAGTTTCCCCTTCAAAATTATTCCCTTTGAGGGGCTCTCCCCACGATGTATTCACTTCAGAAGGCCCTTCCCCGGAAGCATTTACCTCGGGGGGCCTCTCTTAAAAGATTGAAGGAAGGCACGGCGTTATCAGCAACCCAACCTGGAGGAGGTACATTCTCCTCTTCAGCAGTAGGAGGTGAAGGAATTGAAATGGGGGCATCAATTTCCCCACTCCCGTCCCCAGGTTGGGCTAAGGTTGAAATAGGAACTTGGACTTCGGCTTGGGGAGGATTATCAGAAGTTTCGACTGAAAAGGAAAAGTATCCAAATGATTACATAGGAATCAAATATGTCCAAGTCTAGTGTAGGGCAAACTTCTACCTGGACGTGTCTGCACTTCAGATGAAGAGCTGGCAGAGGCCTGCTCTGAAGTAGAAGGTTGGAATTCTGACCACGTTCTCTTCCTGCAGACCAAGTTCTTCAGCCTCTCAAGGGTCCCACGTACCATGATTTCTGCAAAATTCAAGGAACAAAATAGTCAAAACACAGATGCAATATCAGAATCAGTCAAAGATTGTCAAAAATGTTGCCATATACCCCGAACTATCCACAAAGCGAGGGGAATGAGAGGTCGAAAATTATGTTCCAGCCATAAATGTTCCAGGTCAGCAACCTTTACAATCTGCCTATTAACTCTCTTCCAATCTACAACTCGAGTCAAAAGTAACAATTGAGATGCTTCATTGCAAAATTGTTCACTCGGCCTCCTGTTATTTACACTACCAGTGTTCCAAGGGATTTCTTCAGGTAATCCTACACTCTTAAGGAAAAAGAAATTCTCCCTCCAATCTTTGAAAGAGGAGGGAAGGTTTATTACAAAAGACCCCCCACTACTCTGAGATCTCCTATCAAAACTATACCAATTACCCTCCTGATTACATACAAATACTTTCCTAAAAACTGCAAATGAGAAGTTCTTCTCATATGCTCGTAGGTAAAGCGGATAACTAAGAATAACCCTCAGCCCACTAGGCGTTATCTGGGGAAGCCTAAGCTTGTAACAGAACAGTATTTGGAGTAAGGGAGCAGGAATGGGTAAATTGAAGCCAGTTCTAAAATACTCCTCATAAACTGCTTCGTAGCCAGTTGGAGGGTTATTAGCTGTTTGATGAGGAAGGGGGAGAATGGGAGCAAAAGTACTCCTGTCAACATTATAATGCTGACATAACTCAGAGAGGTCATTGGCTTTCAAGGTGCACATTAAGTTATGCACCGAAGAAGAGGGTTCCATGGATTTCAAAGTAAAAGAAGAAGAAGCCATGAGTAAGGTACAGAAAAGCTTACAAAAGATTGAAAAAGATGGAGTAAGGTCGGAAGGAAGGCTTCGAAGACGATGAAGGAGAGCAACACGACAGTACAGCGAAATAGCCAGGTGAGCAGGATAAAGGAAGAAGAAAAGAATGAATTGGGGAAATTGTCTCTATTTATAAGTGAGAGAAAGCGAAAGGTAGCGCCTTTTCGTTTGAAATATGAAGAGGCAAAGGTTCACGCATTTCCCTCCCTCGGGGAACAAAACCGCCGAAAAAGCAATGATAAGGTGTCGGAATTAGCGCTTACATTAAAAGCAGGAATTATTGCGCAAATAAAAGGATAACCGCACTATTAATGAAGGTCTGCCACATCACTGGTTCATTAGAACAAGATTTGTCCGCCTTCGCAGTTCAGCTTAGCCACATTAAATCTGGGGGCAAATGATAAACCATAATTAAATCGTCTGATAGGCAACAGTCAACGGTTCAACTCTGGTAGTTCAGCACTCCAAGTACTGCAGTTCAGCAGTATAACGCCCAAGCATGGCTGTTCAACCTCGGCTGCACCTCAGCGGGGCATCATGACGCCTTCATAATATCGAAGAATATGCCAAGGTTTGCACGTCGGCATCAACTTCAGCTTCTACACAAATGCCACACTTCAGACCACTTCAGCTGGGTAAGGCCAAGTCATGCACTTCGGCAAGGCTTGATCATGCACTTCAGCAAGACATGATCTTGCACTTCGGCAGAGTTCAGTTGGGCACTTCGGTAAAGGAACCCAGCACGACATTACTTCGTGGGACCCTCAAACAGAAGTGCAATTCAAATATAGTGACTACACCTGGGTATTCTTCCTGAACACGCCAAGGTCATAACAGCCGGCCTACTAGTTACATCAACCAGGCCGGCCTATTAGTCACATCAGTCAGACTACTAATCACATCAGCAGACCTACAGCGTCCTAGGCTTTCTGCCCCAAGAAAACGTCCTATTCACACTACACTATCAGGGGATAAAGGCGGAAAAAAGATCTATAAAAGGGAGCCAACCAAGACAAAGAAGAGGATCCGGATCTCAAACATCCATACTCTAAAGCAAGTTCATACACTTTGCTCCTCGGCATATACTGTGGGAAACTCTTAACTCACCCCTTAAATTATAATCTCAGTGAGATATGGTCCAAACTGACTTGAGCGTCGGAGGTTTTTTCCCGGGGCCAACCCCCCGGGACCTCTGACCTGTGCTTCCTTGTGCAGGATATTTTAGAGGCTATTCCAGCTACAAGCTTTTAATCACAGTTAACAACTCTTCGAGTTAACTGACAGAGTTAATTTGAGGTCGTTTAGACCCTTGGTGAAGATCCGGCTTCATCACATATTATGACCAAAAGTTGACAAACAAATTACACCAAAAGCAAAACAGCCTTAAGAATTTATTATGAAATTATAGCTTCGATTAAAAAATCAACCATGTAAACTAATATATATGCTATATAAATATGTCCTCTTTTTTTTCAGCCATGGCATTTCATAACTCCATCTTACACTATAATTAACATCGCCCTAAATAATTTATTGAAGGAAATTTCAAGGTCGTAAAATTAGTGGGCCAAGCGCAAATTGATTGCAAGCCTCACCGTTTCACTATTCTACGCTAAAAGCTAGTATTCAAACAAAAATCATAAATCTAGAGAATCTCTCTAGTATAAAAAAATCACAAGTTACAAACTAGTCAAGCGTAATTAATGATGTAGACTACTTAAGAAAATAGATAAAACACATAAATATATTTTTATTCTTTTATTGATCTATAAAAATCACGATTCTACCTTCATCTTAGAACCTCGTACTAAAAAGACACACAATAAAATCATTGTCACAAAAGGACCTAAGATGGGAGCGGGGAAAGAATCATTAAGAAGTCATGCACGGGTTCAGATCCCTTCACCGTAACTCCTTCATCGCGCACGTCACCGCGTGACACGTGGCATCAGGGGGTGGTGAAGCTGAATGAAGGTAACGTGAGGTTGGATAAGGGTTACTTCATCCAGCCTCACCATCCCTACTGCTGTTACGTGTTGCGCGGCGGGGAGTGGGGTGAAATCACCGCCGATGAGGTGATCCCATCCGGCCATGCACGAATTCGTTGCAAACACAATATCACAACCTAATATTGAATATTCATCCAGGGGCCAACCACAATCTCTCGTAAACGAGCCATCGGGCAAGCACAATTTGTTTTCGAGTTCCACCCTTTCATTAGGATATAAATCTAACACTAGTAGGAATATTTTATATCACAAGACTAGGACTTGATAAACAAATAGGGCTGTTAATCGAACCGAGTGGTTTGCGAACTGTTCGAGTTTGATTCGTATTCGGTTTGAGTTCGTTCGTTAATTTTACTTAAATGAGTCGAATTCGAACACCTATTTGGGTTCTTTTAGTTAAACAAGCCAAACTGTTAGCAAATAATTCGTCTCGGTTAAACAATTTCAAGGTTATCGAGCCAAACTCGAACTAATTTTAAAGCTCGTTTAACTAAACGAACTGGCCAAACAGTTTGTTTAATTAAACGAATCTGAATTAAAAAATCTAATATTTGTTTCGGATAGTTAACATCCTATAAACAAATAATGGGATCCCATATATGTGACAATTGAAGTTGAGATCACAATTATTTAATTTTTAAAAAAATACAAATATATTGCACGTAGATAGAACGAACGAATCTGAATTCAAAAATCTAATATTTGGTTCGGCTCGTTAACATTCCTATAAACAAATAATGGGATCCCATATATGTGACAATTGAAGTTGAGATCACAATTATTTAATTTTTAAAAAATACAAATATATTGCACGTAGATAGAACGAAGGAAGCAAAAAATTTATATATGCGTCTGCCGGGAGTCGAACCCGGGTCTATTGCTTGGAAGGCAATTATCCTAACCGTTGGACTACAAACGCTGTTGAATAAGAACATAATCTTTTTAGTTTTAGCAAATATATTTTGTGACAACAACAGCTAATAGGCGGAAGAGAATGGAGATAGGCGACTGGTGTCTCGATAAGGCGTCTTACCATCGGCGGTGGCCGTTCTCTGCTTCATAGGACCATCTTCAGAAGAAATTCTCAGCCCGCTTGATGTCAACAGCCATTCATTCCTCTGCCTCTCTACTTCTCTCTTCTCTTCCAAAAATATTGTGGAAGTTTAGTTTTCATCATATGTTGAAAAGCAACTGTGACAATATTTTTTTTGCACGGGAGAGAGGTATATTTGTTCAATGTTCTTATTCTAAACTTGATTGAGTTCTTCTTTTTTCTTTCTCTAATGTATTGGGAAACACTTAGTTGTAGTCGATGCTGATGCTAATGAAAAGGGTGACATTCCCCTGAAGCGCTCCAGGGTTGTTTTGAAAGGAATGAAATATGTTGAACTTGAAGTGTAAAAAGTTTGTAACTTTTCGTTTCTTTTCTTGTCTTTTCTTTGTCTAGTTCTAAAAGTCATCTTCTTCATTTTTATTTGTTGGTTCCTGCAATAAAAATTCACTTTTTCCTATGGTGAAACATTTGTACCAAAAAAAAAAAAAAAAAAAACCCCCACCGCTTGATGGAAAAAGATCTGATTTTGATCCTTCTTTCTATACTCAATTTTCTAATCTGGCATTTGGTCAACCATTTTTTGCCTGTCTAGTTTTGCATTTTTGTGTTGGCCAACAAGTTATGGTTATTTCTATAGCTATTGCCTTATCGACAATGTGTCCATTTGGCTATGTTGGACTGTGCAGTAATTTATTAGTTTGTTAATGACAATTCCATGTGCTTGTTATATGTTGATCGCGACTTGATTGCTGATCAGTTTCATTCTTAAAAATTCTCTTTGTTGATTGAGTTTCTTCAATCAGAAACGGGTTCAATTCCACGATTATATATACCTGGTCAAGCTATGATACTGTGGAACGCTTATATGGAAATGACATTTTGGCAAGCTCTTGTGAGGAGCTGGAAGGTTCTTTACTTTTTCCTTATGCTTTTTATAGTTTTCCTGGTAAGCTTGCTTGCGATGTAATTGTGTAACATTAATCTCAGCATTGGTCAGCTATATTTTCATTTTTAGTGTATATTTAGTAACCTCAACGTACGTTTTCTTTGTGAGTCCTCTGTTGTGTTAAGTAAGATAGAATGAAATTGGAGAGAATATTTTCTTCGGTATATTCATTCATGAAAAACATCCGCATATACACCTTCTTCTTATACACCTAGAACCATCCTACATAAGGTAAGAAATCACAATCACACTACAATCATTCCTAATGATATTACAAAATCTTCCTATAATTACTCACAATCATTTACATATACGTACACTAATTACACAATATTCACTTTCCTAACACTACCCTCAAGTTGAGCAGGAGAATCTACAATGCTCAACTTGACCAATACTTCATCGAACGCCCTTCCAGCAACAGCTTTGGTCAGAATATCTGCTAGTTGATCTTCCGTTGGAGCAAACAGAAGCTCTACCACCCCACTTTCAAGTTTCTCTTTGATGAAATGTCGATCTATTTCCACGTGCTTAGTTCGATCGTGTTGTACAGGATTTTCTGAGATACTAATCGAGGCCTTGTTATCACATATTAATCTAGCTGGACCAGTAACCGGAATGCTCAAATCAATCATCAACTTCCTTAACCATAATATTTCCATAATCCCTTTCGCAATCCCACGAAACTCAGCTTCAGCATTGGACAGGGCTACTACCTTTTGTTTCTTACTTCTCCATGTAACTAGATTCCCTCCTATAAGCGCAAAATATCCTGACGTCGACCGCCGATCCACTATGTTTCCTGCCCAATCTGCATCAGTATATACCTCGATGTCCATATGTCCATGATTTCTGAACCAGATACCCCGTCCAGATGTACCCTTCAAGTACCGTACAACTCTCATAACTGCCTTCATATGATGACTCTGAGGCCGGTGCATAAACTGACTCACAAGTCCGACTGCAAAAGAAATATCTGGACGAGTATGTGCTAAATATATGAGCTTTCCGACTAACCTCTGGTATCTCCCTCGGTCCGCGTCTGGCCTCCCTTATTCAAACTCCAATTTTTGGTTCACCAACATATGTGCTTTGGCAGGCTTGCAATCCAACATACTCACTTTTGCAAGTAAGTCCAGTATATATTTTTGCTGAGAGATGCAGATCCCTTGGGCAGAACGTGTTACCTCGATTCCTAAGAAATACCTTAGGTCTCCAAGATCTTTCATTTCAAACTCCGAGAATAATTTTTGTTTTAACAATGTCATTTCTTCCATGTCATCTCTTGTAATAATCATGTCGTCTACATAGATAATAAGACAAGTTACCTGTGCTCCATTTCTTTTGATAAACAGCGTATGATCGGCATTACTCTGCTTGTATTTTTGTTTATTCATGAATGTAGTGAATCTCCCAAACCATGCTCTAGGAGACTGCTGAGCCCATACAACGATCGTCGTAACCGACACACTTCATTTTCTGCAAACTCATCAGTGAACCCTGGAGGCGCATTCATGTATACCTCTTTCTTTAACTCCCCATGAAGAAAAGCATTTTTAACATCATACTGGTGGAGAGGCCAATTTTTCGTGGCTGCTACTGAGAAGAGTACCCTGATTGTGTCAAGCTTTGCTACTGGTGAAAAAGTCTCCGTGTAATCAATGCCGTAGGTCTGAGTATATCCCCTCGCGACAAGCCTTGCTTTATACCTTTCAATACTCCTGTCAGCCCTGTACTTGATAGTGTACACCCACCTGCACCCAACTGGTTGTTTCCCACTTGGAAGTGGAACCTTATCCCAAGTGTTATTTTTATGTAAAACCCTTATTTCTTCTTTCATCGCCTCACACCACTCAGGTTGACTCATGGCCTCCTCGACCGTCCTAAGAACCACAACATCACATACCGACTAGGGCTGTAAATGAACCAAACCGTTCGGTTGTTCGGCTCGTTTGTTCGAGCTCGAACTCGAGCTCGGCTCGGTTAAAAGGTTAATGAACAGAGCTTGAACACCTTTTTCTGTTCGAGCTCGGTAAGTGACACCGTTCGTTTAAAGTGTTCGGCTCGTTAATGTTGTTTGTGAGTTAAACAAACCAAGCTTGAACAAGTAAATATGTTCGTTTAAATAAACGAACAAGCTCGGCTCGTTTGCTAAGTTAAATGAACAGAGCTTGAACAACGCAATATTCGGCTCGTTCGGCTCGTTTACAGCCCTAATACCGACGACAAGAAACCCTTTGCACCAGTTATTGGATACACTCCTCCTTTTGACACCTTACTGGGCGAGTATCTCACTGGAGGTTTTCCTCTGTTCTGCCGTGGAGGTAATATTCTGCCCTGCTTTGCCGAAACGTCCTGATTATCCTGAGTAATTTCACATATGTCGGGGCATGGGCTGGGAGGATTATCATTAGTGGCGTCATTAGTGGCTAAATCAGGAGTGGTCAAAGAAGTAATCGATATTGGTAAATCAAGAGAAGAGGATACCTGATTCTGCAAGGTACTCGCCTGAGGAGGATCATTGGTCGGTGTAGAAGACAATACTATACTGTCGTCGACAGGGCAAGTACAGTCGGCGTCACCTACTTGCCGTGTTGGAACCGTACTCAGTGAACTAGGGTTATAGAGCCAGTCGTAGGTGTCACCAGTCATCTCCCCCTGAGGCCAAGACTGGGTAGAATAGAAATACTCATGCTCGAAAAAAATACAGTCCATGGTAATATGGATGCGACGAGTGCGAGGATTATAACACCGATAACCTTTCTAAGATAAAGCATACCCTACGAATACACATTTATCGGTGCACGCATCTAGCTTGGAGCGTTGAGAAGATGGGATGTGGACAAATACCGTGCAACCAAAAATTTTAGGGGGTAGAGTAAGGGCTGAAGGTATCTCGGTGTGTGAAGTAAGAACCGACAGTGGAGTACGATGATCCAGAATTTTGGTAGGTAAGCGATTTAGTAGATATGCGGAAGTGGCAACAGCCTCGGGTCAGAAGTATTTGGGGACCTAAGATTCGAGCATGATGGCGCGGGTCATTTCAAGAAAGACTCGGTTTTTCCGTTCAGCCACACCATTTTGTTCAGGTGTGTGTGAACAAGAGGTCTGATGAATAATACCACTATCACGAAAGAACTCTTTAAACAGATTGTTGACATATTCTCTGCCATTGTTGGAGCGAAGGACTTGGATATTGGTATGAAACTGAGTATGAATCATGTTATAGAACTGAACAAATGTAGAATAAACATCAGACTTATTCTTGAGAAAATATATCCATGTCATATGAGAAAAATCATCCACAAATGTAACAAAATACTGATAACCAAGAGTCGTGGGGTGTGGAGAAGGACCCCACACATCTGAATGTATTAAACTAAACAAGGTTTTGACCCGAATATTATTAATTTTATAAGTAGAACGATGATGTTTGGCACATAAACACGTGTCACAAGATAAAGTAAGTCCAGACTTAGACAATGAAGGAAACAGTAATTTCATATAACTTAGCGAGGGATGACCGAGACGACGATGCCATAACCATAGCCGCTGATGAACAGTCCCGGTGGCAAGATTGGACCGGCCCCGTTGTACCACATCTGTGACGTAGTACAGTCCTTCCTTCTCAATGCCACGCCCAATGATCACCCTCGAGCAAATATCCTACAGTAAACAGAAGACAGGGTACATAAGTACAACACAGTGTAATTCACGGGTAAGTTGGCTAATAGAAAGTAATTTGGACGAGAGTCCAGGCAGATAAAGACAGTTCTGTAAGTGCAAATTAGAGTTAATAGAGATGGTATCCCCACCGGAGACTGGAATGAGTGCTCCGTTGTTCGTTTCAATATGGGTTTTGATAGGATTGGTCCAATGTTTAAAATCATGGGGATCGTTAGTCATGGTGTCGGTTGTGCCACTGTTAAGGACCCAGGTAGAGTGTGCCGAAGTAGTCGAAAACACTCGGGCGGTGGGTGTATGGTGCGGTTGTGGTGTGGACTGAGGGGTTAAATCGGAAATTAGGGAAATTTGAGGGGTCAGTTGGCGCTGTGTAGAAGTTGAGGGATCAGAATTATGGTTTTCTGGATTTTGAAGGATTTCGGCCGAAATATGGAAATTATCAGGGGTCTCAGGAGCAATTTCTGCAATGGCATTTTGGGAAAAACACAATAAATTAGGGTTGGGGTTTTTGTACCTGAACCATCGGCTGCATTATCTTCCGCAATTTCTCCTCCTTCGGCTTTGGAAGCTGCAGCTGCCGCCATGCCTTTCTGTCCATCTGTCTGCTTCCTCTTTCCTTCATACCACTCTGGATACCCAATAATCTGGAAGCAGTTTTCCTTGGTGTGCCTCTTTTGGCCACAGTGACTGCAAACCAAGGCCTCCTTGTCTTCTCCACGCTTGGAAAGGCCAGATCTTGGGTTTCCCCTGCACCGTCCCTGCGATACTCCTGAGTCACGGCCTTTGGTAGCAGACGTATATGTTGCCAGGCCGTGACCTATGGCTCCCTGTGATGACCCATCGTCTGAGGGAACCTTCAAAACTACGGCCCTTTCTTCGGCCCTCTTGATTTCTCTGTATGCAGTCTTTAGACTGGGTAGTGGGTCTCTCTTGAGCAAATCATTTTTCTCAGAGTTGTATTTTTCGTCAATGGCAATCAAAAATTGATATAAACGAAGGGCTTCCATCTTTTTATCATGTATGTTAATATAGGTGGTGCATGTCATAGGATTTGGTTCATGGGCATCTATGGAAGTCCATAGATCCTGCAATCGTTTCCAGCAAGATTCAATGCTCCCTCCCCCTTGTCTCACAAGGCTGGCTCTTCGATGAAGGTCATATGCTCTGAGAGAGTCAGCCCCGGATACGTATGTGAGAGCTAGGCCATCCCATAGTGCTTTTGCAGTGGGATACCTAGTCACATTCACAACTAGCGACGGCTCAATTGTCTGTATAATCCACGTGAATACGGTATTATCCTCCTGTTCCCACTGAGGATATTCTGGCGCCGTTGGTTGTGGTGGAGGAGGAACACCAGTAAGGTGATGCCTCCTCCCTCTGCCTATGATTGCACGCAGTATCAGTGTTGACCAAATGGCGTAATTATTCCCATTGAGTTTCACTGAAATGGAGTATATACTGCATTGTCTTTGAAGGATCCGTTTACTGCATCTGATGGAACAAATAAGGTAGGCAAATTTGGTCTCTAGTAGTCTCTGTGTGCTTCACTGGTAGCTGCACAGGTTCCTTTTTTTTCCTGGACATGCATATCACTGTCCTAGATTTGTTTGTCACAAGGGTTATTTTATTTATTTGAAACATGCAGAAGTCTGCAAATCTTATTCACATTGTAAGATGGACTAGTTATCGAAACTGTTGTGAGTCGTTGTGAAAGAGGCAGGACAACTGTTTGTTTCAAGTCAAGTGGGATTTGCAATGAATTGCCAGATCTGCTATGCTGGCTGGTGAGATATACTTCTCCATGTTCCATCGTAAAAAAGGCTCTTATATGAAATACTGAAGAGGCATGTTTGTTTCTTTCTAGGATGGGTTTGAAGAGAAATTTGTCTACTACTGAAATTGTAGAGCAGGCTGTGTTTACTCCTAGACTGCTGTCAGCTGATATTGGTGCAAATCACCAGTGTGGTTTTCATGGTGGGTGCGTTATATTCAGTATTCCGTTTCTAATTTAGTAGTCCTGTACCTCTTGTGAATGACTAATTTACAGTTTGGTGTCTTGTTCATGCAGTTTTTCAAGATTATCCTCTGTGATAGTTCTTTTCTTCCCATCCCCTTACTATGCATTTTAGAAGTGCTAAAATATGAGATCGTCACACTGTCTTGCATGTCAAAAGCATTGTACTTTTTTTCATGTTGAATATAAATCGGTCAACCCGGTGCTCTTTGTGACAAATGTAAAACACCTCAGCTTAACTTTGTCCCCAAAAAAAAGGCCTCACATTGGTTCCTTATTTCATGAGTACCAAATTGAAAAAGCTCTCCTGGTCAGCCTTTGATTCCTTCTATGACTGTTTAGTTTTGATACATAGCTTGACATGTTGGTATCTTGCTCTACTTTGTTGTGTTTGCTTCATGTTCATGCCTTCTAGTTGTCTGAACAAGTATTCATCTGTTGGCCTTAATTTCTTTATCAAATTTGTGCCTGTGAAAAGAGGATATATATTTAGCATCTCATTTGACTTCTAGTATTTAGCATTATCCAAGAAAGAGTTTTTATTTCCAATAGAGTCAAAGACACATTCTTCATTGACTTTGGAATATGATGGAATAAAGCAAAATGACTCACGCTTCATATATGGTGACGTAAGAGTTGATCGATACAACTTGACGCAATTTTCATTATGGGTCATCGGGAACCAACCTCTGTGTGTTTTTAACACATGGATACGGTTACGTACATCCGATCATCCGGTGGAAGCCTCTAAGGCAATGTGGTAATGTTGTTGTTGTATTATCCAAGAAAGCATGCAGAAGCACCCCATGTTGAAAGCAAATTCCTTTGTATAGAATAATCTCTTTGAATACTTGATTCAACAGTTGGACATTTCATATAGCTCTTATATCCATAAAACAACCTCTGTGTGTTTCTAACATATGAATATGATTGCGTAGACTCTCTATATTTTACCATACGAGGGAGCCTCTAAGACAATGAAATAATGTTGTTATATCCATGAATGCTAGGGAATGGGAGAACAACTTCAGAACTATGAAAATGTGTTAAAGGCAGCGGAAATTATCATAGACGAACAAGGACTTCAACTCGGTCCTCACAAGGTCGCCATTTCTACGAGTGGGCTAGCTCCCCAACGAAAGTGATTTCTTCGCGAATCTAGCTGTACTTTAGCCGAGTTTAAAGGGTTGGGATCTCCTCACCCTAACTTTCCTCACCCCTTTGTGACCACGCGACACGTGGCAGCAAAATGGGATAGTGAGGCTAGATGAGGTCACCTCTTGCTGCCACATATCGCGCGGTCACGCGTCACCGCACCCCCCTTGCGGTGAGGTGGTCCTATCCCGAGTTTAAAGTTACAACTGAGGGGATGAGATCACCTCACCACTTTCTCCTCACCCCACGCGTCACCGCGCGACACGTGGCAGCATGGGTGGTTGGTAAGGCTAGATGAGGTTGACCCACATCTAGCCTCACCACTCACCCTGCTGCCACGTGTCGCGCGGTGACGTATTGGGTGATGGATTTGGGGTGAGGGGATCCTAACCCCGACTGAGCGGATGAGATCCTATGAGTTTAAAAGTGAGGACTCCGATCACGCGTCGCCACGTGTACAAAAGCAAGGGGATGCTGCAATTTTTTTTATAAAAAAAAAACTAATTTTGTACTCGTGGCGACGCGTGATTGGAGACCTCACTTTTAGCCTCACTTTTGACCTACTAGGATCTCATCCGCCAATTGAGGAGGTACTTGCTTTTTTGTTTCTTGACCCAACAAAGAGCAGTCAAATAATTGTCAACTCATGCTTTCATGAATGTTGCAGGTCAGGAACTGGGTCATGCCAATTAATCGCAAATATAAATTAAGTTTTCTGCTTGAAAACCTTCGCGAAGAGCTTCAAACAAAAAGAGAAGAAAAATTTATGCAGAATTTCATAAAGACTCCAAAAGATTTTTCAGAAATACATTTCTAAGTATATAGAAATGTATATACTTGTAAGTATGTCTTCAAAACTTTTGATCTTTGTATTTATATACTTTCAATTCACAAAAAAAAATTAATTTGGCACATATTTGTAAAATTTAATTTTAAAAAAAGTTAGTTTATGACCATTCAAAATCAGAAAGAGGTGTCTGAAGTTGCAAAAGTTGCACTGTTTCATCAAAATACACTGGAAAATTATGTCGTATGAAGTCACCAAACGCTAGATTTGAAAAGTTTGGACTTTGCAACTGAACACATTTCATCGAACTTTAGACCGAACGTTTGATGAAATGTTTCACCGAAACGTTTAGTGAAGCATTTGATCATTCGACATAAATTTCAAATTGGACCAAACTCACAGACCGCACTCATAGTTCCTCACCAAATTAGCAGTCTCACTCACTGAACGTTCAGTCACTTTAGAATTTAAATATCGTCTCGCTCATCTAATATAAGTTTTCTTCATTCTTTAATCAACCTTATTACATATTTTATATAAATTTGGAGTATTGTTTTGTAAATTGTGGAGTTGTTTTAGACTTGGGCCACAAAGGTTATTAGTTCAACAGCCAAGTGTAATTTAGTATACAGTTTTTTCATAGCCTTTGATGAAAAATGATGGATCATCTTCTTATGATGATTATCTTTTTAGTAAATAGTTACCGTGTTGCTAACGATTGCGTTTTATATAGCATTAATGTAAGGTTTTCGATTTCAATATTTGATAAACCAGAATTAATCGTCCGTTAGTCAACAACAGTCAACAGTACAACTCCTGTAGTTCAGCACCCAGGTATTGCTGTTCACCCGTGATTGCACTTCGGCTGTGCCCTATGACATCCTCTTTATTATCGAAGAATAGGCCAAGGATCGCACTTCGCCACCTAACTTCAACCTCAGCTTCAGCCTGAGTGTTACGTTCCATATCACTTCGGCCAGATTCAATTGCACTTCGGCAAAGCCTGGTTCTGCACTTCGACAAAGCCTGGTTCTACACTTCAGCAAAGGAATCAAGCACAACATTACATCATGGAATCCTCAGGCAGAAGTGCAGCTCAAAGGAAGAGTACACGTCTGGCTATCCAGCCTGTGCACGTCAAAATCACTTCAGCCGACCTACTAGTCACATCAGCCGGTCTATCAGTCACGTCAGCAGACCTACAGCATCCTAGGCTTTCTGCCCCAAGCAAACATCTCATCCGCAATCAGAGGCCAAGGGCGAGAAAAAGCTAATAAAAGCAAGCCAATGCAGATCTAAAAAGGGATCCCAATCCGAAATCTATTCTTTATACAACCTGGAGCTAATACACTGAACTTTCTCTTCGGCTAAGACCTGTGAGAATTTTCTAACTCCATACACTAAACTACATTCTCAGTGAGAAATAGCCCAAACTGACTTGAACGTCGGAGGGTTTTACCCGGGGTCATCCCCCCGGGACCTCTGATCTTTGCTTCCTTGTCCAGGACTTTCATGAAGCTATTCCAGCTACCATCTTCAAATCGATTAACTACTCTTCAAGTTAACTGACGACGTTCATTTGAGGTCATCTTTGACCCTTGGTGAAGATCCGGCTTCATCAATATTCATCACATTCTTTTGGTTTTGTATAGTATTAAACTAATATTTTCTATTTCAGACTCTACTAATCCTTTTGACACTGACATTATACGTGCATTCAACTAACAAGGCAGAATCTCATTTAAACACACAGAAGAAATGTCAAGATCTCATCTAATTACATATACTGTGATAATAGATCATTTTCTCTCAACTAAAATGAGGCTGTATATAAAATGTGATAGTAGATCATTTCTCATATATTCATTTATCACATTCTCTCTTACACGCAGGGCGGAGGGAAGGGGGGGCCTGGGGGCACGTGCCCCCCAACATCGGTGGAAAAATCCTATAGATAGGTAGGTGTATTTGTATTTTTGGTCATTTAGTTCAAAGTGTGCCCTTGCTTGACAGAATACTAACCCTCTGTTACGTGGTCACATAGTGTTTAGTCTTCGGTAATTCTCTGCTAAGTGACTAAAATGTGTCTAAAACTTACCAGAAGTTCGGTCTCTTAAATATATTAAAAAAATTCAAGATTTGGAAAACTAGTAGTCTTTTTTTGCATGTAAGGTAATCGTTGAAAATTAGTAGACTTTTTTGCATTAGTTTAATTATGAAAATGAAAGTTTCTTTTTTTAATTGGTTGCTAATCTTACGAATCCTGGGAGGGTTGATGCTCGATAGTTGATATATATTAATTTAAAAACGGTATAAGGTTGTGCCACTCCGTTGGGGAAGATGCTACAATTACACAGCTTTTATGATTTTATTTGGTTGCTCTAAAGTCATTTTAAAGTTTTGAGCTACACATACCTTTAGGTTGCATTTAAATCCTTAGTGTTGGTTGTTGCTGGTGTGAAAACTATTTTACAATTTCTAGGCAACTATGTACACCGTATATAATTGGTTCATTGATTTAGCATTCAGACAGTAAACTGTAAAAGGTAATATGCTTTTGCAAATGCCCATTGTTAAATACTAGCTTTTGTGACAGTTGTTTGTTTCTAATTTTTTTGCAATGATATCGTTAAGACTGATCTACGCAACTAGTTGGGGGATGACGTACTATCGGATTGTTTATTGTGTTACTTTGAGCATGAAATTTTTAGCACCATTGAAGATGAAGATATTATGCAACTATTTCAATCAATGGCATCTCGAAGAACCTTTTTGCATCCCTTGGCAAATCCTTCTCGTTCTGCAATATGCAAATAAAAGGTATGTATTGATGTATATTACTATATTCATTTGATAATTATGATCTGCATATTGTTTGTAGTATACTGTTTATTTTTTTTGTACATTGGTTGGTAGATGTGTTTTCTTTCACGTATTTTATGTTATAATACAAAAATATGTCTAGAAGATTTTGTCGGTTTTTTCGGTCCGAAACAGTGACCGGTGGTATTCCTATTGCGAAGCCTGTCAGTGCCCCTCCAAGAAGGCACTCCTGGCTCCGCCACTGCTTACACGTGTATTAACAGGCTAGGTGAAATCGGACTAATATACGACAATATTTTACCTAATCACATATTATGAGATAGATATAACATATTTTTTGATCGATGATATCATCATAACAAAATATGAGACGGATGATATATAGAGAATATCTTTTTCTCATACATTGGGCAACCGGAGTGAATCGAGTCAGTTAGTTACCATAAGCCGTGTAGACTAATAAAAGGCGAAAGCTGCAGCCAGTACACGATATCAACTGCATCAGCTCCTATTTTTTCTTAGTATAAGAATCTCTATGACCTTTTCTATGATTTTCTCAATCTTAAAACTTCTGATTTCTTGATAATTATTGAGTACCTAGCACTTTTGTAAATACGCATGTACCATGCGCATTTAATGCACCCAACAATAATGACACCTTTTAGGATAAAAGAAGCTTAAATGATGTACGAGATAGACTAGTTATGTGATAATGCTGAGATTAGATTTTTTATGAACATTCTCTCTCGATCCTAAATAAATCCAAATTGCAGAAGTGCAGTGTCAAAATTACAAAAGTATTTTTTTCTTTTCAGAATAATTGAAAAAGTAATTAATGACCTTTTCCAAAAGTATAAATCGTCACGCCATTAAACGTATAAAGTGCTCTTTGTTTCAGTATTCTTATAAAAGACAAAAGACGGTAATGTTTTATTTAAAAATGATACAATTAGGATTTACTCTAAGGTTACCGTGACGCTAATTGAGTGAACCTTTTCTTCATGAAATTAACAAAAGCATAACTCTTAAACGTACTGTTTGGCCAGCGTCTGTTAATCAATTTTTATTCCTTTTTTTCCCGCTACTTTTTACCCACTAATTAATGGTGAATAGTCATTCGTGAAGATAACTCAGAGATATTTTATGGCATTCTCTGGCTCTGACGTCTTTACCGACCCAGTTTCAAGAAGCATTGTAAAAGATGCAAATCAATAGTACAACGACCTTCTAGGTTGGGTGAAGACTTAGAAAGTGACTCACACAAGGCGTCTCCTTGCAAACTAGACTTTCAGCCTAGCAGCACTGGAATATTCACACTGTACGTGTCTCTGGATTCGAACTATTGATTTCTTAGAACAAATCCCAATCCAAATATCAATTGAGCTATACCTGAGTCAATCATGAGATTATTTTGACTTGACGTTAGGGTAGTTTTGCCATGTTCAAGAGCAGAGGATGAGTTACAAAACTTCCGTTTTGCATGACACTAAATGATGGAGATGTTTTTATCGTCAAGAACGTAATTTATGTTACGCTGAAAAGTCATAATATTATTATTTTTTGATATTTTTTAGAAACCGAAAGAATATCAATCAAGAAAAAGAAAGGCGGTGGAGAAAGAGTGCATAAAAAGTTAAATAATAATCTTAAAAATAACAATAACATTACTCCATTGTATTAGAGACTCCAGTTTATAGCGAAGTATGGAAAGGTCGGATGTACGCAACCATAATCATGTATTACAAACACATAAAGGTTGTTTCCGAACGACCCATAATGAAAATTGCGCCAAGCTGTGTCGATCAACTGCTACTTCACAATATATAAACGCAGCTAATTTAGTCAGTCATTTTGTTTTATTGCATCATATTCCAAAGTCAAAGAAAAATGTGTCATTGATAGAAACACAATATTGAAAATGACAATATGCTAAAAGAACAAATCTAGGGGATAATATCATAGTAGTGACCAATTTGTCCTAAGTTCAGTGAGGAACAAAGATATAAATCAATATAATCTTAAATTCGTCCTTACAAATTCCAAACTACAGATACGATTTGTGGTAAGAATAAAACTGAGTTTGTCCAAAATTCCAAAAGGACATTTTTGCGTTTAATTTTATTAAATACGTGTAACGAGCAGTTGCCTAACGATTGAAAAATTAAATTATCTGCATCCAATCGTCATGTCAGTATCTTGTCATTGTATTTGATAAGTTTGTATCTATTTTTTTTCCAGATATAAATTAATTATATACTAAGTCTATTATTGCTCCGTCTTCTTACAACAGTTTTGGCTCGTTTAGTTGGATTAAATGACTGTTTGAGAATTTCGACACTTCCTCTATTGTCATCTAATGGCTATCCTCTTGGGAAAAGGTTCAACATATAGGGATAGGTTCGTCATATAAGCCCAGGATTATATATTTAATTATTTATACAAAAGACAGCATTGTTAAGTGTCAAAGAAATTTTGGACCTAACCCATAACCACAATTAGATATTCATTAATTTTTTTTCTTTCTCTTTGGATATAAGATTTTGACCAATGTTTAGGTTGAGTGTTATCAAAAGTTTTTCTTCAGCGTCCTTTTTATGAAAGTAACAATACTAATCCGACAGGTAGTTTATGTGAATTTATGATCATGAAATATATTAATATGGTTGCGTACATCTGATCTTCCACATTCTGTTATGTACGGGAGCTTCTGAGGCAATAGAGTAACATTGTTGTTATTGTTATTGTTGAATATACCATCAAGAATACTGAAACTTCATTGGATACGGTTTGTTCCGTAACACATTTTAATCTATCTATGTAACATGTGTGTTTTCAAATAATTTATTTTTATATGTTGATATACTGTTATGTGGTAAGTGAAAACAAGTGGCAAAAGATTAGCACTTCATTAAAAAAATTTCATCTATTTTTATTAGCAAGAAGATCATTAACCCAAAATAATTATTTCTGCATTTAATTTTTAAATCTTTACTTAAAAATACCATGATAGTATTTGATACAACGTATTTCAAATATAGAGCTATTGTCTGCCTACCACTTACCCTCCCCAGACCCTGACGATAGCTTTTGCTGTCGTTGGGATATACTGGGTACGGATGATGATGATGATATATAGTTTATGTCGAAATTTAGAAAATAAAAAAAGAAAACTCGCTTTTTAACAAAATGAGGGTTTCCGAATATGAACCATGCCCTATATATATTCGTAGAGAAATTCCAAGAAATTCAGTTAAGCTGGATATAAGCGAAAATCTATTTTCAGACAAACAGAATCGGATTTCTCATCAGTGTGATTGATCATGGCGGATCAGCCAGTGGAAGCCGCAACCGCCGCTGCGGAGCCCAGTGTTAATCAACCCGAATCGGATAACCCGAAACCAGAACCCAATCAATCCTATCTTCCTCCACCCCAACCATTGTTGCCAACTCCACCTCCGATTTCTTACCCTAACCCTAGTAGCACACCAGCTACTCCTCTAATTCCACCTCCCTCGATTCAGCCCTATCCCGCCGCCCCTTCTTTCCGACCGGCGACGCCTTCGCTAACTCAATTCATTCATATTCCGTCTAATAATCCTAATTTGCCACAGCCGCCAAGTTACTCTGGTGGGCTGCCACCGCCTGGTGTAAGTTCTATGCCGACTACTCAGTTGGGTCAAGTTCCTGTGCAGTCGTCTATGCCGCCTTCTTTGCCAATCTCTTTGCCGCCGGTGCGTTCTTATGGTGTTCCGGGCCAGGTTTTAAGACCACCTTATATGCCGACGCCGAATGGTTACCCAGGAATGCCCCAGACGGCTCCTCCTCCTGGTGGGTTTGTCGTTCTGTTTATGTAGATTTGTTGCTTAATGAAGTTCCTTTCACAAAATATCTCCCTGCTTATATTGTTTTTGGGTGAAAAATATGGTGAATTTGATGTAGATATTTCTTTTCTACTGCATTTTTTCTTTCAGATCTTTTTTGGATTCAATTTACCATTAATTGTGAAAATCTTGCGGATGGGTTTATGTTAGAAGTAAGATAATGTGATGTAAACTTCGTAAGAAAGTGACAGCTGTCATAGAGTATTTTTTAATGTCTGTGGTCTGAGATGGTACTCTTTCGTGCTGTGTTTATGGGTGACTGGATTGGGGGAATGAAATGATTTAGAAGACTTTGGGTAGGATTCTAGTCAGTTGATGAGGAGGGTGTCGATGACAGCATGTTTTCTCCTACAGTTTATTAAATGACCATTACACTGAGAAACGGTTGCAAGGCTTCATTCACGTGGTGTTCTCTAGAGAGTACTGTCTGCCTCTTCAACTACTTTTTTGGTATGCTACATTTGCTCGGGTTATTTCATTCTGTTGTTTGCACGTTTCATTGTGAAAATTGATAAGCAAGTTTGAATTTTTTCCATTTCTTTTGCAAAATACGAGGGGAGAAAGGGAATGTTCAAAATATGACATGTTTATGTTTCATAATATTTGGTTGCGCAATGGTTATTATAGTAGGCTATGATCTTCTAGGCATAAGGATCCTTTAGTTCTTCTCATGGGATCTTGGTTCAAGAATTGCCAGCAACAGACCACATTAACAGGTGAGTACTACTTGCGTTTGGGTACCAAGGTATCACAATCTCCTCAATTATATGGTTTGGGTTTCAATATAGGCTTTTTTGCTGCTGCATGAGACATTTATAATGGTTTTGTTCCTCCAAAAACATGGTGGAGTAATATAATCTAGGTTGTTTTTAAAAAATTGGGTTGTGCAAATTTGAGATCGCATAGCAGGAAGTGGCATTCCCCTTATTCTATGCTTCGCAATCTTCACATTATTTTGGGCCATCTCTGCTTTCCAGTTGGAAGCATAAGGCAAGCACTGACATACTATTAGAATTCCTGAATTCAGTGTAATCGTCTTTTATTGCCTCCTTTTCTCCCTTCAGGTTATCTATACAGCTGGTGAGTTATGTGATGCCTGTGCTGCCATCGCTTTTCTTTTGTTGTTTGGTAACAGAATTTGAGTTTCTTTGTGAATTCATTTTATTTTTCCCCCTTTTGATTGATGATGTCGTAAATGCAATTCTTTCTGAACATACACTGATCAATTTGCATAGATATGTTTATCTGTTGATGCAGGAATTGCTCGTTTCCCTCCTCCATATTCACATATTGTTCGTACACCATATCCTCTGCGGCCCGGAACAGTTGCTGTTATGCCACCCTTCCCTCGACCTTCTGTTCCTGTGCTTCGTCCCTCAATTTCTCCTCCTATAGCTCGTCCTGTTCTTCCAATTGCAACACTTACGGAAAAACCACAGACAACGGTGTACATTGGCCATATATCACCAACAGTGGAAAATGACATCATGCTCTCTCTTCTGCAAGTGAGTCACTGTGGTTTTTTTCTTTTTTCCTGCATAATATGAAATGTTTTTTCTTTGAGAATTTTGGAGCCTAGAAACCCATTTAAATCTGTCTTGCTACTCCTTTCTGACTGGTGTGCATGGTATTTGGCACGTATAAATTTCTTAAGCTGTGTGGTCCACTCAAGAGTTGGAAGCGCCCTCAAGACCCAACAAATGGAACTTTAAAGAGCTTTGGACTTTATGAATTTGAGTCTCCAGAAGGTGTTTTGCGTGCCTTACGACTGCTCAGTAAATTGTGCATCGATGGGCAGGAATTGATGGTAAGGAAGCAAGTACTTTCTTTTTTGCCCAAATGTTTGTGGCATAACCACCTTATCTTTAAATGCATTTTATAGAAAGAGTTGGATGCAGAAAGATTATTATTTTAAAATTAGTTTGAATATACGAATGAGGTTCCTTGTACATGTAAGCAAAGCAATGCACAAACTGCTAGAAATTGTGTCGGTGGCACTGCTTGGCCACTGCCAACGGCTATAAAGCGCCCTATCACTAGTGATATCTAATACTATTATAACTCTATTCTTATGTATAAACTTATTGTATATGTGTATGTGTGTTTTTACATGTGTATTCTATTGTATAAAGTGTGTATATACTATATACAATGTGTATGCTTATATGTATTTCTACACTCTCCTTAAAGCTTGATGTACATGTTTATACAAGCAAGCTTGATTGTTATTGTCTGGAATATTCTTGTAGACACTGGTTTGGTGAAGATAATCTGCTTTCTGATTGTTTGATGGAACATGCTCTATCTAACTTCGGCTTCTATTTTCTCCTTGATGAAGTGTCTGTCTATCTCAACATGTTTGGTCTTTTGATGATGGACTGGTTTTTCTGCCATATTGATTGCAGAGATATTGTCACAATGAATTCTGATTGGAGAGGAAATTGTTTGACCCAATTCCTCTAGCACTCTCTTCATCCATAAGCCTTCATAGAGCCCAAGTGCTAATCCTCTACTTCTGCAATGCTTCTTGCTACTACTGACTGCTTTTTACTCCTCCAAATGGCCAGCTTTCCCTACACATAAGTCCCATATCCATTTGTTGATCTCATGTATGCCTTAGAGTTTGCGCAGTCAGAATATGTGAAAACGTTAATGTCTCTGTTTTCATACTTTGCAAAATATAATCCTTGTTCTGATGTTGCTTTTAGGCAGCTAAGAATTCTCAAAGCATCCTTCTGGTGTTTATTAGTAGGATCATGCATAAATTGGCTTATAAATCTAACTGAATATCATATATCAGACATAGTGTGAGATAAATAAATTTTTCTACCAGTTTTTGATAACTTAGCTTATTGATGGGAGTTTTATCCATACTTTAGATTTGTGGCCTGGTTCAACTAGAGTCAGGGCTAGTTTACAACTAAGCATTCCAGTCTCCTTAAGCAAGTCCAGTATATATCTCCATTGTGATATACACTTTTCAGTTTTTTGTTCTCCAACCTCCATGCTTAGAAAGTACCTCAGTTTTCCTAAATCTTTAATTTCAAATTCTATAGCTAGCTATTTCTTTATAAGTTGTGTACGTTGTATATCATTTCCTGTAGGTATAATATCATCCACATATACAATAAGAATAATAAGTTAACTGTTTCAGTGAGTCTTGTAAATAAAGTATGATCACTTTGTGTTTGTTTAAAACCATCTTGGGTAACAGCTTTGGTCAACTTTCTAAATCAGGCTCTAGATGATTGTTTAAGACCATAGAAAGATTTTTTAACTTGCATGTCATATTCAGATTTGTTTCATTACTAAATCTAGTAGGAATATCAATGAGCAGTTCCTCTTGTAAATCTTCACTGAAGAAAGCATTTTTAACGTCTAGCTCGTATAAATCCTAGTCTAGATTAGTATCTAATGAGAAAATAACTCTTACGGTGTTTAACTTTGCCACATGAGCAAATGCTTCTAAGTAATCTATCCCATATGTCGAATTAAAGACTTTGGCTGCTAATCTTATCTTAAACATATTCACAGGTCCATCTGTATTGTATTTGACAAAAAAAATAACACATTTACAACCTACTGGTTTAATGCCATTCATCAAGGATACCAGTTTTCAGGTTTCATTCTTAAGTAGTGTACTCATTTCTTCATTCACTGCAACCTTCCAGTGAGGTATGCTTTTTTTTTTTTTTGTAATTTAACTTAAATGCATTGAGGTATGCTAAGGGCTTCTTGAAATCCAGTGAGGTATTTTTTTTGGTAATTTAACTTAAATGCAGTGAGGTATGCTAAGGGCTTCTTGAATTGTTTTTGGTAAAGTCTGAACATCTAAGGCACTAATAAAGGTATTAAAGCAAGTGCTAAGTCTCTCATATGCCAAGAAATTGTACGAGGATGCTTAGTACACTCTCTAACTCTTTTCCTAAGGCCAATAGGTCTATTGTAAAGGAGAAATCCTGGCTCAGAAAGATTGTCTTTCCCTTTATGAGATTGTTCATGTGGTTGTCTCCTTATATATACTTTTGTTATAGACAATATCAATCTGTGGTTGTCTCTCATATGTCAAGAAATTGTATAGAGGATGCTTAGTATACTCTCTAACTCTTTTCTTAAGGGCAATGGGTCTATTGTAAAGGAGAGACTCTGGCTCAGAAAGATTGTCTCTCCCTGTATGAGATTGTTCATTATCAATCCGTAGTTGTGATGCGTGCCCAATAGACCCCTTGATAACAAGAAATTTTGAGACTTGAAAACAACTCGAATGACGAAGATTGACAATGGCAAAAATAATAGAAAGGAACCTTGTTAGAGCCCTTTGGTGAACGCAGCGTTGCAACGAACCTTGTTAAACCCTGTGTTAGCCACATTGAGCAGCCCGAGTTTGGTCAACAGCCTTCTTTCCAAGAACCTGGGTACGCCATTGGAAAGCTTCTTGAACAACTTGGGGTGAATTCAGATGACAACCTGATGCACCCACAAAGGTTTAAGCACAAAGAAGGTATCTTCTCCTTGCTTCTGTTGTGTAGAAATCGCCGGATTAAGCAACATCTTAGACTCAAGCATACGTTTATAGGCAAACCTTCAATAGGCCCTCCTAGATGTCACTTTAATCCTTGGCAATTCCCTTCAATTTGTTCAAGATTCAGAGATATTAGCCTTGATTTTTTGATACAAAATTAAGAAAACAAAGTTCGCTCTATTGGGAGAGAAAACAAAACTCAAAATTTCATAAATCTGTATTGTTGTTGTCTAATGGCCGGTCCTAATGTCTAATTAAAGGTTGAAATTTTCCGCCAAAAAAAATTCAAAAAGAATAAACTTTATCCTAAAAAACCTATCACAAATTTGAAAAGAGATAAATTGTAATTTGAACTAGTTTCTATCTAGAAAATGGAGTTATCTTGTCTCTTCCTTGTGCGGCCGGTTTTTGCTAAGGTTGGCAGACTTTGTGGATCAATTTTGTAGGTTGAGATAATCTTGAAATAATCTTCAAAAAATGAGTTGAAACTTCATCTTGATTTGACTTGAATTTGAATTCAAAATTCACCATTTTTATCCTCATTTGGCCGTATCATCAACCTAACGCAATCCTCCTTCACCCGAGCTTGGGACCGGCAAGTCGAAAACTCGACCAGACTAAATTCCTAGGAACATGTAAGATATTGTATAAAAATAGTTTGCTATATAATCCAACTATTCTTTTTTCATTAACATTTGAGTACGATCCATTTGCTATCTTCAGGGATAGTAAAGCTTTGCTAGAGTTCATAGAAATAATAGGAGCTTTTTATTGCAAGTCATATGATCAGAAGCTCTGAATCAATAATGCAAGAGTAACCTTACTGTTCTTCACATTACCTGCACAGGATACAGCCTCAGCTTCAATGATTTCAGGATTTGAAGTCATTTAGAATATATTTTAGCAGAATAGAATAGAATAGAGTGGAGTACAAAACTCTGATTCCATATAGAAAGATTTGGAGGCTGAAAGATTATTATTTCAGACTCGGATTGAATATTTAAATGAGGTTCTTTATACGAGGAAGCAAAGCAATCAGCTCTAATGGCTAGAAACTGTGCCAGTGGCATTGTCAGGGCTACTGCCAACGGTTATAATGCAACCAACGGCTGAAGATCCCACTATCACTAAAATAGTGATATCTAATACTATTCTAACTCTATTATTATGTATAAACCTATTGTATACTTTTATGTGTATATTTACATGTGTATTCTACTTTATAAAATGTGTATATATCATATGCAGTGTGTATTCTTCTATGTATTTATGAACATTTTTGCCGTCATACTTTGTATCTTACCCTACATTATTGCACATTACCAGGATTGTTTAGATTGATTTTTTCTTCCACTCTACTCTCTTTCTTTTTCCTGATCAAGGAAGTTTCTCTTCTGTTCTCCTGTTTTTTCCCCCTTCCTGTCAGGAAAACATAAAATGTATTAGATGAATAAGTGCTTGTTACAATATCTTTTTTTTTTCTTCCACTCTCTCTCTTTTTCTTTTGATCATGTTACTGTGGGTACTTACAGTTAAATGTGAACCAAGCTACTCGGAGTTATTTACAGCGTTATATTGCAAAGAAAATGGAAAGCTCCAAGACTCTGAAAGAAGCTGATGCTGAGAGCGCAAACAAAGATGAAGGCAATGCAACAAGTGATAAACAAAATGAAACTGTAAATTCCTCCGTGGAATTACCGAAGTCTCCAACCGAGACAGCCAATAAGGATGATAGTAGCAATGCAAATAAAGAAGGTACTGATATTCTGAATTTTGGCCTCATCAACGATGAAGACAGGCAAGCTGATCAAGAAGCTTTGGAGAATATTAAAGGCATAATAGAGGAGAGGGTGAAGAATAAGCCATTACCACCTCCACCTCCCCGTGCAACTACTGATGGCACTACCAAGTCCGAGCTGGAAGTTCCTGCAAGGTCTAAGGATGCGGAACTAGATATTGATGTGACAAAAGGCTAGTCTGTTTATATTCTCTTGTGTCTGATAATAATGTATTTTAAATTGAATGTTTTCTAATATGTCATAATTTGTCTAATATGCTATATATTCATTTGGCAGATGCTGCAGAAGACAAAATTGATAATGAGAGTGAAAACAAGCCCGCAGGTGAGCTAGATAGGTTTGAAACAAGTTCACCTGACCGTGATAGAAAGCAGGATAGGAGGAGAGACAGAGAGCGAGAGGTAAAGAGAGAGAAAGAAAGGGAACTGGAGAGGTATGAGCGAGAGCGTGAACAAGATCGAGCCAAGAGAGAGAAGGATAGAGAATATAGGATTCGAGAGGATGAGCGTAGATATAAGGCACGAGAGAAGGAGTGGGAAACTAGAGAAAGGGAGAAAGACCATTTGAGGAAGCGGGAAAAAGAGAAAGAGAAGGAAAGGGCACATGAGAGGAAGCGGGAAGTTACGGCTCAAGAACGTGAAAGTGATGATGGTTATAGCAAAAAGAGGAAATATAGAAGTAACGATGAGGAAAGGAGAAAAAGGCAGAGGGAGAAGGAAGAGGACATGGCTGATAGATTGAAGGAAGAAGAAGAGATTTCTGAAGCTAAGAGGAAAGCCGAGGAGGAGCTGCTAAGACGACAGGAGGAGTTGAAGCGTTCGCCTGAGATTGCATTAAATGGAGGCGATGGTACTGTTTTATCTGATGAGTTAAACCCAGGATTTAGAGAATCTTCTGTTGAGCAGATACCTGACTCAGGTGTAAGTGATCATGTTGGTGAGTCTTCTGTCCCAATTTTGTTCCAGTTATTACTTCGATAAAATTTTTCACAAGTCTTAGGCGATGCCTTTGCATAATTTAGGTGAGGAGATTATGCAAAATGGCCTCAGTGATGAGCCAACTGTGGCTTCTCTTCCCAACATGGAAGTGCAAAATAATACCAATGCTTCATCCAGAAAACTGGGCTTTGGTCTTCTTGGTGCTGGGAGAAGAACTGTTGTCCCTTCTGTATTTAACCAGGACGAGGACGAGGAATCACACAAGGACAAGAAGATGAGACCTTTGGTTCCAATTGATTACTCGACGGAGGAGCAGCTGGCAGCTCGGCTTTCAGCTTCTGAAGCACCTGCCTCTAATTTAGCTGCAGCAACAGAATCTGGAAAACGGGTATCTGCTGCCACTCATAAAGAGGAGAAGTCTGCTTTGGAGAAGGAAAGAAATAGGAGGTCCCATGATAGACATAGCCAGCGAGACAAGGACCAGAACAACAATGAATCGTCTCGTTCCAGGGCTGAAATCAGGAAGGAGAATCATTCAAGGGATTGGGACCGTGAACATGGCCATGATAAAGCGGACACACCTGAAAAGCAGAAGCTGCTAGATGCAAAGCAATTGATTGATATGATTCCAAAGACCAAAGATGAATTATTCGCATACGAGATAAACTGGGACACTTATGATCAAGTAAGGATGCATTCACTCGTATATTCTGTTGTTAGGCTGGGCGATTTAATTATAAAATGTCATATTTGCAGGAAAAGAGATCATCTGATCTTTAGTGGTCGTACCATATTGACATCTTTTGGCCGACTTTAAAAATACGATTTTTTTTTGTGGAATTATGCAGAAGTATTTATCTTGATTTATCTTTTAGGTTTTAGTGTGAACTCTAAGTTGGAACAGCAGCATACATGCAATACATGTTTGTCATTTTTTTTTGGGTTCTTAGTGAGGGGCAGTCCAGATACTAGATCTGACTTATGTTCTAGCCGCACGGCATCAGAAGCTGGGAATCATGCAAGTCAGTTAAGTTTTGTTTGGCTTGACAACTCAACGAACAATTCTGTAGGAGAAGACTGTTGTTGTCACTGACATTTCTGTGATACTAGAAAATTTAGTTTTTATCATGGTGCTTGGTGTCCTTTTCCTTAGTGTTATCAAGGTGGTCTTTGTTGTCATGTTCTAATCGTATAGCTGCTTGCCACATTATCTTTGGCTCTAATTGTTTATCTGCTACATTGGATTTTGTTGTCTAATCATTCTTTGTTGCACTTGGCAGAACGCCTTGCAGGAAAGAATGAAACCATGGATCTCAAAGAAGATAACCGAGTTTCTTGGGGAGGAAGAGCCAACACTTGTAGAATACATAGTGTCTAGCACTAGGGAACATGTAAAGGCAGCTGAGATGCTGGACAGGCTCCAGGGGATATTGGATGAGGAGGCTGAGATGTTTGTGCTGAAGATGTGGAGGATGCTTATCTTTGAGATCAAAAGAGTGGACACTGGCTTGGCTTTGAGGTCTAGGTGAATGATCTGAGTTGGGCTAGACACATTTTTTTTTGTTCTTTTCAGATGGGTCAGTGTCGGAGATTTTCTTTTGATCTAAAGAAATCACTTTTATTTTGTTGTTTCATCAAAGAATTTCTAGTTTTGTTTTCCAAGGCATGTATTCTGACGTTCAGCAATAGTTTTATTTAGTTATTGATGGGAATTCTATACATAATTCTTCTCTCTGATTGAGCATTTTATAATTTGGACAGGTGACCATTTGTGTCCATAAACTCAGCAACGTGGTTTATATTGCATCAGAATTTTTTAATTTTATTGTGTATCTATAACTTGGTTCTCAAAAAAAATACTAAACCCGTTTCTGTTTTCACTTTTACAAACCTGTACATTTGAATTAATTTGGGCCACGTTTATATACGCCCATAAGCAGTACGCCAAACTTTTAAAGCGAAAACCCGGGCAGTCATATATTCTGTCACGAAACATTAGTTTTAGGATGATTTAGCCGTGACTATCTGACATTTTATTAATGATTCCATATTCAATATAAAATTGACATATAAAGAGGAGATGTAATTTAAGTAAAGACGTCGACATCATAGGTTAGTTATTCAATACTTAATAAAAATTAATTGATATGTAAAGAGAGAATGTCATGTTTATTTAAGTGATTATGAATTAAGCAAGAGGTCAGCTCACACAACAGCAGCACGTACCAAGTATATCGTAATGTCAGAAAAAGCTATCGCTAGAGTCTGAGGAGGGTGAAAGACAGACAATAACTTCATTTTAAAGGATAGAGAATTTACTTCCAGTATATCGTAATGACAGCAAAAGCTATCGCTAGAGTCTGAGGAGTGTGAAAGACAAACAATACTTTCATTTCAAAGAATAGAGAATTTAGTTCAAGTGAGATGTAAGTGAAGTGACGATTTTCGTTATGAATAGCCATTACAATCTGGTTTCTTCGGAAAGCATAAGGGTAACAAGGGCCCTAGCAATCGTAACTCGAGATGTTCTTGCAACTAAGCTATCCTAGCGTACTGGGAGAACAAAGATGTAACCAGTAGGGAGCGTGTTTGACTTTTGCTTGGCAAGACCTTGGGGCATAACTGTCAAAACTTGTTCTGGTACCTGTAGTCTATCCAAATAGTGGTCATGGAACAACTAGTGGTACAATAAAATGATGATAAATAAACTTTATCTACTTGCAAGCAAAAGGTGATTAGCCAAAACAAAAAACCCATAAATATTCTACATATTTCATTGGTCATTGATCAACTAATCATACATACTCATTGACCATTTTAAAATTTGTGACCCAAATAGTCTGTATACTGCAGGCTGGCCTTGTGATAAATTAATGTAAAAGATATTTATTAATAAATTAACTTGTGCAACAACAAATCGTCTAATAAAGAACGATTTCATTTAAGTGATCGATAAATACACATTTTAATCCGATAAAGATACACTCTTTTTATTTTTACACCAGTGATCTCATTTTATAGTTCATTATTTACTGTTGATCAAACATAAAGATTTGTCTTTATCATCATTTATCATTTTCCTTTTGTTTACCTTTTTAATGTTGTCATATATTGAGTCGTTCTAATATATCAGGTGTTAAAAATAGTATCACTAAATAAACACAATAGAATCTGGATATTGCAACACAACTTTGAGTTTTGTTATTTATAGTATTTTTGACCCAACTTAATTGTCAAATGCGACTAATTGAAAGATTAATAACTCAAATGGTATATTTCATTTATCACAGGCCATACGGCATTTACAGCTCAAATGTATATAAGAAACTATTCCCCAACTAGGGTTTTTCAGTGTAAGTAAAAGACTACAAAAATCTAAGAGATAACAAAGATTTGTTAAGATAAGACATTAGAAAATATTCTCAGCAACAGAAGTGCTGGAATGCAGCAACCGAAAGATACAACAATTCAACAACCTAAGATGAGCCACTCACGGCTCCTTTACTCCTTTACCCGTACGGCCGTACGGCACTTTTGATAGCGTAAGCCCTACGGCTCCTTTACACGCCCCTGCAAGATGGCAGTTCCGTCGGAAAGACCAATCTTGGATCTAAGTAAGAGATAGCGGTCTTTGGGTAGAGGTTTTGTAAGAGCATCCGCAAGTTGATTTTGAGTTGACACATGCACAACACGGAGAATACCCGCAGCAACCTTCTCTCGAACGAAATGGTAGTCAAGAGCAATATGTTTCATGCGACTGTGAAATACTGGATTGGCACATAGATAGGTATCACTCAAATTGTCACAGTGAATGGTTGGTGTGGCCGAAAGGGAGACACCAAGCTCAGAGAGCAGATTTGAAACCCAAGTTACCTCAGCAGCAGCAGACGCAACAGCACGATATTCAGCTTCAGTAGACGAACGAGCAATTGTACGTTGCTTTTTAGAACACCAAGAAATGGGATTAGTATCGAGGAAAAGGACAAAGGCAGTGGTGGATCGATAAGAGTCATGGTCGCCAGCCCAATCAGCATCAGAGAACATCCGAAGAGACAATGGTTGGGTGCGTTGAAGCGTAAGACCAAAATGTAACGTATGTTTGAGATACCGTAGCAAACGCTTAGCAGCAGTCCAGTGTGTCTGGGTAGGAGAGTGCATAAATTGGGCAAGTTTGTTCACATCAAATGCAATATCCGGGCGGGTGAGCTGGAGATACTGGAGCGCACCCACTAGGCTCCGAAATTGCGTGGCATCCGCAGAAGGAGTACCATCATGGAGAGTCAAGCTGCTGGTGGAAGACATGGGAGTGACTGCGTCCTTGACGCCAGTAAGGTGAAACTTATCAAGCAAGTCGCGAATATACTTACTCTGACATAAGAAGAGACCAGTAGTAGTGAAGACTGCCTCAATACCCAAGAAGTAGCTAAGCGGACCAAGTTCCTTGAGAGAAAACCGTGAGCCAAGGGATGCAACAAACTGCCGAATTGAATTAGGACAATTGCCTGTGACAAGTAAGTCATCAACGTACACAAGGAAATAGATAACAGTAGAGCCGCAACGATAGATAAAAAGAGAAGTATCAGACTTAGAGTTAGAGAAACCATAGCGTAGGAGAAATTGTTTTAACTCAGTATACCACGCCCGAGGGGCTTGCTTCAACCCATAGAGCGCTCGCCGCAAGTGACACACATGATTTGGATTTTTGGGGTCGCGAAAACCGGGAGGTTGAATTCACAGTTGCCTACTAAACTGCACAAAAATAATTTTCCGTCTTGGAAGGCTCAATTCGATGCCTTACTGTTTGGATATGATTTGATGGGATATCTGGATGAAAGCAAACCTTGCCCATCCAAATTTGTGACTGATAAGGACGGTGTCTCAACACCTAATCCAGATTTCGCTATCTGGACTAGGCAGGACAAGATGCTGCTACATGCAATTCTTGCGTCTGTTTCAGAGACTGTGGTACCTCTGATAGCCACAGCTAATTCATCTCGTGATGCTTGGACGAAACTGCATAAGCTTTATGCCAACAAGTCTCGTTCACGCATCATGAACCTCAAAGAAAAACTTACCAACATCTCATGTGATACTCAGCCTGTTGCTGATTATCTTCAAACAATCAAAGGCATTGCAGATGAACTGACCCTTGCTGACACTCATCTCAGTGACGATGATCTGACCATCTTTGCTCTTAACGGTCTTGGTAGCAGCTTCAAGGATATTGCAGCAGCTATCCGTGCTCGTGACTCTCCTATCACTTTTGAGGAGTTGCATGACAAGTTGGTGGAACATGAAACATTCCTCAAACGAGAAGAGTCTCGTCATAGTACTCCTGTTACTGTTAACACTACTCAAACAAAGCCCGGTCGTGGTGGTCACAATGGCGGGTATTCAGGTGCACGGCATGGTGGAAATCGTCCTTACCCTGGCAAGCACAGCTCGCTCCAGCAGGGTGCTCAACCGAGCTCTCCTGGCGGACATCCGCCCTCCAACAATGTTCGCTCCTCTCGGCAGTCTTCTCAATCCGGTGTGGTCTGTCAATTTTGTTACAAGCGTGGTCATACAGCACGTCAGTGCTATTCTCTAAAGCGGTCTATGCAGCAACCCGAACTTAATCACACCACCTCTGGGACTCTCAAACCTGACTGGATCTTGGATTCTGGAGCCTCTCATCATGTGACTAATGACCTCAACAATCTTACTCTTCACCAGCCCTATGAAGGTCCCGATGATGTCTTACTCGGTGATGAGTCTAGCCTCAACATCACAAATACTGGTTCTTCTGTTGTCTCAGCTTCTTCTAAACCTTTTCTTCTATCGGATGTTTTGCATGTTCCTTCTCTTAATAAAAATTTAATTTCCGTTTCCAAGTTTTGCCAACACAATAATACCTCCATTGAATTTTTTCCGTTTTCTTTTGTTGTCAAGGATCTCACCACGGGGGCGCAGCTTGCTCACGGACGGACCAAGGGTGATGTATACGAGTGGAGCATTGCTCTTCCCAAAGCCGCCGCTACCACTCTGTCCGAACACCACTCCTCCAAATGCATCCACGCTAGCACCATCTCGGATATGTCTACTTGGCATCAACGCCTTGGTCATTCATCCCTGCGTGTGTTTCAGTTTCTTAGTCAAAATAATAATCTTGATGTATCTTCTCGAGATTCGCTTAAACGTTTTGTTTGTGGGTCTTGTCTCAATAATAAGAGTCATAAACTCCCCTTTCATCGATCGACGGTTGAAAGTCGTGGTCCTCTGGATGTAGTGTACTCTGATGTATGGGGTCCTTCCCCGGTTGACTCAGTGGATGGTTTTCGTTATTATGTTTTATTTATTGATTATTTCACCAAGTATGTCTGGTTATTTCCCATGGCTCGAAAATCTGACGTTGCCACTGTTATACCAAAATATAAACGCATGGTTGAAAAATTTTTCAGTCGCCCTCTTATCACACTTTATACTGATGGTGGTACGGAATATAAAAGTCTTAAACATTTTTTTGCATCTGAAGGTGTTCAACATTGCATTTCCCCCCCATATACTCCAGAACATGTTGGCTCTGCCGAACGTAAACATCGCCATGTTGTTGAAACTGGGCTTGCTCTCCTTCATCATGCTTCTCTCCCTGCCAAGTTCTGGTCCTATGCGTTTTTAACTGCCGTCTATCTCATCAATCGTCTCCATACCCCTGTTCTTCATAATTCCTCCCCGTATGAGTCTCTTTTCTCCAAGCCGCCCAATTATCACGTGTTACGAGTGTTTGGATGTTTGTGCTACCCGTGGCTTCGGCCGTACACTAACCATAAACTTGAACCTCGCTCTGATACCATGAAAGATTAATAACTCAAATGGTATATTTCATTTATCACAGGCCATACGGCATTTACAGCTCAAATGTATATAAGAAACTATTCCCCAACTAGGGTTTTTCAGTGTAAGTAAAAGACTACAAAAATCTAAGAGATAACAAAGATTTGTTAAGATAAGACATTAGAAAATATTCTCAGCAACAGAAGTGCTGGAATGCAGCGACCGAAAGATACAACAATTCAACAACCTAAGATGAGCCACTCACGGCTCCTTTACTCCTTTACCCGTACGGCACTTTTGATAGCGTAAGCCCTACGGCTCCTTTACACTAATGCTTATTATTCATGTTAACTACAGTTGATTATTTTAACAAAGCATTAGGGTCAAATTCGAGCACTCAGTAAAAGTGAATACACATTTGGAGATCCTTCTTATGTATTAACGGTATAAAAAGTTGACATTATAATATCGGAACTATGCGATCGTGATCTTATGCGAACATAAGTGAATATAACCTATGCAAAAAAAAAAAAAAAAAAAAACGTTCACGATGGCTTCCGCATTTGCGCATAGTCCGGAGAGAGACCGGATACCTTTGCGATCTAATGTATGCAATCTTATCCTACACTTTTTGCAAGAGGCTGTTTCAGCAGCTCGAACCCGTGACTTTAAATTTACAAAGCAACAATCTTAGCAGTTGCTCCAATACCCGCTCTGAAATGCCTCTTTCAGCGTCTCCCTCGTGAATCTAACGAGAAGTAAAAGAATCTGTCAGGGAGTTCAAATCTGGAATCATGCGTATATCTTACAACTGAGGAGTTCCCAGTAATGCTATATACTGTTGGTTTGTTTGGCATATCATTCAGCATGCTGCATGCAGATGAAGATGATAAACGAGCAGTACGCACAGGAAGATTATAACACTTCACTAACAAATAATAAGCTTCTTACATCCACCAAATACAAGTTTGATGTGTTCCATAATTTACAAATTCAAACCTTAATCAGGTTCAAACAAGAATCCAACTACAGGAATCAAAGGCCTATCAACACGAATGTATGAAGGGCGAGCCGAATAGGAGAGGAAATACAGCCAGTCTTTTGAACAGAGACTAAGTAGTGTCTATTGAGCTATATGACCCAAAACCAGGAAACAATGGAACCAATAGCCAGACCAATGACTATAAACAAAACAAGAACTATCCCAGAGGTCTCTGCATTCTGCAACTGCACTGTTTTTGGACCCAAAATCAGTAATACGCTGGTGAGATACCCATTAGTCAGACCCAATAGACAGGTTAAGATTGTAACTGGAATTTCTGTTCTGAAAAACTTGGGGCCGTGCAAACATCCGTAAAAAAGAGGTAAAAAGAGCAGTCTTGCGTAGCAGGCGCTTATCCCAACTTTTGGATTCTCGAGCACATAAAATGACGTCAAACACTTGCCGACCAGGTCGAACACATTGTAGCCAGTAATCAAGATGATTGGATACCAGTCCTTAAGGATCTGAGAGTGCACATCCTCCGTTATATACCCAGGAAAGATACATAATGTCACTACGTATATTATGAGGATGCCAAATCCATACCATTTGACAGTTCCAACAACGTGCCACAAGGTTGAGCTCCATAATCCCTTGGACAAATCACCTTTTTCTTCTTTCTCCTCTTCCACTGCTTGAGCTTTCAATTCATTGTAGTATTTAATAACTGGGAGGTTATGTGCTACGTTATAAAAGACGATGCATGCAATCATCACAGCAATGCTGACAATGAAATAGAGATTTGCACTCTTTCTGAGCCCTGCAGCATCTTGTGGATATACAGCTTTGGTAAAAATCCTCAGGAAAGACACAATGACCCCTGTATACCACAGTAAGGTTCAGTTATCTCTTTGCATACCCAGTTCTCCTTGGATTAAAAGAAAAAATGTATACATTGACAAAAGCTTCTAAACTTATGTTTACAGCCATAGGAAACACAAAGAATGGAACTTGCTAAAGGTACAATGAAGCTGCACGTTTCAGGTACATGCACAAAGATAGCTGGAAAGGAGCTCACAAGTTCCAGTTAGATGACTGGTTTCATTAACTAAGTCGATTGCAGGAAGTACAAGAAAGAGAGAATTATCTTGTTACAAAGGTGATATTTTGTAGATTGATTGAACCATCAACAGCAACTACAATGAAATATCTAAACTTCCCATACCAAGAGTGATGAAACAACAGTAACGCATTATGCAAGAGATAAAGCGATAATTTTGTCGAGCCCTTGTCTATGAACTCCTTTGTTGAATATAACATGATAGTCCTATAGGGGATATCAGCTGCCTGAACTTATGACAAATGGACTATCAGAACTTGGTTGTACACCACGGTGTAGGAAAACAAAGATGACACTAATTCAGAGACAAATTTAAAACAACACAAATGCATGTGCCGGTAACTGCTTTTTACACGTAGAAGCAAAATTAAGACCACCTTTATCAAGAAAAGTATTAAACAGATCATAAAACCAGGAACAGAGTTACTAAGTTATGTGCACAAACATTACCCTGTAAACAATTTGCTAAACTAACCTAAAAAAGGATTCAAAGTTCCTCATCAAGATTCCATAAAACGCAAAGATCATGTTACAATAGCTTTAAGTACAAACCGAGCAAGTCTATTGTCACAAAACTTATCATCGGCAGCATAAGGGACTAGCACCGTTAAGTAAAACTGTAACCAAAACCAGCTCTACTGCAGCATATCCACTGCCCAATGACACAAGCATCCAAGTTTTCCCATCCACAAAAACACACTCTAGAATAAGCAATCAACCTAAAAATCTTACTAATCATTCACAGAACCACCATCCCGAAGCCTCAACTCCTCTGACAAATATAACTCTGCTTTCACTATTGAGCCATATCTAGCTCCAGCTACATGATATTTGTTTTTTCTACTTTTCAAGTTTGCACCTTATAATCATGATAGTCAAACTATGACAACCCATCAACCAATTTGACCGCGGATACAAAAAGAATACATCTTTACTTATCAATGGAATAAGTGAAAAAATTGGGGCAGTAAATTACCTGAAGCAGCAGTGCCAGCAACCACAGCCTGCATATACCTATCAGGCAATTCACCAGCATTACCCACAATGCCACCTTGAACCAAAGCATCAGCAATTCCACAAAGAGCCACTAAAAACACAGTCACATAGTACCCTTCATAAATCCCAATTCTACCCTTCACATACCACACATCCATCAAAGGAACCACTAGCAAAGCCACAGAAAAAAGCACCAACCCCACATTAATCCTCACAAAAGAGCTCGATTTGTGCTCGAAAGCAATGATCAATACCAAGCAGATCAATCCTATCACCATATAAACTATGGCGAATACCCTGTCTACTGGGGTATCTGGGTAAAGGTAGCTGAAGTAATCAACGGCCGTGATGAATGCGTTCCATGGGAGGAGATAACCTGTTCCTAAAGTGAAGTAAATTATGTAAGCTAAGTTGAAGGAATCTTTTGGGATTTTTGGGTGGGTTAATGGTGACTTGGGGATTAGAAAAGTTGACGCCGAGTCGTCATTTGTCTCACCTGACATGAGCGCGGTGGCGGCGACGCCGGTGTCGGTGAAGGCCATGTTAGGGAGGGAAGAGGGCGGGGACGGGGTTGTTGGGCTTTGAATCTGGGAGGAAACCTTCGTTATTGTAAGGAAGACGATAAAGCAAATTGCGTAAAGAACATAGCACCACTAATCATGTCGGATTATATCGTGTAGATCTATAGTTTATTGGATTGTGACGATGTTGCGTAGATCTTATACATTTTTTGTAGATTATTCAAATAACTATGCTGTAAATTTAGCAATTTATTTTAAAGTTTATCAGATATCGTAGAAAAAGGAATTAGAAGAATATAAGTGTCATTTTTTATATTTCGGATTTTTCACTTTAGGCATCGTGTATATATCTAGTTTTACGGTTTTTTGGTTATTTCTTATTTATTCTCATCAGTTTTTGCTGAACATGACTTCCGGTTCTTTGTCAATATGAGAAGATCCGAACCGCATTATTGAGAGAAGACTTCCTCGATTCAACCTCTGTTATATAGTCTGATTCAAATTATTTCAATAACAACTCAACTGAGTAGGAAAAAATGCCGCGATGCAGATTAGTTAAGTTAAAAGTCCACCGACAATCATTATTTGTTTTTTTATTATATGTATATGCAGGTACATATAGAGCCGGATGTATCGCTGGAAACGAACGATCTATCTTTTGGGATGGAGATATTGTTCGCCTGCCTCTCACCCTCTCCAAACTCTAGCTATAACTTTTGTTGCTGTTGGGTATATATTGTTTTTAAAAGTTCATCGACAAGTATTGACTTCCCTTGTTGACTTCTTGAATCGTGTAGTATGAAATATTTCTGAAATAACAAATATTAACATGTGCATCGCGATCTCATTATCCAAAGCAATTGCCAAGACTGAGAGGTCACTAGCATAAACTTTTTCCACAATTCAAGTGATAATAGATTTTAGCTACCCATGTGATAATAGTTTATTTTAGTTGTAGCCTCATTTTTTATTTTTTTTGTTAAAAAGAATTGTTATTGGTTGGTTGTAGAAATTAAAATGTGTCCTCCTCACATTTGTTATTGTTTTAGAAAAAGCTACCATAGTACAGTTCCGTCGGTAATCACACTGAAATATTTCAAATAAAAGGTTACATGTTCGAACCAAAACACGCACAACGTGGGTGCAAGAGTGTTATCTGAATCAGTAATGGCTTAGCCATTGTATTCGGCCTAATAGAATTAAAAGATTGCTGATTCAGTTTGCAGTAGGCACCTTGTGTAACCACATCTTATCAATCTAAAAGATTGTTGAATTTCTGATCTACATCTTCCACGTGACTCTATGGACTGGATTATTAAGAGATCCGAGTCCAGAAATTTAACATTTTCTAACTAAAAATTAAATTAGCCTGGATGTTCCATAGATCAACCAATAAAACGGTTTTATGTTAGGATATGTTGGGTATGTGTTGTAGTGTCATAAATTTTGATAACCTTATGCTAATCGAATGACTTCGTGCACACTGTTTAAGACAGTGTTATCAATTTTAGTTATGCTTCAATAATTACTTCCACTTGGAGAAAGATGTTTCAAATTAGAGATTACCTGTACATTTTCATTCCTATTTTGAGTGGTTTGTTCAAATTTGGTAGACCGAGAACTGAAGACGTGTCCTATTTTTGAGTGGTGGTTCAAATTTGGAACTTATTAATGAAGTCGATATTTATTGTTCATTTAACTGTTAAGTTTTCGTGCTTTGCTTGGGAAATAAGGAGTACAAAGTAATGGCTTAGCCATTGTATTCGGCCTAATAGAATTAAAAGGTTGCTGATTCAGTTTGCAGTAGACACCTTGTGTAACCACATCTTATCAATCTAAAAGATTGTTGAATTTCTGATCTACATCTTCCACGTGACTCTATGGACTGGATTATTAAGAGATCCGAGTCCAGAAATTTAACATTTTCTAACTAAAAATTAAATTAGCCTGGATGTTCCATAGATCAACCAATAAAACGGTTTTAGGTTAGGATATGTTGGGTATGTGTTGTAGTGTCATAAATTTTGATAACCTTATGCTAATCGAATGACTTCGTGCACACTGTTTAAGACAGTGTTATCAATTTTAGTTATGCTTCAATAATTACTTCCACTTGGAGAAAGATGTTTCAAATTAGAGATTACCTGTACATTTTCTTTCCTATTTTGAGTGGTTTGTTCAAATTTGGTAGACCGAGAACTGAAGACGTGTCCTATTTTTGAGTGGTGGTTCAAATTTGGAACTTATTAATGAAGTCGATATTTATTGTTCATTTAACTGTTAAGATTTCGTGCTTTGCTTGGGAAATAAGGAGTACAAAGTAAATAACCTCTCGTTTACACCATTTAGCTGGACTACTAGTTGCTCCATGAACACAACAAAATTATTGCTTCATTATAAGTCGAGAGCACCTAGCTGTCAACTTCTGTAAACTTCTTTGCTGTTCTTTCCCTGAACTGTGTTGAAATATTATATTAATTTGATTTCAGTATAATTAATCAAACTATTTTTTTAGATAGGAGTAACTGTCTTTCTTCTTTCAGATTTTATCATATTCAACATTCATTGTAGTCTATTTCAACTTATTTTTATTGCCTCGTAAATTAAGTTAAAAATTATGCATCCAGAAATATTCTGCTCTTCTTGTATCTGGTCTCAAATGATGCTCAAATGACAACGATATTTCTCTTTTTTTTTCTGTACACAAATAATATTGACTGAACAATTTATAATTTTATGTTTAAACATCTACGTCGTGGTCTCATTGTCCAAAGCAATGACCGATGAGAGTGTGTAAAAGGATGAACAAATATGTTTCAAATGAGCAAATTGCACAAGGCAGATTTTAGGAAAATTTTAGTTATGCTTCAATAATTACTTCCACTTGGAGAAAGATGTTTCAAATTAGAGATTACGTGTACATTTTCTTTCCTATTTTGAGTGGTTTGTTCAAATTTGGTAGACCGAGAACTGAAGACGTGTCCTATTTTTGAGTGGTGGTTCAAATTTGGAACTTATTAATGAAGTCGATATTTATTGTTCATTTAACGGTTAAGATTTCGTCCTTTGCTTGGGAAATAAGTACAAAGTGAAGAGAATTAGAGAAGAGGAAAATAGTAGAAAGAAGAGGAATGCAAATAGTACAGACACATAATTGAAGAAGAATCAAGGTATTATTGGATTCTTTCTTTTGAGTAAAAAACTACAACTAGTCTACTATATACACAAGAAAGGAAGAAGGTCTACCCTTTTACAACGGCTACTTTTGTATCTAACGGCTCTATGTACGGCTATACAACATATGTATAGTATACTTTTCTACACTCCCCCTCAAACTTAGTGCATAACCATATGCAACTAAGTTTGTACCAACTAAGTTTGAACTATGTATGCTTCATTATTTAGTAAAGTCTTCGATAGAACTTCAGCCATCTTTCTTTTAACTCTTTTCTCCTCTTTCCATGGTTACCCTTCAATTGTTGAATTCTTTACGCCGCTGGATAAGTACCTGCCATTGTTGAATTCTTTATGTCACCGGATAGGTACCTGCACAAAACATTAGTATTGCCTCCAATCATTGGTACCACCTGCAAAAGATATTCCTGCAAAAAAATATATTTTCCATCCCTGCAAAATAAAGATTAGTGATAAAACAGATTCCTGCAATCAAATAGGATCACCTGCAGTTAATAAATCTTCCTTTGATGGAAGATCTTGAAAAAAATTTGTTAGTACAAAGAACAAGAATAAGATTCACAAAGTGCAAAATGTATTGTAATATAAGAAACGACTCTGAGGACGGATGTGAAATAAATTGTTTACAATCAGATACTCAATCCTTGAATGCAGCAAATATATCACCACAAGGCTAACAATTAGTGTGAAAGGTATTTATAACAGCAAATAATCCTTAACTTATTATATACTTAGACCTACAAATAAAGAAGAGCTAAACCAAATATAAGGAGGAAGAAAGGATAAATTTAAAATACCATCATGCAAACTGTAATAATATGTAAGGTTGGAAACATTTGAGCAGCTAAAGACACAACAACTTCAGAGGACATACTAGTATAGCTTTTAACATTCCGAAGATTATAATGTGAACGTTAGACATTTATGATATATATCAGAATTAAAACAAGATTTTTCATAATCACACTACTACTACTATTATTATTATTATTATTATTATTATTATTATTATTATTATTATTATTATTATTATTATTATTATTATTATTATTATTATTTTTCTAATCAAATATAGGGGCAGGAAATGCTACTGTCAACACAAATTGGTGTTTAGGAAACATATCTCATAAGTGATATAAAGACTATGCATGGCACCAGGAATAATTAAGAAGATTTCAGTTTTGCAGCTAAGGCTCTTCTAGCCTAATTCATAAATGACTCAGAAGAATTCATGTCTATGACTCAGAGGAATAATTCAAGATCATTCGTGTTCATAGCTCAGAGGGACTCTTGTCCATTCAAATAATATTGGTAACATTAAACTGGATGCCAAGACAATTGCCCTATATCAATATGTAAGATGCTTCCAAAAAACAGCCTTATCACCATATTTCACTTGATATATTTATATATTATTTTCACAAACCTTTTACTTAACACATTTACCATTGAAATCAGATCATAAACACTTAGTCACCCTTAACTGAGTAGAGAATTCATGAAGATCAACTATATCACTTGAAATTCCATGTAAATAGACTAAGTAGACTAAGTAGACTAAGTAGACAGTAGGTATATGTTGTTCTTGTAATATTGTTACCGTTGGAGTTACAGAAGTATACTTCTCCTTTTTGGTGTCGTGACCCCAAAATATGACCGTTACCTTCCGTTAGACATATATATACTGAGCTCCAATACTGTAAATTCTAAGGTGGAACATTTATTAAAAGTTCTTCGCATTTATTCCAGTTCATATTTCTTGATAATCATAAAGCGATAGTAGCCCTCAAAACAGTCAACGTTTGTGTCAAACAATTACCAGCAGCCCTTTTAGCACAACAATAAACACACAGATGCACGACATCCATCCATATATATCGACCATAATCATTTAAAAATATATGCACCAGAGATAACTTAGAACGAGATCAAGAGTATTTATTCTATTCAGTGAGCTAAATGGTACAGTAACTAATTGAAGCGATCGTGCAAATTAAATAGAGAGAAGAAGATACTAGTTTTTTTTGGGCCAGCAGGATGATTCAGAAAGCTTGGAGCTTTGATCCTGCCATGAACCTTTGATCTTTCTCTTCCCAGGAGTCTTGGATTTGTAAGCGGGGATTCAGTAATCAGACAGTAGTTCCTGGACTCTTTGCTGCTGCAAACATTTCTGATCAAGTTTTCCCCCCACAAATAATTGAATAATCTGGAAAGGGGGCTACAAAATCAAGAGAAAGAACTATAAAGCAGCAAGATCGTTCTGCTTTAATTGATATAACCAATGATTCACCGATTGGTTGAGCTTGCCACGGTGAAACTGGAAACCCCATTATCAAATATGTCCATGATCTGTGAAACTGGAAACCCCATTATCAAATATGTCCAAGATCTGGGGAGGCACTTTCAAGAGGTCAGGTAAAGACTCTGTTGCAGAAAGTAGAACAAGAGTCGTATAAGTTCACAACGATTCTGAGGCCTTTTCTTCGTCTTGAAGGCCAAAGTTTGGATTCTCCAATAGGTCTTTTTGCTCCTACCACAGCAAACACCCCTCACATCAGCAGTAACCCTCCTGTGATTGGATCTGTCAACTCCATTGGATTGTTCAACAAGCTTAACCCATTGATACATCTCCTTATGTCTTCAAGAAGTGCGTGCTCCAGCTCGGACTGCAGCGTCATCAAATCTTGAGAAAGGCTAGGAATTTTAGAGATCACTTGCAACCTTTGTTCAAGTACCTTAGATGGCTGAAACAGAGAAATAGATACACAAAGTGGAAAACATCACAGGTTATGCCCAGAAATCTCTTGCACTTGAGAAACACTTGCCTATAACATAATGTTAATCATAACACATGCTCCTCCTCAAGGAATAACTGGGCACAACATTCTTTATAAATGAAACATATATACTGAATCTCAAAGTACCAGGACTGATGTACAAACATACATTTGACGTGAGCATTGACGCAAAGACCTTGAGGGAGAAACTTTAAGGAATAGATTGTATTAACTAGAATGTCCGAAAAAATGAGAACAATTTTCTTTCTAACACATGTAAAGAAACATTCTTTGTGAAAAATCGTGCTATACAATCGAAGTTTGTTCTGGTTAATATAGACTCAAGAATAACCAGGGTGAACATTCTGAGATTAATGCCATGTTCCTGAAACAATTGAAGATCCCATGATCTTCTCGGAGGAATTTGTGAAAACTGGTGTAGTTGATAGCCCATTGAAAGAGAAATTTCGAATAGAGACAAAGATTTTTCTTTCAACAGATTCAAATAAAGATTTCAACTACAAAGATTTTTCTTTGTAGCCAAGGCTCTTTATAGCCCATTCTATGAGAAGATTTCAGTTTATAACCAAGGCTCTTCATAGCCTCTTAGAGGAGAAGATTTCGGCCAGAGACCAAGGCTCTTCATAGCCAATAGGAAAGATTTCGGCTTTAATAGCCAAGGCTCTTCATAGCCAATAGAGAAGATTTTGGCTTTAATAGCCAAGGCTCTTCATAGCCTCGTGGAAGATTTTGACACAATGGTCTGAAGAAATAGCTCTACGGCTTTCGAAGAAATAGTTCAAGATTTTTTATTTTTGTTGAAAGAATCTGAATGCGGTATTGTCTTCACAGACTCTTCACCATTTTCTTTGAGCTCATGGCTCTGGAAAAGATTCTGGCACTATGCCAAGGCTCTTCATAGCCTCTTAAATGAGAAGATTTCTGTCAAAGACCAAGGCTCTTCATAACCAATTGAAACAGAAATTTGAAAACCTTGATAGCTATGAATATGGTAAGAAGCTTGTCAGTCAATGAGAGATCAAATAGAGGTATTAAGGATCTTAGCAGCATGACCTAAAGATCAGCTACTCAACATTGGTGCAGCTCGCCAGCATGCATAAAGAAATGTTTTAAAGAAACAAGATAAATATTGTCCTGCATGCAAGACCAAAAGAAGAAAATAAACAAAATAACTTCACGTTTTCATACCAACACAGATTTTTCATTTCTTTCTGACAGCGATGATGAGAAAGCAGTAGAAGAACTACTCTCACAGGCAGCAGACTGTGCTGTCCTAGAACAAATTGCAACAATAAATTGCTCAGGGTTTACCGATTATGTCTTACCAACTCAGCTTGAAACACGGTTTCACCAGCTCAAATCTTTTCCATCAGTGGCCTCAAAACCATGGATTTGAAGGAGGGTTTTGATGAGAATTTAGAATCAAGGGTTACTTCGAAAAATAAAAACAAAGGGGGTTTCTGGAAAAGATGAGATTTTTATCAATTCTGTGAGGAATTCAAATGGGAAAAGGCGTTGAAAGAGAATAGGAGAACCCCTGATGAGGAAAATAACATTGGCCTCTCTGTGATTTCAAAAACTTGGAAGAATAGTGATTTTTTTTTGGAAGAGAGAAGAAGCAATGGCTAATAGATTAAGTAAGAGGAAAGAGGATCTGAAGGAAAAACAAACCAAAGATTAAGATAAAAATTAAACCCAGAAACTGTAGCTTAAAAGTAGATATCTATTCCGTGTATATTCAAATGATGAAGGGAACTGAGTTTAAATTCAAGAGTTGAGAAGAAGATAAGCACATTTTTTTAGAGCCAGAGGCTCAAATTTTCTACTAGGTAAAAACCAGATATTAGACAAGAAGACTAGATAAATGGTAAAAGAAGAACTGTTTGACAGGAATAACTGTTATGCCTTGATGTGAAATTGTAGAAAATGGTGTAAGGCATTAAGAGAGTGTTGTCAAATACACCACTTCCTCTGGCAGACAAACCGAGACTTTCAAGACAAGAATTATTACACTTGTCCTTTTCTTTTGTGCGTTGGAGAAAGCTGAGAAAATATTTTAAGAATTGTACTGAAGCTTCTCACCTATTGTCTTCCCAAGAATACTTTAACAAAATAGAAAAAGGAAAAGAAATATATATATTATAAATCTTTTCTTGCTAGTGGGAATAAAATAATACAGTTGTATTGCTTTGTTAGCTGTATCGCAATTTTGCTTAATAAGGAGATCACGTGGTCCTTTGGATACCACATGTAAAATCCCTTTAAAAAAAGAATATTTGCAAACATATGTAAAGTAGAGTCTTCTTCTCCATATGAGAGATTCTCTTCTCCAGGTTGTCTTCTTCTTACATAGAAATCTCTGCAACTTCCACAGAAAGATGAAGATGGAAGACACCCGTAATATTGGCCTCCGTTTTTTTCAAACCTTGGCTCTGATACCATGAAGAGAATTAGAGAAGAGGAAAATAGTAGAAAGAAGAGGAATGCAAATAGTACAGACACATAATTGAAGAAGAATCAAGGTATTATTGGATTCTTTCTTTTGAGTAAAAAACTACAACTAGCCTACTATATATACAAAAAAGGAAGAAGGTCTACCCTTTTACAACGGCTACTTTTGTATCTAACGGCTCTATGTACGGCTATACAACATATGTATAGTATACTTTTCTACACAAAGTAAATAACCTCTCGTTTACACCATTTAGCTTCTAGTTGGGCTACTAGTTGCTCCATGAACACAACAAAATTATTGCTTCATTCTAAGTCAAGAGCACCTAGCTGTCAACTTCTGTAAACTTCTTTGCTGTTCTTTCCCTGAACTGTGTTGAAATATTATATTAATTTGATTTCAATATAATTAATCAAACTATTTTTTTTGAGATAGGAGTCACTGTCTTTTTCTTCTTTCAGATTTTATCATATTCAACATTCATTGTAGTCTATTTCAACTTATTTTTATTGCCTCGTAAATTAAGTTAAAAATTATGCATCCAGAAATATTCTGCTCTTCTTGTATCTGGTGTCAAATGATGCTCAAATGACAACGATATTTCTCTTTTTTTTTTCTGTACACAAATAATATTGACTGAACAATTTATAATTTTATGTTTAAACATCTACGTCGTGGTCTCATTGTCCAAAGCAATGACCGATGAGAGTGTGTAAAAGAATGAACAAATATGTTTCAAATGAGCAAATTGCACAAGGCAGATTTCAGGAAAATTTTTCTTCGTATCCATTTACACTTGTATTCCTATGCTTTATACAATGGTGTCTATTCTAATAAAAGGAAACCTACTTAATGACAAATCAATGTATAATCTTTACCATATACATATACAATTAAATCCCTACAATTACGTGACTAATTAATCCCCTTAATTAGATATTCTAATACTCTCCCTCAAGTTGAACAGTGGGGTCAACAATGTTCAACTTGCACAGCACATCTTCAAACTTTCGCCCGTTAATTGCCTTGATCAAAATATCTGCTAACTGATCCTCTGATCTGACAAACGATAGCTCAATCACCCCTCCTTCCAACTTCTCTTTGATGAAGTGCCGTTCAATCTTGATGTGCTTGGTCCGATCATGCTGGACAGGATTCTCAGATATTCTGATAGATGCTTTATTGTCACACCGCAATGGTATGGGCAGATTTACAGACAGAACAATGTCTCTGAACAACTTCTGGATCCACAGTACCTCAGTTGTTCCTTTGGTGATTCCTCGGAAATCTCCCTCGGCACTTGACAACGACACAACTTTCTGCTTCTTACTTCTCCATGTCACCACGTTACCGTCTACAAGTGTAAAATATCCTGAGGTAAATTTTTGATCTACTAGATTGTCAGCCCAGTCAGCGTCAGTATAAGCCTGAATCTCCAAGTGTCTGTTATTCTTAAACACAATACCTCTTCCCGCGGTATGCTTCAAGTACCTCAAGATACGCATAACTGCTTCGGTGTTCTTGTGGACTATGCATGAACTGACTCACCACTCCTACTACATAGGCAATGTCTGGATGTGCGTGCAACAAATAAATCAGTTTGCCCACCAACCTCTGATATTGTCTTTTATCGGCCGATGCTGCTCATTCGACAACTGTTAGCTTATGATTTACAACCATAGGGGCATCACAGAGCTTACAGTCAAGCATTCCCACTTCTGTAAGTAGATCAAGAATGTATTTTCTTTGTGATATGTAGATCCCAGCCTTTGACCTCAACACCTCAATTCCGAGGAAGTATTTGAGCTTTCCAAGATCCTTCATTTCAAACTTGGTGAATAAGTGTTTCCGGAGGTGGGCAATCTCCTCCTCATCACTCCCTGTAATCACCATATCATCAACATATATTATTAAGCAAGTTATCATACCTTGTCTCCGCTTGATGAACAATGTATGGTGAGCATTGCTTTGTCGATAACCATCTTGTCTCATGACCTCTGTGAATCTCCCAAACCATGCTCGGGGAGACTGTTTTAGCCCATACAAAGATCGTTTGATCTTGCAGACTTCTCCTGCCTTGAACCCTTTAGTTAACCCTGGGGGTGGATCCATATACACCTCCTCTTCCAACTTACCATGTAAGAAAGCATTTTTAACGTCGAACTGGTGGAGAGGCCAATTCTGAGTGATTGCAACAAAAAATAGCACTCTGATTGTATCTATTCGGACCACAGGTGAGAAGGTTTCTGAATAGTCAACACCATATGTCTGGGTATATCCTTTAGCTACTAATCCGGTCTTGTACCTTTCAACACTTCCATCCGCCTTGTATTTGATAGTAAAAATCCACCGGCACCCGACTGGTCTTTTTCCCGGAGGGAGAGTGCATTTCTCCTAAGTGTCATTCTTTTCGAGTGCATTCATTTCTATTTTCATAGCTTCTTTCCACATTGGATGGTCTTGAGCTTCTTCTATTGTCTTGGGTATCTTTTCTGAGCACAGAGATACAAAGAAGCCTCGAGCTAGATCTGATACTCCCTTCTGTTATACGTTGGCTAGATAACGTCCTGATTTGTCACCTGGTTTGGGGAATATCGTTCTGGTGGTACCCCTCTTCTAGCCCTGGGTGGTAAGACTTGCCCCTGTGGTTGCTCACTTAATGCTGGAGAAATTGGCTGGTCAATGTTGGAAGGGACATCTGCATGGGGGGGGGGGGTACATGAGTATCTGCGGAAGTATATGAGGTGCTGGGGACAAGGTTAGTGTCAGAGTCATTAACCGTAGAAATAGATTGTTCATTACACTTATACACCGAACCTAACGATAGCTTTTGCTGTCGTTGGGATATACTGGGTCCAGATGATGATTACACGTATTGCTTACCTCTGACATTTCATTCACCGGAAAGAGATCACTAACTGGTACTGGACGGTTAGACTGTACTCTGTTGAGGTCGTCAGTGCAGGCGGTGCCATCTACTTGCCGTGTTGGTACAAATTTCAGACCTGCAGATGGTGTCACCAACCAATCTAGGGTTCCATCATTTCCACTATCTAAGGTATAGGTCTCCCCCTGGACTCGAGATTGGGAAAGGTAGTAATATTCAGTTTCTAGGAAGGCACAATTCATGGTAATGTGAATTCGGTGGGTACGAGGGTTATAACAACAGTAGCCTTTCTGAGTAGTGGCATACCCTGCAAAGATACATTTTTCTGCACAAGGGTCAAATTTGATGTGTTCGTGTTTGGGAGTATGAATGAAGATCGAGCACCCAAACACTCGCGGAAGGAGAGTGAAGATGGGGGGATAACATGTTGGGTGGACAACATCTGTATGGGTGTTTGATAATTAAGGGTCTTTGATGGTAGGCGATTTATGAGATAGGTGTAGACACTGCCTCCGACCAGAAACTCATCGGGACCTTAGAATCCAACATCATAGCCTGAGTCATTTCCAGAATAGTATGATTACGACGCTCGACAACCCCATTTTGTTCAGGTGTGTGGGGACAAGTAGTTTGGTGGTCAATACCGTTATTTTGGACAAATTGTTGGAGATTTGAATCCATATATTCACCTCCGTTATCCGATCGGAGGATTTGAATTTTAGTTTCAAACTGAGTATGGATCATATGGTAAAATTGAGTGAATTTTTGATACACTTCAGATTTATGCTTGAGAATATACAACCACGTCATGCGTGAGAAGTCGTCAACAAATATCACATAGTATTGGAAACCAAAAGTAGTAATATATGGAGCTGGACCCCACACATCAGAATGAACTAAGGCAAACATACGATCAACCTGAGTATTATTGGATAAATAAGATGCCCGTGTTTGTTTTGCCCGAAGGCATGTGTCACAATGAAAAGTATCTGGTTTAGAACTAAACAAAGTAGGAAACAAGTGTTTTAAATAGTAGAATGATGGATGCCCTAACCGGCAATGCCACAACCATACTTGCCTTGTAGTCATCCCGGTGGCAAGATTAGACTGTCCCTGTTGCGCAACGATATCAACAAAGTACAGTCCTTGACGCTCAGTACCATGCTCAATGATCGCCCCGGAATGTCCTGTAAAAGGCAAAAATTAGCATATAGCATAACGACAAAGTCTAATTCTTTGGTAACATGACTAACAGACAACAATTTAGAGGACAAGGTAGGCACATATAGGCATTTTATGAGGGTAAGGGTAGGTGTTATAGAGATAGAGCCACCTCCTACAATAGGGATAATGTCTCCATTAGCATCGGCAACCGAGATTTTGTTTGGGGTTGTGGGTTCAAGGATATCCGAAAGGTCATGTGTCATGGTGTCTGTCGCACCACAATCAAGAATCCACTCGGACTTGGTGGGTTTGGTTCCGGTTTGAGATAGGTGGCACAGTGGTGAGGGTTTCAAGTTTGGCTGGACTGGGGCGAATCGCAGTTTTTGGAGGAATTGAGGACTGAACTGTTTGGTGGGTAAGGGCGCAGGTGTAATATTGAGTTGGCTAAGGGGCATCAGGTAAAATTTGTGACGGCTTAAATGGAATATTCTGGAACCTAGGTATTGCAGGTGAGCACTTTAAAACTTTAGGGGGAGGGGGGGCGGTCGCAATTTTGGGAAGCTGATGACTGGAAGTTATTATTCCATACTTATTAGGGACTGAACTCAACAATTTCAGAAAATAGATGGTATTTAAGGGTTGCATTAGGGTTAGAGGCATCTCCAACCCTTTTACCTCCCGCCACTTCTCCACTGTCTGCGCTTTCTTCCTCTTTCTCGCTGCTGGTTCCTTCCGCTATTACATGGGATGCTCTTCCTTTCTCCCTTTTCTTTTTCTTCCAGAATTCCTCCCACCAGTCGGGATACCCGTGTAATTTGAAGCAATTCTCCCGTGTATGTTCTTTGCATTTGTAGTTGGTGCACTCCTGCAATTTTTCATCTCCCCCACACTGTGATGCTTGAGCTGAGCGTGATGGAGTAGGTCCCTTCGGTTTGTGGTATTCTGTTGACCCTTTTGTTGTCAATCCCTATCCTACCCCAAGTGAAGACATCAGTTTTGATGGGGTTACGTTGAGCACTCCACTCTGTATCTCTGAACACCTTAGTTCATTATATGCAGTCTTAACTGATGGTCTAGGCTCTCTCTTAAGTATTTCCTTCTTCACATGTCTGTATTTTTCGTCAACTGCTAAAAGCAGTTGATAAAGCCTCTGTTCTTGAAGTTTTCTGGCGTAGGTTGCGATATCTGCTGGAGACTCCATGGGATTTGGGTCTAGTGTATCGATGGACATCCAAAGCCCCTGGAAATGATCTCAGAGGGCCTCCAAAGGTCTGTTGCCTTGCTTGATAGTGTAGCATTTTTTGTGTAAATCAAAAATTTGTAATGGCCATACGTCACCGCGAGTTCGTCCCATAGTGTTTTAGATGTGGAGTACCTGGACACGTTATTGACCAGGCTGTCATCTATGTTGTCAATCAACCAGGTAAAAACTAATCGATCTTCCTGTTCCCATGTAGGATATGCCGGATCAGATGGCAGGGGGGGTGGAGGGACCCTTGTTATGTGGGAGCTCTTTTCCCTGCCTCCAAGTGCGATTTTCATTACCCTGCTCCATAGGCTATAATTTGTTCTGGTTAGCTTGACCTTCAGGATCAGATTGGTGGCAGGTGCAGTGGATGGCATACTCAGACTTTGCTGTAAAAATTTGGCAAATTGTTCTGAAAAATCGAAATGGCCAGGGAGTTGGGGCTTATTTTCTGGACTTTCTTGATTTGTTCCTGAAGAACATGGAGTTTGTGACATGTTGTTGTGTTTGATTTGCAGATGCTCGTTGGATAAGAACATGATACGACCTTGTTCTGCTTCCAGCCAAGAAAGGTAAACTGAGGCAGTGATGATACTCATTCAGAGCCTCTTAGGACTCTGAGTAGGGCAGATACGATACTAGATCGCAAAGGAAAGGTAGATGCTTTGGCAATGATGATTGTGAATTCTGAGCTAACAATTCACAAACAAAAAACACTGGTTATGACTTGAGCAAAACCTGCTCTGGTACCATGCGTAAAAGGATGAACAAAGATGTTTCAAATGAGCAAATTGCACAAGGTAAATTTCAGGAAAAATTTTCTTCATATCCATTTACACTTGTATTCCTATGCTTTATACAATGGTGTCTATTCTAATAAAAGGAAACCTATTTAATGACATATCAATGTATAATCTTTACCATTTACATATACAATCAAATCCCTACAATTACGTGACTAATTAATCCCTTAATTAGGGATTCTAACAGAGAGGTCAGTAGCATAAAATTTTCCAGTGTTCCTATGCTGATAATAGATTAACAACAACAACATTGTCTTATTGCCTTAAAGGCTTTCTCTTATGGCAGGGTATGAAGACTTGGATGTAAGCGACCACACCCATGTGTTAGAAACACACATAGATTGCCTCCCGATGAACCATAATGAAAATTGCGTCAAGCTGTATCAATCAACTGCTACTTCACAATATAAGAAGCGCAGCCAATTTAGTGAGTCATTTTGCTTTACAACAACAAAATTACCCATTGCATTAGAGGCTCCTGTCTATGACGGGTATAAGGGGTCGGATGTACGCAACCATGCTCATGTGTCAGAAACACAACGAGGTTGTTTCTCGATGACCCATAATGAAAATTGCGTCAAGCCGTATCAAGTTAAGAAAAATTGTGTTACTGATTCCATTGGGAGTGGAAACGATACTGGTAATAGATTACTGTTATTATTATGACAAATGATATTTCTACAATCGAATAAAATTGCATCTTCCTCAAAAAAAAAAAATAAAAATGCGTCGACATTGACGACTAGCTTGATTCAGCGATCAAAGGGGAGCTTTAGCTTGCGTTTTCGTCTAAGCAAAGTTCCTGTGTATAATTTTCCTCAAAAAAAAAAAAGAAAAAAAAAGAGGCACATAGTATATGTAGACAAATAAACGCTCCATATACTTCATTCAAGAACAAGCTTGTTTGACTATCTATTTCGTATAATATATGTAAGATAGTTTCTTTAGTTGGCAGAGTTAACTTGCAAGTCTTTTATCTATATATAATTTCAAGAAGAGAAAAAATATAAAAGGAATGAGTGAACGACAGAAGTTGGGGACATAGATTAATGTCTCAAATTGACTAGAAATTTTCATTTGTAGTAATTGAATCAACCTTTTTTTAAAATAGCTACCTTGCGTAATTAGACTTGTGGAGGGGAACTTTCTCTACTTGGATCATGCGTAAACGCAGAAAGTTAATGTACGGAGAACTTTTTTTGTGTGTTGACAAATCATTGTAGATATCTCCAATTCAAAGTTGATATTTCAAGCCTTAGGCTTTCAAGTAAAACTCTGTTTGTATCCGAATTTAGAGTGAGTCTATTTCATCTATGTTTTATTTTTCCATCTTTAGTTGTAAAATACTTTAAAAAGTTAAAAGTAGCAAAAGAATTTAAAAAGATGGTAGAAATCCTTGTGGCCTAGCTCTCGAAATGAACAATTTTTCTATCGGTGAGCAGAATTTAATAGAAAATGGATTTTATCTCACACTTCTAACATTTCTATTATTTTCTTTAGAATATACTATTAAGTTATCGTATAAAAATGACAAAAATGTTAGAAAAGACCGTCAGAATAATCTTATCTTATTTGACACAGAACTTTTCCTGCAAGGGGAACCTGTTTTCCTTTAGTGACAAAGCTCAAAGAGAGGGGATAACTGGTAAAATTGCTGCATTCTGGTTTTTAGGTTACGTTTATAGTCGCGAAAACATCCTCTTACACAAAATGTAGAATAATGCTACATATATCAGATCACGAAGCGATCCGACCTCTTTCCGTACCTTACACAAATACGAGACCATAGTGCACTAAGAACGCTATTGGACTAAGCCCAACGAATATTAATGTTAGAAGCTTGTATTCTGGGAAAGAATATCATCTAATTCGTTTTGTGATACATCTTGGTTCACTCAATGAAGAAATGTCATATCTATTTAATTTTTTCTAATTTGATATATATGACGTGATCTTATTGAATCTACTCTAATGTGAAACAAATGATGTCTTAGAAAAACTTCTTCTGTATTCCGGTGTTAAAAATATTAATTTCACTTTTAAGTGAAATTGTTAAGAATAGAGTGATAAGTGTTTTCCCCTTTTATTTTATGACAATAAGATCGATGCGGAACAGTTTTGTGATTGTTTTTTCACAAGGTGATTCATTTTCATATTATCTTGGCCTGCTTATGTAAGAAATGTTACAACCAATCAATCCTGTACTAAGACGCAGTCGTTCGTTGTGTGCGTATGGAAACAGTAAAATAAACCAAACCCGGGGCGAGTCGAGGACTCTGTCCTTAAGACGTATTGCTCCGGTATACTGTGCCTAACCGGCGTTAGCAACCGTCTCACAGGATACAACGGGTACCTGTTTAGTTGAGCGGCACTGCTGAACTTGAACTACAGCGAACCTTCGAGTGTCCTGACTTCTCTTGGATGTTATTCAGAAAGTATAATGCTACGAATGCTTAGAGCGAGTGTGTTTGTAGAACGCACCCCTTGCCCTGTTCATATAGGGGAGTCGGTTGGAGAATCGGTTACGCAGATGGAACTGTGACCGTCGGATCAAAACCGTAGATGAGCCAGAGCCGTCAGATGAAAACTTCCTGGCGATTTTGAGAAATTTAAATTACAACCGTTAGATGGAAAACCGATTCACAGGATTAAACCTGGAGCGTTAGATGAAAACCACATTCGGTTGGGCGGTTAGGTAAGTTTGAATTTTATCCGCTGGATCAAAGCTACCTTTTCCGCCACCGTTAGATCAAAACCAATTGATCTTATCGGAGGAGACCGTTCGAATCCGAATTAAACAACGTTTTATTTAAATCATAACCGAACGTTTAATTTAAATTAAACACAACCGAACGTTTAATTTAAATTAGACACATCCGAACGCGTTTTATCTGTTACCGAACCGAACATGCGTTTTCTGTTACTGGACTTGACTGCACCCTTAAATCGGAGAGCATTTGGGCCGCTGCGCAGCTGGGCCCGAAGCCTTTTAACTATTTACAAAAAATAATTAATCCACAAGCCCAAATAAAATTTCTCCAAAAAGATAGGAACTGGCCCGACCCACGATCCCACGAGCCACGAGCCCGAGCCCGAGCCCAAGCCCAAGCCTAGCCGGCCGGACGGGCGGGCGGCGGTGGCGTGCGTGTGGCACTTTCTAGGTCTTTCCTCTGGTCAAAAACTTCTCATGCCCCAAGGGCACATCTAAAGTGTCCATTTTAGCATTTATAAGGTGGCTAAATATATCCAAATGTCCAATGTGGTATTCCTCCATAAGGGTGATGTGGCCTCCTAAGAATAGGACACATCACCCATTAACCATGTTTCCCATTCACTTTGAGCATTAATTTCTCATTCACCCGGTATCGTAATTGAGTGATTCTAAAGACTAAAATTAACTACTCGTTACGTAGATAATTAAGGACCCATTAGTTTTCGATTTTCATTACCGGAAACTAATCATAATTAAGCTCAAAGTATGTTGCTAAACCAAGTTTTGCAACCTTCCTTAATGGGCCAAAGCCCAAACCTTTTAATTCTCCAACAATCCCCCACATGAATGGAAATTAATGCAAATGCAGACTCTAAGGAGAATTCGGACAAGAAAATGTTGCATCAGAAGAGGTAGCTTCTGGCTTTGAACCTTTCATAGTGATGTACCATCGGATTCACTCGACTAATTAGTGACTTGATATTTTGAACCAGTCAGCCTTTGTTGTAAACCTATACAATGATACTCACACAACATTTCCTTTAACACCCTTTTGGTTCTCATGGTTGTGTTCGTTTTGGCCATGAACAACCTGATTTCAGAAAGTGTTTTAGAGAAATCTTGCCTCCCAGACTTCTCATAGAAGCGGCCCCAGTTCACACTTACATAGGTGATTCTTATCAAGAGTATTCTGCCATACTCCACTTGATGTATCAAGATATAGGACATCATTGAAAGCTTTAGCTTACCCTAAATATTCACTGCGCATCACTTTTATGTGACGGAATGAGTAAGTGCTAAACTGAAACTTCATAACTTAGTTGTCCCATTGAACCAAGATTCTGGAATCTCCAGTCAACAAGGTTGGGTCACCGTTACAAAGATTCTTGCATCATAGGCTTTAATCCCATTCCGTTTGTCAAAATCGACATCCGATCTCTAGGCAAACATTTTGTAAGCGGATCCGCAAGATTCTCCATTGATTTTATGTAATCAATGGAAATCACGCCATTAGAGATCAATTGTTTAATGGTGTTATGTCTTCGACGTATGTGTCGTGACTTACCATTGTAGATGCTGCTTTGAGCACGTCCTATAGCTAACTGACTATCACAGTGTATGCTAATAGGAGCGATTGGCATAGGCCAGCATGGAACATCTTCTAGGAAATTTCGAAGCCATTCAGCCTCTTCCCCCGCTTTATTTAGTGCTATAAACTGAGCTTCCATAGTGGACTGAGCTATGCACGTTTGTTTCGTGGATTTCCACGACATAGTAGCACCACCAACAGTGAATAAGTATCCACTGGTGGACTTCGAGTCCTTACAATCTGATATCCAATTTGCATCGCAATATCCTTCTAATACTGCTGGATATTTCGTGTAATGTAATCCAACGTTCATTGTGTATTTCAGATACCTCATCATTCTATTTAGAGCTTTCCAATGATCATCACTTGGATTACTGGTAAACCTGCTCAATTTGTTTACTGAACAAGCTAAGTCTGGTCTTGTACAATTTGTTATGTACATCAGACTCCCGATCACCTGCGAGTATTTTAATTGAGCTACATGTTCGCCTCGGTTTTTCCTTAAGTATATACTTAAGTCAAGTGGGGTCTTTATTGGTTTTGTTTCAAACATATTGAATCGTTTGAGAACAGATTCAATATAATGAGTTTGCGACATAACAAGACCATCAGTCATTCGAGAAATTTTAATTCCTAGAATAACATTGGCAACCCCCCATGTCCTTCATATCAAAATTTTGTGTTAACATCTTCTTTGTATTCAAGATGATGTCACGAGTACTGCCCATGATTAGCATGTCGTCTACATAGAGACATACTATCACATAGGCATTTGGTGTGCTCTTGATGTACACACACTTGTCGTACTCATTGATCCTGAAGCCGTTTGACATCATTACCTGATCAAACTTTAAATGCCATTGCTTGGGTGCTTGTTTAAGTCCGTACAGAGACTTAACAAGTCTACACACTTTCCTTTCTTGTCCTGGAACGACGAACCCTTCGGGTTGTTCCATATAAATCTCTTCCTCTAACTCACCATTAAGAAAGACAGTCTTTACATCCATTTGATGGATTTCTAAATCATAGACTGCAGCAATAGCCACTAGCATCCTTATGGAAGTGATCCTAGTCACTGGTGAGTAGGTGTCAAAGAAGTCAAAGCCTTCTTTCTGTCTGTAGCCCTTGGCTACTAACCGGGCCTTGTACTTGTTAATAGATCCATCTTCTTTCAGTTTTTCCTAAAAATCTACTTGCATCCGAGTGGTTTACTTCCTGGAGGAAGATCCACCAACTCCCAAGTGTGATTTTGAAGAATAGAATCTATCTCACTATTTACTGCCTCTTTCCAGAAAGGAGCTTCTGGAGTTGTCATTGCCTCAGAGAAAGATCTCGGCCCATTTTCTACCATGTAGGTTAGAAAATCTGGTCCAAAAGACTTCGGTATTTTGGCTCGTTTGCTTTGACGAGGTTCCTCAGTCTCTTGAGGAATCGTCTCACGCACTCGCTTACTAGTGCTAGCTTCTTCATTGTCTTTGTCTTTCTTCGGGAAGATATTTTCAAAGAACACTGCATTCCTCGACTCCATGACAATATTTTCATGTATCTCAGGAATGTCCGATTTGTGCACTAAGAAACGATATGCACTATTGTTCGTTGCATAGCCGATGAATATGCAATCAATTGTTTTAGGCCCGATTCTCACTTGTCTTGGTTTAGGTACAACAACCTTCGCCAGACACCCCCACACTTTCAAGTATTTGTAACTAGGCTTATAGCCTTTCCAAAGTTCATATGGGGTTTTATCCGTCTTCTTGGACGGAATCCTATTTAAAATGACGTTGGCAGAGAGAATTGCTTGCCTCCACAAGTTCTGAGGTAAACCCGAACTTATCAACATAGCATTCATCATTTCCTTTAGAGTATGGTTTTCGCGTTCTGCAACACCAGTCGATTGAGGTGAATATGGTGCAGTCGTTTGATGAATAATGCCATGTTCTGAACAGAATTCATTAAACGATGCGTCATATTCCCCGCCTCTATCACTTCGAATTGTTTTAATTCGTTTGCTAAGTTGATTCTCAACTTCATTCTTATAATTTTTAAAAGCACCAATGACCTCATCTTTGCTACTTAGCAAATAAACATAACAGTATCTAGTGCAATCGTCGATAAAAGTTACAAAGTACTTTTTACCTCCTCTTGTTTGTACAAACTTTAAATCACACAAATCTGTGTGAATTAAATCCAAGGGGTCAGTGTTTCGTTCTGTTGAAGGAAATGGCGCTTTTGTCAATTTTGCTTCAACACATATTTGGCATTTTTCTTTATTGTTAAAGTCCAGTTTGGGTAATAAGTCAAGGTTAATCATTCGTTGTATTGACTTATAATTAACATGTCCCAAACGAAAATGCCATAAACAAGAAGACTCAAGCATGTAAGCAGAAGAGGAAACAATTTTATTAGCCTCAGTGGGCGCAACTTTCTTGGGTACAATCGTCATAACATTTAGTTTAAACATGTTGTCAGTAAGGTACACCTTTCCCAAATACAAGCCATTCTTAGAAAGAGTAAATTTGTTTGCCTAAAAAACAAGCCTGAAACCATGACTAACTAGTAGTGCGTCAGATACCAAGTTCTTCCTGATGTCAGGAACATGCAACATATTCTGCAGGGTCAGTTCCTTTCCTGAGGTCAGTTTCAGGACTACCTTGCCCGATCCTTCAATCTTCGAGCTGTCGGAGTTTCCCATGAAGAGTTGTTCATTGTTTGTCGTGGGTACATAGTCACTGAACATTGCCCTATTGGCACACACATGTCGAGTGGCCCCTGTGTCCACCCACCACTCACGCGGATTCCCCACTGCGTTGCATTCAGTCACCACTGCGCAGAGATTCAGATCTTCCATTGGGCCGACAAGATTCGCTTTTGCTTTGGTTTGATTCTGATTCTTTTTGGGCTTACGGCAGTCACTGCTACGGTGCCCTGGTTTTCCACAGTTATAACACTTACCTATGAACTTCTTTGCAATCTCCTTGCCCTTGACGTTCACGCCCAAAGTGGTATTCTTCTTTTTGTTCTTCGGCTCAGCAACATGAGCCTTGGCTTGACCAGACTGCGTGGTTGGCTTCCTATCAGCACGACGATTGTCCTCTTCAATTCGAAGCTGGACAATCAAATCCTCCATCTTCATTTTCTTTCGTTTGTGCTTGAGATAGCTCTTAAATTCCCTCCACGAAGGAGGCAGCTTCTCAATCACAGCCGCAACTTGGAAAGATTTACTGAGCGTCATGCCCTCCTTTTCCATTTCAGATACCAACATCTGTATTTCCTCAACCTGCGAAATTACAGTTTTGGAATCTAGCATTTTATAGTCGAGAAATCTACCAACTATCAACTTTTTCGTGCCAGCATCTTCTGTACAATACTTTTTATCTAAAGCCGACCACAAAGCTTTTGCAGTTTTATAAGTACAAAACACGCCATAGATAGTATTATCCAGGCAACTCAGAATCAAATTCAAACAATAAAAATTCGTATATGCCCATGCTTCAGCACCCAAGGCATTATGCATGTTTTGATATTGATCCTCCACAGGTTCTACCACCGGTGGATCCTCGCTGAGCATCTTGGCCAATCCTAGCGCTGTGAGATAGAACAACATCTTTTGCTGCCACCTCTTGAAGAAACTCCCAGCAAATTTTTCCGGCTTCTCCACATGTGCAGATGTGGTAGCCGGATTCATCTGAGGCCCTCCGCTTGGTACCAAAGGAACCGTGTTGACCGGCGCACCGGTAGCAACATTATTCGCCCCGTCAGGTGCAGACACGGAGTGAGCACCGTTAAAGCCTTGAACAGAGTTCGAGCTTTCGTTTTCCATTCCTGTTCAGTTCGATCAAAACGTACAAATCAGAACAGAAGCGGATATAAGAAATGGGTAGAAGCAGACTGCAAAACAGTAAGACTACTGCTTTGCGTAAAAAGAAAAACAGTACAGAAATTAATTGGAAATACGTCTTAAGATTGTTACAACCAATCAATCCTGTACTAAGACGCAGTCGTTCGGTGTGTGCGTATGAAAACAATAAAATAAACCAAACCCGGGGTGAGTCGAGGACTCTGTCCTTAAGACGTATTGCTCGGGCATACTGTGCCTAACCGGCGTTAGCAACCGTCTCCCAGGATACAACGGGTATCTGTTCAGTTGAGCGGCACTGCTGAACTTGAACTACAGCGAACCTTCGAGTGTCCTGACTTCTCTTGGACGTTATGTAGAAAGTATAATGCTACGAATGCTTAGAGCGAGTGTGTTTGTAGAACGCACCCGTTGCCCTGTTTATATAGGGGAGTCGGTTGGAGAATCGGTTACGCAGATATACCTGTGACCGTCGGATCAAAACCGTAGATGAGCCAGAGCCGTCGGATGAAAACTTCCTGGCGGGTTTGAGAGATTTAAATTACAACCGTTAGATGGAAAACCGATTCACAAGATTAAACCTGGAGCGTTAGATGAAAACCACATTCGGTTGGGCGGTTAGGTCAGTTTGAATTTTATCCGCTGGATCAAAGCTACCTTTTCCGCCACCGTTAGATCAAAACCAATTGATCTTATCGGAAGAGACCGTTCGAATCTGAATTAAACAACGTTTTATTTAAACCATAACCGAACGTTTAATTTAAATTAAACACAACCTAATTTTTAATTTAAATTAGACACATCCGAACGCGTTTTATCTGTTACCTAACCAAACGCGCGTTTTTTGTTACTGGACTGGACCGCACCCTTAAATCGGGGAGCATTTGGGCCGCTACGCCGCTAGGCCCGAAGCCTTTTAACTATTTACAAAAAATAATTAATCCACAAGCCCAAATAAATTTTCTCCAAAAAGATAGGAACCGTCCCACGATCCCACGAGCCACGAGCCACAAGCCGGCCAGACGGGCGGGCGGGCGGCGGCGGCGCGCGGCACTTTCTAGGTCTTTCCTCTGGTCAAAAGCTTCTCATGCCCCAAGGGCACATCTAAAGTGTCCATTCTAGCCATTTATAAGGTGGCTAAATATATCCAAATGTCCAACGTGGTATTCCTCCATAAGGGTGATGTGGTCTCCTAAAAATAGGACACATCACCCATTAACCATGTTTTCCATCCACTTTGAGCATTAATTTCTCATTCACCCGGTATCGTAATTGAGTGATTCCAAAGTCTAAAATTAACTACTCGTTACGTAGATAATTAAGGACCCATTAGTTTTCGATTTTCATTACCGGAAACTAATCATAATTAAGCTCAAAGTATGTTGCTAAACCAAGTTTTGCCACCTTCCTTAATGGGCCAAAGCCCAAACCTTTTAATTCTTCAACAAGAAACACATCTCCTTCATATGTTTATTGTCTTCCATAGTAATCAATTCAATTTTGCCCCCATCTACTTACTTTATGCTCTAGAATTTCACTTTATATATACATATACACACACATATATATGTATGTATGTGTATGTATATATGTATAAGTTGTTAGATTAGTTTCATTGTGATAATTTTAGTAGTAGATTGTTGTTCATTTTGATAACCATAGGACTAATTGAAATACTTCCCGGTATAATTTTTGAGACAGTGTCATCCATTTTAGTTAAGCTCCAGTAATCACTTTCCGATCAAAAAAATCTTCTGTTTCAAATTTGAAATTGCTTGTACAGTTTCTTTTCCAAAAGAAACAAATCCTTGCAACAAAGAACATAAAGGAAGAAACTCAAAAGAGATTTTCTTATATCAGAATGTGTTGAGAATATTGTCTCACGCCGTACACTTTAAGATAAAATACATGGGTTATATGAGGATGATGTATCACCATCCATTGCTTTAAGATTTTGAGTGGATATGAGCCTCACCTCATATAAGCCCAAGTTTCAACATGGTATTAGAGCCAATTTTAAAATGTGAATCCACACATAGCTTGATCCATGATTGACCTTTTATTGTCTTCCCTCACCCAACTCCTGATGTTCATGTTTGGTTTGTGATTAAGTACGGGTTTCAACTACAGATGTTCATGCCTGGCTTGTGGTTTGTAATTGAGGACGAGTTCTAAGACGCGTGAGTCTCCTGATGTTCATGTCTGGATTGTGGTTTTTGATTGGGGACGGGTTCCAACTCCAAATGTTTATATCTGGTTTGTGGTTTGTAATTGATGGCGAGTTATAAGACGCGTAAGTATGTCAAACCACGTTGCCACATGAGGATGATGTTAAGAATATCGTTCCACATCGGACACTTTGAGATAAAATACATGTATTATGTAAATATGAGACATAATCACCCATTATCTTAAAATTTTAAATGGATATAAGTCTCGGCTCTAGTTCCAACCGAGTGTTTGATCTTAGTAAGTTTTCAGTTTACAAGGCCTAGAAAGTTATGTTGAACCATATAACTTTCTACTTGGCTGAATAAACCAAAAACCGAAGGCTTTTTTCATTTTGAGTTGATTGTTCAAACTTGGAATCAGTATACTATGAAGTCGGCACACATTTAGAGAACCTCACCCAAAAAAAAAAAGAAAAAAAAAAGAAAATGCAGTTCAATGTGTTTCTTCACCGAAAACACACTTATTAATGATTGATAAAAGTTCCTCCGACTTGGTAACTAAGATGAAATGTCAAGAAGAGGAAAAAAAACATTAATACACATATTATAGAATGTATATTATGATCCTACGCTGATATTGTGTTATCATGTCGGACTATACTTGGTATATATCATAATACTTAGTTACTTACAGAAACATATTATTCTTATTAAAATTACAAATAAGTAATTGAATATAACCAATATTATATCACCAACAGATTTGATGGGCAAATAAAGAGAAGATAAACAATTTACCGTTTGCTCAAGTTCGATCACTTTCTACGTCTTAAACACGTATCCCCTTCGTCCCATGTCCTGTTTAGAATATATAAATTATTAAAGAAAGATCATTTATTGTTAAGTATTTAAAATTATTTTCGATTTTTATTTTTTAATGTAATGTGTTCTTGCCATTAATGTATTTTTTTTGGAAGGAATAGATCATTTTATTCAACAAATCAATAAGTTTGTACATCGTATCAGTTCTGCTATCAAATCACATTTAGCTATCGCTACTTCTATCTTTCTCTCATGCTACTCTAATATTTCTGATCCTATCAAAAACCAACCGGGCCAAGATACCTATATCAGGGTATATGTAATCATCCTCAAAAAGAGCCTTGTTCCTTGCTATCCATATCTGCTGAATTGTCTCCCGGAATGTATATGGCCACTCTTCGTCTTCCCACATAGTATGGTCACGTTGTTTCAAGTTTTCATCAATCCAGTCGGATATTCCCCCTGGGTTCTGAAGAAATGTAATCTGCTGTGTACAGGTAGCATATGATGCCATAGACGTCTGGCCTTTGGACAGTCCCGCAACACATGTAATGCAGTCTCCCACTCCCTTGGGCAGTGATCACAATAGGGTGATTGTTTTAAATTTCTTTTATACAACAGTTCATTTGTTGGCAGCCTATCTAGTCGACTTTTCTAAAGCAAGAAATTTCCTCTCTGCGGTCCTTTCAGCGTCCAAATATTCTGCCACTGTTTCTTTTCAGTACCCATCGCCTCCTCCACTTGTAATCCATAAGCTGACGCCACTGAAATCTGTCCATTAGCGGCACCCCCCATGCCGCAAGCGGATCAAACCCCTCCTGCTGCATAGTGAGTTTGTTGTCCTCAGTTAAACCCAATGTCACAACTGGTATAGCGGCCATAATGCTTCTCCAAGTATGGGTGGTAGCCTGTCATGGTGGGGATAGCCGCAGCGGGCTTCCATACTTAGCCTTTAATACTTTAACCCACAGGACATCCTTATCTAATAACAATCGCCATAGCAGTTTCGCAATTAAGGCTAAGTTCATGAGCCAAAGTTTTTTGATGCCTGTACCTCCGTATGACTTGGACCGACATATGCTGTGCCAAGGTATAGTATGTAGCTTTCGTTCTTCATTGAATTCACCCCAGAAAAAGGCCCTATTGAGTTGTTCAATGCGGTCTAGAACACCTTTTGGAATAAGAGCCGTCTGCATGGAGTAGTATGGAACTGTGGATGCCACCGATTGTATCAGCACATTACGGGCCGCTTTGGACATCAGCCTTCCTTTCCACGAAGCTAGCTTTGTCTTGACCTTGTCCACGAGATAATTATAATTACCAGCCGAGACACGCCCGTGCAGTAAAGGGACCCCTAAGTAAGTACCCAGAGTGCACGTAAGAGGGATACCAATCTCATTACTAATTGCCTCCGCTCTTATTCTTGAGACATTTGGGTTGATGTAAAGTTGAGATTTATTAATGCTAACCCTTTGTCCTGACATCATGCAAAAATCCCTCATTATAGTGGACATCACTTCTCCTTGGGTCTCTGTAGCATTACCAAACAATAGAAGATCATCCGCGAACATCAAATGGGATATCGCAGGGCCATATCTTGATGCCTTAATCAGCTTCCATAGCCCCTGCTCCACTGCGGCTTTGATTTTCTGACTTAAGGCGTCCATACACAACACGAATAAGTAGGGAGCAAGGGGGTCCCCTTGCCATAGTCCCCGTTGGGCCTGGAAAGTCTCTAATGTATGCCCCCCTAGAGAACACTCATCTTCACTGACGTACTTAGGAACATGATCAGTTCCTCCATGTGTGTATCAAACCCCACCTTTCTTACCACATGCCGCAAGAAATTCTAGTTAATGCGATCGTAAACCTTCTCCAGATCAATTTTGGCAGCCATCATTCCCATTCGTCTATGAGTTCTTCGCATAGAATGGAGTATTTCCTGGACCACAATTATATTGTCACTTGCCTGCCGTCCTGGGATAAAACTGCATTGAGGTGCACTTACCAATTTGCTTACCACCAGTTTGAGTCTATTCGCAATAATTTTCGAAATGATATTGACAACCACATTAGATAGAGCAATGGGGCAGAATTGCGCTACCTTCTCGGGTTTGTTCACCTTTGGCACTAGTGTAATGTAGGAATGGTTCATTTGTTCTGGGAACTTTTTGTTTCTAAAGGCATCCTGAACAAAATGAATAACAGATTTTCCCACTATGTCCCAATTCTTTTGGAAGAAAATCGGCGAGAAACCATCCGGCCCTGGACTTTTGTACGCACCCATCTGAAAGATTGCGTTATGGATTTCCTCTTCATATACTGTGCGGTTCAGCATATATTTCTCTGCCCTTGACAAGTCAGGATAGGTAAGTTGAGTGCCTTCTATATCGCTGGCCTCCTCTTCCCCGTACAACGTTTTATAGAATTCAGATACCATTTGCTGCAATTCGTCCGGATCATCAACCCATTTATTCTGTTCATTTTTCAAACGCAGGATTTGCTTTCTTCGTTTTCTCATAATGGACATTGCGTGGAAGTATTTTGTGTTTCTTTCTCATTGGGTAAGCCAGTTTAACTGGGCTTTTTGCATCCAGTAAATTTCTTCTTGACGCAACAATTGATGTAGATCTTCCTTCAGCTAATTGTTGAGATGAAACAGAAATCTTGAAGGTATGTTATACATTGAGCTTTGGATGCCAGATAGTCGGGCCAAGATTTGCTTCTTCTTCATACTAATGCTCCCAAACATATTTTTGCGCCATTCAATAAGATACTACGCGCCTTCAGTTAACATAATATCGAGCGGTTCACCTTTGTCAATCCACTTGCTCTTCAGGAACTCTTTGAACTGATTGTGTTCAAGCCAGAATGCTTGAAAGCGAATGCTGGTGGGCACCTTTGGTTGAGCAGGCCGTGGGTCCAATTGAAGTAGGAGTGGATGGTGATCTGAGCTTGTTATAGGTAGATGATGCAGTGTTGCCCGTGGGAATTTCCGACTCCATTTCTCATTGCAGAAACTATAGTCAATTCTCTCGAATATTTGGCCCGCGTCGGACCTTCCGTTGGTCCAAGTAAACTTTGGACTTGAGTATGGCATGTCCATCAGCCCACCATAGCTTAGGACCCTGCTGAGTTGGGTGTTCCCAACAACCCTACTTCCACCCTTCTTATCATCTTGGGACAAGACTTCATTAAAATCGCCAATTAGGTCCAAGGTCACGTAAACAGATCGCTCAATTGGATTAGGTCCTCCCATAGCCCATGCCGAATGGTATCAGTGGGAGAGGCATATATTAATGTCAAAATCCACTCAATATCTTGATTGCGTATGATAGCAAGATTTATGTATTGATTATCATAGTTAATTACCTCCAGCTTCATTTCCTCCGAATTCCAGTAACACCATAATCCGCCAGAGAAACCCGAAGCTTCAACTGCGATGAAATGGTCAAAGGCAAAACCCTTCAAAATACATCGCCCTTTTCTACTATGCACCCTAGATTCCAGAAAAAACAATATATCAGGTCTATGTGACTTAATCATCTCTTTCAAGCAAGAGTAAAATCTCGAGGAACAACCTCCTCGACAATTCCATGAAAGAATCTGCATTAGAATTAGTTAGAATTAGGAGCCCCAAGCTCCATGTTATCTGCGGACATTTGGTCCATCAACACATCACACGAAGGTAACAACTGGGGTATCAACAGATCCACCCCCTTATCCAGCGTAATCACCTTGCTCTGCAACTGTATATCCATACCCATTTCTCCAACGTCTGGAGGATGCTATTTTAAGAAATCTCCAGCTTGTACATTAGTAGGAGGTTGCCTCATAGGCAAGTGTGGTGGCGTATCTATAGATTTGTTTGCGGGGTGGAGCCTTTTTTCATGCCCTTCAACATTTGTGAGATCCTGAAGGGACATTCTGCTAACAGTTTGGCCCACCATATTTCGTCCCCTTAGTGTAGTTACTGCGTCGTCTCGTGTTGTCATGTGCTTTTCTGGCTGTCTTACTTTTAAGGGTGCCTTCATTTGTATGCCTTTCTTTGTCTTGCTTTTACCAATCCCTACCTCTTCCTTAGTCATAGAGGTAAAGATCACCTCACTACCAACTTCAGGGAGTTGGTTAATACGCTGTCTCAGCTCGTCCATTTTGAGGACCTCCTCCACCTCGCAGTCATAGTCCTCTACTGTTAGTGATGCATACCTAGATCCTGTGTTCGTCCCAAGGGCAAGTGGCTGCTCAGCTCGTTGTGTTCTTGTCAATACTGGTGCCCACGCTGTGCTGGACCCCTACACCCTGCGTTTGTTGTCTTATAGTCTTGGTGGTTGTTTCCCATGTTGTATTTCGGCGCCTTCTGTTTGCTGCAACCATCCAAGGGCCAAATGTATCACCCTCCTAAGAGACCTCCTGTTGTCCAGATGTAGGAGTCTTTATAGGTTCTTTATTTGTTCCTCCAATACACTCCGCATTGCGATGCCCATACCTTCCGCATTCAAAACATATCAAGTGTAGTCCCTCATACTCCACTTTAAATTCATACCCATGTAAATCCACGATTGCTGCCAACGGTTTGGTTAAATCTATCTCAACACATACTCGTGCATATCTCCCTCGTTCCGCACGCAAGGTTGTAGCGTCAACCTTAACCGCCTTGCCTAACTTATTACCAATGAGCAGTAGTATTTTCTCACTGTAAAATTCTAGGGGAATCTTCGAAAATCTTACCCAAGCTAATGTCGTGGTTATTTTGCTTTTGTCAGGTTGAAAGAACGGGCACCACTTCATCACCGTTAGATAGTGGCCTTGGATGAGCCAAGGGCCTCCCTCCAGAACATGGTAGTAGTCATCGTGCGAGTAGAAACGCACAACATAATAGCCCTCGTCGAGATCGGTGAACATGCAACCTTCTTTAAGACCCCACAATGTTCGCAGCCTCTATTCTAGCATTCGAAATGATATATTCCGCCCCAATAGCTTGATGATTATAGCTCTCCTCCGTGGTCGATAAAGTTCTCTGCGTTCTGATAGTGGAATTCTCACATACACCCTGCCCTCTCGTTCTTCCCCCATATGAGATTCCTGTTCCTCTTCCTCTTGCAGCATATCATCGAAGTCACTATCCTCCCCATCAGACATATAAGGTATTCAATCAGTTGGGTTTCCACGCAAGACCTCTGTAAAAGTTCGTCTACCCCAGATTCCGTTCGCCATACTCGGATCTTCCATCTGCGGTACCATATCCCCGTTGGCATATCGCTTGTACTTCTTGATGCTTCTCTGCAGTTGATCGCTCTCCTCCGTAGATCTTTCTCCTTCTCGAGGATCTTGTTGAGAAATATGTTTGGATAATTTTCAAAGTCATGATTTTAAGTGATGAATACTTAAAAATGTCACATATGGTGTTATAAATGAAAGAGTTGAATAAGTGAAGAAAAATGACACGATGTCTAGGGTTGTTAGAAATATTTTTCTAAAATGTGATAAAATAGTTGTTTTTATTTTTACATGATTTATATATGTTTATCATGTTGTGATTATGTGATTTTTATGATGATAATATCTTGTGACTAATATGCCCTCGAAGTTTCTACAACTTACCAAAAAGGGCAAAAGTGGTATTTTGAGTTTTGTAGGTACTCGACATGGTGAATATGATTCAAGAAGATATTATCATCTTATTTATTATCAAGAAGGTGTTATTATATTTAATTATGACCATCGGGGTCATTTCTGGAGTTTTATCTCACTAGGGGCATTTTGGTCATTTTACTCCCGAAGACAGTTTCGGTATTTTTACTCAAGGAATCTCTTGAGTATCTTATTATATTCATTCTGGAGTTCATTTAGTATATTCTTGAAGATTATTTGGTGGTTTTCTATTTTATTCTCTCATTTGATGATTTTATCGACGGTAGCGAGATATGTGACGGTATTCGATGTCACGTTCCATTTTCTCTTGAAGACTCTTATATATATGTTATTGGAGGTTCTTAATCATCATCTTTCAGAGATTACAAGGTGTCCTTGGTGCAAGATTTATCACAACATGTCAAGGAGAAATGGGAATTTTGATATTATATGTTGAGATAACTTTGTCAACTATTATTTGTTGATTTCTCCTCAAAAATCTGAGTTGGTATACATATACACAGCCTCCAAAACGTGATTATACAGGTGGAGATGATGTTTTTCTCATTTTATGAGTTGGAGACAAGAAGACAAACAAAAAGCAAGCTAGTTGGCAAAAGTTGCCAACTTGAAATTTCAAATTTGAATGTAATTGAGACAAGATTATTGGAGATGATTATGGAGGTGTTTTAATTCAAAATTCTCAGCCATCACATGGTCTAAAAGTTGGAGAGAATATGCCATCTATTCACACTATAAATAGGAGGCAAGGTGAAGAAGAGAAGACACACACTTGAAAGCAAAAATTGAAGATTGTTGTCTTGCTATTCTCTTCTCATATTTTCGTTCATACTTTGTGTAGCTAAGATGTTCCAATTTTCTTTGTTGTCTAGCTACACTATACACACCTTCTTGAGTTGGATTTGTATGATTGATTAGCCAAATCTATAAGGCTATATCAATAGGTGATAGAGGTGTTGCAACCAAGAGTTGCATAAAGGTGTTCATCCAAGTCTTGAATAGGGTTGGTGTTTAACCCAAGGATCAAGCTTGGTTCTTGCTGTAATTTGGTTCATACCATAGTGAAATCCAAGGAAAGGTGTTCCTTGGGACTGGAGTAGGTCACATTGACCGAACCAGGATAAATTCTTGGTGTTCTTGTCTTCTTTACATTTTTCTGTTTTCTGCCCGTTTTTCACTACAGATTTCATACAATTTTTCACGTTTTGAAAAAATAGGTAAACACTTTCAAAATTCGTGATTTTTGGTGAAGTTATACTTCAGACTGTTATCTTTCATTTGCAACAAGAATCACTTGATTTGAGCAAGGAAAAGTTAGTCTCTCAGTCATTGCAAGATAACTGCTCCAATCTGGCTGCAATCTGACCAGTTTTGAGAAAACTTGAATTCTGTATTTATCCATAATTTTTTGAGGTCAGGGCCTTTTGGAAACATTAACTAGACTTTCTAAGAAGTGTTTTGATATAAAGATTAATCTTTTTGGTCAATTATTCAAAGAGAAATACGTTTTGCAAAATCAGCAACATTCTGTCCAATTCTGTCTTGTTTGACTATCTGAATCTTTTTATTTGTTTGAAGGGTCAAACGATCTTATTTGTATCTGATTTTTAGACAGAGTCTTTCTAACACATTGAAGTTCAATTCTGGAAAGCTTCACGATTTTTGGAGTTGTTTACATTTATTTGTGAATTTTTCAAAAACGGATTCTGAATCTGAGGTGGTCTCAGATTCTGTTTTCAAAGGGGATTTTAACAAAGGGTTGTAGTGTAATTTCCGCTAACCACTATTCACCCCTCCTCTAGTGGTGTTTATTGCAGGTGCACGGTCCAACAGATCTGTCTCCATTTCTGGGTGTTGCGGTGGATTCAATGGCGTTGATTTTGTGTTCGTGGAATTTCGCCGTTTCTAGGGTTTCGGTCTCCATCTTTTTAGTATCCTCTTGTCACATGCCTCTCAAAACTCTCTTCCACAATCACGAGTGCCATTAATGTATTTTATTGATTGATTATTTGCAATAGTAATATTGAAACCACAAATAAATTAATAAGCTTATTCTGACATTCTCGGACATCCAAGAAAAATAATAGACTATTAAATTAGGACTGATTGAGTAATTTTTTAGTTCTGTAATCTTCTTTAATATTCTTTCCAAGTGCTAACATGCTTAGATTGTAGAAATTCAGGAGTCTTCTTTCTATACACAGACTGTCTATTTCTTACATAGAATTTCTTTGGATAAAATTGAACAAGTGGTACTTCACCTACAACAATAACAATGATATGAAGTATATCTCAACGACAGCAAAAACTATCGTTCGAGTCTAGAGATGATGAGAAGCAGACAAATAATATATCAATCCCAAGAGATAGAGAGATTCCTTCCAGTGACTCTCGGCTAATGGTACTTTACCTCTCTTAACAATATTGTCATACTGAAATTTTAAACATTATATAATATTACATTATGTTAAAAATCTAATTGTGACAATATATTTTTTTTGGAGAGAATAATAAATTTTCAATCGATATGATAAATAAGTCAACATTTTATTATGAAGATGTAGCGCCCTGCTCCCGAACCCTAGCATCGGGAACAGTGCGCCCGCCGTATCTCACTAAGGAGAATACAAAGTGTTGAATCAATTTCCAACATGTCCGAAAAGACGTAGAAATTTTTCGCGCGGAAACGAAATACAAGAACATAAGGTTTTCTTGATAAGAAAATTCCTCAATACAATAATGAACCAAATCCTGACAATAACGTAAGTCTGAAAACTAAACAAGGTGATGTCCGGTGAGATCCCAATAAAATAAAGACAAACAGTCGCATGGTCTTCTTATATCCTAGGCGCGACCATCAGTCTACCCACTCCACCGTATTAGCCCCGTCCTCAGCAAAGATATAGTCGTACTCTTCTTCGTGCTCACCTGGTGGGGGGAGTAGGGGTGAGTGACGGGAAATCACCCAGTAAGCACCTGCCTCCAACTAGTATAAGTCGAGCATACAAAAATGATATAACACATAGCACATATGACATGATATCACATAAGCATACGAAATAATGCAGAAAGGTAATTCACTCCAGATAAAGAATGTGCAAAATCGTGATGCATGTTCTACTATGCATGTCACACGCAACAAAGTCATGTCACACAAAATGCTGATATCTCCGTCATGCAATGCATGATCCCGGGACCTACTGAGTGGTTGTGGGTCGTATCCACCCACAGTCACCATCCTGAGTGTACTTGGCTCCGCCACCGTACACCATCCTGAGCGTCCGTGACCCGTACGCCACGACCCACCATCATACAATGCACGTGCCATGAATGCAAACAACACAATCACCTGAGGCCCCTGTCCCATCCTCACCATTCTCCGGCACTCAAATCTATGTTCACTTAATGATCGCCTGAGGCCCCTAGCCCATCCTCACCATCCTCCGGCACTCAAATCTAGGTTCATTTATTATCCGAGTAATGATTTAATGTTGTTTGATGTTAAATTTATTATTCCATGGCTTGTACATATTTATTGTGTATTTTCTATATTTTTTCTTATTTTTTTCTAATTTATTTCCATTTATTACTTAATTATCCAAATTAAATAAATTACCACAATTACTGAAATTTAATGGAAATAATTTAATTTCAATATTTTATAATTTCTGGAATTTATTTATCATTTTTAGATATTTATCCATATTTTTCCTATAATTAATAATATTTTAAATCATTTAAATAACATTAATAAGGAAAATCCAGAAATTCAGAATAGGTCGGTTCTCTTTCCTTTTCCCCAGTCCGGTCCGCCTTTCAGGCACAGGTCCGGCCCAAAAGGCTGGCCTGCGCCAGCTTCTATTTCGCCCAGCCCCCCTTTTTTTTAAATACTCGAGTCAGTGGGCCGGCTGGCAGCTGACCCGGTCCGTTGGCCATTCGGCCCGGTCCGCTGCCGGCTGACCCTAAATAATTTTTTTTTTAATTTTGGATTCAATTTGGGCCAAGCCCTTGAAGCAGGTGCAGCCGGCCCGTTAAGGGCTGGCCTGCCTACTGGTTTTGGTCTTCGGCCTTTTTATTCTTTTTTTAAAACACCCCGAATTCCAGAACTGGGCGCCAGAGGCGCGTGCAACCGCCGCGCGTGCATGGAGGCCACGCGCGGCCGCTTCCGGCGGCGCGTGAGGCGCACCGACGGCCTCCGGCGACCATTTTTCGACTCCGATCTACCTTTTCGCCTATTTCTCGTCTATAGGAACCTATTCTAAGATCAAAACAAAACCAAAAAAATCTCTAATCATGAAAGAGTTTTACTATTTTGATTATCAAATTTTTTCCTAAAATCAAAATCAAGTCACGCAACACAGTCCAGGCATTCCACAGATTCCAAGTTTTATGCTTTTCACAGATTAAACAACATGATACAGATTTCAACAATTAAAGCAACAAAAAACACATAATATACCACAAGAGTATACTTAAATTTGTACCATTTGGAGGGAGAAAAGGGAACCTACATGATTGCAGATGAATTACGCGATTGTATGAGTTAGCGAGTGGATTGAGACGCTTTGGGATTCTTTTTTCTTCTTTCCTTCTCCTTCCTTCTTCTTCTCTTCCCCTCTTTCCTTTTCTCTCTCTCTCTCTCTCTTCCCCTCCTCCTCCTTCTCCTGCCGCCGCCCCTTCTGTCCCTTTTGCGCTCTTATTATTATTTTTTTGTTTGCTCCTCAATGCCGCCCCTCACATTTGCCTTTTACCCAATTTTTGGCCACGATTTTGGGGGGAACCGTTACCCCCCAAATCAAGTCTTTTTTTGTTTTTCTTTTAAATTTCCTCCTTATCCTTCTCTTTACTTAAATATTATATTTATGTTTTTATTATTTTTCTTTTCCTTTATTACTATCATACGGTACCTTCACTTTTTTTTTCCTTTTTTTTAAATATTATTTGTTGTTTTTGTTTTTTGTTTTTTTCCTTTACCCTATGCGTATATAACAATTATATAATCATAACATTACTTGGGTAAAGTCAAGACACTATAATTACTTTAATTTCGAAATGGTTGTTACTCACAACGGCTGTCTAGTTTTTTTTATATTAATGTGTAACAATAAGTTCAAAAATTTTGGGTTATAACATCTTATCCTCCTTACAAGAAGTTTCGTCCTCGAAACTTGTCGTACCTTATACGAAGAGGTAGGGGTGGCGCTGCTCCCATGTCGCCTCATTTCCCTTATGATTGCTCCATTGCACCTTAACGTACGGGATAATCCTCCTCTTTAGTTCTTGTTCTTTGCGGTATATAATCCGAACATGAGTTTTCTTCATATGACGCATCCGGTCTGATTCCCAAGCGTTATGCGTCCAGTACATGACTCAAATCCGAAACGCACCTTCTCAGCTGAGAAATATGGAATACGTTGTGCACTTGGGCCAACACCGGAAGTAACGCTAAACGGTAAGCTTGGCGAACCAATCCTTTCGAGCACCTCGCAGGGCTAGGCTAATATACTGAGGCCTCAGCCTTTACTTCTGTCTTGAGCAACTTTGAGTCTTTCCCGGATTAACTTTACCTTCTCCATGGTCTGCTCAATCAGCTGTGTATCGGTAACTGTACGCCCTCCAACTTCGTTCCACTGGACTGGGGATTTGCCTTACGCCCGTAGAGCACATCAGGTGGCGTCATGCCGATGGAGCTATGATAGATGTTGTTGTAAGAGAACTCAATCTACTTGATCGTATCATCCCCGTTTTCCTTGAAGTCAGTGGCACAAGCCCCCAACATGTCCTCCAATGTCTGTATCGTCTTCTCTGTCTGCTTATTTGGTCTGAAATTAAACTACGGTGCTCAACGTAGCTCCGTCCATTATATATATCAGCATACCCGAGTTTTAATATGTGTTGTCGTTTTAAAGGTTAAGTTGTTAAACCTGTTTGGTATATACATATAGTATGCTGTGTATCATTATTTTAGCGCAGTTATGACTTATGTATTGTATGTAGCTCATGAATGCACAACTGTTATCTGCAGTTTGTTACGTGCATCATGTTTATATTATTTGTTAGTTGAGTTTTAAGTGGTATATACGTTATGCACGTTTATTTTAGTCTTTGTTTATCGTGATCTCTCTTCTGTACTTACATTAGTCGTTAATAATTCTTTGTTACATGCACTCTATATATATATACATATATGTGTGTGTGTGTCTATATATATATATATATATATATATATATATATATATATATATATATATATATTAACATGTCATGTTATTAAGTTATTTACACTTTAATCTATTTCTATGTTATCATGCAATGCTTTGTCGTTCCTAACTCGTAATTAACATGCTTTACTTCAATTGTGTATGTTAATGATCTGTTTTAAAACTTGCAAACAATTGCCTATACCGTAACCCATGTCTTGTATGAAAGTATTTGTGTTACTGTATTCTTTGTAATTGTGTTGTTTGTTGTCATTATATTTATATATATATATATATATGATATTTATCATTGTTTTGTTGCATTAGTTACGTTGTGGTGTCATTGATATAGTTGCGTGTATACCCGTGCATATTTGCTTAGCATCATTTATTTGCTTATGTTTCGTGTATCTATTTATAAGTTTTCTTAGATCGACTTATTTACGTTATATCATTAATGTTGTAACAAATTGTGAGTAGCCATATGCTTCTTTATTGTTGTAAGAGATTGGTTGTGGTTGTTTTTTTTTCTCTCATAACTATGTATTACTCTGTGGATTAGTAACCCACGATACATATTAACAGTTTAACGTTTATAACTTTCTAAGTTGGTTATCTGACATGGGTTCGTTTTTTTTTCTTTTTTTTGTAGTCATCATTTAGCACATTAATCCTGACTTATCGTATATCTTTTATATGTTTGCTACTCCTACGCTGTTATCGTATTCTATATATATTATAAGCTTTTACCTATTACTTCACATTTTTTGTTGGTCGCTTTGTATGTATAGGTATAGTGTATATAAAGTCCTTCGCACTTATACTGTTTGTGTTTGGTGTGGTGATAACATTATATGGTTTAATAAGTTGGTTGGTTCATTACCGCTCACAGAGTCATACTACGGTAAGGGTGTAAACATTTTAGTAGTTAGTATGTCTTGTGTTTATTATTTTTATGTTAGTATGTTACAACAAGCTTATACATTTTCATTTCATTTTTTTTATAGTGATCAATTTCATTATCGTTATATATATATATATATATATATATATATATATATATATATTAACATTTTATTTTGCAATTTTGTGGTGTCTATTGTTCATGTTGTACTTGAATTAGTAAATTTTATTAGCACATGGAGTGGTAGTATATGATGGTGGAGAAAACTATTGATTTTGCAGATGTGACTGCGATTTTACTACTAACAATTTGAGTTAATTTGTTTAAATGTTATGGTAGGCTATGTATTTGTTTGTGTCGTGCATGAGTATGGTGTGCACTATGTTGTGTTTGTGCAACTGATTTTTTTTTGTATTAAATATATATAATATGTTGAATTATGTTATTGTATATAGTTCCTTATGTTATGCGATATCTCGTTTTTGTACTGTGTTATATTTCTTTATGTAGTTGTGTTGGATTTTTTTTTATTTATATATATTTGATGTTCTAGTATGCGTTTGATATAGGGAAGTATGTTGTTAAAGTATGTTGTATTGATCAGTGTGTGATATATAGCTAATTTAGCAAGATTGTGTAATTAAAATTTTTTTTTCCAGCGAAACTTTGCTGATATCAGCGATACACTCGAACTTCACCTTCTTCTGCTTCCGTCTGCTCAGAACACTGGTGTCGCCAAAAATTCTTCAACCAATTTCCCGTAGCCGCTGGCCAAATCGAGAAAGCTCCATACTTCAGTCACCTTGGTCGGTCAGGGCTACTCAACGATATACTTAATCTTCTTCGGATCCACTGAGGTTCACTCTTATGAACTTACGTGACTTAAGAAAGCCACGCTTCCGCTGCGCAACTCTGATCATTTATCTCTGATTAACATCATCTGTACTGACGATGAGTCGTTGAGACCTGGTCGCCGGCGGTTGAACTCTACTACGACGTCGTCAGCCTCCCCGATGAAGGGTCCTTCTAAACATCGAATTCCAGACGTCCTGCATTTCCATGTAGTAGAACCTCATATCTGGTGGTGGCAGCGGCAGAAGCCGCTGGTTCAACTGCTACTGCTGCTATTGCGCCAAAGTGGTGGCCATGGTGTCAGCCAATGATTGGAGAATGGCCCCCCTGATTCTAGTGGTCGTTACCGCAACTACCGTTGCCTCCTTTGCATGATTATTCACGACACAACGATATTTTTCTGGATCTCGTGCGAACCTTGACGAGAATTCGGACAGGAGTGATCAATGTATTTGAGCCTTTATGAGGCTCATGCGAAGGTTCGGGGGTTCAACGATGACTAAATAGAGAAAGCTCACCAACAGCACACACCTCCCATAACCCGATCATAACTTAGGTATACTTCATTGATTAGGGATATATTCGTCATTCCTAGGAAGAGATCATAGCTTACGTCTAGGTGATCTAGTTAATCCTGCGTTTCCGAGACAGATCTGAAGCCTCGGCTCTGATATCACCTGTAGCGCCCCGCTCCCGAACCCTAGCATCGGGAACAGTGCGCCCGCCGTATCTCACTAAGGAGAATACAAAGCGTCGAATCAATTTCCAACATGTCCGAAAAGACGTAGAAATTTTTCGTGCGAAAACGAAATACAAGAACATAAGGTTTTCTTGATAAGAAAATTTCTCAATACAATAATGAACCAAATCCTGACAATAACGTAAGTCTGAAAATCTAAACAAGGTGATGTCCGGTGAGATCCCAATAAAATAAAGACAAACAGTCGCATGGTCTTCTTATATCCTAGGCGCGACCATCAGTCTGCCCACTCCGCCATATCAGCCCCGTCCTTAGCAAAGATATAGTCGTACTCTTCCTCGTGCTCACCTGGTAGGGGGAAATAGGGGTGAGTGACGGAAAATCGCCCAGTAGGCACCTGCCTCCAACTAGTACAAGTCGAGCATACAAAAATGATATAACATATAGCACATATGACATGATATCACATAAGCATACGAAATAATGTGAAAAGATAATTCACTCCAGATAAATAATGCGCAAAATCGTGATGCATGTCTTACTATGCATGTCACACGCAACAAAGTCATGTCACACAAAATGCTAATATCTCCGCCATGCAATGCATGATCCCGGGACCTACTGAGTGGCTGTGGGTCGTACCCACCCACAGTCACCATCCTGAGTGTACTTGGCCCCGCCACCGTACACCATCCTGAGTGTCCGTGACCCGTACGTCACGACCCACCATCATGCAATGCACGTGCCATGAATGCAAACAACACAATCGCCTGAGGCCCCTGACTCATCCTCACCATCCTCCGGCACTCAAATCTAGGTTCATTTAACGATCGCCTGAGGCCCCTGGCCATCCTCACCATCCTCCGGTACTCAAATCTAGGTTCATTTATTATCCAAGTAATGATTTAATGTTGTTTGATGTTAAAATTATTATTCCATGGCTTGTACATATTTATTGTGCATTTTTTATATTTTTTTATTTTTTTCCTAATTTATTTTCATTTATTACTTAATTATCTAAATTAAATAAATTACCACAATTACTGAAATTTAATTGAAATAATTTAATTTCAGCATTTTATAATTTCTGGAATTTATTTATCATTTTCTAATATTTATCTATATTTTTCCTATAATTAATACTATTTTAAATCATTTAAATAACATTAATAAGGAAAATCCAGAAATTTAGAATGGGTCGGTTCTCTTTCCTTTTCCCCAGTTCGGTCCACCTTTAAGGCACAGGTCCGGCCCAAAAGGCTGGCCTGCGCAAGCTTCTATTTCGCCCAGCCCTTTTTTTTTAAATACTCGAGTTAGTGGCCGGTCCGTTGGCCATTCGGCCCGGTCCGCTGCCTGCTGACCCTAAATAATTTTTTTAAATTTCGGATTCAATTTGGGCCAAGCCCTTGAAGCAGGTTTAGCCGGCCCGTTAAGGGCTGGCCTGCCTACCGGTTTCAGGCTTCGGCCCTTTTATTCTTTTTTTTAAACACCCCAAATTCCAGAACTGGGCGCCAGAGGCGCGTGCAACCGCTGCGCGCGCGTGGAGGCCATGCGCGGCCGCTTCTGGCGGCGCGTGCGGCGCACCGGCGGCCTCTGGCGACCATTTTTTGACCTCGATCTACCTTTTCACGTATTTCCGGTCTATAGGAACATATTCTAAGATCAAAACAAAACCAAAAAAATCTCTAATCATGCAAGAGTTTTACTATTTTGATTATCAAATTTTTCCCTAAAATCAAAATCAAGTCACGCAACACAGTTCAGGCATTCCACAGATTTCAAGTTTCATGCTTTTCACAGATTAAACAACATGATACAGATTTCAACAATTAAAGCAACAAAAAAACACATAATATACCACTAGAGTATACTTGAATTTGTACCATTTGGAGGGAGAAAAGGAAACCTACATGATTGCAGATGAATTACGCGATTCTATGAGTTAGCGAGTGGATTGAGACGCTTTGGGATTCTCTTTTCTTCTTTCCTTCTCCTTCCTTCTTCTTCTCTTCCCCTCTTTCCCTTTTCTCTCTCTCTCTCTCTCTTCCCCTCCTCCTCCTCCTTCTCCTGCCGCCGCCCCTTCTGTCCCTTTTGCGCTCTTATTATTATTATTTTTTTGTTTGCTCCTCAATGCCGCCCCACCCCCACATTTGCCTTTTATCCAATTTTTGGCCACGATTTTGGGGTGAACCGTTACCCCCCAAATCAAGTCTTTTTTTTGTTTTTCTTTTAAATTTCCTCCTTATCCTTCTCTTTACTTAAATATTATATTTATGTTTTTATTATTTTTCTTTTCCTTTATTACTATCCTACGGGACCTTCACTTTTTTTTTCTTTTTTTTAATATTATTTGTTGTTTTTGCTTTTTGTTTTTTTCCTTTACGCTATGCGTATATAACAATTATATAATTATAACATTACTTGGGTAAAGTCAACACACTATAATTACTTTAATTTCGAAATGGTTGTTACACACAACGGCTATCTAGTTTTTTTTATATTAACGTGTAACAATTAGTTCAAAAATTTTGGGTTATAACAGAAGAAGGTGGTGCTTTTTTCATAGACTAAATAAAATGACAAAGAAAGGCATATCACTGTTGTAGGCCTACAACAAACAAATAGCATATGACATTTGTTGATTGATATTGCGAAGAATATGAATCTTACGTAAACGTTGTGAATAGGAATTGGGATGTGTGAGTCCACATTTTATAACTCAGTTGGTTCCAGAGAGGTAAATTTGCTACGTATAAGGTTCGAGTGATGCAGTCTGTAGTGTGGAGACAACATCTTCATACTCCAATGAGAGGCCTTGAGGGTGAACTTCTTATAGGTCTGTGGGCACTGTGACTCCCCCTTAACGCGTCGCTGAATTTATGATTTACATCTTCGCAGCTGTCTCATCGAGCCGGGTGTGGAGGACCCTTGAGGTTGGGAAATAACCTTTTGCTACAAGGAATTGGGATGTGTGAATGTTGCCAATAGGAATTGCGACTGGGCTCATATTTTGCTTCTAGTACAAAATTTAGAAGAAAAATCTATTAATTTCTATCTTTCCCTAATGAAATTTTATTTCTTTGTGATTTTAGTTGGTAAGTCATGTTTTAGTTGGTAAGTCATGATGAATCATATGCTAAGTTTTTATTGGTATAAATTTTGGAGCATAGGTTAAGGGGGAGAGTATGAGTTGCGGGGGAGCGGCATACTATTTAAAAGTTGAAAACATAGTTGAAAACATTTAGTTAAACTTTTGGTTATAAGTTGTGACATTAAAATCATGTTAGGTTATTTTGAAAATCATCCAAAAGGGGGAGAATGTTGAGAAATATGTTTGGATAATTTTCAAAGTCATGATTTTAAGTGATGAATACTTAAAAATGTCACATATGGTGTTATAAATGAAAGAGTTGAATAAGTGAAGAAAAATGACACGATGTCTAGGGTTGTTAGAAATATTTTTCTAAAATGTGATAAAATAGTTGTTTTTATTTTTACATGATTTATATATGTTTATCATGTTGTGATTATGTGATTTTTATGATGATAATATCTTGTGACTAATATGCCCTCGAAGTTTCTACAACTTACCAAAAAGGGCAAAAGTGGTATTTTGAGTTTTGTAGGTACTCGACATGGTGAATATGATTCAAGAAGATATTATCATCTTATTTATTATCAATAAGGTGTTATTATATTTAATTATGACCATCGGGGTCATTTCTGGAGTTTTATCTCACTAGGGGCATTTTGGTCATTTTACCCCCGAAGACAGTTTCGGTATTTTTACTCAAGGAATCTCTTGAGTATCTTATTATATTCATTCTGGAGTTCATTTAGTATATTCTTGAAGATTATTTGGTGGTTTTCTATTTTATTCTCTCATTTGATGATTTTATCGACGGTAGCGAGATATGTGACGGTATTCGATGTCACGTTCTATTTTCTCTTGAAGACTCTTATATATATGTTATTGGAGGTTCTTAATCATCATCTTTCAGAGATTACAAGGTGTCCTTGGTGCAAGATTCATCACAACATGTCAAGGAGAAATGGGAATTTTGATATTATATGTTGAGATAACCTTGTCAACTATTATTTGTTGATTTCTCCTCAAAAATCTGAGTTGGTATACATATACATAGCCTCCAAAACGTGATTATACAGGTGGAGATGATGTTTTTCTCATTTTATGAGTTGGAGACAAGAAGACAAACAAAAAGCAAGCTAGTTGGCAAAAGTTGCCAACTTGAAATTTCAAATTTGAATGTAATGGAGACAAGATTATTGGAGATGATTATGGAGGTGTTTTAATTCAAAATTCTCAGCCATCACATGGTCTAAAAGTTGGAGAGAATATGCCATCTATTCACACTATAAATAGGAGGCAAGGTGAAGAAGAGAAGACACACACTTGAAAGCAAAAATTGAAGATTGTTGTCTTGCTATTCTCTTCTCATATTTTCGTTCATACTTTGTGTAGCTAAGATGTTCCAATTTTCTTTGTTGTCTAGCTACACTATACACACCTTCTTGAGTTGGATTTGTATGATTGATTAGCCAAATTTATAAGGCTACATCAATAGGTGGTAGAGGTGTTGTAACCAAGAGTTGCATAGAAGTGATTATCCAAGTCTTGAATAGGGTTGGTGTATAACCCAAGGATCAAGCTTGGCTCTTGTTGTAAGGTGTTCATTTGATAGTGAAATCCAAGGAAAGGTGTTACTTGGGACTGGAGTAGGTCACATTGACCGAACCAGGATAAATTCTCGGTGTTCTTCTCTTGTTTCTTTATTTTTATTTTCTGCCCGTTTTTGACTGCAGTTTTCACACAACTTCTCACAATTTGAAAAAATAGCTAAACATTTTCAAAATTCGTGATTTTTGATGGAGTTATACTTCAGACTGTTAGCTTTCATTTGCAACAAGAATCACTTGATTTGAGCAAGGAAAAGTTAGTCTTTCAGTCTTTGCAAGATAACTGCTCCAATCTGGATGCAATCTGACCAGTTTTGAGAAAACTTAAATTCTGTATTTTTCAAGAGTTGGTTAAGGTCAGGGCCTTTTGGAAACTTCATCTACACATCCTAAGGAGTGTTTTGATATAAAGATCAACCTTTTTGGTTGAGTATTCAAAGAGAAACACATTTTGCAAAATCAGCAACATTCTGTCCAGATTGACCATCTGAATCTTTTTATTTATTTGAAGGGTCAAACAATCTTATTTTTGTTTGGATAGAGTCTTGTTTAACTCATTGAAGTTAAATTCTGGAAAGTTTTATAATTTTTGGAGTTGTGTACAATTATTTGTGAATTTTTGAAAAACAGGTTCTGAATCTGAGGTGGTTTCAGATTCTATTTTCAAAGGGGATTTTAACAAAGGGTTGTAGTGTAATTTTCGCTAACCACTATTCACCCCCCTTCTAGTGGTGTTTATTGCAGGTGCACGGTCCAACATTTGGTATCAGAGCCAGACCAACACCACTAAAAAGAAGCAAGATTCAACACCATACGAACAATACAAGGCCAAGAAACAACGATTCATTATATACTGCTTGTCTCAAATCCAAGTTACATACTATGGCTATTGTTTCTCACAAAGGTGAGTTGGAAGGTATGTCTACACAACGCCCTCCTCTTTTTGATGGCAATAATTTTGTTCATTGGAAACTAAGAATGAGGCTATTCTTAATGGCTATAGACATCGATTTATGGTCTATAGTTGAAGATGGGCCGTACATTCCAACGAAAGTTACACAAGTTAGTGAAGTAACTCAAGAGGTTGAAAAATGTAAAAGTGAATGGTCATCAGATGATAAAAAGAAAATGTCCATGAATGCTAAAGCTATGCAATCACTTTTGAATGGACTTACAACTTCTGAAGCAGGATGTGTCAAATTGCACAAGCGCACACGACATGTGGAAATCACTTGTATTAAAGCATGAAGGTACTAGTGGTGTTAAAGAGTCAAAAATGAACATGCTTATGACTGAATTAGAGACTTTCAAAATGTTGCCAAACGAATCCATAACATCTATGGATTTGAGGATTACTAATATTTTCAATGCCCTTGAAGCTTTAGGAAAGTCATTTTCGAACAGTGAAAAGGTTCAAAAGGTGTTATGAAGCCTCCCTGCTGAATGGGATCCAAAGGTGACTGCAATCGAGGAGACAAAGTCAATCACTAAGATGGATGAATTGATCGGGTCTCTTAAAGTTTACGAGGTTAAATTAAACCAACGAAAGTCTGAATCGTCTAAGTCATCCGGCAAGTCAATAGCTTTCAAAACAACCGAAACACATGCTAGTAACGATGATAGTAATAGTGATACTGAATTAGACGATGAGTTGATATTGATAGCTAGAAAACTAAGAAAATTTTTCAAACATCCAAATAGGAATAGACAACGTAATTCTTCTTCTTCTTCTTCTCAACCTAGGAAGAATAACATAAACAAATGGAATAATAAAGAATTAAAGTGTTATGAATGCGGTCAAAAAGGACATATTTCATACGACTGTCCCACGAAGAAAAATAATAATAACAACAACAATAATAAACAAGCCAAGGACAAGGAGGCTCAAAAGACAAAGACAAAGGAGTCTAAGGCAAGAAAAGGGAAACGAGCAATGAAGGTGAGCACATGGAGCGACTCATCCGACTCAGAATCCAAAACTGAGGAAGCTCAAGTCTGCTTCGTATCCAACGAGGTATGTTCTTTTTCTGATAGTGATTCTGATAGTGACATGACACTTGATGAAATGTATGAAGAATTCCTAAGAATGCATGCTCACTGTAAGAAGCTCTCTAAAGAAAAGAAGAAACTAGTTGAAGAAAATGACAAGTTGAAGACGTCCAACTTGGAATTTTCCGATCAACTAGAATCTCTTAAACAAGAGTCTACTAATACTCTTGATTCTTTAGAGAATAAAATTGAATCATATAGGAAAGATGAACATAAGATAAAAATGGAAAATAAGATGTTAAAATCTAAGATAGAAAGTTGTGAACATGAAATAACACAACTTAAGTCGTCTAAACTTAACTTAGAAAAAATATTAGAACAATTTAAATCGGGTGCAAATATGTTAGATACAATTATCTCATCACAAAAGTATGGTAATGATAAAACCGGCTTAGGCTATAAAGAAGAAAATGGAAAAGTAAATAAAAAGACTAAGTTTGTTTCATCTAGTACAAAGTTACCATATAATACAACAAAATCAACTTTGCCTGCTTCTACACCTTCGTCTACTTATATCAAGGCAAAAATACAACATACACCCATAAAAGCACACACGCACAAACATACATCTAGGCCAAACTTTGCATCTAGACAACATATAAATTATGCCTACATGTATACAAATGCAACTAGACCGAATAAAATGCATACAACTTATTATGAACCAAAGTATAGGCAACACTCTTATAAGTCTTATAGAAATGCCTACAAACACACTTATATAGCGCCATATAAGAAACAGATTCACATTCCTTATACCCATTATAAATCTCGGCCATCCTATAATGATTATCAACCATGGCACAACATGTATAACAATGAATCTTCACTTATGTGGAATAATCATGTATATGCTAATTCTTCTTATTTTCCAAATTATAACAATGCTAAAAATGTGCCTAGAAGGTATATTCAAGTTTGGATACCTAAGGGATATCTAAACAAGAATAGTGCCCCTAACATTCAAGGACCCAAATAAAGGGTACCTAAAACTTTGTCTCCATTGTAGGATAAACGCAAGGAATGCAAGAAGGAGGCAAAGTCAAAGAATCTAAAAACCAAATGGTTTTTAGATAGTGGATGTTCGAGGCATATGACGGGGAACCCCAAACTATTCATCGAATTGGAACACATCAAGGATGGAGGAAAAGTAACATTCGGTGACAACAACAAAGGACAAGTTGTTGGAAAAGGAACAATTGGGGACCCTAACACATTTCAAATACGAAATGTGCTATTAGTAAGCAGTCTATCTTATAATTTACTTAGTATTTCTCAACTTATAGATTGTGGTTATAATGTCTCCTTTCTTCCCAATTCTTGTGATATAATAAATGAAAAAGGAGAAACGGTTTTAAAAGGAAATAGAGATGGAAATATTTATACTCTTACCTTAGATAACATATTAGATGCTAAGGTTAAGTGTCTAATATCACATGACTTAGATGTAAATTTATGGCATAGAAGATTAGGCCATATAGGAATTTCAACTATTAAGAAATTGTCTAAGAAGAATTTAATTAGAGGAATGCCTAAGTTAGACTTAGATAATTTTCAAATGTGTGAAACATGTATTAAGGGAAAACACATTAAAGAAACCTTAAAACCGAAACATGAAGTGAGTACTAGTCATGTACTAGAATTGCTTCACTTAGACTTATTTGGTCCAAGTAGGACAAGAAGTCTAGGTGGACACTACTATGTGTGTGTCATAGTAGATGATTACTCACGCTACACATGGACGTTGTTCTTAACACACAAAGACGATGCTCCATTAGACATCAAAACCCTTATTAAGCAACTTGAAAACATTTATGAAGAAAATGTTAAAAGAATTAGAAGCGATAGAGGTGGAGAATTTAAAAACAAAGACGTAATCAAATTTTGCGAACTATATGAATCAAACATGAATTCTCACCACCTAGAACACCACAACTCAATGGAGTTGTTGAACGTAAAAATAGAACGATTCAAGAAGTTGCTAGGACAATGCTGTGTGAAAATAAATTACCTAAATATTTATGGGCTGAAGCTGTTAGTTATGCATGCTATATTATAAATAGGCTCACTATTAGAAAGAAATTAAATAAAACGCCTTATGAATTGCTAAACAATAGACAACCTAAGATAGATTATCTTAAAGTATTTGGATGTAAATGTTTTGTGCTGAACACTAAGGATAATCTAGATAAATTTGAACAAAAGTCTATTGAATGCATATTTGTTGGGTATTCAACTAACTCAAGAGCATATAGGTGTTATAATCCTGCATCTAGAAAAATAATTGAATCCATACATGTGAAATTCAATGAAAATGCATGTTTTTGAAGTTAGTGATAAACATCAACATAAACAAGAAACCAATGTTGAAAATATGTTTGATGATGATGTATTACTTGAGCCTGTACTTGATCATCTAGAACCAACTCCCCCTGAACAAGACAAACATGAACCCTTATATGAAATAAATCAAGAGACTCTGCAATTAGAAGATACAACTAATGATCCAATTACATATGATAACGTACACACTAATGAAATATTTGAACAAGATGAGGGTGAACTTAATCAATCTAGGAATTGGTGGCACCCTAGAGAACTAATCATTGGGGATCCAAGTGTTGGGGTTAAAACACGTAGAAATATAAGTCAACTTGAAGGACATAGCTTAATCTCACAATTAGAACCTAAGAACGTAAAGGAAGCCTTAGGTGACATATCATGGATAGATGCTATGCATGAGGAATTAAATCAATTCACAAGGAACAACGTGTGGGACTTAGTACATAAACCTGAAGACAAGTATATCATAGGAACTAAATGGGTTTTTAGGAATAAAATGGATGAACAAGGAAATATTACAAGGAATAAGGCTAGACTAGTCGCACAAGGTTATAATCAACAAGAAGGAATAGATTATGAAGAAACCTTTGCACCCGTTGCACGACTAGAAGCAATTAGATTGTTACTTGCGATTGCAGGTCTAAGCAAAATTAAGCTCTTCCAAATGGATGTCAAGAGTGCGTTCTTGAATGGATACATCCAAGAAGAGGTGTTTGTCAAACAACCCCCTGGATTTGAAGATCCAAAGAATCATAACCATGTTTATAAGCTTAAGAAAGCTCTATATGGTTTAAAACAAGCTCCAAGAGCTTGGTATGATAGATTTGCAAACTTTCTTATTGCAAATAATTATCAAAGGGGGACCATCGACAACACATTATTCCTAAGAAGAAAAGGTAATGATTTGTTAATAGTTCAAATATACGTAGATGATATAATCTTTGGTTCAACCAACCTTACTTTAGTAAAAGACTTCGAAGAATGTATGAAGTCAGAGTTTGAAATGTCAATGGTAGGAGAGTTGAATTATTTCTTAGGACTTCAAATTAAACAAACCCCTCAAGGAATTCACATTAGCCAACTTAAGTATGTCAATGATATGATTAAGAAGTTTGGCTTTGAAGAATTAAAACCAACACCTACCCCCATGAGTGTTAGCACCAAACTAGACAAGGATGAAAATGGTAAAACTTTTGATGACACACTCTATAGGTCTATGATTGAATCACTATTATACTTAACTGCATCAAGACCTGATATCATGTTTAGTGTGTGTATGTGTGCTAGGTTTCAATCTTGTCCTAAGGTATCACATTACAATGCAGTTAAAAAGATCTTTAGATATCTTAAGCATACACGTCACTTAGGACTGTGGTATGATAGAAACGCTAAGTTGGAATTACACGCATATAGTGATGCTGATTATGGTGGTTGCAAATTAGATAGAAAATCCACTAGCGGCACTTGTCAATTCATATGAACCAACTTGATTTCTTGGTTTTCTAAAAACCAAGCTAGTGTAGCTCTTTCTACCACTGAAGCCGAGTATATCACTTTGAGTTTATGTACTACCCAAATACTTTGGCTTAAACAGCAACTTAGTGATTTTGGCATTAAAATGAATAAGATTCCAATTTTCTGCGATAGCACAAGTGCAATCAATCTTTCACGGAATCCGGTGCTTCATTCTAAGGCCAAACACATTGAGGTGCGATATCATTTTCTTCGTGATCATGTTCAAAATGAGGATATAGTGATAAACCACATAAGAACTGATCATCAAATCGCTGACATCTTCACCAAACCCCTTAATCAAACCACTTTTGAAAACTTACGAGCCAAATTAGGAATGATGACTTACGATACCATTGTATAGTTCTATCTTTTGCATGATTTGCAAAATAAAGGGGGAAATAGAATAAGAACATGATTTTAGTCGGTAAGTCATGTTTTAGTTGGTAAGTCATGATGAATCATATGCTAAGTTTTTATTGGTATAAATTTTGGAGCATATGTTAAGGGGGAGAGTATGAGTTGCGGGGGAGCGGCATACTATTTAAAAGTTGAAAACATAGTTGAAAACATTTAGTTAAACATTTGGTTATAAGTTGTGACATTAAAATCATGTTAGGTTATTTTGAAAATCATCCAAAAGGGGGAGAATGTTGAGAATATGTTTGGATAATTTTCAAAGTCATGATTTTAAGTGATGAATACTTAAAAATGTCACATATGGTGTTATAAATGAAAGAGTTGAATAAGTGAAGAAAAATGACACGATGTCTAGGGTTGTTAGAAATATTTTTCTAAAATGTGATAAAATAGTTGTTTTTATTTTTACATGATTTATATATGTTTATCATGTTGTGATTATGTGATTTTTATGATGATAATATCTTGTGACTAATATGCCCTCGAAGTTTCTACAACTTACCAAAAAGGGGAAAAGTGGTATTTTGAGTTTTGTAGGTACTCGACATGGTGAATATGATTCAAGAAGATATTATCATCTTATTTATTATCAAGAAGGTGTTATTATATTTAATTATGACCATCGGAGTCATTTCTGGAGTTTTATCTCACTAGGGGCATTTTGGTCATTTACCCCCGAAGACAGTTTCGGTATTTTTACTCAATGAATCTCTTGAGTATCTTATTATATTCATTCTGGAGTTCATTGAGTATATTCTTGAAGATTATTTGGTGGTTTTCTATTTTATTCTCTCATTTGATGATTTTATCGACGGTAGCGGGATATGTGACGGTATTCGATGTCACGTTCTATTTTTTCTTGAAGACTCTTATATATATGTTATTGGAGGTTCTTAATCATCATCTTTCAGAGATTACAAGGTGTCCTTGGTGCAAGATTCATCACAACATGTCAAGGAGAAATGGGAATTTTGATATTATATGTTGAGATAACCTTGTCAACTATTATTTGTTGATTTCTCCTCAAAAATCTGAGTTGGTATACATATACACAGCCTCCAAAACGTGATTATACAGGTGGAGATGATGTTTTTCTCATTTTATGAGTTGGAGACAAGAAGACAAATCAAAAGCAAGCTAGTTGGCAAAAGTTGCCAACTTGAAATTTCAAATTTGAATGTAATGGAGACAAGGTTGTTGGAGATGATTATGGAGGTGCTTTAATTCAAAATTCTCAGCCATTTCATGGTCTAAAATTTGGAGAGAATATGCCATCAATTCACTCTATAAATAGAAGGCAAGGTGAAGAAGAGAAGACACACACTTGAAAGCAAAATTGAAGATTGTTGTCTTGCTATTCTCTTCTCATATTTTCGTTCATACTTTGTGTAGCTAAGGTGTTCCAATTTTCTTTGTTGTCCAGCTACACTATACACACCTTCTTGAGTTGGATTTGTATGATTGATTAGCCAAATTTATAAGGCTACATCAATAGGTGGTAGAGGTGTTGTAACCAAGAGTTGCATAGAAGTGATTATCCAAGTCTTGAATAGGGTTGGTGTATAACCCAAGGATCAAGCTTGGCTCTTGTTGTAAGGTGTTCATTTGATAGTGAAATCCAAGGAAAGGTGTTCCTTGGGACTGGAGTAGGTCACATTGACCGAACCAGGATAAATTCTCTGTGTTCTTCTCTTGTTTCTTTATTTCTATTTTCTGCCCGTTTTTGACTACAGTTTTCACACAACTTCTCACAATTTGAAAAAATAGCTAAACATTTTCAAAATTCGTGATTTTTGGTGGAGTTATACTTCAGACTGTAAGCTTTCATTTTCAACAAGAATCACTTGATTTGAGCAAGGGAAAGTTAGTCTTTCAGTCTTTGCAAGATAACTGCTCCAATCTGGATGCAATCTGACCAGTTTTGAGAAAACTTAAATTCTGTATTTTTTAAGAGTTGGTTAAGGTCAGGGCCTTTTGGAAACTTCATCTACACATCCTAAGGAGTGTTTTGATATAAAGATCAACCTTTTTGGTTGAGTATTCAAAGAGAAACACATTTTGCAAAATCAGCAACATTCTGTCCAATTCTGTCCAGATTGATCATCTGAATCTTTTTATTTATTTGAAGGGTCAAACAATCTTATTTTTGTTTGGATAGAGTCTTGTTAACTCATTGAAGTTAAATTCTGGAAAGTTTTATAATTTTTGGAGTTGTGTACAATTATTTGTGAATTTTTGAAAAACAGGTTCTGAATCTGAGGTGGTTTCAGATTCTGTTTTCAAAGGGGATTTTAACAAAGGGTTGTAGTGTAATTTTCGCTAACCACTATTCATCCCGCCTCTAGTGGTGTTTATTGCAGGTGTACGGTCCAACAGTTTCAAGACGTGATATTTATTTGACTGAACAAATTGCCCATTACAATCAACAAATCCTAGCATGTCATACTAATTTAGTTGCATCCTTCATTATGTCATCACATGAAATTATACCTATCAGATAAGGAAATAGTGTATGAGTACTTATCTAAACATGTAAAAGTGAAGACACTTTAACTTAAATATGTAACAATCAACATTCCTTAAATAAGGCATCTCTCTTATTTTTAGCCATTCAATACATGCTTCAAGAATTAGATATGTACATATCTCTAACCCACTACAATATTAGGGATACATATACCACGTGAATTTATTTCGGGTTAAATTGATGTATGTGTTATGATCTTATAAAATGAGTTTAGAAAAATAAGATCAGTTGGTTAAAAGATTTTACCGAATTATATACTTGTTATAAGATTGCTGCTTTGTGATTTTAAAATTACGAGTTCGAACCGCGGAAACAGTTTCTTGCATAAAAGTATAAGGTAAGGGTGCAGACATCATATCACGAAGCGATCCAGCTCCTTTCCAGACCCTGCGTAAATGCGAGAGATGAGTGTACCGGGAATGCCCTTTATTTAGTTGGCATTTAGCTTTAAGGGTTTCCTACCTCTAGGAGTGTTAACGAACCGAGCCAAATCAAATACTGAGTTTTCGAATTTAGATTCGTTTAGCTAAACGAACTGTTTGACTCGATTCGTTTAGCTAAATGAACTTTAAAATTGATTCGAGTTCGGATCGATAACACTATGACTGTTTAAACGAGACGAACAGTTCATGAATAGTTCAGCTTGTTTTAATAAACGAACACAAACAACTGTTCGAATTCGGCTCATTTACAGATAATTACCAAACGAATACGAACTGAATACAAAATGAACTCGAACAGTTTTCGAACTGTTCAGTTCGTTGAACGGCTCCACCTACCTCTAAGTTACTATTATATTCCTCAGTGAATTTTGTGAACTGTTGGAGCTATTGAAGATAACAATTGATAGGACAAAGCCGGATAAAGTTCGATAAAAATTGAGCAATGCCAAGGATCTCTCACTTTTAACCTTGCAGCGAAACGACGAGTAAATTCTCTCTCTAGCTTTTTTATTCTTTTCAATTTCCGATTCAATGTATCCAGCAAACTATAGAAAATGTGCTTCAATTTTACTTATTTATTTTCTTAATTAAGAGAAATTATTTTATTATACTTCTAAAGATTTATGAATGACTAATAGTACTGAAGCAAAAGCATAAATTTGAATATATACTTTTAATTTAACATGTTATTTTATGGACAAAGAAGTCCAAGATTCATTCTATACAAATAGACTTAATTATTTAGTCTCTATGTCGCTTTCTATTGCATATGTAAAGTTGTTAAACTGATTCAACTTAAATTCTCAGTCTAATTTCATATTATTACAAAAAGGCAAAAAGTTTAAGCTTTATAAATACATCTTATACTCAATGTTGACGTTCTTAATAAAATAATCTCATTCGTCATCATTTCCCATTCCATCTTTGTTGAGAGGTCGACAACACATATTTTAAAATAGTCCTCGAGCAAGTATGTGTACATATGGGTTTATTATTTTGGTGAATCACTTTTTTATTATGTGTCATCATGTTAGGAAGTCAGAAAATATCTGAGGGTAAAGTTGTCTTTTACCGGGAATCTGTTTACACGAGTGGGGGAGAGCACATTTATTCCATTCACCCTTCCCTTTTCTCTTTCTTGTTGGTTACGGGTAGTTGCTGAGCTGAAGGGGGTGTTTTCCTTGCCGCTGCACTTTCCGGCTGAAGGTGGTAACGGGAAGATATAAGGAGGAAGAAGGTAATCAGTTGGGGGCAGAAGAATTTTGTAATCAATTTCTCTGAGAAATCAGAATTTCTAGATCGAAAGTTTCAATCACTTCTTTATCTTCTCCATTTATTTCTTGTTTTACTAATTTGGGTTTGAATTAAATTGCAGTCTTAACATTTGGTATCAGAGCCATCAATCCTTGGAGTTGATGGCAGATAATACAAGGTCCAGAGCTTTGGAAGAATCCGTCCAATCATTTAATCAAGAGCTTGGAGACTTGCATCACTCTGTAGATGCAAGGTTCGCAGAGGTTGCTAGTAAGTATGAAGGGGTGCAACATCAGCTGATTCAAATTACCACAGATAATCAGAAACTACCCAGGATGGTTGAAGGTATGATTAAGGGAAAGGAAGCTGAAGTGGATCCACAAGATCCCCTTCCTGAATCTTCTCAGCACGCACCTAATGTTCCTTCAATGGGGTTGGATCATCATGCATGCAGCTCTAAATCAAGAGTGGACCAGTTGATGAAGGTCCCACGGATGGATTTCCCCGAATTTGCAGGGGAGGACCCAACTGATTGGGTTAATCGTTGTGATACTTATTTCGAACTACAGGAGGTGACCGATGAAGTAGTCAAGGTTAAAATAGCAAGATTATACCTCAAAGGTGATGCAGCGGTTTGGTTCTCCAGTTGGAAGATAGGTAAAGTAGATGTTGGGTGGGATTGTTTCTGTTGTGATATTATTCAACGATTTGCTGGAAAGAGTAAGTTGGATATTATGGAAGAGTTCCATAATCTGAGGCAGACCGGGACAGTTGATGCATATCAGACCCAATTCGAGAAACTGCGTGCTTTGGTCCATGGTATGAACCCAAGATTTGATGAGGAGTATTTTGTGCAGGGATTTGTTACTGGTTTGAAGGATGAGATTAAGATAATGGTTAAGCATTCAGATCCATCAACCTTGAGTCAGGCTCTCAAGTTTGCTAGAGCTCAGGAATCATTGATACACTGCACTAAGTTGAAATATATTCCCAAGGTGAACCCCGTGGAATCCAGATTCTCACCAATTGCTAACAAGCCAGACCCCAGGTGGCAGAGTCCCTACAAACCTATACGTGCAAGTGAAATACAGGAGAAGAGAGCCAAGGGGTTATGCTTTAAATGTGGGGATAAATATTTTCCTGGCCATCAGTGTAAGAATAAACATCTTAATTTTATAGTTGTAGAAGATGAGACAGATGAGCCACCGGATCATGGTGAGACAATAGTGGAAGGAGAAGAGGTTCAGTTATCTGTGAATACCATGTTTGGCCAGATTACATCGAGTACTATTAAGATACAGGGCTTGATCAAGAAGACACCAACCACAGTATTAGTAGATAGTGGGAGCACCCATACCTTTATTGATACCCACTTGGCTAACTCTCTCAACTGTGTTATTGAGCCAACTAATCCGTTGGTTGTAACTGTGGCGGATGGCAATAGAATGGTTAGCAGCGCAAAATGTCCCAGTTTACCTTGGATCATGCAAGGACATACGTTTTCCCATGATGCTAGGTTGTTGCCTTTGGGGGGTTGTGATATGGTGTTGGGAGTAGACTGGATGAGATTTTATAGTCCGGTGGTGTTCGATTTCCAGAAGATGGAAGTATCATTTAAAAAGAATGGGGAGTCGGTTTCACTTAAGAGCCAAGTACAACCAGCTCAACTTAAGATGATATCTGGCAAGCATATTAAGGGATGGTTGAGAAAGGGAGCTGTAGGCTTATTTTGTCATCTGAACTTCATGGAGGTTGTGGGCAGGGAGGAGTCAGTTCCTGATGAGTTATCCTCCTTGTTGAGCAAATATAGTGTGGTATTTGAGGAACCATCCCAGTTGCCTCCAAACAGGAAGATTCAGCATGCCATTAATATTAGGGAAGGGGTGCCTCCTTTTAAGTCCAAACCATATAGGTATCCATATTTCCAAAAGGCTGAGATTGAATCCTTAGTTGAACAGATGCTCCAACAAGGGATAATTCAACCCAGTGAAAGCCCCTTTGCGTCTCCAGTTTTGTTGGTGAGGAAGAAGGATGGCTCGTGGAGAATGTGTGTGGATTACTGGAAGTTGAATGATGCCACTGTTAAAGACAGCTTCCCTATTCCCATTATTGATGACCTGTTGGATGAGTTGGGCAAGGCTAGGATATTTTCCAAGATTGATCTCAGGTCGGGATTTCACCAGATATTATTGAGACTTGAGGATATACATAAGACGGCCTTTGTAACACACAATGGGTTATATGAATTTAAAGTAATGCCTTTTGGACTCACTAATGCTCCTGCAACTTTCCAGAAAGCCATGAATGATTTATTATGTTTGTATTTGAGGAAGTTTGTGTTGGTGTTTTTTGACGATATTCTAGTGTACAGTCCTGATATGAAAACGCATGTTCAACATCTAGAAGTTGTTCTAGCCTTGCTAAAGGATAACCAATATTATGCAAAGAGGAGCAAATGTTCTTTTGGACAAGACCAGGTAGAGTACTTAGGGCATGTGATCCAGAAGGGATATGTGGCAGCTGACCCTAAGAAGGTTGAATGTATCCAGAAATTGCCGCCTCCATCCAATATAACTGAGCTAAGAGCATTTCTGGGTCTTACGGGTTTTTACAGGAGATTTATAAAGAATTATGGAATCATTACTAGGCCATTGCATGATCTGCTGAAAAAGGGTGCTTTTCAGTGGAATGAAGCAGCAGCCAGTTCTTTCACGGCACTAAAGGAAGTAATGTGTAATGATCTTATCCTTGAGCTACCAGACTTCTCCAAGACTTTTGTAGTGGAGACTGATGCAAGTGGAAAAGGAGTAGGGGCTGTGCTGCACCAGCAAGGACAACCGGTGTCTTTTCTCAGCCGAGCTTTCAAACCAAAGGAATTGGGTATGTCTATATACGAGAAGGAGTTATCAGCAGTTATACTGGCAGTAACTAAGTGGAGGCACTATCTATTGGGGAGACCTTTTGTTATTAAAACTGATCAACAAAGCTTAAAATTCTTACTGGAGCAAAAGGCTGTTACTTCTTTGCAGCAGAAGGGACTTACAAAGTTGTTGGGACTGGAGTTTTCAATTGAATACAGGAAGGGAAAAGAGAATGTGGTGGCAGATGCCTTGTCTAGGCATCCTGCGGTGCTATTAGCATTATCTACCCTCATTCCAGATTGGGTGACAAAGGTACAGGAGAGTTATCAGAATGATGCTTGGGCTACTGATAGGATCCAACAATTGATGGTTGATCCGTCTGCATTTCAGGATTGGAGTCTGTCTTGGGGAGTTTTGAAGTCAAAGGAAGGATATATGTTGGAAGCACTGGAGAATTAAGGTGTAAAATCCTTGAACAGTTACATGATGGGACGATAGGGGGGCATTCAGGGGAAAGAGCCTGTTATCAAAGGATCAGACAATTGTTTTATTGGCCGCGAATGCAGAAAGAGGTTAAGCATTATATCCAAAAATGCTTAACTTGTCAGCAGTGTAAGGATGCGCACATGAAACAACAGGGTTTGCTCCATCCACTTCCTGTGTCTGACCAAGCTTGGAAGCTAATTTCTATGGACTTTATTGAAGGGCTGCCAAACTCAAAGGGTAAGACTGCCATCATAGTAGTAGTAGATACTTTTACGAAATTTGCACATTTCATTGCTATCACTTCTGGGTACACGGCTGTGTCAGTGGCTACATTATTTCTGGAGCACATATATAAACTACATGGGTTGCCAGGCTCAATCATCAGTGACAGAGATCCTGTGTTTACTAGTTTGTTTTGGCAGAATTTAATGAAGTTAGTAGGGATACAGTTGGCCATGAGTTCATCCTATCACCCGCAGACTGATGGCCAAACTGAGAGAGTGAACCAATGTCTCGAGATGTATCTTAGATGTATGACCCATAGACATCCCAAGAAATGGTCAGATTGGTTACCCTTAGCTGAGTTTTGGTACAACACGAACTATCATACCGCTATAGGTATGTCTCCCTTTCAAGCATTATATGGGTATAAGCCTACGGTATTGCCAATGGGGCGGTTGAGTGAAGGTACTGGGGTGGATTTGAACACTTTTTTGGAAGAAAAGCAGAATATGATGCATGATTTGAAGCTGCAGCTGGAAGACTCCAAGAATAGGATGAAACAGTAGGCGGATAAGAATAGGAGGGAGGTGGAGTATTTAGTAGGATCTTGGGTTCTGTTGAAGCTGCAGCCATATAGGCAGTCTTCGTTGGAACACAGGAGGAATCTTAAGCTTTCTACCAAGTATTTTGGTCCATTTCAGATAGAATCCAAAGTTAACCCAGTAGCATACAAGCTTAAGTTTCCAGAAGGATCACGAATTCATCCAGTTGTTCACGTATCGATACTAAAACCATTCAGGGGAGCAGAGGAGAATATTTTGGTGGATCTTCCGCCGGTGGATGAGCATGGTCATGTAATTCTGGAGCCCGAAGCAGTATTGGAGTCAAGGATGGGGTCGAATCATCTGAAGCCATCAATGCAGTACTTGATCAAATGGAGGTTTATGCCATCTTCTGAGGCTACTTGAGAGTTTGCTGATTATATGGGTGCAAAGTTTCCGGCTATGACATACTTGAGGACAAGTATGCTGTGTGGGGGGGGGGGGGGGTAATGTTAGGAAGTCAGAAAATATCTGAGGGTAAAGTTGTCTTTTACCGGGAATCTGTTTACACGAGTGGGGGAGAGCACATTTATTCCATTCACCCTTCCCTTTTCTCTTTCTTGTTGGTTACGGGTAGTTGCTGAGCTGAAGGGGGTGTTTTCCTTGCCGCTGCACTTTCCGGCTGAAGGTGGTAACGGGAAGATATAAGGAGGAAGAAGGTAATCAGTTGGGGGCAGAAGAATTTTGTAATCAATTTCTCTGAGAAATCAGAATTTCTAGATCGAAAGTTTCAATCACTTCTTTATCTTCTCCATTTATTTCTTGTTTTACTAATTTGGGTTTGAATTAAATTGCAGTCTTAACACATCATGTCATTATGTCACTCGTAGATCTATGACTTATATAAAATGTTTGGGTTGGCAATGGCGTTCTGGCACCAAAGGTTACCGGTAAGGGTGAACTTACTTTATAAGTTATTTAAATTTTTACAGTTAAGTTTTTATCAGTTGTCTATTGGAAGTTGTGTCAGGTTCATGATTAAATGAACATGGTCAATAATAATTAATAAGTTACTCATATTTAAACAGTCAACTTTGCAAGGACCCTGCTTAATAGATCACAGAACTTGTGCTGTACATTTTCAGATTAAATACACCAGTCAATCATGTTACAATGATATTATATAAGAACATATGTTATTTTATGACTCAAATAACTAACAGGGGAGTCATTTATTTCATTTTATATGTTCAAGGCGCAGGTAAATATCACCACTCACCCCTTCAATCGACAAGAAAATTTATTAGTCAAATCAAATATTGATTATTTCTTTAGGTTGATGAAAATCCAATATGAATATATCAAAAAAAAAAAAAAGGATTGTAGAGCTATTGGCCAAATCAACTGCAACAATGGCAGAAAATCACTTGTAACATCAATATTGTTTGTGGCAAAAGGTTGAACCCCAATCCAAAGGGCTCCCACTGTCCCAGCTCCAAGGAGCTGCGTGGAGGATATAAATCAGGAGTCCAGCGGCTTCCTAGATTAGGTGAGATCTTACGCAGATACACACACAAGGTGCCCCACAAACCAGACATTTGGCCTGAAAGCAGAGGAACACGCACACTGTACGTATCTCTAGATTTTTGAACTCATGACCTCTTTGTGGCAATCCCCAACCCGAATATCAACTGGACTATACCCTGGAAGCGTAACATCAATCTTCTTAATATATATAATGCAATAGAGGCCCTACCACTAGCAAAGAACAAGCTTCGTTGATGCCACCGTCTTGCTATGTTATATTCTTCAATTTAAACTGGATGGAACATCGTTCCCGATATACTAGGCTTGTATGTTTGTGTATGGTCTAAAAAGAAACTGGATCGATTTGTGATCTGATGTACACAGCCTTATCTTAAACTTTTTTTGTGCAAGAGCCTGTTTCCACTGCTCGAACCCGTTAACTCAAGGTCACAAAACAACAACCTTACCCGTTAGTTCAAGACCCGCCCTCATTAAGTTTATGAAATAAATCGTCACTCATTAGTTTTCTCGACTTAATTTTACTGCTCAATACGGCAGTTTTGTCTCTTTATACTTCCGATTATGATTTGTTTGTATTATTCATTGATTTTCCAACCGGATTTTGAACCAAAAGGAAAAATCCAAAACTTTTTAAACGAAGAATTAGTCACATCAAACAATGATTAATTAAACTATACACATGCCTCCATTTGTCTCCTCCATGTTAAGTCTGTAGCTTCTATTCTTTTTCTGAACGTCAAAAACGATATTCTATTCTTTCTTCTTATAGCTCCGTCAATTCATAATTAGGGGGAAAAAGAAAGAAAAATCAAGTAGGATTCTGCCCAGTGAAATATGGCTATCCATTGATAATCTAGGCAATCATGTCTAGATCATCATGCTCACACAAGAATTTCAGTTTGAATCAGATTGCCTGAGGATATTTTTGTCTGAATTCAATCTTCTCTGAAGTATACATCATCAAAATGAAGGATTCAAGATTTCTTGCATTTGCTATTTGTTTCCTATTCATTTCCTTCAATCTTGCCTTTGGAATCCCTTTAAGTTCTACCAGCAAATGTCCCTTAAAGATATATGATTCTTCTTCATCTGGGAATGACTCAAATTGCAGCTTGGGAAACTGGGGTGGATTTATAAACCCCTGCTGTGGGCAGCAATTCATGGAATACCTGCAGGCTAATGCCTGGAGAACTAATCAAACAGGGAAAGTGTTTCTTGATTCCACAGAGCAGTATGATTGCTTGTCATCTATGAAAAGTGATCGTGTAAACGTCACCAGCTGTGGCATTGAGAAACTAACAAAAGGTGTTGGAGGCTGCTCTAACTATACTGCTGCCGACGTGGTTAGCAAACTTGGCAACAGACTCAGAAGCCTCGGGGAAAACTGCCAAAAGTTGGGTTCAGCTAATACAACAGATGAGGATCGCAATCGATGTTTACGCACCTGGAAAGAGATCTATACACCATCCAACAACAGTAATGACCCAAATAATGTGGAACCCGATACATGTAGCTTTGCCTTACTGATCGTTCTAACAAGCCAAAGAATTTATGACAAGACATGGTTTGGTGCAGTGTACAAGTGCCTTGGAGACAATAACATTCACCAAGGTAAGCATGATTAACCTGATCAAAATGTTCTCACATCCCACTTGCTTTGTCCATCGAATTATTGTTGCTAATGGTAGATGCAATCGTGATGCTGACCAGATACGATATTCCAAGCAAACAGAGGGGTTAACAATACGATATCTCCTGAACCTTTTCAAAATAATCAAGAAATCAAGGGAGGACATCACTCCAGGTTACATGGAGGTAGTCTGCTCATTCTTCCATTATTGTGTTAACCACCTTAGGAAATGGTGTGTGATTTACTTCAATGTTCTGATATTTGCAGGTCATTATGCTATGATAGCCGGTCTAGCTGCAATGGGAGTCACTGTTATAGCTATATGCTTTGCTTTTTGGAGGAAAAAATCAAAGAAAGTCCATGTACCCGAAGAAGGTACACCAATTTCTGGATTTATAATAAGTTTCTCAGACATAAAAGAAGTAGCTAATACTTGCTTCTGTTTCTGTTTGGCAGTGATATATAATTCCTTTTACGATGATTCTACCTGTATGACAATATCAATTCGCGAAGTTTATTCTGCTACAGATGATCTTAATCCGATCAACATAATTGGTCAAGGCATAGCTGGTAAGTTCTGCACAACTAGATCCACTAATGGAGAAACTGGATACTTACAGTTGGCTCTTTCGAAGTAGCTTCTGTTAAATGTTATACAATGACTGTTTTAAATCAGGAGAGCATCTCCCTCCACTAATACAGTTCCCTTTCAAATACTATATTATGTGAATGCAACCTTTTCAAATACTTCAACTTGCTTCAGGACTGATGCTATGCTTAATAATAACCTGCCACAGTTTCACTGTACTCCCTCTCTGTTGTGAAGAAAACGCTATATTTTCTTCATACGTGGATATTCTAGTGTAGCTTATATGGAGAGGCTGAAAGTTGAGTAAATTAAGGTGCTGTTGTGGTTTCTGCCTCCCTTGGACATTTGAGGTTCCCAGTTTACCAGCGAGAGAGACTACTAGTCCAGTTGACTAATTACCAAAGAAACTGTGGTGCACTGTAGTCCATTCAAATTTTGTTAGCTCTGGTAGGTATCATTGATATACCTTTTATATAATGTTTGCAATCTTAACCATTAGCTGCCTATGTAAATTAATAAACCAACACCAAAAACAAGAGTCATAAGCTTCAATATCTATGGTTCTTAGCAGAATCATCATTATATTTTCTTTATATGTGGATATCCTAGTGTAGCTTACATTTCTGCTTCCCTTAGACATTTGAGGATCCCAGTTTACCAGCGAGAGGGACTACAGTCTAGTTAGCATATTACAAAGAAAGATGACATGCACTCTAGTCCATTAGATTTTGTTAAATCTGGTAGAATCAGCAACATACCCTTTTGAGTACTTTCTGCACAGTCACAAAATTAGCCGCCTATGCTCACTTCGCTGTTAATGTAGTAAATCAATAAACAAACACCAAGAAAAAGAGTCAAGTCAGAAGGAATGGGACAAAAGAACTAAAATTAAAATCTAAAATGCATCAAAAGCTTCAATTTCTATGGGCCTTAGCAGGTTGCTTATCAGTTTCTTGTTCGGATAAACTATAGCTCATTTTGACACTGACCCTGCAATCTTAAAGGAAAGGTGTACAAAGGTGTTCTGTCAAATGGACAACATGTGGCAGTTAAGCACATAATAAATGACGGACAAATGGAAACATTTGTTAGAGAAGTTAAGAGCCTCTCACACATTAAACATCCAAACCTGGTCTCCTTGCTCTTTCATTGTGATGGAGATGAGGAGTGTTTTCTGGTTTATGAGCTCTGTAGCAATGGAAACCTTTCACAATGGCTGTTTGGTATGTAGCCCATCAAACCTCATCATCCTTTTCCGCTCAAAGTACATTCCTTGTCTTTGACATAATGTGTTAGTGATGCTGATCAACAGGGAAAGACAAGAACCTATCTTGGATCAGAAGGCTGGAAATTGCTCTTGATTGCTCAAGAGGTCTTTGGTTTCTCCACACATATCCTGAAGGCTGCATTGTTCACCGTGATATCAAAGTACAGTTTCCATCATTCCCTACTTGTTTTTCTATGCCTATTTTCTGTTTTAACTGCAATAAGACTGATGTTTGCAGCCAACAAATATTCTCCTCTACGATAACTTTCAAGGGAAATTATCTGACTTTGGGTTGTCCAAGGTCATGAACATGGGTCAATCTTTTGTGAGCTCAGAAGTAAGAGGAACATTTGGTTATGTGGATCCTGAGTATCAAAAGAACCGCCATGTTAATGCATCAGGAGATGTCTACAGTTTCGGAATAGTGCTTTTGCAGATATTATCAGGCCAGAGGGTTATTAACATGGAAATGCAAAGGCCAATGCATGTAAATAAAATGGTAAGAGAGTCTTACGGAGTACATCTTTTTTAGTTCCTTGATAAATCCCTACCATTCTCTGTATAATTCTCCTACTCCTTCGGTGATTGAAATTACAGGCCAGTAGACTTGTGAAAGGGGGCAAAATTAATGATTTTGCTGATCCAAAGCTCAACGGAGAATACTCAGTCGAAGCTTTTAACCTTGTACTGAAGGTAGCTCTGTCATGCACAGGACTTAAGCAACAGAGACCAACAATGAAACAAGTGGTTGCAACACTTGAGAAGGCATTAGATGTTTCAGAGAATATCAAGTCCATTAGACTTGATTGAGCCATCTTTCGGATAAAAATGTGCAGAGCATGAATGCAAATTCAGAAAAGATGAGCTCCAAAAGGCAGGAAGCCAACTGGAAAAGCAGTAAAGTAGAATGCAATGACCAAAAAACGAAGTACAGATAAAAGGAAATACTTTTAAATTCTGCACAGATTATTTGTACAATTTTATTGTTATAAGATTTTCTATTCAATATGATATTATTACAAAGCACGAAGCAAGAACATCCGGTTACAACTAATGTACATAAGACAGAGCTTCATTCAAAAAACAGAAGCCCTATGTGGCAAGCTCTTTCAAAAAGAGAGCTTTATATATGCACAATGTTTTGAAAGAATATATCAACCAGCGGCCATAAAAAAGAGGCCCCAGAGTTAAGACACATCAACAAATCTTTCCTGTGGAAGAGCTGATGTTGAGAAGCCAAAGGATCTCTCAGTGAAGTTGTGTAGGATCCTGATGAGTGAACTAGCCTTCTTACTGGCTCGCGAAGTGCCTACAGCTAGTTCAGAATATAATGAACCTATCAGAGTTGTGTTATTTGCTAGAACTGAAACCACATCTGTGTCTCCATGGATGCACATGGAGAGGAGCAAGGAAACACAATATTCTCTAGCTGATCTTGAATTGGAAGTACCAAGCATCTCCTCGATAATAGGAAAAGCCCCGGAAGATCGAATTGCTTTGGCTCCACCAGGTTTATCAGCAAGAGTTGACAAAACTGCTACAGCATCAGGGCTAAGATTATCTATTTCACGAGAATTTAGCAGATCAACAAGCAATGGTACTAATCCAGCTGCTAGTACTCTAGTGTGATTACCAGGATATACAAGCAAGCCATATATAGTGACCAACGAATTCTTTTTGGCATGAAGATCCCCATTCCTTAACAGCTCAACCAGAGCAAGAATGCACCCAGGGATTTCCCCAATCATTACGCGGTACTTCTCTACTGAAGCAAGGTAGAATAATGTACCAGCTGCATGCTGTCTAGCTTCCATTCTTTGTCCTTTCTTTAGAACATTTACTATCAGCTTCAACCCTCCATTCTCCACGATGACGCTCCTGCATTCGGAGAACTTCGAGAGATTTAACAGAGATGCAGTTGCATTCTCTTCTGATGAAGGGTCATTTGAAGCAAGAAGATTTAACAAAGGAGGAATCGCGTTAGCTTCAACCAAACAAAATCTGCTAAAAACGTTTGTTTTGGTGAGCATACGGATCTCATAAGCAGCCTTTATCTGCTCCTCCCTGTTGCCATTCATAAGCCTGCAAACAAGAAAATGAGCAAGCAATTTAATGGCCTTCTCACTAGCAACACTACCTGAAACAGCTGTCCTAGCTGTATCGTGGGGTCGCCCCACTGATTCAGAAAAAGGGATGCCAACTTCAGCAAGATATTGCCTGATAAGTTTCTTCAGAGCAAAATTGGGAACAACATCGGTGGACAATAGCCTCTTTCCTGTTTTAGGACAGGTAGGATAGCCAGCTTTGAACCATTTCAAGATAGAGGGGCGGTCATAAGTATGCCCTGTCTCTATTGTGATCGGATCATTCATGATCTCTAAAGTGATTGGACACCGAAAATCATCAGCATTCAAGCATCTAAGGCTAGCTTTCAAACAATCATCATCATTTTGTCTCCCAACAACTCGATCAACAACTTCAAACAATGTGCATCGGCAATACACCATTAAACAAACTAGACTGCTAAGAAGCTGAAAATTTTTCTTCTCAGTAGTCTGCAATTCTAAACTAATTTCACTATCCAAGAACTTGACCTCATTATTGCAATCATTCCAGGTTCTAATACATAAATATTCAAGAACATTTCTCAGACCTGTGGCTTCCGGGACAACCCCACATTCAAATTGATTCAAGACTGAGAAAACCAACCTCAGAATTTTCTGGTCATCTGATTCCACTCCAAACTGAATCTCCATAGCTTGCTTCTTCATCAATCCGACCAAATCTTTAATTTCACCATCAAGATCTATTGCGTCCAGAGGCAAAACATCCAACGCCACTGACATAGCCCTCATTAACACCTGAAACTCAAACGCAACGAATTCGGATTTTGCCAGCAACCAAAGCCTAGCATCATCTCTGGCACAATCTTCAAGCAAAAAGTGAATCTTTTGGAAGATAAAATGCAGCTCCGAGAAGCTCAAATTATATTTACAAGCATCTAGGGGACTAGCTTGAATTTCTTGCAAAACAAGAAGAAAATTTTCAACCAAACGGATACAATTTCTCGCATTTCTCTTGTTTACAAAGAAAGCCCTCTTCTTGCAAATAGAAATTTTGTGGGCTAAATCAATCAAAGAAGCAAGAAGGGTATTGAATGATACAGATTCACAAGGACGAATCGCCGGCAAATTGAATGCCCGGCGAGAAATTTCATTACAATTGAAGCTCATTGACGAACAAAAACCTCAAGATTGCTTAAAAAAAATATATGGGCAATTGATTTGAAAAACAAAATTAAAAAAGAATCAAGATCTATACAAGAAAACAAAGGGAAGCGTAAAGATTTCAACTTTTCGAAGATTTTGATGTTGGATAAAGTTTTGGACCTTTTCTGGTATACTTATAGCAAGGTGGTTGAGAAGGAAAGAGAATGTACACGTGGAATTAGCATGGATCTAGGCACGGAGGAGGCTTCGCTGTAGGCTCATCTGGCCAATGGAAGTGTAATACGTAGCACGTAATGGGTCTCCGAGCTGGAGTCGGGTGGTGTCAACGGGGGATCCGGTCACCGCCCAGGATCAGCAGTCTAACCGACGAAAATGGTCCTTAAACATCAATTAAAAATGAAGAATGACAAAGAAAATTATCCTTTAGTCAGGGAGAGGTTGTCAGCAGATCCATCCCGCAAGGTCAAGGTTGTGGTGTAACCGACTTTTAGATATGAAACAATGGCAGTGTCGGGTTTTTTTTTCCCTTTTAATGTTTGACATTCTTAATTTAATTTGCGGGGGTTAGTAAATTAAAAGGAAATAATCTTAGGATATTTTCTTTTTTATCTTCAACCAACTGAGATACGTCTTAAATGTTAATCAGAGGAAAAAGAGGCAAACAACTCAAGAACTGGGAAATTTTTTCTGTATATTTCAACATCCGTAGTACATCATCTTATACACATGTAAACTATGCTATGTATGGTAAATTACGTAATCCTCTCCTATAATCACGCTATACAATCAATCATAATCAATTACAATCAATCTATAATAATTACAATTTATCTTCTTCCTTATCTACATTATTTCCTTCTAACACTCCCCCTCAAGTTGAGCATGGGAATCCACAATGCCCAACTTGGTCAGTACTGTATCAAATGCCCTTCCCGCTACTGCTTTAGTCAAAATATCTGCTAGTTGATCTTCTGAGCACACAAAAGGCAACTCGATAATTTTTCCATCCAACTTTTCTCTGATAAAATGTCGATCAATCTCAATATGTTTTGTTCGGTCATGCTGAACTGGATTTTCAGAAATATGAATAGATGCCTTGTTATCACACCACAACTTAGATGGGCTTAGAACTGGAAAACCGATATCTTTCATCAACTTCTTTAGCCACAATATCTCCATTACTCCTTTCGCAATTCCTCTAAATTCCGCTTCAGCACTAGAGAGGGCCACAACTTTTTGTTTCTTACTTCGCCATGTCACCAAATTTCCTCCCACTAGCGCAAAGTATCCAGAAGTGGATCGACGGTCTGTAAGGTTTCCAGCCCAGTCAGCATCAGTATATACCTCAATGTCCAGATGTTCATTATTTCTGAACATAATTCCGCGATCCGATGTCCCCTTCAGATACCTCAGGATTCTCATAACTGCCTCCATATGATGTTCCTGAGGTCGATGCATAAACTGACTAACAATCCCCACAGCATATGCTATGTCGGGTCGAGTATGAGACAGATAGATCAGTTTCCCCACTAACCTCTGGTATCTCTCGCGCTCTACTTCGGGCTTACCTTCCACAAACTCCAATTTGTGATTCATCAACATAGGTGCATCTGCAGGCTTACACCCTGTCATGCCAACTTCGGTTAATAGATTGAGAATGTACTTGTGTTGTGAAATAAATATTCCCTTTTTCGACCTTGCAACTTCTATACCCAAGAAGTATTTGAGAGAACCCAGGTCCTTTATCTCAAATTCAGAAAATAACCGCTGTTCCAACCTCGTCATTTCCTCCACATCGTTTCCTGTGATAACAATGTCATCTACATAAATAATAAGGCAGGTCACCAGGTTACCTCGTTTTTTGACAAATAATGTATGATCTGCATTACTCTGGAGATATTCCTGTTTTTTCATAAAGGATGTGAACCTTCCAAACCATGCTCTGGGAGATTGTTTAAGCCCATACAAAGACCGCCGTAATCGACACACTTCATTATCTGCATAAAGAGAGGAAAATCCTGGGGGAGGTGTCATGTATACTTCCTCTTTTAACTCACCATGTAGAAAAGCATTTTTTACATCGAACTGATGAAGAGGCCAGGACTTGGTAGCTGCCACGGACAATAATACTCTGATGGTGTCAAGTTTGGCAACTGGTGAGAAAGTCTCATCATAATCAATGCCATAGGTCTGAGTGTAACCTCGAGCTACTAACCTTGCTTTGTATCTTTCGATACTCCCGTCTGCTTTATACTTGATAGTGTACACCCAACGACACCCTACTGCTTTCTTTCCTTCTGGTAGCTCTGTTTTTTCCCAAGTGTTGTTTTTAAACAAGGCATTCATTTCTTCCTCCATGGCTTGACGCCATTCTGGTTTTTTCATGGCCTCATCTACTGTTCGTGGAACAACATTATCACCACTTGAGGCAAAGAAACCTCGTGCCTCTTTTACTGGATATTTCATACCTTTTGACATCTTTCCTGGTGAGTACCGGTCTGGCGGAACTCCTCTAGTCGTACGAGGAGGGAGAGTCCTCCCCTGCTGTTCTCCTGCAATGTCAGTTTTATCCATAACAGATTCACATATAACAGGGTATGGGGACATAGATGAATTTGGTAATTCGAAGGATTTATCTGTGGGGGTTGAGGATGACTTAGCTTGGTTCTCCTCTTGTTGAACACCCGACGAAGACTGATCATTGGGTTGGTCTGGAAGTAAACCTGTAGATACGACAGGAAAAGTACAGTCGGCGTCACCTACTTGCCCTGTTGGAACAGGCACTTCATCACAGATTGGGTTATGTAACCAGTCGTAGGTCTCTCCTGAACTCTCCCCCTGAGACCAAGATTGGGTGGAATAAAAATATTCATGTTCTAGGAAAGTACAGTCGAGGGTGACATGAATCCGCTTAGTGCGCGGATTATAGCATCGATATCCCTTTTGAGATGTGGCATAACCAACGAAGACACATTTGTCGGCACACGCGTCAAACTTTGTGCGTTGAGAGAGTGGAATGTGGACAAACACGGAACAACCGAATACCTTTGGACTTAAGGTCAATGGAGATGGAATTGAGACTTTGGTAGTCAGTTCGGATAATGGAGTGCGATGAGAGAGTATTTTGGTGGGAAGTCGATTTAGTAAATATGTGGCTGTAGCAACAGCTTCGGGCCAGAAATGTTTTGGGACAAGAGATTCAAGCATCATGGCGCGAGTCATTTCGAGAATAATACGATTTTTCCGTTCAGCTACACCATTCTGTTCAGGTGTATTTGGACAAGAGGTTTGATGGAGAATACCGTGTTCACGGAGAAAAATTTGGAGATTACTAGATATGTATTCTCCACCATTGTCAGAGCGAAGAATCTGTATCTGTTTCTGAAACTGAGTGACAACCATGTTATAGAAATCAGTAAACTTAGTGGATACTTCAGATTTGTGTTTAAGAAAGTAAACCCATGTCATACGAGTACAATCATCAACGAAAATAACAAAGTACTGAAAACCCATCGGAGTAGTATATGGAGATGGTCCCCAAACATCAGAATGTATTAAACTGAAAGCATTATCCATTTTGGTATTATTTGGCTTATAAGAAGAGCGATGCTGTTTTGCTCTAATGCATGTTTCACAAGATAGAGTAGATTGTGACCCAACTAATGAAGGAAACAGAAATTTTAAGTAACCTAAGGAAGGATGACCTAAGCGACGATGCCATAACCAAATCTGCTTCTGCGCCATTCCGGTGGCAAGATTGGACCGGCCCTGTTGTACCACATCTGTTACGTAGTACAAGCCTCCTTGCTCAGTGCCACGCCCAAGAATCACCTTCGAACGAATGTCCTGCAAAAGGCAAAATTTAGGATACATGAGTACTACACAATCAAGTTCTCGTGTAACTTGACTAATTGATAGAAGTTTTGATGATAAGGATGGAACATATAAGCAATTAGACAGATGCAATTGTGAATTAAAGAGAATATTTCCCCCGCTAGTAACTGGGACTAATTCTCCATTGGCTGTCTCGATGTGGGTTTTGGTAGGTGAAGTCCATTGTATAAAGTCATTTGGGTCGTTGGTCATAGTTTCGGTTGCACCGCTATCAAGGATCCACTCGAATTTATGATTATGAGTAATAGAGGAAACAGTACTTGCGGAAGCATGAGTCATAAAATCTGGAGGGGTTAATTTGTTACTCTCAGAAATTTTGGGGGTCAAAATGGTATGTGGGGAAACATTAGGGTCGGAATTGACCATTTTTGAAGGCTGAGGGGTCAATTCGACGTAATTGGTAACTTTAGGACTCAGATGTCGTTGGGCCGAAGGTTGGGGGACCAAACTAGGAGCCTGCAGGAAATCAGAGGATTGCTTAGTAATATTTGAGGATAATCCTGTAATATGTTTTTCTGTTAAGGGTAATAAAGACATTTCAGGGGAGACAGTGGGGGTAAACTTGGAAGAACAATCATTAGTAGGGTTGGGTTTATAAAACCCAACCCTAATACCTCCATGCCCAGATGCCGTTGGAGGTTCCAGATCCTTCTGCCCCTTTTCTTCTTCGACGAACATACTGGACGCTGCTCCAGCCATGGCAGCTGCTCTCCCTTTGCCCGTCTCCCCCTGCTTCCTTTTACCCTCATACCACTCTGGGTAGCCTATTATCTGGAAGCATTGTTCCTTCGAGTGTCTCCGCTGGCCACAATGGCTACATATCAGATTTTCCTTGTCAATCCCACGCTGTGATGCCGTAGCTGAGCGTGGTTCTGTCCCACCAGTCCTTCCTTGAGTCTGACCCGTCCCTTTCGTCTGAGAATGGCCGCGGCCTCTGGCAGCCGATTGTCGTGCTACCAGGCCTTGGCCTAACCCCAATGAAGATTCCTTTTCTGAGGGGTTTCTCTTCCACACAACAGCCCTTTCCTCTGCCCTTTTAATTTCACGGTAGGCTGCTTCAAGGCTGGGTAAAGGGTCCCTCTTGAGCAGATCCTTTCTGTCTCTGTCAAATTTTTCGTCTAAGGCTGTGAGAAATTGGTACAGGCGAAGATCCTGTATCTCTCTGTTGTATGTATTGATGTCAGACGCACACGTCATTGGATTAGGTTTTCGGGCATCAATAGATGTCCAAATATCTTGCAATCGATTCCAACAGCGTTCTACACTTTCCTCCCCCTGTCTGACCATGCTTGCTTTTCGATGCAGGTCATATACTTGCAGAGAATCACTCTCTGCTCCGTAAGTCAAGGCAAGACCATCCCATAACGCCTTTGCCGTTGGATATCTTGTTACATTCGTGACCAAAGAAGGCTCAATAGTTTGTATTATCCAGGTAAAAACCGAGTTATCTGCCTGTTCCCAGGCTGGGTAATTCGGATCTGTAGTAACCGGGGGAGGAGGGGTTCCAGTAAGGTGTCCTCTCCTTCCCCTGCCCGTAATTGCTCGTAGGACCAATGGAGCCCAAAGAGCATAATTATCTCCATTCAATTTGATGGTTACAGTAAGGTTTTCAGTGGAAAATGGTACTGGTTGTTGTATTGTGGGTATTTCTGGTACTCTGTTGGGTGTTTGGCGAAGGATGCTGGCAACTTGGACTGCCAGATCTGATATATCGGTGTTGCTGGGAATTTAAGGTGTTTGTGGTTCAGTGTTTGACATATTTTTGTTTTCTGGGCAGGTATGAAGCAGGTATGTACTGGTAAGATTGATAGTCTCTCAGTCTATACTGGCCGAGAAAGGTAAGGGTCGAGAAAGGTATTCTGGGCAATGATGAAGCAGTTCTGAGCCTAACTTCAAAAAAGAATCACCGATATGGTGATGGGTTTAATCAACCCGCTCTGATACCATGTTAATCAGAGGAAAAAGAGGCAAACAACTCAAGAACTGGGAAATTTTTTCTGTATATTTCAACATCCGTAGTACATCATCTTATACACATGTAAACTATGCTATGTATGGTAAATTACGTAATCCTCTCCTATAATCACGCTATACAATCAATCATAATCAATTACAATCAATCTATAATAATTACAATTTATCTTCTTCCTTATCTACATTATTTCCTTCTAACATTAAATTCATAACTTAATTTAAAGTTTGTGTTTTACTAAATCATAACGGTTCTGTTCGATTTGCTGGAGGTATGTGTTAGAATAATCTCTTACGTACCCTAACGTAAGCATGAACGCACCATCGTCTTATTATTGTTGTTTCCTTAGAAATTACAAAATATTTTAAAAACATCAAAGGCGCTTTTTATATCTTATCATAACATTTTTCAGGTTTTATGAACACGGAAATTGTGTTGATAGTAAAACAAGAAACCAAGAGATTAAAATCTAAATTGGTCAATAACCCGCAGTCAACTTTCCCAAAACCAACAAAAAGTTTTTACAACCATATAAAAAACACCTTTCACAGACTATGAAAATATTTCTTAGGCTTTAAAATAACTAATGCAAGCGGAAGGATATACCCGCAAAGAAACCGCAAGAAACCTATCGATGAAATTAGAATCCAAATTAACCCATCCCCCACGCCCCCCCAAAAAAAAACAGACACACACACAAAAACACGGCCAAGTCCATCTCTTATGAGGGATAGGATCAACTCACCGTAAGAGGAGTGCGGTGACGCGTGACCGCGCGACACGTGGCAGCAAGGGGGTGATGAGGCTAGATGAGGGTCACCCTCATCTAGCATTATCACTTTCCCTTGCTATCACGTGTCGCGTGGTCACAAATGGGGTGGGGAATGTTGGGGTGAGGAGACTTATGATATTGCCATCTACGAAATGGTTCATGATTAGATATAAGATTTCCGTTCATTTAAGGAATGAATGGGTGAGTCTATCTTTTGGAGCAAAAGTCCATACCTTAGTCCAATAACTCCCACCGCTCTAGTTCCAAGGAGCATTGTGGAGGATGTGAATCAGTAATTCAGAGACCTTCTAGGTTTGAGAGGTCATACACAGCGAACTCATACAAGATGTACACTGCAAATTGGGATTTTGGTCCAGAGAGCAGTGAAACACGCACACTGCGTGTGTCCTTATAATCGAACCTGGTATCTCTTGGAGCAACTTCTAACCTGAGTATCAACTGAGTTATGTTCGGAGACGGGTGGGTCTATTTTTGATCGTTAAATCATGTAACTCTATGATTTAACCATTTAAAAGTCTGATTAAAAGAAGTAATTGCCCATAAGTGACAACAAAATGTCGTTACATAACATATAGAACTAAGCTCAAGTCGAGGCCAGACTTCACATATGTATATGTCTAATTGTTCTTGCTTCCCACAACCACTTCAACATCCCTCCCGCCAAGGGGAAAAAAAGGTTAAAAATACTTGCAAAGAAAGTGGGAACTATATACAGCGGCGAAAAGGTTCAAAAATAACTTTGAACTAAAAAAAAAAGCCACGCCAGCAACGTCCTCAAAAAACAAAAACAAACTCATGCTAAAATAGTGTTCATTTCTATTAGAGTCAATAACACATTCTTTTTTAACTTTGTAATATGATAGAATAAAGCAAAATGACTCATTAAATTGAATGTGCTTATTATATTATGAAGTAGTATGTGATCGACACAGCTGACGCAATTTATTATGAGTCATCGGGAAACCACCTCTCTGTGTTTCTAACACAAAGGTATGATTGCATATATCCATCCCCCCACACCCCGCCATAGGTAGGAGCCCCTAATACAATAGAGTAATGTTGTTGTTATTGTAAACTCATGCTAAAATGAAATAGCTTACGAACTTTTTTTTTGGTTGCAAGAATAATTTAATGGTGTTCTATGAATAACTACATATCATTCTATTAGTTGTCATTTCTAATAAAAAAAATTAGCATGTAAAAGAGAATCATATATCATTTAGATGACTATACAAAAAAAAGAAGTCTGCCCCTCACATGTATTTTTATTAATGGTAAAGTAACTACTAAGTCAGTTATCCTTGGAAATTTTTAAAATTTGTGATAATTCATGGACTCCAATAAGAATAATGAAATAATTCGAGGACAAAGTTCTCTATTTGTCCCAAAAGTAATTAGACAAATGAAGAATCATTAAAGAAAGTCAAACAAATATGATGCGCGTCGACAGATCAGGAAAATGTGAATAATATTCCGATAATCAGAAACCCACATGGTTTTGTATTTATGATTAGGTGACAGAGAGCCATTGAAGTAGTGCAACTTAATGGAGAAGACACATCACCATCACTGCTCCATAATTGTTTGATATTTCAATAATGTCGCTCCGTCATACAGGTGTTAGGTTGAATGTTTGAAATTGTAAATTCTTTGTATAAAAGAATAGTTTATGTTTTTAGGCATCGATTCTTTTTTTACTTAATTAGATTTGTGATTTATCTCTCTCACACACATATATAAGTATGGCCTTTCTTTGACTTCAGGACATAGTTCAATTGGTACTCAGATTCATATTTGCTCCAAGAGGTCAATAGTTCGATTCCAAGGACACGCATAATGTGGGTGTTCCATTGCGACTAGGCCGAATGTCTGGTTTGTAGGGACACATTGTATGGGTCACTGCGTAAGTCCTCACCCAACCTAGGAAGCCGTTGAGCTCCTAATTTGCATCATCCACAATGCTTCTTGGGACTAGGACAGTGGGGGGCCTCAGGACAAGGGATTTCGTTTTTTGCTCCAAGTATAGCTTTTCTTACCCTCGGGGTATAACTCAGTTAGTACTCGGGTTAGGAGTTGCTCCAAGAGGAACACGCGCAATGTGCGTTCCTTATGTGTGACCTCTTTTAATTTAGGAGACCGCTGAAATCCTGACTTACATCCTCCTCGACGTGCGGGAGAGGAGGGGGGCGCTTGCATTTGCACAAGGATGAAGGACGAACTTCGAGTAGAGAGCTAAATAAATCACGTAACTATTTCTAGAAAGAAAATAAAGACCATTAGGGTATTGCATTCATGTAATATCGGTTAACTTAGCAAAATACAGTTAACTTAGCAAAATATTCTATATATGATAAGGCCTAAATTCAGCTGCTAGATAAGATAAAGAAATTTCACGTTAGTAAGTAACAGTCAACGTAAGTCAGTCTCGGCTAATTGACCAGTCAGCCTCGGACTGCCCTAATTCCGTTCGGAGAATTGTAGGATGACATTCCATAGATTAAGTTCTGTCTCGGCCACATGTCAGCTCGACCATGTGCCGAAATCAAGACCACTCAGCCATTACTTGACCTGGTCAAAGTGCACACAACTAGCCCAGTATACACCAGCCGACCTGCTAGGCTTGGCTCGACAGAGTTTCTGGTTCTTCTTTTCTTCGACCGAACCACCCACGAAGCGTTTCAGCTCGGCCATAGTGTGCTTAGGCAGACTCCTACCACTCAGCAAGTTTGGCCTCCTAGGCCAACACGTGGCGCCACATGACCTCCATGCAACCCAAGACTGCCAACAACGCAGCTCTTCATCTCCACATGTCAACCATGCAAAGGAGAATTGCCATCACAGTAAACATCAGCTGTCGCGTGTCGGCATGCAAGCTAGAACTGCCACCTAGACAACCAGGTGTCATTACCACCTCCACCTCTGGACACGCAGCTACAACTTACACAACTATAAATAAGAGCTTCATCTGCAGAAGCAAGACCAAGTCTTTTCGAAGCCTCTTGTAGTCTCGGCAGTCCGCTAACAGATCCTGTAAGCTTCTCGGTTCGGCCAGAACTACATCCGAGCCAAATCACTACAAATAGCCCAAAAAGGGTTGCTTCAACCTCTACTTCCAGCGTATATTATGCATAAAAATGCCCACAACTGAATTGAGTGTCGGAAGGTTTTTTCCAGGGCATTGACCCTGGGCCTCTAACGTTACCTTTCCTTCATAGGTTCCAGAGACTAACCCTAACGGAGAGCTGACGCCATACCACAAGGATCGTCTCCAATCCACTTGGTGAAGATCCGACTTCATCATATGGCGTTAGAGGAAGGGCCTTAACCTTCGTCTTTTATAATAAGTTCTCTCACAAAGGGCCTACTAGGCAACCAGCCCATTATCCATCACCTAAAAGATGGATAAAAATGGTCAGAAAGGGGGCAAAAGAACCGTGACCCCACAGAGACATCTGAGCTCCATACCTCCATCGGAACAGGGTTCTCCAGATCCAGCAGAATCCTCAACCCCCACTGCTAACTTTACGTATGAGGAACACCTGAGAGCCATTCGCTATGTGGCCCAGAATCCCAACGTGTTCCAGGCAGTGGTGAAAGAAATGAAAGAAAAAGTCCCAGCTGCTAGACCCAGTCAAGTCCATATTACTGACTTTCTTCAGCGAAGAGAGCATACGGAGTACTCTCTAGGCCAGGCGCTCAGGACACCGACCTAGCCATCAGTACGTCATGTCCGAGCCATTGGAGGCTCTAGACTATCATCTAAAACGAGCACAGAAAGTGCTGCTGTCGCTCAGACATGGCATAGAAGGTGACAAGAAAGCCAGTGCCCAACAGCGCGAAAGACGCGCTGCTCATCTGAGGCTGGGGGACCGAGGCAAGGAAAAAGTGCCTCTGTTAGCCTCGAAAACTCATATTTTATCTGCCACGAGGAGGGAAGGCCTAGGAAGAGATCACAAGCCTCTAACAGGACCTATTCATAAAAGGGATCATTGACTGTATTGCCTTTTTTACCATGATATTGGGCATGATACAGAGGATTGTAGGCAGCTCACCCAAGAAATTAAGCGCCTAATTGAGCTAGGTTATTTGCAGCGCTACTACAATCCCAGGTCAAGGCTATATAATAGGCTGAACTTCACTCAGCCATCACCTGATGAGAGGTGCCGACCTGATTCCAGGCGTAGGTCGCCTGAGGATGAAGACCCAGATATGGCGAAGCAGATGCAGCGAAGCTTTCGGAGGATAAGGTTGACCTAGTCAGGTTAGCCCTGGAAGACCAGAGTTCAAGCTGCCAAGCTCGTCTCGGCAGACCTTGTTTTGGTCCTATCACGAGGTCGAGGCGAAGCAGGTTATTGTACAGACGATAGGATTTCCCACCAGAGTGGTAATCTGGGTATTAGACATGTACCCAATTCTTTGTACATTCTGTACATCAATACTATTTAATGGAAAAAGCAAGTGCTTGAATAATGTTTGTTCCATATATTCTACGACAAACAAGTTATTTTACGAAGCAGATCAATCCAAGGCCGACCTCGTGTCAGGATTTCTCATCAACCCCCAAAGAATCTAATCCGAGCTCGGCTCGGCATAATCTCCTGTTCGGCCAATACTTTCCACTACACTGGATCTTTCATATTGGGGACTTAATTGTCAACCCTTTACCTTATGGTTCATAAGGGGATTCATCTAGGCCGAGAGAAGTTTTGTGCCTACCTGACGTTTACTTTATGGTTTGTAACAGAATTGGGGCCCGAAAAGGTTCACGCTTAACAGATCTCTGCCTTATGGCTCATGAAGTAACTCAGAACACAAACTTTCCCGTCTATTTGACTTCTCTCTTATGGCTCATGAGATAAAGGATGCGATACATTCTGCAGCTTACAGCTGAAAAGGCTTACCTCAGTCTTAAGGCTTGTCAGGGGTTCACCTCGGCGTATTCATCTGCCGTACAGTGATCCTCGGCCTTAAGGCTTGTCAGGGGTTCACCTTGAGTTCTTAATCCTCTGGCCTATGGTTTTGAAGGGGATCTCAGCTCAGTCAAAGACGCCCTCCTTTGTTGGGGGTTCAAGCACTTGCTCTCTGCCTTAGGGTTTTAAGGGAGCCCCGGATGCGACAGGTTTCACACCTCCGGCATAATGGCTTAAGTGGTCACCTTTGCTCTCTGCCTTATAGTTTTAAGGGAGCCTCAGATGCGACAGGTTTTGTACCTTCAACATAATGGCCTAAGTAGTCACCTTCGTTCTCTGTCTTATGGTTTTAAGGAAACCTCAATCGTGACAGGTTTCACGCCTCGACAATGACCTAAGTGGTCTCAATCCTCTGACTTATGGTTTTAAGGGGATCTCGGACGCAACAGACATTCCTTAAGGGACGACCCAAAGGGTCACCTTGGCTCAATGACCTACGTGGCCGGCCCAGCAGCATGACTTTCAGTAGTCACTAACTTCTGGCTCTAAGGAGATTCACCTCGGACAAGCAAATCTTGGTCTTTATCTCGACTTTATAGGGTCAGCTCAGACGACGACTCACTCCAACGAATCCTCAAGGCTAAATATTCTTATTCTTACGGAACTCAAAACAGCCGAGCAGAGTATTCGATGTTGCAAGTGAACTGAGATTTGGACAGAATTTTTTTATCCAAGTGTTACTCGGATCGTCCTTGGCTACATTAGACCAGGATTTTCACATATGCCTGACAGCTTAACATGCTTATCTTTTATTCATAATCTAGCTCAGCCTAGCGGGATAACATGTAAATTCTACTTAAAGTTTGCATACTTAGTTTTTCATTCAAACTTTTTTCTACAATATAAGTACTCTGCTAAGTGCAGAGCAGACCTCTTCTCTCATCCCTATCAAGGTTAAGGACTTAGTCCTGAGAGTATTCCTTAGCAACAAAAATTTTTTTTGAATAGAAGAGCAGAACATAGAATACTCTCAAAATAAAGATACTCAACACAAAGCCAAAAGTTGCGAAGAGCAGAACACTTGAAAATTGTCATTGAAAAGTTCAGAGTACAAAGAGCTAAAATCTCATCGACTCAGGTCAGCCTAATTACAAAAGGAACCTAAGTCTACTCTTCGGCCTCCCTAAGATCAGTCCCGCTTTAAAACTGCTCGAATTTTGCATCAAAATCCAATTCTGTAGTTGAGTTGTAAAGTTGGGTGAGACGGGGGTCTTCTCTATTCAGCTGGGGGCAAACCTCCGAACAAACATCGATTGCCATTGTATGGCCTATCTACATGGCAGAGCCCTGCAGAAGGATCGGGTTCTCTTCAAAGAATGTTGGCTTCTTAAACTCAGAAACTGCTTCCGCTTTCGCATCGGCAATTTGATGAGGCAGATTGGCCAACTGTTTCTCCGGATCACCTTTTTCCGTCAGCCAAGTCTCTCGCTCCTACTGCAGAGACTCCACTTCTGACAGAACTCGAGTCGAAGAAAACTCTAAATCGACAACTTTACCCTCCAACTCATCCACTTTGGAGTTGGAAGTCGTCCATTTGACATTGGCTTCCTCCTTTCCCTCTCGAAGGGAGGAATTCTCCGACTTCAGGGCCGTGATCTCTTTGGCCTACTTGGCAAGGAGTTGAGCAGCGTCTTCAAGTTCCTGACTCCGAGCCTTGAGGTCTTTATTTAACTTCTCCCTCGAGCAAAAATTTCAAGCTCCTGGGCTCGGATCTGCTTGACAAAAAAAGTTAAAAGTTACAAGACTTGTCATTTCACCCAGAAATGTACTAGAGAAAAGACTACTCACCAAATCCAAGTTGTTGTGGTAGGCATCACCAAGTTGCTCCCACATTGGAGCAACAAATCTCTGACGATCAACAGGTAGGACCATCAACTCATTTAACCGCCTAGCTATGGCGGGGTCAGAGGCACTGTCCTGCTCTGAGAGTCCCCAAGGATCAGCCTCGGTTCCTTCGATTGTTGAGATGAAGCCACGGGTGTTGGGACAGACGAGGGCCGCAAGCTTGAACCTGCAACTGCATCAATTGATTGCTCCGGCTCGGCTAAATTCGGAGCCCAAGGGATGGTCTCGTTTACATCATCCCCCTTCCAAGGTTGGCAATACTACCAAAACGTCAAAAGATGAGTTTTGCTGTAAAAACGTGAACTCACAGAAAGAAATAGAGAAGTCTGAATGCCAGGATCGGCAGAATCAGATACGACTGGATCAGGTTGATCTATAGTGACTCCACCTGGAAAGGCCTCAGTACCCTGCTCAGCCGCCAGTGCATCCTCCACTGGGGTAGGATCTCAGCAGGGGCCGGCTCTATCGTAGGTTCCTTCCTTGGCCACTCAGCTGTCCTACGAGCTGCGACCTCTACAACTCGAGCAGCGAACTTGCCACCTCCAGGAGCCATAGAACCTACACAAAACAGTAAGGCCTTTACTACTTGCAGAACAGATAAACTCAGAAGTTTTAAATGAACAAGGACCTACACTGACTATCTCTAAACTCTCTAGAGCAAGTGGACAAAAGTTGGGACCAGAAGCCAAGTGGCTCAGGTCAGCTGCTTCCAAAACAGACCTATCCACCCTATGCCACTCAATAACTACGGGTAGATTCTGAAGCCGTGTTGCTTCATCGCAGAATTCTTGGCTCGGCTTTAGGTTATCGGCCTATCCAAACTTTCAAAGATCCCACTTGGGCAAACCCACATTCTTAACATTAAAGAATCTACCCTTCTAATTTTTCTTAAAGGTTGGGATCTTAGTGGCAAAATTGATTTCACTATTGGAAGCCCACTGTTAGGAAATCCGACAAGATCACTGCAAAACGCGCAGCGGAAAAACACAACCTGATCTCTGATTTTCTACCAAGGATCCATGTTGTTCGTTTAATCGATGAAAGAAACGAAAAAAAATACCTCAAAAGATTTCGAAATCCTCAGGTGGAAGAGGTACAAAATCACGAACACCCTCTGTCGGTATCCACACGAATGCTTCCGCCTGGAGTGCTAGCTCTTGAACGGCGCGGCTGAAAGAACTCGCTTTTCTCCAAAAACGGCTCTAGGATTTTCTGTTATTTTCGTGTGTCTTCTCTATACGAGATACACAATATATATATATATATATATATGTACACACATATATATATATATACATATATATATATATATACATATATATATATAGACACACACACACACATATATATTGACGTCAAAATCTGAGTCCTAATCGGATTAGTCAATGCCAATCAAAAATCCATATCAGATATGGATTCTATCAGGATATTCAAAATCCATATCAGATATGGATTCTGTCATTATTATCCGATAACATATATATATATATACATATAACCATAAAACGAAAATAATAATAATAATAATCATCATCATCATTAATATCAATATTAATATTATTAATATTATTAATCTCAGCCATACGCATTCTTGTGTGTGACCTGATAGGCCCATATTAATTGGCAGTTGATTAAATCTCTATTAAACCAACAAGTCATAATTGGCCTCTAGCAAGGCATTACGACTACCCAATTAATACAAGTACAATCCAATTAGCCTAATAATAGCACATGCATTAATCCTTTTGTCACACGATATCTAGTTTGAACATAAGTCATGGTCATCGTCATACTTATATTGTTCAAACATATGATTACTCGATCTCTAAGTAGACTGATAAAACAAATGATATTGATCACACTATCAATTCATTTGAGCACGGCCATGCATTTCACAGTCGCACTAATCGAGGGCCCAAAGATATCTCTCTCAAAAGAGAGAGACAAATTCTATCTTGATTGTTCAATATCCTCTACATAATTTCTATCACATTCAATCATGACCTTTATTATTATCCAGTTACGGATAACGTTTGATCATGTCAAAATATAATAGTCCTTATGTTGGAAACTATGACAATCTCAAGTCAAAGGATTAAAACATGACTATCATGAGATTTACTTATGACGCTAATCCATGTAGTAATCTCATGATGGGTCTATCCAATACACTGTTCTCTAACAAGTATCTATGAAATTGATTTGTATCACCATACACATAATCATCTCATGATTATCAAATCAATACTCATACTGATTATAAATTATTTTATCTCTATAACAATAATAAATCAGGGACATATATCAAAATTGTGTAACATACTAACCAACAACAACAACAATAATAATAAAACCTCTTTTATTAATAATAAATGTATAACATAAATATCCAAATCATGGCCTAGAGCACATACACTAACACCCGCTTGCTAAAGTAATACTAGCTGTCAGAAGTCCTGCATGTGAACATGCCCCTAAACACTCTGAGTTCAAACCTAGACTCAATTACCCTCAGGAAAAGGGAAAAACACACTATGACTTTCAGACCATCGGGCTTTATCTGAGGTAGTCTGAGATTGTAAGAACAAAGAATACGGGTCAAAGCCTTGGGGGTTGGAAGGGTGAACCCAGACTTAAAATACTCCTCGTACACAGCCTCATAACCCACTGGAGGATCATAAGTTGTCTGACCAGGAAGAGACAGAAGAGGACTGAACTGATCTGGATCTATTTCGTATACTTCACAGATCCAGGCTACCTCGGCATCACTCAGGGTACATGGAGATCCCTGCACCTTAGCAGAGGGAGGACCTCTGTGGATTATCCCCGTCCTCAAAGATGAAGTTGCTGGTAAAGCAGGAAGGGTTGCAATTGCTGGAGCTAGGGCAACATTTGCCTGCTTCGGCGAAGAATCGACTACAGTAATGACGCCGCTAGGCTCAGCACCCTTGCTTGGCCTAGTAGGGCCACTTGCTGCCTTGCACAGCCTTACTAGCTGACGATCATCACTGGAGACTGTCGTCTCCGACGAAGAGGAAGGATTGTAATCTCCTCCATCAACGCCAGCGTAAAGGGCACCTTCAGAAATATCTTGAGAATCAGACAAAGAGGCCATGGTAAAAAGAAAAGAGAGACTTACAGAGAGTGAAGAGGAAAGAGATGGCCGGGGCAAAAGAACAAGTAGATTGTCGGAGGAGGTTGACTGAACTAACAGACGCAAAGAGTCCGCCGGATTAAAGGAACCAGAAGTAAAAGTAGAAAGAACGAAAGACACAACGAAGGAAGGGGGCAGGAAAAACGAAGATGAAAAGCCACCAAACGCTCTTCATTTAAGCCTCATTTTCAGATCCCAAGCACCTCCTCATAGATTCCGCTCTCGAATCTTTCAACCGCCAAAAGGAAGTAATGATTGTCGCTTCGTTATCTGCGCTGGGATTAAATGCTCATTACTACCCAACCAGAAACTTACACGTCGTTAGCAATGCAGAACAAATTAGTCTACCCTCGCTGGTCAGCTCGGCCAGATTAATCCGGGGGAAAAGTGATAAGACTTAAATTCAGATGCTAGATAAGATAAGGTAATTTCATGTTAGTAAGTAACGGTCAATGCAAGTCAGTCTCGACTAGTTGACTAGTCAGCCTCGGCCTGCTCTAATTCCATTTGGAGAATTGCAGGATGACATTCCATGGATTAAGTTCCGTCTCCGCTACATGTCAACTCGGCCAGGTGCCAAAATCAAGACCACTCAGCCATTACTTGACCTGGTCAAAGTGCACACGATGAGCCCATGCTACACCAGCTGACCTGCTCGGCTTAGCTCGGCAGAGTTTGTGGTTCTTCTTTTCCTCGACCGAACCACCCACGATGCGCTTTAGCTCGGCCACAGTGTACTTAGGCAGACTCCTTCCACTCAGCAAGTTTGGCCTCCTAGGCCAACACGTGGCGCCACATGACCTCCGTGCAACCTAAGACTGCCAACAGCGCAGCCCTTCATCTCCATATGTCAACCATGCAAAGGAGAATTGGCAGCATATCAAACATCAGCTATGGCGTGACGGCATGCAAGCTAGAACTGCCACCTATACGGCCAGGTGTCATTACCACCTCTGCCCCGAGACACGTAGCCTACAGCTTACACAACTATAAATCAGAGCTTCATTAGTAAAAGCAGGACCAAGTCCTCTCGAATCCTCTTGTTGTCTCGGCAGTCTGCTAACAGATCCTGTAAACTTCTCAGCTCGGCCAGAATTACATCCGAGCCAAATCTCTACAAACAACCCAAAAACAAGTTGCTTCAACCTCTACTTCCAGCGTAAATGCCCACAACTGACTTGAGCGTCGGAGGGTTTTTCCCAGGGCCTGACCTTGGGCCTCTAACGTTACCTTTCCTTCTTAGTTTCCAGAGACGAACCCTAACGGAGAGCTGACGTCATACCACAAGGATCGTCTCCGATCAACTTGGTGAAGATCCGACTTCATCAGTATATATTCTGTATTTATTTTTCTTCCATATTGGCTAGCCTAGTCAATGTTAATCACGTTAATTTAGGGATCGATGATGGCATCCTCCATTAGGACGCATGTTGTAATTAGTTTATATATATCATCTCTTGACTGCACGAGAAAATATGGAAAAAAAATTTCTCCCTTTCTTAACAGTTCAGTTATATACAACCTATGTTTTCTTTTCGAAGGCTTGAATGTAAGTTTTTGTTAATAGATTCATATTCAGTAAAATTCAATCATTTAAGTTGGACAATTATTTTTTTAATACTAATAATAATAAAAAAAGCTGTTGATGAACTTGTCTTAGCTGGCTGTTTTAAATTTTCTTTTTATGATTCCCCATATTTGATGGCTGGAATACTAATCTAGGATTTCCTCAAAGATTGAAGTTTAACAAAAGCTCCAGATGCAATTTATTCATTTTTTTAGTTCTCATTTCTCAATCACTAAGACTTACTCGAACTATTACTCAACAGAGAATAAGAGTTTTAGTGTCGGCTCATCAGAATCGGGATATTAAAAGAGAGAGTTTTGTCGTCCGTGCATCACTCGGATAAACGCAATAATTCGTAAACGTGAAATATTATATAGCTATAGTAAATTTATGGTTTTTTGTTATGTCATTGTCCATGTTTCAGATTTAATTTGACTAATCAATGATCCAGGAATTATCTCATTGATGTTTGTAGAATAGTTGTTGTTTTTCGTTTGATTTGATTCATAGAATTCGATTACACTAAAAATAAGGTTGGGTTAAATTTTGAAAATATGCTTGTTTTTTTTATAAATAATAAATTTTGTATAACCCAAATTTTTGTTTGTTACTTAATAGATGATCCATTAGCTGTACATAACAAATTCACGAAGTTACATAAACAAAGCAATTGATTAAAAGGAAAAAAATAAAATAAGCAAAACTATATGGAATTTACTTAGAAGATATTAGAAAAAATAGTTCTTAAAACAAGTGAATGAGTTGTTGATCTCATTAATCTCAATTTATTTTTTCCTTTGTATTTGAAATAAATAAAAAAGGCATTTGACATCCTGGTGAAATTCAACGTGGATTATCTTAGCCTCAAGATATTTATTTCGGCTTCTTAGAAACCACAGAAAACCACTATAAGTTGGCTTTGTTAAAATATATACTCGTACTTAACATTAGATGTTCACATGACCTTGCCAACCTGACATTTTTTTTCTTTCTGAAAGTACAGTTAGGCACACTGATTATGCACATTTTTTTAGGTTAAATGCAAATTTGTATTGCGTGAATGTCAAAACATCAAAGATGTATCTCATACAATAGACATACATGTTGAACAGCATGTCAATCTACATGCACAATTTAGTAATGTACGCTATTTTAAACTACAGTAGCATCGCCTATGTCTAAAATATGGGGGAATAGCTTATACATTACTGTGTACACATGAGTGCGTATTGTATGTATTACATCCCTAGATACAAAAGCTATGTTTTCAAAAATGTATTTATTCCGCGCTTGCCAGATGTGATATACCGCAGCTGCCATGGCAATTCTTGCTGCCTTGGCTTTGAGTGCCTTCTCTTTTAGTTTGCGTAAGCTCCAACTGAGCAATCTATGGACTGTAGTAAGTCCCCGTGGAAGCCCAAGCCAGACCGAGATGGAATTCCAAACCTGCATGGTAGCCGAGCAAGAGAAGAATAGATGAGGTAGTGTCTATTGTCCCAGAGCAGAGTTGACATGTAGTATCATTCAAGTACATAAGTCTGTCCTTGATGGACAGCTTGTTCAGCCAGCCAGCCATAGTGTAAATAAAAGAGTGTTTGAGAATCAAGCTGAATCCCAGACTATCTTGGTCCAATTGACTTTTCTACCTTTCTCCTTGAAGTGGTCGTACGCCAGATAAGGTTTAAAGATACCTTCCACCGTCCAAGAAGTAAGTACGTCTACAGCCGTGCTGCAAGAGCCTGAGCTGACCAGCAGTTCATCTCTGATTATGCACATCTTGTTTATGAAGTTTTTGGTTTGACATCCTATATACACTTATCCAAAAATCATTCAGCAGGAGATAGAAATAACAACAATACATATCTAATATATTACAACGACTTCAAAAGCTATCGTTATGGTAAACTATACATGGGTTTATCGTTATGGTAAACTATACATGGGTTTATGAAGTTTTTGGTTTGACATCCTATATACACTTATCCAAAAATCATTCAGCAGGAGATAGAAATAACAACAACATATACCTAGTATATTACAACAATGTCAAAAGATATGGTTATGGTAAACTATACACATATGCCAGGAGTCGAACCCGGGCCTATTGCCTAATCAGAAACGAGGTGTCTAATTTTCTGCCTACCAAATTTTTACTGAGAATTTTGGAATTAATTCATTTAACAAATATTTTGCAGCCGTAATTATTTATGTTGAGTGACCGTAATGATTCTTATTGAAAATGTAAACGTGGATTAGCCTCTTAAAATGAATTAAATGGTACTCCTCACTTCAATCTTTCTAAAAGTTAGTGACTTATGAAACAGATGAAACAAATAGCGAAAATAATGCAACTTCTTGTAGTAATATCTTTCATCCAGTCATCTGTCCATCAAGACACTAGAGTTATTTCTAACGATAATATAACCAGGTGGGCAAACGTGACACCGCTAAAGAAAAAAAAGGCTAATCTTGGATGAAGAAAAGTACTCACAGAATTTCTACCGTTTCAGTTTTAAGAAGTATCGTGAAAGATGTAAATCACGTCATTCTATGGTCTTTTAGGGGAGAGGTCAAGGACTTGATGTTCACGAAGTGCTTGAACACAAACCCACTCCGGTATAAGGAGCTGACGGCTTGACCCAAACATCTACACTGCGACTCACAAGATTTGAAACGGTAACTTTGGATACAATCTACCACTTGAATACCAGATAAGCTATGTTGTCCAGAAAAAAATGACTAACTTGACCTACTGGAGTATTGTTTTTGCCTACATGCTATGTTATGACGGTATACAAAAGTATTCAAACTGTCAATTGAACAAGTTAAAAGTTTTTGCGACACGATTTTATTGAACCTTCGTGATGGCAGATATATGGCATCATGAGTTAAACAAAAACTCCATAAAATTCTTGTTCTATATTAAAAAAGGATGGAGTAAATATTGTTAGGAAATCGAAATGATCACTGTAAAAACGCGCAGCGGAAAAATAAAACTTAATCTCCGATTTCCTACCAAGGATCCATATTATTCGTTTAAGTCGATGAAAGAAACTCGAAAATTACCTCTGTAGATTCGAAATGCGCAGATGAAGGAGGTTACACGAACACCCTCTGCCGGTATCCACACGAATGCTTCAGTCCGAAGTATTAGCTTTTGATACAGTGCGTCTGAAGAACTCAGTTTTTCTCCAAAAACGAGCTCTGTTTTTCTCTGATGATTGTATGTAATCTCTCTACGAGATGCACATCATATATAGATATATGTAGACATCAAATCCGAGTCCAAATCGGATTAGTTAAGCCAATCAGAATCCATATCAGATATGGATTCATTCGTTATTATCCGATAATACATATATATATATATATATGTGTGTGTGTGTGTATATATATATAATAATAATCATAAAAACGAAAATAATATTAATAATAATTAATATCTAATATAATATTATTAATATTATTAATATCAAACCATATGCATTCTTGTATGTGACCCGATATGCCCATATTAATTGGCAGTCGGCTAAATCTCCATTAAACCACCAAGCCGTAATTGGTCTCTAGCAAGATATTACGACTACCCAATTAGTACGAGTAAAGTCCAACTAGCCTAATAATAGTAATGCATTAATCCCTTTGTCACACGATATCTAGTTTGAACATAAGTCATGGTCAGCGTCATACTTATATTGTTCAAACATATGATTACTCGATCTCTAAGTAGACTGATAAAACAAATGATACTGATCACAATATCAATTCATTTGAGCGCAGCCATGTATTTCACAGTCTCACTAATTGAGGGACCCAAAGATATCTCTCTCAAAAGAGAGGGACAAATTCTATCTTGATTGTTTAATATCCTCTACATAATTTCTATCATAATCAATCATGACCTTTATTATTATCCAGTTACGGATAACGTTAGATCATATCAAAATATAATAGTCCTTATGTTGGAAACTATGATAATCTCAAGTTTAAGGATTAAAACATGACTATCATGATATTTACTTATGACGCTAATACATGTAGTAATCTCATGATGAGTCTATCCAATACACTGTTCTAACAAGTATATAAAGATTGATTTGTATCACCATACACATAATCATCTCATGATTATCAAATCAATACTCATACTGGTTATAAATTATTTTATCTCTATAACAATAATGAACCAGAGACATATATCATAATTGTGTAACATACTAACCAACAATAATGATAATAAAACCTTTTTATTAATAATAAATGTATAACATAAACATTCAAAGCATGGCCTAGGACACATACACTAACAAATACATGATACAATATATATCTAAATGTCTAAACTTGAGCTTAACAATTTTCGGAATATGAGGTGAGTGGCCAAAAAATTAAATATTGTCACGACTACAGCAACATTTTAAAGCACAAGATCAAGGACTAAAGAACCAACTGTTGCATAAGCTGCCTAAGGAAGCATGTCACAAAATTGTGCTCTTTCAAAACTATGCAACATTTTTTTTTCTCGAAACAACGGATCTTTTATTAATCAAAAGGGTATGTATGTACAATCCCACCAGTGGGCTTTAGTCCACATACTAACATTTACTACCAAAACAAAAACACTACGGCCCAAATCCACATTCTTAACATAACAGGGTCAGGGGAACTTAATTTAAAAAAACTCCGCATGCCCTCTTCACGGCGGTTTCCATTCCACTTCCTTTCTCTCTGGTTCCTTCTCTAGAATCTTCAAGATATCACCCGTTTCCTTCAGAATTCTGGCAATTAGGATGTGTTTTGGCGGAATGGATTCTTGGTTACCCTGGTGAATTGCATTCCGCCAGAACCAGGCCATCTTTACCCCTTCCCTGAACTGGTATCTGCAAATTGTTGCCCCCCATTACCCGCTGGGTTGATTGCTTCAAACACCAATCCACCCAATCCACCCACTTATCACATCTCCGTTGATTGAAGAAACCAGTCTGGAGGCATGCAGGGATGATCTTGCACCAAACATCTCTGATCCATTTGCAGTCCCTGAATGCGTGCTCAATCGTTTCATCTGATTGTTTGCAGATGGGACATAAGGTATTTACCGAAATCCCCCTTCTCTGTAAAGTCATTAGCGTGAGTATTTTCCTGTGTTTAAGCTGCCAAAGCAGCATGTTGCCCGAAGGTGGTCCTTTCATTCGCCATACTCGTGTCCATGCGGCTTTGTCAGCCAATGTTGGATGCGTAGTATTTTGAAGGTGATACGCCTTTGAGGTAACCTGTTTAGTCATCAATCTGTTCTCCCCTTCGGATGTGTTATGCATGTCTTGTTGGCTGCAAACCTCCTTGAGGATGTCCATTGCATGTCTCAGACTTCTCCATATATGAGATGCATTCTGCTTGGAACTGCAATTCTCGATTGGGTTTCCATACTTTGCCCAGAGAATAGAGGCCCATAGTTCATCCCTGTTCTGTAACATTCTCCATCCAAGTTTGACCAGGAGAGCCAGATTCAGCTGTGATAGATTCCTAACACCCAGTCCACCTTCCTCCTTCAGTGTACATATAGTGTTCCAATTAACAGGGTGTATTTTGGTCTTATTTTCAGTATCTCCCCAAAAGAATTTTCTGCACAATCTTTCCAATTGTTGCGTAGTTGCCCTGGGGAATAGTGCAGTTTGCATGTAGTATTGTGGTATAGATGTTATCACAGATTGAATTAGGACCAGGCGGGATGTCCTAGACATCACATTCATCTTCTATGTCCCCAGTTTGTTCTTAACCTTGTCAATGATAGGTTGGAACGTTTGGGTTGTGACTCTTGCTTGGAGCAGGGGCATTCCTAAATATTTCCCAAGATCATGGGTCATTGGTATCTCAAATTGCTGGCTAAGAATTGATCTCAAATCATTTGGGGTATTAGGGGAGAACAGCACGCTTGACTTTGCCGTGTTGACCCTCTGTCCTGACCAGTTGCAAAAAATTGGTCAAAATGCCTTGCATAATTTTTGCTTGTTTGGTTGAGGCCTCTCCAAACAGCAAGAGGTCATCTGCGAACATCAGGTGGGAAACCTGAGGTCCCTGTCTCGTAATTTTAAAGGCCTTCCAGTCACCTATTCGTACACTTGCAGCTATATTATGCCCCAGTATTTCCATACATAACACAAACAAATAGGGTGCGAGTGGATCGCCTTGCCTCAAGCCCCTTGTGGGTTTAAACGCTTCTAGTTGTTCCCCATTTCAAAGTACCCTGAGGGAACTAGAGGACAGACAGTACATCACTAGTTCAATTAGATCTTCTCCAAGTCCAATGGAATTCAAGATTTGCCTCAGAAATCCCCACTCAATCCGATCGTATGCCTTCTCTAGGTCAATTTTGATTTCCATCACTCCCTTTCGGCCTTTCCTTTGTTTCATAGAGTGTAATACCTCCTGGGCTATAATAACATTGTCAATCCCCTGTCTCCCTGAAAGGAAGCTGCATTGGTGCGGCCCTATCAGTTTAGGGAGGACCATCTTGAGCCTATTTGCCACAATTTTAGTTACAGTCTTGATAATAGTATTACACAATGATATTGGCCGAAGATGTGTAATCTTCTCTGGTGCTTCTTGTTTAGGGATTAGCGTAATGAGGATTTGATTCATAGCTGGATCAAACTGTTTCTCCTTAAACGCCTGTAGTACAAACTTTGTCACATCCCCTCCAACAATGTGCCAAAATTTCTGGAAGAAAATGGGTGGAAGGCCATCCGGCCCTGGGGTTTTGTGTGGCCCAAGCTGATGAATGGCAGCATGTACTTCCTGAGGGATCACCTCCCTATTAAGACTCATTAGATCCTCCTCCGTTAGTGATGGAAATGAAATCATGTGAGGAGGGCATGGTGTTATAGTCTGGGCTGTGTATAGTTCCTTATAGAAGTCAGTGGCTATGTTTTTTAGTTCCTCTATGTCTTCAGTCCACTCATTTTCATTGTTCATTAGCCTGCCAATTCTGTTCCTCCTCCGTCTTCTACAGAGAGTTGTTATGTGGAAGTACCTCGTATTGCGTTTCCCTGCCACTAGCCATTGAAGCCTAGATTTTTGGAACCAAAACAGTTATTCCTGTTTAAGGATTTCGTTATATTCATCAATAAGTCTTTGTTCCAGGGTTAGCAGAAAACCCGAAGGTCTCGTAGAGATGCATTTCTGGATACCTTCCAGCCTCGATAAACACCGTGACTTCCTTTGAACTATATTGCCAAATATTTCCCTATTCCAACGCTTGCTCTGGATCATGAACTGTTCCATATTACATTGTAGTGAGCTGTTACTTACCCAGATATCCTTGACAAATGTCTCAAAGTCTTGATGTTCAAGCCAGGCTTCCTGGAAACGGTGAGGTCTATGCTTCATTGTTCTATTATGGCCTTCCAGGTTTAAGCATATAGGATGGTGGTCTGAGTGAGTTCTAGGCAGATGATGTAGATTAGCGTTTTGGAATTTGACTTGCCACCTTCCATTGACCCAAGCTCTGTCAATCCTTTCTATTATATTGTCCTCATCGTCCCTTAGGTTGGTCCAAGTAAATGCTGGACCAGAGTACCCCAGGTCAATCAGTTCACAGTCATTAATCATTTTCCACATGCCCGCTTCCATTCCTGGTCTAACTGCTCTGCCTCCCCTTTTGTCAGTTTGTGAAAGAACTTCATTACAGTCGCCAATGATGCACCAGGGTAACTTAATAGTGTTGCCCAACTGAGCAAAGTATGACCACGTTTGCTCTCTTTCATGTTTCTTTGGTGAGGCATAGATCAAAGTAAGAATCCAGTCCGATTTATTGTTTTTGACAACCGCCATGTTAATGTACTGGTGGTTATAACTGAGTGTTTGTAGGCTGATTTGATTAGTATCCCAGAAACACCAAATTCCCCCCTTTGAAGCCCTTTGCTTCCACAACAAATAAATGGGTGAAGTGTAGGGCCTTCAGGATTCTCTGACCTTTTTTACTATTAACTCTTGTCTCAACAAGGCACAAAACGGCAGGTTTGTGTAAACTTATGATAGCTTTGAGATTGCAAAAAAATATAGAGGACTTAGCTCCTCTACAGTTCCAGACGAATACCTTCATTAAAAAGCGTCATTTTGAGGGTGCAGGTCCTCCTGCAAGCTTCCATTGTCTTCCATGTTAAGATCCTGACTGGTGTCATTTCTTGGCTCTTTGATGCCCTTTGTGTTTCTATACCGGTCATTGCCATGGCAGTCTCATCCGGTGGTTGGTCTTTGGTGTTTGTTTCTGGGGTAATGTATGGGTCATCGTTCTGCTTGGTGTCTATGTGCCTTTCTGGTTTGTGGTTTAGCTGTTGAATGGTATTTGTATTATGTATTTGTTTATGGGGTATAGTAGTATGTATTTGTGGTTGCCATATTGGTATATTGGGAATATACTGTAATGGGGCTGGAGTTGTCACTTGGTTTGGGGTCAAGGTTTTCATGCGTTGTCTGTTTCTTGGTTTGGGGTTGGGTCAGTCTGGTTTTTGTTTTTCTGTTCAGCTGAATGCCTTTGGACACTTTGGGCCCGCTGATGTTTAACTGTTGTTTTGTCTGAAAATTCGTCTGGATCTGGTCCTCGCTACGTTGGGCCTCATTAAATTTTGTTATTAACTGGTCCATCTCCATTACCCTCCGCTCCTTCCTCGTTGTCCAATACTACAAACCGTGACCCAGCAGTTTTTGGACTGATATTCACCTGTTTGGTCTGAGTACGTGTCTCCTTTCCTTGGTAGGCCCCTTTTCCTTTAGGGGCTGACATGCTCAGTTTATCAGCTGCTGACCTCTGTGCACCTGCCCCCAGTGTACGGTCCCATTGTCCTTTTCTTTTTTCTTGTTCCAACAGACTGACAGCCTGTCTCCTTCTCCGTGGGTTCGTCGGCAACAGCCACGGTCCAAAGGGTTGCTCCGGCGTCGGCGCATGTGCTCTTCCATCATTCTCCTCCTTCTCTGCTACCTCCTCTGGACTCCCCTTTGTACACTCTTCTTCCATATGTCCATACGTACCACATTTAAAGCAGACTGAGTGGAGACCTTCATATTCAATCTTCTGGAAGCGATCTTTGTGACCTTTAACTTTTACATGTGGAACCAAGGGTTTAGAAAGGTCGAGTTCTACACATATTCTCGCATATTTGCCACGGGTAGCGCTTAGGGTAAACTCATCTACCCTTACTGGTTTGCCTATATGTTCTGCGATCTCAAGCAGTAGGTGCTTGTTAAACAATTCTACTGGTAAGTTGGGCAGCCGGAGCCATACCATGGCGGTCGTAATCTGCTCCATAGTAGGGTCAAAGTAAGGTCTCCATTTAGAGATGGTTAGATAGTGCCCAAGGATCATCCATGGTCCGTTTTTCAGCACATGGTAGTAGTCTTCCATGCTATAGAAACAGACAAGAAAATAAGTTTGCTCCAGATCAGTGAGTTCGAAACCTTTTGGAAACTTCCACAGCTCCGTTAAACGCTCAGTGAGATTTCGGTAGCTAATGTTTTTTCCAAGTAGCTTTATAATGAGTGCCTTCCTCCATGGCCTCCATAGTTCAAAGCATCTCTGGGTGGTGAGTTCCACCTCACACCAGTTTTCCACTCTCCTCTTTCTCTTCAAGTTTTTCTAAATAGAGTTGATCCATCACTTCTGTCTCCCAGAAGTCATCTTCTTCCTCCCCATAGTAGATTGGTCCTTTAAGCTGCTTTCCTTGAAGGACATCTGAGAATCTCCGCCCAGCCCAGGGACTGGGAGATGATGCGGCCGGACTGATGTTGATTTCCTGGGGAATTAGATTCCCAACTGGATCTCGTTTATTTTTTCTTCACACTCCGGGATAGGAGATCTTGTTCTTTCGGTCGAAGTTTCAGGCGGTGGAAAGAACATTTCAACTTACTTTGCGAAAAAACTATGCAACATTTAAATATACACCAAATATATACATTCAAAGGTGGTGTTGATATACATTCAAAGGTGTATGATCTCTGTAACAAAGACTTTCATGGATCGAGTAGGTGTTGCATATTTTGAGTCTTAAAAATCATATATACAATCCAACATATGATAATTCACCGATACATTCCTGGTTCAACAAGTGGTGGTACAAATCGATGATGAATATGCATGCCCTCCAGAGCTATTCGTCTATAGTTCTCCTTGTTCGCTTCCCACCCTAAATCATTAACAAAATAAAGAAAAAAAATGCAAAGAACAAAACAAGATATAAACATGATATATTGAGATGTAAACTCTCTTATTGACATATGTAAGATGTAGCCACACTGTTCCACAATGAAAAAAGAGTAAAGCAAAACATGCTATATAAATACAACAAAAACAAGAACATATCTATTGACTTAGAAGGCCCCGTCTATGCAGGGTATGGAGGAGGCCGGATGTACGCAACCACATTCATCTGTTAAAAAACACACAAAAGTTGTTTCTTCTCTCGATGACTCATAATGAAAATTGCGTCAACATGTGTCGATCAAATACTACATTACACTATAAGAATAAGAAGTGCAGCCAATTCAGTGAATCGTTGTGTTATATTTCATCATATTCCAATGTTAAGTAAGAGTGTGTCTTTGAAAAACGTGAGTCAACTATTTTTGAGTAGGATGAAGTCGGGAAATGTGTCATTTAGTAATGTTGTCATTCTTTTGAGACATTACAAAATAGTATAAGAGAGCCACCAGACTGACTTAAAAGTTTGGTTGGCGGATTCTAAATGCCTGCATATCTGTTAAGGAGATTAGAGCGTAATACTCAGTCTCACATTAGAAAAAAGACAAAGAAAACATGTTATATAAGTATATCATAAAGCATTAAATAACAGCATCAGTTAACCATTTTTAGATCAACCAAAATGAAACACAGAATGAACATAGAATGTGTCATTTAATGCTATGAGAGACTCACACCAACAATCATACCCAGTATATCCCAACGACAGGAAAAGCTATCACTAGAGTCTGGAAAGGGTGAGAGACAGACAAACAATACCTCCATCCCAAGAGATAGAGATTTTAATTTCAGTGAGACCTCCTGCTCTATATGTACTTGAATAGATAGTACAATAATAGGAATATGTACTAGTAAAGGGATTTTATTAAACATAAATAGAAGATTACAATATTAAAATAGTCATAACAGTGAATATGCACAAATAATGGATATGCACAAATAGTGGAAATGCATGGTTAAGACTCAAAGTATGATCATTAGATAAGATGGATAAAAGAACAACGTACTTTACCTAGAGGCACGAGAATTCCTAGCCGATCAAGCTGTCGATACTGTTGACAAAGGGATAATCTTGTGCAGATTATACTGAAAATCAAGTCCCACATAATCGTTCCCCGTAATGAGTATCTGTCTCTCATTTTCACTCGATACAGCGCCACATACAAACCTGTTGCCATTCCTACCGATAAACCCTCTAGCAGTGTGTAAAGAATTGCATTTTCCCACCAAGCTACATCAAGTAAACAAGGTTCAAAAATCAATTTTGAGATAATATATACTTACATATGTATGTATTTATTACATAATCAGGAAATCCAAACATGAGCAATTCCAATATAGGCATGAAAAGCAATTTTTTTAAAGGTTGAATCAGACAAAGCAATACAACAACGACTAATCCTATTGCCTTAGAAGCTCCCGTCCATGGCGGGATATGAGGGGGTCGGATGTACGCAACCATACACATGTGTTTAGAAACACATAGATGTTGTTTTTCCATGACCCATAACGAAAATTGCGTCAACCTGTGTCGATCAACTACAACTTCACATTATAAGAAGCGCGACCAATTTAGTGAATTATTTTGCTTTATTCCATTATATTCAAAAGTCAAGAAAAAGTGTGTCATTCACCCCATTAGAAATGGAAACGAATGAGACAAAGCAATGTTAAAGTAACTCAATTTATTAAACATGTAAGTTTACATATCAATATACTGGACTTACGCGTCTGTCCTTCATTTATGATTTCAGCAATTTGCCCGAATGTAAAGCATGCGCAAAACATTGTTATGAAACCTGTAAAGTGAAAAATGGCAATCCATGTCACTTTTTAAAAAAAAAATTCCAATAATAGCTGAACTTAAATGTAGCAACAAATACAAAGTGTACGATCAATTCATTCAATAATGATCTCTTATTCCACTAATCCGTTGTTACTGATTTATTCAAGACATACACAATCCATTTTTTAATTAGCGCATGTGTTTGTCAACACAAAAATTGATGAACTTAAGACTTGAGTTGCTGCGGTGTAGTAAGGCACCACTCGGTTGTGCCAGCAGCGCTTCAGCGAATAAGTTGATTCTGTAAAGTACGTAGACCCTTTTGTCAAACGACAAGAACTATCTATAAGGAAAGTGAATATTAGGCTATTATTGCAAGATCAATCAGGAATAAATGTAAGATCAATCAAGAATAAATATGATTGATCCGTTACCTTTTATATGTAGCGGGAATGACTATATTAGTGACTGTAAAATCAAAGATTAGAGACATGAATGAAAAACATCTTTTCTTTTAATCCTCTGGTGCTATTAACGCTAATATGGTATCAGAGCCACCTTTGAGCTAAGGCTCAAACGGTTAGAAGGCTGTCCTCATCTACCACCACCACTTAGCTGAGATAATGGGAGATCACACACCGGCATCTTCCAGCACCTCTGAGACAGCCGAGGCCACAGCTCCATCAAACCCGACATATAGCCTATCCCAAATACTGGAATTTCTCTAGAACTTACCACCCAAAACTGAGGCAATCGAAACCATTTCAAGTCAGCCATTAAACCCGACTGAAAAATTAAACGATCACAACTACATAGTCTGGGCTAGAAAGATAAGCTTGGCGTTGGACGGCCGGGGAAGGCTCAACCATATCACTGCCTCCCCGCCGTCATCGATGATCCACGGTACACCAAGTGACGTCAAAGTGACTCAACAGTAATCACATGGATACTGGAGAATATTGATGCGGAATTGGTGAACCAATACATCGACTACCCAACTGCGTGGGATTTGTGGAAAGGAATTGAGGCAACCTTCGGATCAGGGAGAGATCCGTTACAGATCTATGATCTAACAGTCCAGGCAAACACCATACGACAGGGTACCCAACCATTAGAACAGATCTATAGCCAGTTGCAGGCAATATGAAAGGAAATAGATCGGAGACAACCGAATCCGATGGACTGCCCATCAGATATGATCAAATACACCCAACTACAACAGAAACACCGACTGTACTTGTTTTTGCAGGCAGTAAGTGATGAATTCGATACTGAAAAAGGGACTTATTGAAGCAGGATCCTCTACCAAGTGTAGAAGAAGCTTATTCCCAGATTCGAAGGGAGATAGCCAGGAGAGGTATCATGAAAGGGGAGGTATTGGAAGCAGACTGGCGGTGGCCAGAGGCGGCTCACACGCATAGCCCAGATCCGACAACGGAGGGCCATCACTGCAAACGATCAGAGCCCAAAATGGTCTCTTCATTTCTCAAGGAAGACGAAAAAACCCATCTTAAGTGTACCTTTTGCGGAGGAACACGACATACAGCAGAAGGGTGCTTCAAAAAGAATCGGTTACCTGGAGTGGTGGCCTGACAAACCGGAAGAGGGGCAAGAGACCAGGTGTTGCAGGGACCACGGTGAGCAACCCAGAGGCTACCAGCACCAGTGGAAAAGACGGAGCAAGCAAGGAAGAATCCCCAGATTTGTTTTGCAGGCGTCGTTAGAAAAGAGAAAGCAAAATCGCCTACTGAAGGTAGCTGTAGATCTGGGAAAGGGGGAAAGCCCTTTTACCTTTCCCAGGCAACCCCTCTCTCTCCCTTTATTAATTCACATGTGAATGGCGTAAAGCGTGTAGGTCAGGCGGTGGTTGACAAAAAGCTGCCCGAAGTCAAAAACTCCTAGTGGGTCTTTGATTGCAGAGCAACAGATACAATGTCTTATGACATATCAGATTTTCATCATCTCACGCGCTCTCCGAAATCTCTCATTAAAACAGCAAATGGGGGGGTATTTGTCTGTCTAAGGATCAGGATCTGTTCATCTCACTCCGTCTATTAAACTTAATAACTGTCTATATGTCCCCACGTTGTCCCATAAACTACTATCTATTAGCCATCTCATCAAGGAATTAAATTGCACTGTACTGATATATCCGTCCTTTTGTCTCCTGCAGGATATTTGGACGGGGAAGATTCTTGGGCGTGGTTCTGAGCGTCATGAGCTCTATTTTGTAGATGAAGTGGACCAACACGGAGCGGCAGCGCTTGCTCACGGGACAGTTGATAAACAAGCTTGGCTGTGGCACCGACAACTGGGTCATCCATCCTAGGGATATATGAAACATATCCTTCCTCACTTAGCTTCTAAATCTTATAATTTCTCGTGTGATACATGTATCTTAGCAAAAAGTCATCGACAAACATTTCCACTAAATAATACTAGACATACAATACCTTTTTCATTAATACATTCTGATCTTTGGGGAGCGTCACCAGTACCCAGTCCTAATGGTTACTCTTACTTGTTTTGTTCGTTGATGACTGCACTCGCATGACTTGGGTCTATTTTCTCAAACATAAGTCTGAAGTGTTTGAGAAGTTCTCCCGATTTTACTCCCTTATACAAACACAGTTCCAGAAAAAATTCAGATTCTCCATACCGAAAATGGGGGAAATATATTAACAAACAAATACATGAGTTTTTTTCAAACCAAAGGCCTGATTCATCAAACCACATGTCCCGATACACCACAAGATTTTGGGGTCGTCGAACGCAAAAATAGGTTCATTTTAGAATTACCCGAGCCCTACTACTTGAATCCCATGTCCCTAGATCCTACTGGCCTGAGGCTGTTGTCACCTCCGTTTATCTAATCAACCGTCTTCCTACTAAAATACTGAACCTCCAGACTCCCCTTTCCACACTCAATAAACTTGTCCTTGTTTTAGACACGCATACCCTCTCTCCCTGGATATTTGGGTGTACTGTGTTTGTCCATATTCCCAAATCTCATTGTCACAAACTTGAGCCATACGCAGTCAGATGTGTCTTTGTTGGATATGATGTCAATAAGAAGGGGTACCGCTGTTATGATCCCCTAACCCATCGCATGTATACCACTATGGATTGTGACTTCTTGGAGTTTGAATATTATTTTTCCCACCCACTCGGTGGTCAGGGGGAGAAACTGACAGGAGACTCGCACGATTGGTTGCTCAGGCTGGTTTTGCCTCAGACTGTCCCAACAAAGCAAGTAGGCCAGACCACCAGATCGCAGTCTGAAACAAAAGAACAGTCCAATCCCTCAGGACCATCTCCAGACTCGACTTCGTCCGAATCTCCTGAGGTAAGTACTTCCTGATCAGTTGATTAATCCGGTTGACATCACTAATCTCCCAGTTATAGAGCAGCAGTCGGATAGGTATATCCTTCCACCAAGGAGTAACTGGGGAGTACCACCAGTACGGTATGAACCAGATTATCAACTCCGAAACTCCAGATATCATGTGGCGAATATTGTCAGGGGGAGATTAGCCCCTTCAGCAAAGGTATTCGTCATGTCAATTCATAATGTAGATATTCCAAAGACTGTGGAGGAGGCAAAAAGAGTCCCAGAATGGAGGCAGGCTATACAGGAGGAGATGGATGCTTTAGAAAAAACCGGAACATGGGAAAGATGCAAGCTGAAGCCAGAAAAAAAACCTGCAGGATGCAGATGGGTATTTACCATCCGATGGGGAAATTGAAAGGTACAAAGCGAGGCCAGTAGCCAAAGGATACATGCAGACATATGGAGTAGATTATTCTGAAACGTTCTCTCCTATAGCCAAGATGGACACTATCTGGGTTCTCTTCTCAGTGGCAGCAAACCAAGATTGGCCACTATATCAGTTTGATGTAAAGAATGCGTTTCTACATGGAGATCTGAGGGAGGAAGTATATATGGAAGCACCACCAGGTTTCTCATCAGAATTTGAGGCCGAAGAAGGATGCAAATTAAAGAAAGCACTATATGGTCTAAAACAATCTCCTAGGGCATGGTTCGGCAGATTTACCAAGGAAATGAAAGAAAATGGCTATCGGCAGAGCAACTCAGATCATACCTTGTTCCTTAAAATAAGAGGAAATCTGATTACATGTCTTATAATTTACGTGGATGATATGGTTGTCACTGGAAGTGATCAAGAAGAAATGTCCAGGCTAAGAGACAAGCTCTTCCAAGAGTTCGAGATGAAGGATATTGGGCAATTCAAGTACTTCTTGGGAATTGAGGTGTTCAGATCTAAGAAGGGGATTTTATCTGTCAGCGGAAGTATATCCTAAATCTACTAGCTGAGACTGGACTGATGGATTGTAAACCTGTAGCTACTCCAATGGTTCTAAATCATGGTCTGTAAGCAGGCAAAGGCGAGACAGGAGTTGACCAAGGGAAGTACCAAAGGTTGGTGGGAAAGCTCATATATCTAGCACACACTCGCCCAGATATAGCGTATGCAGTTGGAATAGTCAGTCAGTTTATGCACTGTCCCCAAAAGGAACATATGGAAGCAGCCCTGAGAATAGTCAGGTATCTGAAAGGGTCAGTCGGCCGTGGAGTACTCTTCCAGCAACGAGGGCATCTAGAGATTGAAGTATACACAGATGATGATTGGGCTGGTAATCCGAATGACTGAAGGTCTGAGATAGGCTATCTTACTTTGGTTGAGGGCAACCTGGTAACTTGGAAAAGTAAGAAGCAAAAGGTGGTGGCACTATCAAGTGCTGAGGCTGAGTTCCGAGGGATTGCATGAGGATTATCAGAAGTACTATGGCTGAGGAAGTTGTTGACCGAGATGGGCTTTCCACCCAAGAGAGCATGTCAGATTAGATGTGATAACAAGACTGCAGTTAGCATATCCGAAAATCCAGTACAATATGATCGTACAAAACATGTAGAGGTGGATAGACACTTTATTAAAGAAAAGCTGAAGAGTGGGATCATTGGGCTTCGATACACGAGATCAGAGGAACAGCTAGCTGATATCTTGACTAAAGTTGTTCCAAGCGGGAGTTTTCATTCAGCACTAAACAAGTTGAATATCGGAGATCCGCTTATTCAACTTGAGGTGGACTGTAAGGAAAGTGAATATTAGGCTATTATTGCAAGATCAATCAGGAATAAATGTAAGATCAATCAAGAATAAATATGATTGATCCGTTACCTTTTATATATAGCGGGAATGGCTATATTAGTTACTGTAAAATCAAAGATTAGAGTCATGAATGAAAAACATCTTTTCTTTTAATCCTCTGGTGCTATTAACGCTTATACTATCATCTTTTTTTATAGGCTCTGTGTTTTCTTAAACATGTATATTAATGTTGATTCAGTCTCTAACTGTTCTTTTACCATCTAACTCACTTCAGGTCTAAATAATTTCACTAGATAAAGTATAAACCTTTCCAATCTTCCTAGGAAGTACTATAAAAGGATCAAGAAAATCTTCACGTCTTTACTATGAATAAAAAATCCATAGTCTGCAAGCGACGTACATAAACAATTCAATTCAAGTGAATTCCCCCTTAATATTCAAGGGGTGGGGGAGAAACAGTAATGAAATGTCAGATTCTTACTGTTCTTAAGATCCGACAAACAATCCAAAGGTCCAGTTGTCCAGGTGCGTGAGCGTCTTGTAATCACTTGGGTATTATATTCTGGCCACATTTGATATGCATGGGGCTGAAAACATTGACTGTAAGGAAAATATGGTGCAAATGGAAAATTAAAGGCCATATTTAAATTAGGGTTAGGGTAATAATATGGAGGTGGGGGGTTCATGTAGCGTGTTCCATGATAGAAAGAAGGAGCCATAAATGGTCCATTTTGTTGCATTGCATATAAGTACTTTGAATTCGGATGTGATGATGATGATGATATTGATAAACATCGACAATGAATGTCATGTCGTGGAGATGATGGTGGAGATGGGGTGGAGGAAGGAGGGGTACAAGGTTGTGCCGGCAGTCGTTCGATCGCCGGTGGCATAGAGGGTGGTGATGGTGGTGGATCTGTGACATTTTTAGCTTCATTTGAATCTTTTTCGACATTTTCTAAATGGACGTTATTGAGATCTTGATTCTTGTCCTGGCTATTGTCGGACATGGTTTGATGAAAGACATCTGATCATGACAAAAGCAATTTTTCTTGTTTTCTCCTCATAAAAAAAGGGAAAAATTGCTTGTCTGATCAAATGAAAAGTTTGGGTTTGAATGAGCTTAAATAAACAGGTTATGATTTGACAAAGAGGTTTTCTTTATGAGGGTGGAAATGGCTGGCAGTGCAGGAAAATGTTTCGATGACGCGAGAAGACGCGTTTTGCACGCGGTCAATCATGGCCAGCCACGTGACAAAACGTGAAAAGCAAAAAAAAGCTACTTAGATTTCGTCACGTGGCAGGCCAAAATTGGCCGCATGTAAAACACGTCCCCCACCGCGTCACGAAACATTTTCCGGCAGTGTACGGTTTAGATGAGAGGGGGACAAAATTTATACACATATATATGTTGAGAAATTTTTAATTTGTTCCCCTCAAAATAAAAAGTTAGTAACTTTTTAATTTTTCATTAATTTTCCGGCAGCGTGATAATTATTTATATTAGAGATTGCAATCCATGATAATGATGATGATGATGATAATAATATTTTGGAGCAATGCATAAGGAAGTCTCGTTTTTAAAGATGGAAATTTCGAAAGAAGTGGTGCTGTAGAACAAATGTGTGATTAAACGTGACTTGTGGAATGTTAAATCCCAGTTGATTTGGCCGATTTAGATCTACTACAAAAAGAATTTTCATGAACCAAACACAAAGTTAAAAAAAAAAAAGAAAATTCCTCAGACACTTGCTTTGAGTTTATATTGCAATACATCTCATTTTGAATTTTGTCCTGTAATCCCTTTTAAAGCCACGTATTGTTGAGAGGTTTTTTTTGTGATGGGTATGCTCGATGAATAGATAAAGTTTAGTGATGTGTAATTTCTTAACCACTAACTAGCAAGTGCATTTGGTACAATTGTAGCGTAGCATGTAAGAGGGTTGTCGATCCCACGAGGACTAATTTTAAGTACCAAAATTATTTTTCGCCTTAATTTAAACCTAAATAAACAAATTGAATAAAAAACAAAAAAACTACTACTAATTAAATTACCAAACCTTAACTTTTCCCCGTTGAAGACTTTCTTGACTAGTTTATGTTTCAGATGAATCATTTTCTAAAGTGTAATCCACTCCTTAACCCCAAATAATTAACTAGTCTCTATTCCAAACCGCTAAGGAAGAAATTTCCTATTTTAATTTTTACTCAATCCCTTGGCGTAGAAACCTAACTCGGTGTGACAAACTCCGTATCCCTACGCAAATTTTAATCCACCGAGTCGCATTTAATTTCCTTAGAATTTTCTAATTATCCACCCGTAGAAACCGAATCTATCCCTAGTCAGTTTTACTACAGGTTCGTTGTTGACACGGTCGTACTTAAAATCTTCACCTCCCGGTCCTTCGAAATTAATTATATGTTCTATCAATAGGTAGCTAATCTATTGACGCAATAAACACACCAACAACAATTAACGATTGGGATAATAAACTAGTAAATTAAATAAATCAAAGAGGGAAAACTAATACATTAAAACATCAAAACAATTCAACTTTCACAAAAACTAGTCAAGAAAATAGATCCGTAATATCCATCATATACATATCTAATTGCATAAAAGAGTGGTACAAAAAGAAACCATGTATTAAACTGCACCAGAAAGCATCAGAAATCGCGTCTCGAAAATCGTGCCAGCAACTGACGGCTGAAGCGCTCTCTGATATAGGCTGCTGGTTGAATGTGGTGGCTCTTTTTCCTTTTTCTTTCTGCCCTAGCCGATTGGCTGGGGCTTCCTTCCTCTTCTTTTTTTTTTATTTTTGACCGATATGATGGAGAGAGGGATTTAGCCTCGGGAAACGTGTAGGCATGGGAAATTCCCCTGCTGGGAAGAACCGATTTCTATGCTCCTTTTTTATAGAAACAGCCTTCTGTTTCAGATCATAAAATCATATCTCAACCACTTTTTTGATCTAATCATATCTTCTTAAAATTCCATTTTTATCTTGATATTTATCGGGTATATTTCCTGCATTTAATATAAAAACACATGTAATTCCGATAAAATAAACTAAAGATTTATTTAGCTACTAACATAGAAAATAAACTCATTTAATTAATAATTCACTTAAGCTCAAAATATGTAGTTAATTTAGCTATAAATCAATAGTTTCTAATTATTCCGATGAAACTAAAAATACCCGAATAAATCATTTTTCACCCGATAAAGTGCCAAAATATTGCTCAAATTAAATAGTAGAAGGTATAAAAATATATATAAAAATCACTTATATCATTTAGTGTTTTTTTTGGTGGTTAGTATGTTCATTTTTTTGTATTTTTCTCACACATATACTTAAGTGCATTTTGTGTTCATTTTATTGTTCTTAATCACCTATCTTTATATAATTTTTTTAATCTGATACAACAGTTTAAAAAAAAAAGATAGTAATTGTTATGCCCCGCACCCTCAGTAGGGAAATTAAAAGACAAAGAAGGATTTTTGCAGAAACTAATGACGGGCAACGAAAATTAATTAGACATTAATATGAGGATTAATTAGAATAAATGGAGGATTTATTATTAGAGTTTAATTGTAATTAATTTTAGAATTAAATAATTAGGATTTATCCTTTAAGATAAATAAGAAATAAAATGTAATTTAGAAACACCAAACTTTTTCCCCTGATCATATATAAACTGAGAAGCGTCAGTTTCTTCAGAAACCAACGACGCTTCTTTTGTCTGCCCTAGCCGTTTTCTCCCAGCGTAAGAGAGGATAGCCTTCAGGAATCAATCCAACCGGCATCCGTTCTTCAATCCGTCTTCGAGTAATCAAAGGCAAGTAATCTGTTTATAAGTTCCTACGATTTGCGAAAGAGAAAAACGGCCTATTTTGATATCAATTTGGATCACCATGCAGTAGATTTGTTCTTGATTATTTGTATACGATCTATGTGAATTGTTTTCGTGATTTGGCCAATGTATATGGAAAAGCTTTTGTTGATGTTGTTGATTATGTGAAATCATGCAAATCCTTATCCCTCGGATCCCCTCTTGATGTGATTGTGTGCTTGCGTGGGTTTGAGGGAGAAAGGTAGGATTTTTGGCTTGATGTGGTTGATGAATGCACGTATTAGGATTGAATCATTGTTTGTTAGTTGCGTAGCGTTGAATCTGCAGTTTAGGTCTGTGATTTCAGCAAGGTGTTAGGCTTGTATGGATTGGTTTGGATTGGAGAAAACAATTGATTGATGGTTCTGAAAAATTGCAGAAGGTATTCTGAGGAAACGTGGACATCGATCGATCGATGTCAGGGATCGATGTCCTCAGAAGGACATCGATCGATCGATGTAAGGGATGGGTGAGAGATCGATGTCCTCAGAAGGACATCGATCGATCGAAGTAGAGAAGCCTGAGAGATCGATGTCCTCAGAAGGACATCGATCGATCGATGTAGGTTGAGCTGAGAGATCGATGTCCTCAGAAGGTCATCGATCGATCGAAGTGAGAGATCGATGTTCCCAGTTGGACATCGATCGATCGATGTATAGGGGATGAAGTCCAACATTTTGTGGAAAATAGAGGAAGGAAGAGGGATGCTCGGGGAACTTTTGGGTGACTTTAGTGACGTCTTAAGACATGATTAAGGGTAGCCTAAGTCTTGGGAATATGACCTAGGATGATGAATCAATCTTGGTGATTTCAACGGATGCTCAAACCGAGTTTCAACGTGAATGACTTAGTAGGGTTAGGAAATGAACGTACAAGGTGTCATAGAGTTCAATGAGGAAAAGATAGGGATACTCTCGTAGGTTGTGAACTTTAGAACCAAGGTTAAGTGTGGACGAGCTAGCTGAGGCTAAGTGATTGATGAATAAGCTAGTGTACTCTTGAATGCTACTTGTACTTGCGCATGTGAATGTAAAGTGTATATGTGAACGTGAAGTATGAATGAAGTAAGGAGTCTCGCATCATGACACGTGCATTGCATAAGTTTTTGGAAAAGAGAGGTGTTTCGGCACCGATTTGCGAAGGTGAACTACAGTGTTAACCGGGATGGAAATTTAAGCCGGGGTGCACTGTAGGCCACAAAAGACTGTAACGTTAACCGGGATGGAAATTTAAACCGGGGTGCGTTGCAGGGTATAAAGTCCTCTACAATGTTAATCGGGATGGAAATATAAGCCGAGGTGCATTGTAGAGTTTACGAGAGCTGTGATGTTAATCGGGATGGAAATATAAGCCGAGGTGCATCACAGAGCATATGAGCTTGTAACGTTAACCGGGATGGAAATATAAGCCGGGGTACGTTACAAGGAAATGAGTTAGGAACCGGAAATTGTGTCATGCATTGCATTGATTTGAAAGAAAAGGCTCATGCATATGTGATTGTATAGCGTAGTGCATTATTTGACATGCATCACGAGAGTCGTTGTGGTATGTGTGTTATGTTATTCGTTCGACCTTGAATTGTCTACTTGCGTTTCAAGTTGCTGTACCTGATTTATTACATGTTCCGCTTATATATTTGAAAATTACAAGACATGTGCCCCTCAATTCCCTCAGTTTATCTATTACTCATGTCTTGCCATGTGTTGATCCCGTATGTCTTATAAGTGGGTTACTTGCTAGCGTTTTTCGCTAAGGGTACTACCTTTTGTCATTGCAGATGAGCCTAGTTTCGACATGATCTTTATCGAGGATGACGGCGAGTGGGCTGAATAGGATACCTAGACCTTGTTGAGGAGATTGATTAGCTAGTTACAACTGTTTCCATTTGTTTCATTTACTTGGTTATTCATTTGAGGTTTTAGATGGCTGCGACCATGTACACTGTCGGTGATCACATTGTCTTTGACGTACTACTTTGATGATTTAGTTGATTTGATATGTTTCCGCACTTATTTCTCTTACGTCATCGATGATGTGTATTCGAGAGATGAGACGTCTTGTAGTCTTCTCAGTAAGCTACGACGGGTGAACCGGTTCGGATTCCGCTGTCCGGGTCGGGGCGCTACAGTAATCTTTTTATTTCTAGTGCTTTATGGTCCCTAACGTACGGTAGACACAATATGGAGTTTAAAGAACGACAAGCTCGGGTTAATGATTAAGGATACTTTGACACAAACAACAACAAAAAGAAAAAAGAAAAAAAAGAAAAACGAAGGTTTCGGACGATAACTGCGTCTTGCTTCAGAAGAATCAAAACATACACAAAATAAATTTGGTTTTGCAATATCATAAATTAAAGAAAATAAAACATATCTTGAAGTAACTGGTAAGATTGTTACTTTGTGACCTTGAGGCCACAATTCGAGTAGCAGAAATAACCTCTTGCATAAATTATAGGGTAAGGCTGACTACATCAGATCGTAAAGCGATTCGGTTCCTCTCAATACCTTGTGTTGGAGAGTTTAAGGTTTGGGCTTTGGCCCATCGTTGGAGATTGGAAGATTTGGGCTTTGGCCCGTTAATGAGTGTTGCTAAACTTGGTTGACCAACGTACTTTGAGCTTAATGAGTTTCCGATTGTGATAATCGAAAACTAATGCATCCTTAATTATCTACGTGACGAGTAGTTAATTTTAGGATGTGCGGTCACTCAGTTATGGTATTGTGTGAATGTGAAATTAATGCTCAAAGTAGATGGAAAACCTTGGGGATGGATGACGTGTCATCCTTATGGAGGAATACCACATTGGATGTGTCCATGTGGCGGAAATAGCTTCTGACGAACATCGATCGATGACTTCGATCGATCGATGTCACTTCGATCGATCGATGTCATCGATCGAAGTCGGACAGAGAGCTTCAGTCGTTTCTGTCTTACATCGAACGATTACTACGATCGATCGATGTCACATCGATCGATCGATGTATCGATCGAAGGAGGACAGAAGGGGTTCGAAGTGATTCTGAGTACATCGATCGATCACATCGATCGATCGATGTAACATCGATCGATCGATGTCGAACAACATGCAGAATCTCTTCAGTTTGAGTGGTTATGTTTCAAATCTGAAACTAACACTATCCTCCTGTTTAAAATAAGATCAATTTGTTTTGATCTAACGGTGGCAGGAAAGGCAGCTTTAATCTAACGGCCGAGATTTAAACTGTCTTAACCGCTTAACCAAATGTGGTTTCCATCTAACGGTTCAGGTTTAAACCTGCTAATCTATCTTCGATCTAAAGGCTGAGATTAAACCTTCCTAATCTAGATAGGAGGTTTTAATCTAACGGTCTAAATCAAACTACGGTTTTGATCCAACGGTCACGGTACCTTGTTCTCCAACCGAATCCCCTATATAAAGAGGGATAAGGGTGCATTTACAAGACACCTTACTCAAGCATCTCATAAAGCATTCTACATTCATAGCACTCAAAGCTTGCATTACGTCCGAGAGAAGTCAGGACATTCGAAGGTTCGAAGTAGTTCAAGTTCAGCAGTGCCGCTCAACTGAACAGGTACCCGTTGTATCCTGGGAGACGATTGCTCACACCGGTTGGGCACAGTATACCAGAGCAATACGTCTTAAGGACAGAGTACTCGACTCGCCCCGGGTTTGATTTATTTTATTGTTCCATACGCACACACTAAACGACTGCGTCTTAGTGCAGGAGTGATTGTCTCCAACACCTTGCACAAACGCGGAATCCTAGTACATCGGAAACGCCATTTATAAATTAAAGAGAATCTTTATAATAAAAATTAATCTTTCTGACTACTTAAGTTTGCGATCTTAACCGGACGCGCTTCAAGATGGGCACATATCATATTTCTAATTCTTAATATGCCTATTTATGTATCCTGGCCTTCGACTTTACGTATTTGGACGAGCATTTTTTTTAACAGAGATACATGTTTATACATTTGTGTAGGAGGTTTGTCATAAATTCAGGGTTATAAATGGAAGTTCACTGTAGGACATCCTAATTGTACTTTTTGTTTATTTTTCTATACTTATTTAATGATTTTGTTGTATTTTTTTATTGTTTTCTTGTATCTTCTTTATTTCAAGTTTATTTTGTGTAAAACCAATTTAAGGAAAACTATATGAAATAAATAAAAAATAAAACACTTGGAATAAACATAATTTTTTATGTGTAAAAATACTTGAAAAATAAAAGACAAAAAATAATTAAAAAACATAAAAACAATCAAAGCATGCAAATCGTAAATCCTAAATAAAAAGTCCCATTTAGCTTTTAAATTTAAGGGGAAAAAACGTGTGTAGAAGACCTTGTCCGATATAACTCACGCCGCCTTAAGTGAAGGATTAAAGGGAATTAAAGGGTCTCACCCCAACAGCCGTGGTTCCTCAACGCCGATTCTGAAGAAAACTCAACTGTAGAGGCGGCACAACAAATAACAATCATATTCTAACTATATTAATAGCTTCCACTAAAGTCTGAGGATAGTGATAAACAGTCAAACAATACCTCTATCTCAAAAGATAGAGAGTTTATTTCCAGTGAGACTTCATCATATATACCTGTTTAGATAACATAATAATAGACATATAGTGTGTCATGTGTACTACTGAAGGAATTTATTAAATACAAATAAAAAAATATTAAAATACACAGCCATGTATATACATATATAATGAAAGACCGAGACAAAAAAAAGAGTGCAAAAAATGCAAAGTCAACATAAACTGTAAAGATTATTTAAGCCCCTAAGTATCTTATATCCTGGCTAAACCTCTTTTAACTTTAATCATCTTCCTCCATGAACTTCTATCCGACACCATGTCCCTAGAAAGGTGTAAATCTAATAGGTCATGCTTAATATACTCTTCCCAACTCAGTTTGAATCTGTCTTTACTCCTCTTCCTTTCTACAATGAGCAATTCTATATATAGGATGTACCAAGTTTGAAACAAACACAAATGAAGGTGGTGATTCCTCTTCGGTACAATCTAGGTGCATCTTCAAACTCAAAAATTTCTCTGTACATTTTTATATATATATCTAATCATCTGTTACTCATCCTATTTCTGTATGGAGCAGCTCGTTTCGTTGGAGGAAGCGTTGCGGTCGCTTTGGGTTGTTACGTGTACCTTTCGACTCTGTTTGTTGTTTGTAACCGCTCTGTTATTATGACTACCTAATTGATTTATTTCTTTTCATACTGCTGCAGGGTCGATTACGGTGACCACAGGTACTTTCTTCCCCATGGTTATTTTGATATTATATGTGCCAAGATGCTAGCTTTCTTCTTCTGCCCGCCCTGTAGCTCTTTTCTTTAATATCTTTTTTTGACGTGTCGTAGTCTCAGTGTAGCTGATCATATTCTAAAACTAATTCACCTATGTTGCGTAACACGACAAACCTAGCGGCTGGGTTTTCTGATTTGAGGTTGAATTTCTTCTCTATTTCTTTTTGATGAGGTCGGATCCTCACCAGGAGGATCAGAGGTGACCCTTGAGGATCCGACTGTTGAGAAAAAAGTTTGAGTGATTCACAAATAGATGATTTAAATACTACGTGTTTTAAGAAATGCATGACAAAATTTGTTACTTGACACGTTTTTGTGACAAACTTGCCTTATATACTTTATATATAATGTTGCCGTACTAACAATCTATGAAACTTTAAAGCTTACATCAAATGGCAAACATTGGTTGTGTTTGAACTATTTTCAGGTGCCATCATTAATGAACTAAACTAGTTCATTAATTGAAGTACTTAATTTAATGAACTAACTAGTTCATTAAAAGGAGATATATTTGGAGAAGGCATGATGGCAACAAATTGAAACATGGAAAGTCTCCTCTCCATTTGATGCACATGTTTATATATATATATATATATATATATATATATATATATATATATATATATATATATATATATATATATATATATATATTCAGATTTTTTTAAAAAGACACAATACACATATATTCCGACGTACTACCGACACGTTACATATATTACACACGTACGTCAACGTCACACCACTATAAGTACCTTATATTTATGAGTGTATTCAGGTCTTATATCAAAAGATATAAGTCATGGTGATGACAAAATCATTACGATACGTTACAAGGTTATAAACCGAAAATTGTCGTATCGGATGACTACTGAAACTTCGCCAACGTGTCACGTACTTGCATATATAGATGGCCAGCCGCTATACTTCAAAAATTACCAAAACTTTTGTGGCTCATATGGTATATTCAGCCATAAAATCATTCCATGTTGGCACACACAAATAACCCCCAATTAAGACCAAATTGTGGAGATTTCCAATTCAATTTTTTGTCACATGGGGCGCCACTTTAATACAGCCATTAGAGCTGAATATTTAGTTTATTTTATTTATATTATGTGTGACATAATATATATAACATGTGCAAAAAGTTTGAATTTAATCGGAGAAAAATCGCGTAATTGACAAAAGTCGAAAATTCGATTTTCTACGAACACAACACATGGAACGTTTTTGCCATGACATATAACATTTGTTTAGACACTTTTTACATATTCAATACATGTTGAAGTGTACTAGAATATTCAAATTAGGGCTGATTGGAATATACCATATATATGTAATTATTGTGCAATAGTTGACAAAGTTTACAAAGGTGAAATTCAGCACATGTTGGAGACTATGTACACGCCATTCTCAGCCTTGGTGGAGCTTATGTGGAGCTTAGTTGGCATCTCAATTGGTGGAGAATAAGCCACACAAGGTTAGTGACATAATGGAGGGAGCTACACAAGGTAACAATTCAAACTCTTTAGCAAATGTAACACATGCTGAAAATTCAACATGTGAGACTTAGTGTGGCCAATTTTATGTCTTGAATGATGACAAATTTGCTTTCCAAATTGAAGGGATTAATTGTTAATTATTTGGCAACATTTTAAACTTTATTTGACACATGTTTTTACACTTTAATCTCATATTTTTACAGCTACTAAATGGTGACAAGATTCATCCAATCATAAAGTGTCAAGTAAGCAAAGCCAAGATATTCATCCAATCATGTTGTGACAAGTAAGCAAGATGGTGTCATCTCTACACAAGGTAATCTTCCAAGGGCATTAAAGAGAATTCTCAAGATGGAAGAAAATCCCTAGGGGGTGGCCACTCATGAATAAAAAGAAGAGAAGTGAGCAAACAAGAACAAAACAACTCTTATATTCTATCAAGTGCAAAAGAAGACTTTACTCTCTTCTTCTACATTTCTTTCTTCTTCTTCCTCTCTCAAGCCTATTGTTCATATATTCAAAATATTGTATAGGCTTTGATTATACCACCATGCACGTTTTATTTGTAAAAGATTGATCAAGGTGTGATCAAACCTTCATCCGTTCGGTGGTGTTCGTGATCGGTGTAATTGATTGTATTGTTTGTAAAATGGTGGAGCTGGCGTGTAACTCCAGTAACCCTTGTGGTAAATTGTTATTTTATGTTTAGTGATAACCAAGGAAGGTGTCCTCGAAGACTGGAGTAGGTTGATTTAACCGAACCAGTATAAAATTCTTGGTGTCGTTACTTTCAGCACTTTACTTTCAGTTCTCAGTTTCTACGTTGATTTTGTTGCAGTAGTAAAAATAGTAAACGAATTTCAAAAATTATAAAACTTTGCATAAACATAGCGACACTTCTTAAGTTTCATTTGGCGAAAGTTTCAACCCATTTGGAAAAATATAAGTCAATCAAACGTTAAGAGATATGAGACTAGTGCAGTCTAATTTTTAGACTTGCAAAAGTTGAGAACATCAACGTATTTGACATACTTCTCAAAGAAATTTTTTAAAACTGTTTCAACTCATTAAAATAAATATCTTAAGGGGTTTGTCATTAAATTTTCAGACCATTTGGAGTTACGAATTAATCGGAATAAAATTTTCAAATCGAAGTACTGTTTCTGGCAGATTCGCGCAATCTGACCACAAAAATATTTTCAAAGGGTTAGAGGTTGAATTTTAATCTGAAATTTTTAGGAGATACTCAGAACATCTAAGAGTAGAATCTTTCCAAATTTCATAATTTTTGGAGACTTGTAACTAGGTCTTTAAATTGTTTCAAATCAGGATCTGAAAACAAGGATTGTTTTCAGAAGTGAGGTTTTTGGGCCAAACGTTTTTAAAAACAAGAATTTCTGCACACACTATTCAAACCCTCCCCTTCTACTGATGCTATACAGGTCCTACACTGACCTCATCATTTTGGCACTAGAGGAAAGGTATGAACATCTGACTCTTTCTAAAATCACTCCTTAAAAGACATTCTAAGTAATCAGCCTATTGTCCATCGTAGGAAAGATGGATAAAAGTGATCAGAAAGGGGGCAAGACGACTAACACCCCTCAGAGCCTCAGAGACACCCGCACTCCACTCGACCTCAACCGGAACAGGATTCCCCAGGTCCAGTAGAATCATCAACTTCCACTACTAAATTCACATATGAGGAGCACGTAAGGGCTATTCAATATTTGGCCCAAAACCCAAACGTGTTCCAGGCTGTAGTGAGAGAGATGAAAGGGAAAGCTCCACATGCTAGACCAAGTGAGGTCCCTCCCAGTGACTCGCCTCGGCGAAGAGAGCCCATGGAGTACTCCATAATTCGTCCCCAATACTATCTAAAACATCGGGGTGAGTTTATGGCTGAAGCTAGGTGCTCAAGTCAGTGACTTTGTCGCCAGCAACTCACGTGTTAGCCTTTAGAATACCTGGTGTACCACCTGAAACACACACAAAAAGCGCTGTTGCCACTCAGACGTGGCAGAGAAGTTGACAAGGAGGTCAGAGCCTAATCGCACGAAAGGCGCGCTGCTCATATGCGATTGAGAGGCGAAGGTCAAGGTTGTCCAACCGGTTGGACTTTACTCAGCCCCCTCCAGACGAAAGGTTCCGACTCGATCATCGACCTAGACATGGCTAGGCAAATGCACTGTGACTCTGAACGCATAAGGTTGACCTAAGCAGGTCGGCCCTTAGGGAGCCAAAGAGTGCTGGCAAGATCACCTAATCTGACCATGGAAGGGTCTTGTACAGGGGCCGAGTTGAAAAAGTTTCCGTATAGAAGTTATTGAGATTGCTGACCTGAAGGCTAGGACCATTAACTTGAAAGCGATTAGTCTGAGTACTCGGCATGTATCCAAATCCTTTTGTATTCTGTACATCTATATCATTTAATGGAAAAAGCAAGTACTTGTTTAATACTTGCCCCATATTCTGCTATTGCAATCAAACTATTCAGATAAGACAGGTTCAATCTGAGTGGACTCGTATTTGGGTCATGGGCCCCCCAATTATTGCGTCTAAATCACTATCCTGCTCAGTTCTATAAAGCAGCTTTATAAAGGACATTGTTGCCTGCCCATTTCGGGGCTCAACTGATTTAGCTGTGCTGTGTTGGTCAGTCCGGCACAGCCCAGTTCCGATTGATGCTACCTATTCAGAGGCAATTCAGCTCCGCCTGAATTGTCTGAGCACTACTGGATGCGCTAAAATTTTGAGTTAATTATACAGCTCTAATTATGAAGGCCAGCTCAGTTCAGCAAAGTATCCTATTCAGCGTTCTTCGATCTTCTTCGATACGCTTGACTTCCCACGTTGGGGTTTAATTATCGATCCTTTACTTCATGGTTTGTAAGGAGATTCATGTAGGCTGCAAAAGTTTTGTGCCTATCCAATGTCCATTTTACGGTTCGTAATAGAATTGGGACGTGACAAGATTCACGCCTAGCCAATCTCTGCCTTATGGCTCGAAAGAGACTTGGGGTGCGGAGAATTTTCCGTCTACATGACTTCTATCTTATGGCTCATGAGATAAAGGATACGATAATTGTCGCACCCGACCCTAAAAAAAGGTGTTTTTTGGTCTTATGGCTCGTCAGGAGTTCACCTCAGCGCAGTTATCCGTCCTATAGTGAACTTCAGCCTTAAGGCTTTGCATGGAAGCACCTCGATCTCTTGGTCCTCTGCCTTGTGGTTTTAAGGGGGCTCCCAACGGATGTTCCTCGGTCTTAAAGTTTATAAAGGGTTTATCTCGGCACATTCATCTGCCTTATGGTAAGCCCCGACCTTAAGGTTTGTCAGGGGGTCATCGGAATCTATTTGTCCATTGCCTTACGGTTTTAAGTGGACCTCATTAGGGGTTCACCATCGGCGCATTTATCCGCCTCTTAGTGGGCCTCAGATTTAAGACTTGTCAAGGGTTCACATTAATCTTCTCATCCTCTCCCTTATGGTTTTAAGGGGATTCACATCGGCCGTTACAAGGGAAACTTGGGCCACGGAACTTCGCCCTCATGAGTTCATTTCTGCCTTATGGCTTCTAAGTTCCCCATAGAAGATAAGTTTTGGGCTCCAAAAGCTCCTCAACTCAGAATAAGCTCACTACAGCTGAGCTCAAAGCAAGACGCTATCCGTTCTACTTTGATACAGTATCTTCCAAATGGATTCACCCCAGTCTCTGAAGAAGAAGCTCCCTGCAGTGTAGGAGGATTCACAGCTGCCGGAGAGGGGCATGGTTTGCCTGCTCCAGCGAAGAGTCTACCAAAGTAATGGCGCTGCTAGGCTCAGCATCTTTGCTGGGCCTAGCAAGGCTCCCAGCCACTTTGTGCAACCTCTGTAAAAGACGAAGATCATCACTAGAAACAGTTCTTTCCGACGAAGACGAGCATCTTTGCTAGGCTCAGCATCTTTTCATATCGCTGCGGGGTAGATTATGGTGGCCACATGTACTTTCTTCCCCATGGTTAATTTATTTTGATATTAGACGCGCCAAGATGCTAGATTTCTTCTTTTGCTCGTCCTGTAGCTCTGTTCTTTGATATCTCTTTTGACGTTGTGTCTCAGTCCCTCTGTGGCTGATCATACTCTAGGACTAGTTCACCTATGTTGTGCAACATGATAAACCTAACGGTTGGATTTTCTGATTTGAGATCGAATTTCTTTTTTTTTTAAAGTTAACTTATATTGGTGGCTTTCTTTTTCTGCCCGCTTTGTAGGTCTCTTCGTATACTGCCTTCGATTTTCTTTAATTTCCTGTTTTGAAACTAACATACGACTTGATATGTATTTGGCGACACAAAAGATTCGATTTTTTTCCTGTTCAATCAAAGTCCTCTGCAAGACGTTGTGTTCGATTGACAAGAACAGTATATACCACCATTAGCCGTGTGGTTCTTGTTTTGGATAGAACGAGATCCTTCAACCTTGCAGTTTGTTCTTGATCCAAGAACGATTTTTCACCTTTGGGACGTATCTTCAAGTTTGAAAGATGTGATTCTCCCAGAACGTTTGGTCAAGATGTTGATATAGAATCTAACTTTGATAAAATATCAAAAACACAAGGAAAACCTTACAAAACAGTCTTAGGCCGAAAATATCAAGTATATTATTCAACTCTAGTTGTAAAAGACAGCATACAGCTCTATTTATAGGCTAAGTTAAGATAACGTAATGTACATGAGAAAAGGTTCAAACTATTCAACAGTTATCTGATTTTTTATGTACTCGAATTTGTCGATGAGGTTTTATTAAGAGTTATAAATCTGAATATATATAGTTTTCATAGGATTTTGAATAAGGGTATTTGTGTTTCGTCTATTATATAGATTGTATATTAAAAAGAATCGTACGGTGTATGATAATGTATAGAATTGATGTTGCATAAAAATATATAGGAAGAAAAAAATTTAGACATTGATGTTATAATATTTCAATTTTGATCATAGATTGCCGTAACCTTTTCATTTCTTCTTATTTTTTTTTCTTATTCATCCGTCTTCCTATCTATAATATGGGATAGGATCCCCTCACCCATTTTCCCTCACCCCACGTGTCACCGCACGACACGTGGCAACAAGAGAGATGGTGAGGCTAGATGCGGATTATCTGCCACGTGTCGCGTGGTCATGAGTGGGGTGACGGGATTAAGGGTGAGGAGATCCCAATCCCTATAATATACAGGGAACCTAATGTTTAAATGACTTGACGAGTGGGATATGATCTCTTCACCCCTAAATCCCTCACCCCCTTCTCCACCGTTCGACACGTGGCAGCATGGAGGGGTGATGAGGCTAGATGAGCGGTGAGGAAAAAGAGTGTATGAGGGGGCTGTTACCATGTAGCGGGTGGTGGGTTTGGAGGTAAGGGATTTGAGGGTGTGAAGATCTCATTCCTTAACGAGTACGCTAGTAAGTGTAGTGATTTCTAATCGTCCGCTAGTAGCCCGTCTGGTGGTCAACTCTGATATTATTATTGTAAGATTGAAATTTGTTTTGTGCTCGATAACGCTAAGTCTAAGAAGAGTAAATGCAAAATTTTCAGGTTTTTTTTTGATGGTCTAAAAACAGATTCACCTTTTCAAATACTCAAGATCGATACTTAAATATTATATCATTTTCTTCATTTTTTTTTTGATATGGGTATGACTGTAAACAAGTCGATCCGAGTCGGATGCTGAGTTTTTGAGTTTAGTTTCAATTATATAAACAAACAGTTTGGATCGATTCGTTTATATTAACGAGCCTAAAAATTTGTTCAAATTTGGCTCGATAATATTATACCTGCCTAAACATTTTGCAAACAGTTTACATTTTGCAAACAGTTCAATTTGTTTACTAAAAGAATCAAATTAGGTGTTTAAATTCGACACGTTTAATTAAAATTAACGAACGAACTCAAACCAAATACAAGCTTAATTCCAACTATTACAAACAGTTTGGTTCATTTAACACTCCTAGACGTGGGACTGGACGTTTACCTGTCATAGTCCACACAAAACTTATTCGGTAGAGAATACCTAAGTGCGCAAAACTCATCATGTAAGCTCTTTTTTCTTTATTTTCTTTCCACTGGTTGGGTTTCTCTACAGAGATATTTAGTTATATCCAGTAATTGAATGTGTTATTCTATAACGTCTTCCTGACAATATTATTGTAGGTTTCACTAAACTAAATGTTAACTTTTCGATTTTTCTAATCACTTAAGGAAAAAAAGAAAAAAAGGGTTGTCATTTGCATTAGTTCTTTGAACGTGTTATAGGAAGTATCACGTTACACCATCATTTTATTGTGTAAGACAAAACTTATTCAACCAAGAACTTCTATATGCTATTAATAACCACCAGATCTCTATAATAGTTCATATCAACTATCACGTAAATGTAAGTAATAAATAAATGTAATTGCACATACATATACATACACATACATGTTAGGACATGTTAGTTCTGTATCAATCACTCAAGAAGAGGAGGTAAATAAAGTGTGAGACAATTTTAAGTTTTTTTTTTTCAATTGAACTCACATCAAATATCAATGCTTATCAAAATAAGAAAGAAAATAATGAGAAATAGTGGGTTGGAAACACACAATTTCGAATTTTCTTGATTCTATTCTACTACAATTTTGTTTTCAAAATGGATTTTCAGCAGCAGTTTTCTTAGTAGCTTCAATAAGGAACAAGAATAACAACAATTACTACAGCAGCTTGTTGCAACAACTTGTGCAACCTCAACTACTACAATAGCTTGTTGCTACAATAACTTGTATAACATCAATTACTACAACAGGTATAAGCAAGAGCTCTTGATCTTTTCTACTTGTTTCTTCACAACTTTAACAAAATTCTGCCTAAGAACTTTTCCCGAAGGGGTTTTGGAAGAAAATGTGAATGAAACTTTCAAAACAAGTCTAAATCATAAGCACTAGATCAAATATGTTTGGTTCCTCTTGTGTTAGACTATAGTACACTCAAAATAAAATAATAAAAACAGGCAACAAGAGCTTAATAAAATTTAATACTTTTGCACTTTGATAGCTTTTTAGATCATGGGGGATGAAGTTTGAAGAGAATATAACAACATTACCCCATTGCCTTAGAGGCTCCTGCCTATGGCGGAGTATGAGGGGTCGAATGTTTGAAGAGAATGGAATATTTGCTTCTTCAATATATAGAAAGGATAAATCTCATTTTGCAACCTTTCCGAAATTCTCACACCTCATTAATTGTTTTAAAGAAGTCTAATTTGTCTACAACCACCATATACTTCAATTTTATGAATTATAGACATCCTAGAAAAGCTTAGAAAGATATACAAAAGTGAAAAAGACATTATAGACGTTAGTCATAAAGTCACAATCAATTTGGGGTGATTTGAGAGAGAAAAAACTTTAAATCTGTTTTAAATCTGTTTGCAACAGCTATAAACATTTGAATTCAGATAGGCGTCAATCATCTACGTTTGTCTGTTTAGAGATCTACGTCAGGTCGATCTATGCTTAGATATATACATCAGAGATCTATGTCACATCGATCGACCGACATAGAAATCTGCATTGCACAGTGTGCTCTAAGTTTTGGACAAAACTTACATAGATCGATCGATATATATGTTTTAGAGATTTAGGTATCATTGATCGGTTGACGTAGAGATCGACTATACATTGATTTTTGCTCAAAGATCTATGTTCTATGTTTTAAGTGTTTTTTATTTCCAAATTTAGATCAATTTTTTCTATTCTTTTTCAAGCATATAAATCGTTTACATTCATAGAAACATTCATACTTCAATAATACATACATTTATATAATATATATATACACACACACGTACGATAGTATATATGTGTGCACGCACACATTATCTATATATAAATTCTGTCTATCTTGTTTATCCATAATCTACTGCATGGCATGTAAAAGAAAACAAAAAAGGTTGATGTCGGCCTTACCTCACCCCCATAAGAATGAAGTATAAAGCTTAAAGGTTGGAATTAAAGTGGCGTAAGAGTTTGATTAAACATTCATTCCCTCTTAGGAGTGAGCGTGGCGGGGGAGGGAGAAAGGATTATTGAGGTTTGATTGGCATGCACCGTCCACATAAAGGTTATCTACGACGTGGCATGATGGCACGCTTTTCCATTTACTTATTCTATGGCATTATGACATGCCAACAATTTGAATATCATTGCTAACCAAGAACCTCGGGTTTTCTACATGAATGCATTATTGCATTCATAGAATCCTTTTGTAAGCTTTAGAAAATGGGGGAAGAAAGAAAGACGAAAAGTACCGAGTTCAGCACACCAAAAAAGAGACATAGCGACAGACAAAACTCGTCGCAATTTCGTCGCTAAAGACGTATAGCGACGAAATTGCGACGAAATATGCAGGTCGTTATACGGCTTGTCGCAAAGTGATTTTCCTCGGTGAAGCGTCGCTATATTGCGACGAGAAAAGGCTCGTCGGCGGTTCGTCGCACAATTGCGACGAAACTCTATCAGGTCTGCGACCTGTTATTTCCGTCGTCGCTTCGTCGGTATATCTTTTGTTGTCGCTATTTTTAAATTTTTGATTTTTTTTATTTCCGGTCTGCGACATTTTTGTTTCGTCGCAGATTTTCGTCGGTATATTTTTTCCGTCGCTATTTTAAAATTTTTGATTTTTTTATTTCAGGTCTGCGACATTTTTGTTTCGTCGCAGGTTCGTCGCTATCATTTAAATTAATATTAAATATTAATTTAATATTAAATATTAAATATTAAATATTAAATATTTATAATTTATTAATAATATCAATATATTATTAATTAAATAGTTTTTATTATTATTTAATTTTTATAATATATTTTATTTTGTATATTATATCATTTGTACGAATATTATACAGAAATACAATATTTGCGTATTGAAATTTGTATAATTAAACAACACAAAAGAAATGGAATCCGTATAAATGTCTGATAAAATATAAAAGAACAAAGAATATGTCAATACAATAAATGAAATAGTCTGTACAAAAAATCAAAAAATGAAATACTATGCAGAGGAAGATGGAGGGGAATCATGCGGAGAAGAGTGACCATCAGGAGGGCGAGGCTGAGGCTGCGAGGAGCTGGAAATGAAAGAGATGATGAGATGCGATAGCTGCGAGATTTGCTGGTTCGTCGCCTGCTACACCTGCATCGTCTGCTGCTGCGCCTGCTTAAGCGCCTGCTGAATCGTCTGCTGAACCGACTGCTGCAGCGCCTGCTGGGTCTAAGTCAGCTGCGACCGCAGTGCCTGTACACTCTCCTCATGCTGCGCCCTGATGGTCTCCACCTCATTCTGCAGCGCCGCATGATCTGATTCTAGGCGCGAAATATCCTCTGAGGTCACAGAAGGCGCGGAGGTGCTGGCCTCAGAGGAAGCACCTGGATGCAGAACTTCGGGGAAGAATCGCGGCGCGGCTGATCCAACCCCGTACACCTCCTTCTTCTTCTTATTCTGAGGGCCGACGGTCCGAACCGCATCCCAATAAGCGCGGTTCTTGTCGGCCTCTTCTCCCCTATGTGCGAGTAATCTGTTGTACTCGTCCTGAAATGAGAATAAGAATTGTTAGGGTTTAGAAATAAAACAAACTAAGGAAAAAACAAATGATATCGTAGTCTACTTACACTGATGTCGCGGGCCTTCGTCGTGATCCAGTCCTCCGTCCCGTCGGAGGATTTCTTCCGATGCGTCTTGTAGAAGAGAACGTAGGAGGCTGGCCACACCCCCGTCTCCTCGTGCTGAAAGAATGAAATAAAATATGTTAGTGAAATCCAGAATTTTAAAAATTTCGGCATGACCTATTCGTTTATCGGAGGTATCCCGGCCTTAAAGGCCTCTCCCAAGTCAAATCAAAAATAAAAAGAAAAAGGCAAATGAACACATATACTACTTAAATTAACCATATACGAATACCAAAAAAACAACAACGCAACATAAGAAATCAATGAATATAAATAATCCACTTAAATCAATGAATCTAAATAATCCACTTGAGTCAATGAATCTAAATAATCCAATGAAATCAATGAATCTAAATAATCCAATATTAAAATATTTACCATAGAACGCATCGTGGTGGCGTGGGAAACCGAACCACCTGAGTGTGTGGCAGGTGCTGGGCCCTGTAGATTGCCGCTGCGCCGGTTCGTTGCGTTCCGGGCGCTGCGGGCTTGGGTAGCAGGGTCCGTCCACCCTTCTATCCACCCTGCCCAGGTGGCCCCATCCCGCCCCAACCTGCACCATCCAGCCGAACCACGCCCCAACCAGCCCCACCCACAGCCACCCAGCCCCACACCGCTCCACCACTGTCCCTCCGCCATAACCTCTGCCAACAACCCCCGCCCACAGCCAACCCCTGCCCACAGCCAACCCCCCCGCCAATAACCACCCCCGCCCACAGCCACTTCCGCCCACAACCCACCACCAACACCCACAACAAACAATTCAATCTATAACTAATTAAAATCATTAAAAACGAAATAGGAAGAAAAACTAACCGTGGATAGGAGGTCACCGGAGAACTTCACGGGGGAGAGAGGGAGATTTCGCCGGGGGGAGGGAGGGAGTTTTCACCGGGGTGGGGGGGAGAATTCGCGGGGGAGGGAAATGGGGAAGAAGAAGGGGGATTCAAGTTTAAAGTACGAAATTTTGCGACAAAATAGCGACGGGAGTTCGTCGCTGTTTAATGTGTCGTCGCTATTCCTTGTGTCGTCGTTATTTCAAATTTGCGACGACACTTGTCGTTGGTAAATCGTCGGCGCTCTTCAGTATTGAAAAAAATAATACAAAATATAAAGTACTTACAGACACATATTATGTATATACATGTAAGTACATCAAGACATACACACTTTCACATAAAGAGGTACATAAAAATCTTGACTAACGTCAATCTTCATTGTCATCCGCATCCTCATACGCATCTTCATTTTCATCTTCATCTACATGCTCATCGTCCTCTTCATCCTCGTATTCGTCTTCGTCTACATCTTCAATATTGTCAGCCAGTTGTATGTTGAGATGAATTTCGATGAAACCGCTATTGGGGTCATTTAGAGGGAGATTGTGCAGTTCAACATGTGTCGTATCCACAACGCGCGGGTTTTTTTCTTGAAATACGGCATCCATGCCATCTGAACCTGGCTGGATACTGACATCAAACTTGCTCGATTTCACTTTGCACACGGCTCGCCAGTCTTTTGAGCTCGCATTCATCCTCGTCGTCGGATACGATAGATAGTACACGTGGGACGCTTGACTAGCCAAAACGAATAGATCGTACTTTCTGTACCGTCGCCCTTGGTGTATGTCTACCAACTTATATTGGTCGTGAACCTTTGTGCCAGCGCGATAACCTCCCCGAGTTAGATCGTACCATTCGCATTTGAATAGCACCACCCGCTTTATAGGTAATGCGGGATATTCGAGCTCAACGATGTCAGTAAGGTAGCCGTAGAAGTCATCCTCGTCCGGGCTATTGTCATACCGCTTGACACACACTCTGCTGTTCTCCGACGATTTTCGGCTGGCATGGGAGACTGTGTGGAATCTATAACCGTTCACAAAACACATGTCGTAGCGTGTGACTCTGCTCAATGGGCCCTTGGCTACTGGTGTCAGAATGTAACCGTACTCTTCGTCAGCTAGATGACCTTTGCTCGCCTGTAAAACGACAAGTATACATCAGCGGGACAATAAATGCGTATCACATGACGTACACGTAACCAGCAAATATGTAAACTTACATGCCACCTGAACCAATCAGCAAACTTGGCATCTAACTCATTGTTTATTGCATCGCTCGATATATCCGGTGAACGTTCTTGCAATAAATCAACGAACAAGCTGAAGAAAATTACGAATGAGTACCATGTATACCTTTGTAATATAATGGATATAGTAACGCAAGGTATTTACGAATTAAAATTGGATATCGTTTATACCTCTAGAAACGGTCAACTTGACGGCAGTTGCCCATAACATAAGAATGAGCAATCTTCAGATCGCTGTCTCCCAATATCATTTCCTTTCCCTGTCCGTGAAACCTGATTGGATGTGTGAATATCGGGAGGACACCGGATCTGGAAATGCCGTCGTCGTTCCGGGGAACATCTCTGCACCTCGACGGGACATCTGGTGGAAGTAATGAGACACGAATGTCGAGGCTTCCTCCGTCAGGTAGGCATTGCACATCGAGGCCTGGACTTTGGCCTTGTTCCTGATGTTCAGCTTCAAATGCCTGAGATATCTGTTCATATAGTGAATACTCCAACGTCACATGATGAAACAAATTGGTAAGCATGCTCGCGCTTAGACACATAAGAACGTCACGTAATACATAAGAGTACCTCTCGAACGGATACATCCACCTGTACTGAACAGGACCACCAACGCGTGCCTCGTATGATAGATGAACTGGCAGGTGTTCCATTAAATCAAAAAAGGCCGGAGGGAATACAGATTCCAGCTTGCATAGGATCACTGGGATTTCGCCCTCCAGTCTTGACATATCATCCGCCCTGAGTCTAGTAGATGTAAGACATCTGAAGAACAGACTCATCTCCGTAAGTGCTTCCCATACATTGGTTGGAATCAGCTCGTGGAATGCAATGGGCATCAACCGTTGCATGAACACGTGACAGTCGTGGCTCTTCATCCCGTGCAAACCACTTTTATTCACGTCGATGTTCTTCAACAGGTTCGAAACATGGACGTCTGGAAATCTAGCCGTCCCCAGCCATGATAATAACGCACTGACCTGCTCCGCAGTCAGCGTGTACGAGGACTTCGGCATGTAGGATGTGCCAACGGGATGCAGCTCCGGTCGCATTTTGAGGTCGCGCATATCAAGTCGTGCCTTCAAATTGTCTTTTGTTTTTCCAGGCACATTCAGCACTGTATTGGAGATGTTGTCAAACACGTTCTTCTCAATGTGCATGACATCCAGGTTGTATCGGATCATATTGCTCTTCCAGTACGGAAGCTCCCAGAATATACTTCTCTTCTTCCACCCGATACAGTAACGGGCCAGGTCTGCGTTGTGGCTGCTGTCCGGATCATCAGCGACCCCCACGAATCCACAACTGTCTATCTCCTCCAACACCTCTGCACCTGTGAGAAGCTCGGGCTTCGTGTCCTTCTCGACGATGCCAGGCATGAACGCTGTCACGTTCTTTCTGTACAAATGACGTCTGGGCAGGAACTTCCTATGGCTGTCAAACCAGCAAATCTTACGTCCATGTTTCAAGGACATCGTCTTCGCTTGCTTCATGCAGTAAGGGCAAGCGTATTTCCCCACTGTACTCCACCCCGACAACATAGAATAAGCCAGAAAGTCGCTGATCGTCCACATCAGCGCAGCGCGGAGCTGGAAGTTTTGTTTGGTGGATACATCGAACGTCTCCACGCCAAACTCCCACAACCACTTCAGCTCTTGTATCAATGGCTGCAGGTATAGGTCGATCTTCTGTTTCGGATTCCTAGGCCCTGGTGCGATCACAGTCAAGAACATGTACGACTTCTTCATACACATCCAAGGTGGTAGATTTTACAGCGTCACGATGACAGGCCACGACGAATACTGCTCTCCTGACTGTCCGAACGGGTTGAACCCGTCGATGCATAACCCCAACCTAACGTTCCTTGTCTCTGATGAAAAACCCAGATGTGTCGCATCGAACGTCCTCCAAGCTTCGCCGTCAGATGGATGGCACATCTCACCATCTTTCGTGTAGTGCTCCGCGTGCCACCTCATCTGGCTAGCTGTGGCACTGGATGCGTAGAGCCTCTGCAGCCTAGGGGCGAGAGGTAAATAGTAGAATTGCTTTCTTGGCACGTTTCAGTTTCTTTTGTTTGTTCTCCACCTGGGTGTCCCACAGACCCTGCACTTGTCTTTATCCTCGTTGATGCCCCAGTATATGATGCACCCTCCGAACAACAATCGATCTTCTGAACCGGCAGTCCCAACGCCTGTAGCTGTTTCTTCGTCGAATAAAAACTGTCGACCATCGTGTTCCCTTCGGGAAGAGATTCTCTCATAAGCTGACACATCCCATCGTACAATCTATTCGTCATGCGGTGCTCGGTCTTCATGCTCGTCATCCGACCGATCATGGACATCTGTGTGTGACTACCGCAACTGGGATACAGCGGCGTGTTGGCAGCGTTCAGCATCTCAAAAAACTGTCTCGCCTGAGGGTTTGGATCTTCCTCCACGAATATACGCAGCTGTTCGTCCAGATCCTGTGCACGTTCGTACCTGACATGAGACTGTAAGTACTGCTCTCCCGTAAATACGTCTTGCACCATCTGCACGTATGGGTTGTGAGATCCCTCGCCTGTTTCTTCGACGTCAACCTGACCAGGTCCCCCTTCAAAGTGAACAGTTGCAGATGTAGACGCCCCCTCATATTCGCCGTGGCAGTACCATGTATGGTAATTGTGCACGAAACCTTGTTTCAATAAGTGAACTCTCACGTCACCCGGATCCATATATTTACGGTTCTTGCATTTCTTACACGGACATCTAATCTGCGTTCCACACCATACGATGCCTTTCGTCGCTATTTGCGTCGCTAAGGCGTTGCTATCCAGTGACCGTACAGTGCCCGATTGTTACAACTTCCGATGCATTTACGTCGCTAAGTCGTCGCTATGTCGTCGCTGAATTTCCCTATATAAACAGCCTGCCGTGACTCCCGTAGTACAAAAAAACAAAATCTCCTTTATAATCATATAAAAAAAGACAAATATGGTTCGTACTAAGGCCCAAGCACGACGTGGTAGTGGACGTACATACCCAAGACGGGGTCTTCAACCACTAGCACCTGCACCGGTTCCTCCACAACCACAAGCAACCCGTCGGCTGACTCCTCCGAACCCACTGTGTAGGGGCCAAGGCAGCAAGATGATCGCCAAATTGGTGATCCTCGTGTAGAAATACAGGAACTGTGGAAAACACTGAAGAATATGAAGGAGGTGCTTAACTACCAGGATGATCATCTCCAGTACCTGCACACAAGGCAGATGCGCATCAAAGCCAAAGCTGCACAGTTGAGACGCCTCCTGAAGGCGTGTGCGGAGAGTGTTGCTACTCTCTGTTCGGATGACGAACAATGAACGGCTCCTCTCCGCTATTCTTTTAGATTTTTTTTCGTTTTTTTCCTTATGTATATTGTAATTTATAATTCTATGTTAATAAAATTTTTTTCTCAATCATCGCTTTCGTTTTCTTAATTTAAACACGTGTTCAATCCCTTACGAATCTCGATGACGCTAAAATACAAACGAAATATGGTTCGAAAAAATTTGGGATGACTAATTCACCGACTAAACAGCGACTATATACCGACGAAACTTAATATAACGACGAGAACCTGGTAACCCGCTGAATATGGCGTTTGAATTTAGCGACGCTTTACCGACGAACTAGCGACGCACGACGTCTCTTCACACCATTCGACGCGTTTCGTCGCTACAGCGTCGCTAATGCGTCGCTATTCTGCAGTGTCCGCACAGTGCCCGATGGTTACAACGTACGATGAATTTACGTCGCTAAGTCGTCACTAATTCGTCGCTAATTCAAACAAAGCGTCATGCCCGCACATATTCCTTTCTTGATTAACGGTCGAAAAATTCGTTGCATGTTCGTCGCTATGTCGTCGCTAAATTTACCTATTTATAACCCCCACATCCGTACATTACACATAAACAAAGTTATAAAACTTCAAAGTATGCCGCGTCGTTATAGAAGAACCCCAAGGCGTGGAGGGGCAAACAGTGCACCTCCACAACGGCCTCCTCCTCAACCACAACCATCGGTTGAGCGGGAGGGTACAATATCTGTGCATGGCCCAATGCCGCCAGAGGATCCTCAAGAAGAAATGTCGGAACCGCATATCGACTACCGTATGCTTATAGCAAACATGCAGCAGCAGTCGAGGAACTGCACAGCGTGAACAGAAGGCTGCGCAAGTTGAAATCCAGATATTACAAGCTGAAGCGCCTCCTCAAAGAGTTCGCAAAGAATGTGGCGGCTACTCTTTCTTCCGATGACGAAGAGTGAACGGCCCCTCTCCGCCTCTCTTTTAGATTTCTTTTTTTAATTTTTCTTCTTCATAATATAAATTTTTATTACTAAATGAATAAATTTTTTTCCCAATCACCGCTTCATAGTGTTTATGTTTCTGGAATTTTTGCGACACATTACCGACGATATAGCGACGAAACGTTACAAACTAAATAGCAACAAACAAAAGACACAGAGTAGCGACGAACCACCGGCAAAACACCGACGAAATTGTAACGAAATGATTAACCTGACTACTTTTTTGTTAGCGACAATGTATTTCATCGTAGTTTCGTCGCAATTAACAACGAAATTCCGTTTATCGCTATGTCGTCGCAAAATACCGACGAAATACCGACCACACATGGTACGTCGGTGACTTTTTCGTCGGAAAACTGAATTCTTTTTGTGGTGGCAGACAGTCAAAAAGAAGCAATTATACTCATATAGGCATGTTGACGGAAGTCTGAATAAGGTGAAAGAAATATTGGGTATGTTATGTGTAAGATAATTCATTACTTAAAATTCATCGGCAAATAGAAAACAAAAATGGTAACTTGATGAGGACAAAATAATGCTCCGAGAAACTACAAATACAACTAGTTCATCACTTCTCAATGAACGTCATCTGACCATTCAAGAGGACATGTTAGGTCCAAATACCCAGTGAAGACAATCTCCTAGGAAACGGAGGAGGCCTTCTCGACGTCAACGCGGACCTCAGTTATTAGGCCGGCCTTAAAAAATCATACTCAGAAACATACACCAAGCTTAGTCACCTCGACTACAGTCATCACCTCGACCATAGCCATTAGGTCGGTCGTGTCTCCGGTATCAAGTCAATGCGGCCAAGGTAACTCACAGTACGCAAGTAGCTTTACCATGCGTAGCAATACGTGGTGTCAGTTTACTGATGCCTAGCCAATATGCACAGAGAAGACAAGGCACGTGCCAGCACCTAGCGACTCCCAAACATAAAAGCATACAAAAGGGACTCATACATACACTAAATTTTTTAATTTATGGACAAAAAGGCAACTCACTTAATATTAAAAAAGAATATCTATATATATATATATGTTCATAATTTCTGGAGACAGAATATAAAACCGAACAAGAAATAAATGACAAACACGACACGCGTTTAGAACAAGGACAAAATCACGTAAGTGGAAGTCAAAATCTCATATTACATTTCACAAGTGTCAAGACGAGGAGTCAATGGCTCTTCATCTTGTCCATATTTATCATAGCAATCAGGTTAGGTATGCTTTGACCTATATCCTAAACTAACATTCACGTTTCATTTCTCATCTCCTCCCCCCAACCCAAACCCCACCAAAACAAAGCCCCTCTTTTTCTTTCTTACTACACAATCTTTGTTTTATATAGGCTTGAAACTTATGAATGCCGACTTTCTCATGTGCTGAATTCATTTCAACTATAGCAAATGCACATATGAATTCCTAATTTTTATTCTATTATTCAAATTATAGAATCAGGAAAGATAATCTACTTGTTACGACAAGTACATAAGTGCAGCGCCCCGCTCCAGAGCTCTAACATCAGGAACAGTGCACCCGCAGTATCTCACTAAGGAGAATACAAAGCGTCGAATCAATCTCTTACTTGTCAAAATGACGTAGAAATTTTTTTCGCGGAAACGTAAACCATAACATATATATTAAACTCCAGTAACCGTCATTACATTGCTAAATAAAAATTCTGGGAATAAAAGTAGTAAAGTAGTATGTGGAAAATCCTCAAAGTATAAATAAGAACAAAACAGCAGCAGAGTCCCCTCATATCCTAGCTGCAGCTCTCAACCAGCCCACTCTGCTATGTCCATCCCGTCCTCAACGAAGATGTGCTTATAGTCCTCATGCGGATCACCTGGGAAGTAGGGGTGAGTGACAGAAAATCACCCAGTAGATGCCCGCCTCAAACCAATACAAAACGTGCATACCGAAATGATATATCCACATAGCACATAGATATAATATAACCACATAGCACATAAATATAAGATAACACGCATAAGATAAAGTAAATGCGGTAAGTAAAGCACTTCACATAAAAATGCGCAAGTACATGATGCATGCTCAATCAACGTGTCATACGCAACGAGAATCATGTCATGCAATATGCCCCTACACCTATATGCAATGCATGCCCCCGGGTCCTAAATCCAGCGTCGTGGTCTCTAGCCACCACTTGCCGTTTGGACACCCACGCCCTATAGACGCAGTATGTCTCATGACCCCGGTGCCCTATAGACACGGTAAGTCATCCCGATACCTACGCCCTATAGACGCAGTATACCTCATGCAATGCACGTGCCATGAACGCAACAGCAAAAGTCGCCTGGGGCCCGTACGCCCATCCTCACCAACTCCGGCACTCAATATTTAGTCACCTGGGGCCCGTACGCCCATCCTCGCCATCTCTGGCACTCAATACTTAGTTTAGTAAATTTTAAGAACATTGAAAAGTTGTTATTTAGCATCCCCCTTATTTTTCCTTAGCTTTTATTAATTTTGTAGAATTTTCTACTAATTTTTCCTTATTTAATTCCATTTATTACTAATTATTTTTAATTACTTACATTTATCAAAATTCAGAAATTAAGTGGGAATAATTTAATTTTAACCTTTTATATTTTCGGTAATTTATTTAGAATTTTCTGATAAATAAATATATTTTTTAGAATTTTAAACTAATTTTAATTAATTATTTATCATTTATTCATTTCAGAAATTAATTTTCAGATTTTTTTTATTTTTCCAGTTTGGGCCGGCCTGCTACCTGGTCCGGTCCACTGGTCATCCGGTCCGGACCGGCTGCCAGGCCGGTCCAACAGCATTTTCCTTTTTTTATTTTTTTATATTAAATTATATTTCCTTCTAACCTTCATAAAACCTTCGTTTTAACTCCGATTGACCTCAAACCAGTTGCGTTGGACTCGTTATAACGAGACACAACTTTTAGGAGTGGACATGTCAGCACGTGTCTGGACGCGCAGTCAGGGGCCGCGCGTGGGTCCCACGCGCCACCCCCTGAAACGCGTCCGTCAGACCCGTTTTTTCGACTTCCAACCAAATCCCAACCTATTCCGGGCTAGATGAACCTAATCTAAGGCCAAAACACAACTTTTAAGAGTCTCGTAATATGAAAATTTTCCACTTTTCAATTTCTTTCAAGGTTAATTTTGGTTCAATCAAATCCTACCACCCAAGTTCAAACACATACAAGCACATTGTAGCAATAAAACAATTACCTCATGCTTTTTCGAATATAAACAAATACAAATCTACATCTAATACAAATAAAAGCAATGAATCACATAAAAAAATACCATCAAAGCATGCATGGATTGTACCCATTTGAGGGGGGAAGAGGCACCTACCTGATTGACACTAAAACGAACAATTTAGACGGATTGGAACTCGGATTTGGAGACCGCGTTAGTCTTCTTCTTCTCTCCTTTTTTTTCTTTTTTTTCTCTCTTTTCCTCCCTCTCCCTCACAGCCGTTCTTCTCTCCCTTTTTTTTGAAGTATGCGTTGCTTTTAGATATGGGGGTTGGGGGATTTTATTTTGATTAGGGGAGAGATTTTAGGTATTTTGATGGAATAATTTATGGAGATAAGATAGTGTAGTTATCTTGAATATTTTAGATTAGGTAATTTCCCTTTCTTTTCTTTTATCTTTATCCTCCTATTATTATTATTATATTTATTTCTTTATTTATTTTTTTTCACGGCTGTAACATCCTATCCACCTTATAAAAAGTTTCGTCCTCCTATTATTATTATTATATTTATTTCTCTCCCATCTGCTCCTCGAGTTTCCAAGTCGCTTCGCGCTCCGTATGGTTAGTCCACTGAACTTTGACATAAGAAATGACTCGGTGTCTCAACACCTGGTCCTTGCGATCTACAATTTTGATAGGAGTCTCCTCATATGTAGTGTTCGGTTGGATCCTCAACGGCGCCGCTCTAGAACATGGCTAGGATCCAGAACATATCTCCTTGACTGAGACACGTGGAATATGCTGTGTACCTGAGCCAATACAGAGGGTAACGCTAGTCGGTAAGTGAAGGTACTGACCCTCTCGAGTACCTCATACGGTCAAATGTAGCGAGCTCAATTTACCCTTCAAACCGAATCGTGAAACTCCTTTCATCGGCGACACCCTCAAGTAAACCTTCTCGCACACAGAGAACTTTAGGGGGCGTCACTTCGAATCAGCCTAACTCTTGCTTCTATCTTGAGCAACCTTGAGTCTATCACGAATCATCTTTACCTTCTCCTTAGTTTGCTCAACTAGTTCGAGTCCGGTAATAACACGCTCATAGATTTCATCCCAATGAACGGGGGACCTGCCATAAAGCGCCTCAAAGGATGCTATGCTTATAGCGCTGTGGTGATTGTTGTTGTAGGAGAATTCAATTAGCTTGATCATACCATCCTGTTCACTTGGAGTCCACTGCGCACGCTCTCAACATGTCTTCTAGAGTCTGAATAGTCCTCTTAGACTGTCCATCGGTCTATGGATGAAAAGCAGTGCTCAATCGTAGCTCCGTCTCCAACCTTCTCTAGCAAGCTGAACCGAATCTGAAAGTGAACCTCATGTCACGGTCTAAAACGATACTGACAGGGACTCCATGAAGACTGACAATATCATCGATGTATAGCGTCACTAATCTCTCCAAGGTCATGTCATTCGGTACAGGTAGAAAGTGAGCAGACTTCGTGAATTGATCAACAATCACCCAGATCATGTCGTTGTCGTTTCTTGTTTTAGGGTTCCCTACAACAAAATCTATTGTCACATGCTCCCATTTCTATTCTGGTATCTCCAACGACAACATCAAACCTCCGGCCTCTAATGCTCTGCCTTAACCTACTGACAAAAGAGGCATCTCTCAATGGACTCAGCAATGTGTCTCTTCATCCCACTCTACTAATAGTGATTCTTTAGACCATTATACATCTTCGTAGCACCTGGATGAATCGACAACTTCGAATTGTGTGCTTTTTTTAATAGCTCTTTCCTCTGACGCATATTCAACTACTTCTGTGTGAATAGATACTTCAAGCTCTTATGATCGATAAAGACTTAGCGCTTCACACCGTATAAGTAATGGCGCCAAATCTTTAACGCAAACATCACCGCTGCTAACTCCAGATCATGGGTCCGGTAATTTGCTCATATTGCTTCAACTGTCTCGAAGCATATGCGATAACCCTATCTCCCTGCATTAACACGCATCCTAACCCATTCTTCGAGGTGTCGCTGTAGATGACAAACCCTTTAGCGCCTGAGGGTTGTGCCAATACTGGTGCGGTCGTCAACCTCCGCTTCAACTCTGCTTACCTCACACTCGGAGGTCCATACAACTTAGTCTTTTTTTTCTGAGTCAATCGACTCAGGGGTGCTGCAATCCTCGTAAATCCCTCCACGAATTTGCAATGATAACCGACATGGCCAGGAAAAACTACGTACCTCAGTGACATTAGTAGGTTGGAGCCATTCTGTATCTATCTTCTTTGGGTCAACAGAAATGCACTCCTTAGAATCACGCGGCCTAAGAAAGTCACATTTTCTAACCAAAACTCGCACTCGCTGAACTTTGCATACAACTTTTTCTTCCTAAGAGTCTCCAATACCTCCTGCCAGTGTGCAATATGTGTCTCCACATCAGGTGAATACACCAAGATGTTGTCGATGAACACTACCACACAATGGTCATACTGCTTCCTGAATACTGTGTTTATTAAGTCCATGAAGGCCGCAAGTGCATTCGTCAGTCCAAAAGGCATCACAAGAAACTCGTAGTGCCCATATCGAGTGCAGAACGCAGTCTTTGCTATGTTTTCTGCCTTAATCCTCAACTGATGGTAGCCTGATCGGAGGTCAATCTTCGAGAACACTCTGACACCCTTCAACTGATCAAATGGATCGTCGATCATCGGTAGTGGGTATTTATTCTTTATCGTGATCTTATTTAGCTCACGATAGTCGATATATAACCTTGTACTGTCATCCTTCTTTTTCACGAACAACACTGGTGCTCCTCAGGGAGAAACACTAGTCCTGATAAACTTCATGTCCAGCAACTCCGCAACTGCTCCTTAAGCTCTTTTAACTCTGCTGATGCCATCCTGTATGGTGCCTTCGAGATCGGCTCAGCTCCGGGTATGAGGTCGATCTCGAACTCTACTTCTCTACTCGGTGATAAACCTGACAGCTCGTTAATGAAGACATCCTTAAAATTTCGTACCACTGGAATATCCTCAATCGATGGAGTCTCAGCACTGGCATTTAGAACATACACAAGAAAACCCCCAGCTCCTTTCTTCAATGCCCGAGAGGCCTGTGCTGTAGTCATGTAGATTTTTTTTTCTGGATGACTTTTTCAATTTGACATCCCCCTGGAAGATAGTCTCTCGTTTATCCGGTGTCTGCATACTGACCTGTCTCTTATGGCAGTCGATAGTAGCACTATATCTTGCCATGAAATCCATGCCCAGAATGATGTCGAAATCATGCATCTGGATCGGGATCAGGGTTGCGGAGAACTCAAGCTCATTAATCTCCAAGTGACATTTCTTGTACTGATAGTGGGATACAAACACCTGGTCACTTGCAGCTTGAACATGATAAAGGATCTCAAGATGTTCTAATAGAATACTCATGTTCTTGGCGGATCTCCTGGCAACAAGCAAGTGGCTGGCACCACTATCAAATAGGACGTAGGCTGGGACTTTGCTAATTAACATCTCACCTATAACTACGTCCCCGACCTCCTCTACCTCAGTGTCCGTCATAACACGCACACGAGCGTTGGTCCGCCCCTTTACCTTCTATTGCATCTGACTTGATGATGGAGGGAGTGCTTGTGCTGGTGTAAGGCACTCTCTGGAATAGAGTGCTTCTGGTATTCCTCCTTAAACTGAGTCCATGTCGGCAGTGGAGTCCGCCTGCATGTCACGCACTGCTACCATTGCTCGGTATCACACTCTAAGAATGGTACAACCACATCAACCTTTAGGCCATCCGGAACTTGCATCAACCTCAACTACTTATACACATTCTTGAGCCAGATCTCTGCTCCTCTGGTCGTGTTGTACCCCTGAACATAGGTATCTGGCAGTTCTGCATCTTCTGGTAGAAAAATCGAAGCCCCCTGGGGTGGTGCTGCTGCTTAGGTGAGCCATCTGTATCTGCTGTTGGGCCATCAATGTAGTCAGCGTGGCCAGGGTATCTGCAAGGACTAAGGAATGGTCCCCTGACCCTGATGATCATCGCCATCGTGTCCTCCGTTTCCAGCTGGCGGCTCGCGTCGTGGAGGCATTATCCGGAATTTGAGTTCATGAAACGAATACAGATTTGTCGATAATAAGTTGAAAGGTGCAACGCGGATAAATAGATAATTAGACAAGAAAAGCTCACCATCGACACACACCTCCCATAACCCGATCATAACTTAGGTCTAAAATCATCTCTTAAGTCTACTTCGTTTATTAGGGCTAAAATCGTCATTTTACAAAAGATCGTAACTTATGTCTAGTGATCTAGTTAATCCTGCGTTTCCGAGGCGGATCTGAAGCCTCGGCTCTGATACCACCTGCAGCACCCCGCTCCCGAGCTCTAACATCGGGAACAGTGCACCCGCCGTATCTCACTAAGGAGAATACAAAGTGTCGAATCAATCTCTTACTTGTCAAAATGACGTAGAAATTTTTTTCGCGGAAACGTAAACCATAACATATATATTAAACTCCAGTAACCGTCATTACATTGCTAAATAAAAATTCTGGGAATAAAAGTAGTAAAGTAGTATGTGGAAAATCCTCAAAGTATAAATAAGAACAAAACAGCTGCAGAGTCCCCTCATATCCTAGCTGCAGCTCTCAACCAGCCCACTCTGCTATGTCCATCCCGTCCTCAACGAAGATGTGCTTATAGTCCTCATGCGGATCACCTGGGAAGTAGGAGTGAGTGACAGAAAATCACCCTGTAGATGCCCGCCTCAAACCAATACAAAACGTGCATACCGAAATGATATAACCACATAGCACATAGATATAATATAACCACATAGCACATAAATATAAGATAACACGCATAAGATAAAGTAAATGCGGTAAGTAAAGCACTCCACATAAAAATGCGCAAGTACGTGATGCATGCTCAATCAACGTGTCACACGCAACGAGAATCATGTCATGCAATATGCCCCTACACATATATGCAATGCATGCCCCCGGGTCCTAAATCCAGCGTCGTGGTCTCTAGCCACCACTTGCCGTTTGGACACCCACGCCCTATAGACGCAGTATGTCTCATGACCCCGGTGCCCTATAGACACGGTAAGTCATCCCGATACCTACGCCCTATAGACGCAGTATACCTCATGCAATGCACGTGCCATGAATGCAACAGCAAAAGTCGCCTGGGGCCCGTACGCCCATCCTCACCAACTCCGGCACTCAATATTTAGTCACCTGGGGCCCGTACGCCCATCCTCACCATCTCTGGCACTCAATACTTAGTTTAGTAAATTTTAAGAACAGTGAAAAGTTGTTATTTAGCATCTCCTTATTTTTCCTTAGCTTTTATTAATTTTGTAGAATTTTCTACTAATTTTTCCTTATTTAATTCCATTTATTACTAATTATTTTTAATTACTTACAATTATCAAAATTCAGAAATTAAGTGAGAATAATTTAATTTTAACCTTTTATATTTTCTGTAATTTATTTAGAATTTTCGGATAAATAAATATATTTTTTTTTTGGAATTTTAAACTAATTTTAATTAATTATTTATCATTTATTCATTTCAGAAATTAATTTTCAGATTTTTTTTTATTTTTCCAGTTTGGGCCGGCCTGCTACCTGGTCCGGTCCGCTGGCCATCCGGTCCGGACCGGCTGCCAGGCCGGTCCAACAGCATTTTCCTTTTTTTATTTTTTTATATTAAATTATATTTCCTTCTGACCTTCATAAAATCTTCGTTTTAACTTCGATTGACCTCAAACCAGTTGCGTTGGACTCGTTATAACGAGACGCAACTTTTGGGAGTGGACACGTCAGCACGTGTCCGGACGCGCCGTCAGGGGCCGCGCGTGGGTCCCACGCGCCACCCCCTGAAACGCGTCCGTCAGACCCGTTTTTCGACTTTCAACCAAATCCCAACCTATTCCAGGCTAGATGAACCTAATCTAAGGCCAAAACACAACTTTTAAGAGTCTCGTAATATGAAAATTTTCCACTTTTCAATTTCTTTCAAGGTTAATTTTGGTTCAATCAAATCCTACCACCCAAGTTCAAACACATACAAGCACATTGTAGCAATAAAACAATTACCTCATGCTTTTTCGAATATAAACAAATACAAATCTACATCTAATACAAATAAAAGCAATGAATCACATAAAAAATACCATCAAAGCATGCATGGATTGTATCCATTTGAGGGGGGAAGAGGCACCTACCTGATTGACACTAAAACGAACAATTTAGACGGATTGGAACTCGGATTTGGAGACCGCGTTAGTCTTCTTCTTCTCTCCTTTTTTTTCTTTTTTTTTTCTCTCTTTTCCTCCCTCTCCCTCACAGCCGTTCTTCTCCCCCTTTTTTTTGAAGTATTCGTTGCTTTTAGATATGGGGGTTGGGGGATTTTATTTTGATTAGGGGAGAGATTTTAGGTATTTTGATGGAATAATTTATGGAGATAATATAGTGTAGTTATCTTGAATATTTTAGATTAGGTAATTTCCCTTTCTTTTCTTTTATCTTTATCCTCCTATTATTATTATTATATTTATTTCTTTATTTATTTTTTTTCACGGCTGTAACAATAAGTTAAAAGGAATAAATAATGGATAAATCGCCTCAAAATGAAAATCGTTGTACCATCGGCAAGGCAAAACGCTTCGTGTAGACTTTAACTTTTGCTACCAAAGTGCATCCACGTGTGTAACTGTAATTTTTTTTTTTTAGGATAGCATATGACAAATCTGGGTGCAACTTATATTGAGTGTCCGTTTACTTTTCGTATTAAATTTGTTAGGTAACAAAAAGTTTAATGGGAGAAATACTTACACTTTGAAGCTACAGACTGTGAGAATAGACTTGATAGATGACTAAATGAACTGGTGAAGTGTAGAAATCTCTATAAAACTATCAGAATTTAAAGATCTCCGGAGTTTAACTTCGGAAGAACATTTCGACACTCAAATCGGTTAACAGATAGAATAAACGGATCTTGGAGAAGCTCTTAGGTCAGTAAGCATGAAATTACATTCTGATACTCTACATGTTGATGACAATGTGATATTTATAGATAACTGATAGGAGACCAACTTAAATGGCAAGAAATGACCCAGGTTACAGTTGATGATTGACCTGGATAAAGTGGGTGGAGACCACTTTGGTACATGTAGACATGAATAGTGATGCAAGTTGTACTGGTCAAAACATGTTTTTGATGTTTGATTTTTAGCTCGTTTGTACGGACGTAATCCGAGGTTCGTCTTGAAGGTTTTTTGAAGTACCATAGCTTTGTTTATGGATTTATGTGCTTAACCGAGAGGATGTGTGCCAAGATCTCAGCCGGAGGCTTACTTTATATGAGGCGGACATTCGGAAGTGGTGCCAAGAGCTTGTTTGTCATGCAACTCCAAAGTGTTCGTGCCCTTGAGATCCGTTACTTCACCGGCACTCTTTGATGGTTTGATTGATGTATATGAACACTTTATTAAGTCATTTAAAAAATGTCACATGTTGCTCCGATTTGTCGTTCGTCAACCGAAAATACTTTCAAATAGGTATGATCTACAACATGGTCTTTTACGACCAAGTTGCGGCTTTCTATAAGAAAAAGGGGAAACGAAAAAAAGAAAAACGTAAAAAGTTTGTCTTGTCAAGTTTACTGCTAATCTTTTTTCTTTTTATCAAAATAAATGTTCATATAAAAATACATACTACTATATGTATATATATGTATACATAGTCTTCGTATTTTCATAAATATACTTATTATATAAGTTATAAGAGACATCCCTGCCAGACACAAGTCAATAGTCAAAGCGGTTGTACAAGCAATTAAGAAGGGTATGGTGTACTTGTCTTGATTGCTGATAATTTAAAAGTCTAAGACTTATCATCTCATAAAGTTAACTGGAATTTAGACAAATAGGTGAATACCAACTATAAAAGCAACTAAGATTTAGTAAATAGGAAAAAAACTAAAAAAAATTAAAGAAATGTTGAAATAAATGAGACGGGGCCAAGTAACGTAGCTTGTTATAAACTACTAAAAAGATCCAATTCTTTTCTGGAACAAGCGTAACAAAAAAAATGTTCTCAGTACATTATGTTTTCGTATTTGTGCAGAGCCTGACAAGAAGTCAGATCGTTTTACGATCTGATATACACAGTTTTATCATATATTTTATATAAAATGTTGTTTTTACGGTTTAAACATGTGAATTTAAAATCACATGAGAATCAAATCAACATGAAAATATTCGAGCACAAAGTTAAAGTTGACTTCAAGTTGTCCTTGTTATCGAATAAATGAACATCAACTTTATTGGATTTGACAAAAGCAAAGATGCTCTTATCTTTTGTAGATTAGCGAAAAGCAATATACATGTGATATATTAAGGGTTGGGATCTCCTCACCGTGCGGTGAGTCACCGTGCGGTGAGTCACCGCGCGGTCCACAGCGCGACACGTGGCAGCAGGTGGGGGCGGTGAGGCTGGATGAGGGTAATCCTCATCTAGCCTCACCACCCTCCCCTGTTGCCACGTGTCACGCGGTGACGCGTGCGGTGAGGGAGTGGGGGTGAGGAGATTTGAACCCATATATTAAACGCTTGTTTCTGCAACTTTTGCTTATTGAAATAAAATTTATAATTACGAAAGAAAACTTCCATCAGACCATAAAGATGCCCACTAGTGCATTGGCTGAGATTCTACTCTAGGGAGAAAAAATCTTACAACGCAAACTTCCGAAAGGATCAAGACAAACGGTAGCTACCGTTTGGATCTTCGACAATAATACATCACATATTTCAATTAAAAATTTTCTCAACGCATTAGACGTGAAGTCAGACGGATGAGATTCATTACCAGGATTGTTCGGATTAATTTGAGATACGTGTAATACGCAGTATGTTGATGTAGCGCCCCGACCCGGACAGCTGAATCCGAACCGGTGCATCCGTCGTAGCTTACTGAGAAGACTACAAGACGTCTCATCTCTCGATTACACATCATCGATGACGTCAGAGAAATAAGTGCGGAAACATGTATCTCACAAATCTAAACCATCAAAGGAGAATTTCAACGTATAACGTAATTACAAAGAGTATTATGAAAGCCGACTAAATCCTCAAACGAATAAAAGAAACTGGAACAAATGGCAACAGCCTCAACTATCCACCAATATGTCTCTAAGTATCCCATTCAGCCCACTCGCCATCGTCTTCTATGAAAATCATATCGTAGCTAGGCTCATCTGCAATGACAAAGGCAGCACCCTTAACGAAAAACGCTAGCAAGTAACCCGCTTATAAGACATACGGGATCAACACATGGCAAGACATGAGTAATATGTAATTCAAGGGGGTAGTGGGGCACATGTCTTGTATATATTTCAAGAACTTATATATACAATACAAGAACGTAAAACAGTAATTCTTAACCGTAAACAATTAATAATCATTCAAATCACATCGCAATCCCCCCAACTGACTCACGTGATGCATGACAAAATATGCACTACACTACACAGTCACAAATGCATGGGCGATTTCTTTTCAAAACAGTGCAATGCATGTCACAATGTCCGGTCTCATAACTTTATACCCTGTAACGCACCTCGGCTTATATTTCCATCCCGATTAACGTTACAGACAACTTTATACCCTGTAACACACCCCGGCTTATATTTCCATCCCGGTTAACGTTACAGACACCTTTATACCCTGTAATGCACCTCGGCTTATATTTCCATCCCGATTAACATTACAGACAACTTTATACCCTGTAACGCACCCACGCTTATATTTCCATCCCGGTTAACGTTACAGACAAATTTGTGCCCTGTAATGCACCTCGGCTTATATTTCCATCCCGATTAACATTACAGGCCACCTTCGCAAACCTGTGCCGAAGCACAGCTCTTTTCAAAACAATATGCAAATGCAAGTGCCATGATGCAAGACTCCTCATTTCAATCACATTCTTTGTTCACATATTCAATTCATGTTCACATATTCAATTTACTTTCAGTGTCAATCAATCACACGAGATTCTCCTCACTGACACATCAATGCTTATGCTTCAAGCTAGGTCGTCAGCACTTAACCTTGATTCTAAAATTCACAACCAATGTGAGAACTCCTACCTTCCTTTATTGAACTCTATAAAACCTCGTACGTTCATTTCCTAACCCTTCTAGGTTATCCACGTTGAAATCCGATTCGAATACCCTTCGAATCTCCAAATTTGGTTCACCATCTTAAGTCATGTTCCCAAGACTTAGACTAACCTCAATCAGGTCCTAAAAGGTCTCTAAGGTCACCCAAAGGGTCCCCAAGCTTCCCTCTTTCTTCCCCTATTTTCCCACAAAAATGAAGGACATCATCCCCTCACATCAATCGATCGATGTGACATCATACCCTCACATCGATCGATCGATGTCCATCAGAGGACATCGATCTCTCAGCCTCTCCTACATCGATCGATCGATGTCCATCAGAGGACATCGATCTCTCAGCCTTACCCTACATCGATCGATCGATGTCCATCAGAGGACATCGATCTCTCAGCCTTACCCTACATCGATCGATCAATGTCCAACAGAGGACACATCGATCGATCGATGTCAGCGTTTCTCCAGAATTTCTTCTGCGAATTTCTACAGAAAATGCAGACCTTCAACCAACGTTTCCCCATTTCCTTCCCATCATTCCAAGCCTAACTACACCAGCAATCCCTGCTTAATTCACCAGCGCAAAACCTTCTCCAAACCCATCACGCGTTCAAGCCTAAAACGCACATCGTTCATCACAACGAACCCAAAAGATCTCACTTCTCTCCCCTATCTCTCCCTTCAACCGCAAATAGCACAATGGGGATTCACGGGGTTTGGGTTTTGCATAATCTCACCAAATCAACAACAATGATCTTAACATATAACGTCCAAAATCCAAAACCAAAACACAGAAATCACATATAGATTCACAGAAAGAAATTACTGCATGGTGATCCAATTTGATATCAAAACTAGGCATTTTCCTTTCGCAAAACGTAGGAACTTATAAGTAGATTACTTGCCTGTGATTACTCGAAGACGGATTGGAAAACAAACGAAGGTTGGATCAATTCCTGGAGGCTATCTTCTTCTTCTACGTGGTTGGAAGAACGGCTAGGTCAAGAGGGGGGAAAGAAACATCGGCAGTTTCTGTAAAATAAAGAAACTGACGCTTTGTCAGTTTTTTATATGGGAAGGGAAAAATTTGGAGTTTCTAAATTATATCCTATTTTTCTTATTTATCTTAAAGGATAATTTCTAATATTCAATTCTCAATTGAATAGTAATCAATTCTAAAACTTAATCCTCTCAATTAATTCCAATTAATTCTCTCACTTAATTCGTAATTCATTTCTGTTGACCATCATTAATCTTGTTTAATTCCTTTTTCATCTTTTAATTATTCTACGGAGGGTGCGGAGCATAACATTCCATCCCCCTTACAAAAAGTTTTGTCCTCGAAACTGGCGTACCTTATTGGAAAAGGTGTGGATATAGCTCCTTCATTTGCTCCTCAAGCTCCCACGTGGCTTCACGCTCTGTATGATTACTCCACTGAACTTTGACATACGGAATTACGCGTCTGCGTAGGACTTGGTCTTTTCTATCCACAATCTTTATTGGATGTTCTTCATATGAAACATCTTCTTTAACATCCAATGGTTGAGCTTCAAGGACATGGCTCGGGTCCGATACGTATTTCCTTAGTTGGGATACATGAAATACGTTATGGACTTGTGACAAACTCGGAGGTAAGGCTAATCTGTACGCTCTTTCACCAACTTTACTAAGTACCTCGTATGGACCAATATATCGAGGGCTTAGTTTACCTTTCATCCCAAACCTCGCAACTCCTTTGGTAGGTGAGACTCGTAGATAGACCTTTTCGCCTTCCTCAAACTCCAAGGGTCGCCTCTTTGTGTCAGCCCAACTCTTACTGCGATCTTGAGCCACCCTTAGTCTCTCTCTTATTACTTTCACCTTCTGTATTGTTTGTTCAACCAACTCTGGTGCAGTGATTGTCCTTTCCCCAACTTCGTCCCAACAAACTGGGGACCTGCACTTGCATCCGTATAATGCTTCAAACGGTGCCATGTCAATTGCACTGTGATAGCTATTATTATAAGAAAATTCCATCAACTTCAACATGCTATCCCAGTTCCCTTTGAAATCCAAGGCACATGCTCTCAACATATCCTCCAAGGTTTGGATAGTTCTCTCGGATTGTCCATCCGTTTGTGGGTGGTACGCGGTACTCATTCTCAGTTCGGTACCCATTGCCTTCTGAAATGCCCTCCAAAACTTGGAAGTAAACTTGGGATCACGGTCCGACTCAATGCTGACGGGGACTCCATGCAAGCTCACAATGTTATCCACATACATGTTGGAAAGTTTATCGTAAGATGTACCATGTGGCATAGCTATGAAGTGAGCTGTCTTTGTCAAGCGGTCTACAATTACCCAAATCATCTCATTTCCATTTCTGGTTTTGGGTAATCCCATCACGAAGTCCATAGTCACGTGGTCTCATTTCCACTCTGGAATCTCAAGTGGCATCATCAAACCACCAGGTCGTTGGTGTTCTGCTTTAACTTGTTGGCATGCTAAGCATCTTTCAACATATTCCGCTATAGTTATTTTCATCCCTATCCACCAATAATTTCTTTTGAGAGCTTTGTACATTTTAGTGCTGCCGGGGTGGATCAACAACCTTGAGTTATGAGCTTCGCGCAGCAACTCCTTTCGAAGCTCACTATTGTTGGGTACACACAACCTATTTTGGAATCATAAACTCCCATCTCCTCGCAATTGGAAATCTTTTACTGGTCCCGCAGCTAGTTTGTCACGGATTTCTCTTAATGCCGGGTCATCATACTGAGCTTCTTTAATTCTGTCTACCAAGTCTGGGCTGATAGACAAAGCTGTAAGAACATTCGCCACTAAATCCACCATTTCGAGGTCAAACTCCTCGATCTCTCTTTCCAACGAAGATTGTCTTGCGTGGCTAGACTTTCTGCTCAGTGCGTCTGCCACTCTGTTGGCCTTACCCGGATGGTAGTTGATGGTTAGGTGATAATCCTTAAGTAACTCCAACCATCTTCTCTGCCGCATATTTAGCTCTTTCTGCGAGAATAGGTACTTCAAGCTCTTATGATCAGTGAACACGGCATATTTCTCTCCATATAGATAGTGTCTCCAGATCTTAAGAGCAAATACTACAGCTGCGAGCTCCAAGTCATGTGTCGAGTAATTCTGCTCATATGGTTTCAGTTGTTTTGACGCGTACGAAATGACTCGTTCATTTTGCATCAAGACATAACCTATAAACAGAAAGTTAGTTCAAGACTAGCATGTGTATATACAATGCATTAATTGTAATGATGTACATACATAGTCCTTTCTTGGACGCGTCACTATAATCACAAAACCGTCGGTGCCGGAGGGTTGTGCCAACACCGGGGCTGTGGTCAATCTCTTCTTGAGCTCAGAAAAACTCTGTTCGCATTCAGCAGTCCATTCAAACTTAGTCTTTTTCTGTGTGAGTCGGCTCAATGGAACTGCTATCGTTGAGAATCCCTCAACAAACTTCCTGTAGTAGCCTGCCAACCCTAGGAAGCTTCTTACTTCAGTCACGTTTGTAGGCGTTGGCCATTCCGTGATGGCTTCTATCTTCTTAGGATCCACAAAAATCCCATCCTCAGAAATCACGTGACCGAGAAAGGCTACATTTCTTAGCCAAAATTCACACTTGCTGAATTTGGCATAGAGCTGTTGTTGCCTCAAAATTTGCAATACCACTCTTAAGTGTTCAGCATGTGCTTGTTCGTCGGGGGAGTAAACTAGAATGTCATCGATGAACACCACTACGGATTGGTCCAACTGCTCTCGAAATACGGTGTTCATCAAGTCCATGAAGGCCGCTGGGGCATTAGTTAATCCAAAAGGCATCACCAAATATTCGTAGTGCCCGTATCGAGTCCGAAAGGCCGTTTTAGGTACGTCTCCGACTTTCACAAGTAGCTGATGATACCCCTGACGAAGGTCAATCTTTGAAAACCATCGGGCTCCCTTTAATTGATCAAATAAATCCTCTATCCTTGGCAGAGGATATTTATTCTTAATGGTGATCTTGTTCAACTCTCGGTAGTCAATGCACAACCTCATGCTGCCATCTTTCTTCTTCACAAGCAATACTGGAGCTCCCCAAGGTGATACACTGGGCGAATCAATTTCTTGTCTAACAACTCTTGAAGTTGTCCCTTAAGCTCCTTAAGTTCAACTGGAGCCATTCTGTAGGGTGCCTTAGATATAGGCTCGGCTCCAGGAATCAAACTGATTTCGAACTCCACTTCTCTCGATGGCGGAACCCCCGACAAATCATCCGAAAATACGTCCTTGAACTCATTGATCAACGGAATTTGATCTATAGAGGGAACCTCCTGCTTCGCATCTAATGCATACACCATAAATCCCTCTGCTCCTTTCTGTAGGGCTTTAAAGGCCTTAATCGCCGTCAAGTATATCTTCTTTGGGGCTTTTGTTAACTTGACGTTTTCTTGAACCGTTATTTCATTCATCTCAGGGTCTTTAATGGTCACTTGTTTGAGTTTGCAGTCAATATTGGCATGATTCTTGGTCAGCCAATCCATGCCCAATATAACGTCGAAATCCTTCATCGGAATTGGAACTAATGTCACTGAAAACAATTTTCCATCCAACTCCAACTCACAATCTTTGTACTGGTGGTGGGATACCAGCACTTGTTCGCCGGCTGCTTTCACCCTGAAGGGGTTCTCAAGCCATTCGGGTAAGCAGTCGAGTCCTTTGGCGAATCGCTTAGAGATGAAGGAGTGACTAGCTCCACTATCAAACAATACGTTTGCAGGTACTTTATTAACTAGGATCACACCTAAGCACAAAAGTGTAGCACATAAAGGTTTTCACATAAAACACATTTGATCATCAACTTAAAAGACTAAAATTCAGCTTAAGCTACTATTATTGAACTTAAGTTGTACCTGTCACAACGTTGGCGTCCTCCTGGAATTCGGCGTCTGTCATCGCGTGGACTCTCGCATTGGGCCTGCCTCTCTGCTGCTGAGCCGGCCCTGCTTCTGCTTGAGGCTTAGGGTTCCATTCGGGGTAATCTTTGATCCTGTGGCCCGCCTTTCCACACTTGAAACACGCTCCGGTTATTTTCCAACATTCATCCACGTGTCTCCTCTGGCAGTGTGGGCATACTGCAGGTGCTTGACGATCAGGCCGGTTCTGTTGCGGTGCCCTCTGAACTGGCCCCGCCTTCCCTTTTCTAAGGATCTTGACCCAACGTCCGGGTCTACCACCGCTTGGCTCTTCCCTTGGCCTCTTGCTCGACTCATCACGAGCCTTCTTAGGCTGTGACCTGCGTATGTCACTCTCCATACGGTAACATGCATCCAACATCTCCTCAAAAGTCTTTAAACTGGACCCCGCTATTGCCGTCCGTATGCGGGGGTTCAAACCTTCTTCGAATTTCAGCATTTTCATTCTATTGTTTTCCAATACCATGGGCGTGAATTTGCCCAAGGCATGGAACCTATCCGTATAGTCAGAAACAGTCATCCTCCCTTGTTCAAATTTGTCGAACTACCTCATCTTCTCCAAGATGGCAGTCTCAGGCACATAGTAGTCTTTGTAAGCCTGTACGAATTGTCTCCAGTGAATAGGAGGGGTCATCTTTGGCAGAATGCCATTCCACCACGCATTAGCTCTGCCGATCAGCAATGGTGTGGCTACATCCACCTTCAGTTCTTCAGGCACTTGCACAAGCCTGAAGCATTTCTCTACTTCATCTAGCCAGAACCCAGCCACCTCTGGGTCAGTGGTCCCTTCAAAGGTTGGGGCATGCATCTTGCGCATCTCCCCAATATAGTACCTGATGCCTTGCTGGGGAGGTGGTGGAGGAGGCTGCTGTGGTTGTTGCAGCTGCTGAGCAACCCCTTGAGCTATCACTGTGATAGCGTCTATCAGCGCTTGTGGGACTAGGACTGGTGGCGGTGGTGGAGGGTTCTCATTCCCATTGCCACCGTTTCCTTGATTATCTATTCTGGGAGGCGTTTCTGTATAATCAACGCTTATTAGCATTCAGCAATTCCAAAAAAGTAAGTACTGAAGGCCTATATGCGTTGTACAAGGTGGAATTCGTATACTAAAATAAAATAACACTTGTTGATTAACGTTTGTCGCGCTCGCACACACCCATCCCAATCAAACTTACATATAGGATCTCATACTTAGACCTAAAGATCAACTTAGGGTGAAAATCATAACTTAAGACTCTTCATGTCATAACCTAGGTCTCCGAGGTAGATCTGAAGCCTAGTCTCTGATACCATCTGTAGCGTCCCGACCCGGACAGCGGAATCCGAACCGGTGCACCCGTCGTAGCTTACTGAGAAGACTACAAGACGTCTCATCTCTCGATTACACATCATCGATGACGTCAGAGAAATAAGTGCGGAAACACGTATCTTACAAATCTAAACCATCAAAGGAGAACTTCAACGTATAACGTAATTACAAAAGAGTATTATGAAAGCCGACTAAATCCTCAAACGAATAAAAGAAACTGGAACAAATGGCAACAGCCTCAACTATCCACCAATATGTCTCTAAGTATCCCATTCAGCCCACTCGCCATTGTCTTCTATGAAAATCATATCGTAGCTAGGCTCATCTGCAATGACAAAGGCAGTACCCTTAGCGAAAAACGCTAGCAAGTAACCCGCTTATAAGACATACGGGATCAACACATGGCAAGACATGAGTAATATGTAATTCAAGGGGGTAGTGGGGCACATGTCTTGTATATATTTCAAGAACTTACATATACAATACAAGAACGTAAGACAGTAATTCTTAACCGTAAACAATTAATAATCATTCAAATCACATCGCAATCCTCCCAACTGACTCACGTGATGCATGACAAAATATGCACTACACTACACAGTCACAAATGCATGGGCAATTTCTTTTCAAAACAGTGCAATGTATGTCACAATGTCTGGTCTCATAACTTTATTCCCTGTAACGCACCTCGGCTTATATTTCCATCCCGATTAACGTTACAGACAACTTTATACCCTGTAACGCACCCCGGCTTATATTTCCATCCCGGTTAACGTTACAGACACCTTTATACCATGTAATACACCTCGGCTTATATTTCCATCCCGATTAACATTACAGACAACTTTATACCCTGTAACGCACCCCGGCTTATATTTCCATCCCGGTTAACGTTACAGACAACTTTGTGCCCTGTAATGCACCTCGGCTTATATTTCCATCCCGATTAACATTACAGGCTACCTTCGCAAACCTGTGCCGAAGCACAGCTTTTTTCAAAACAATATGCAAATACAAGTTCCATGATGCAAGACTCCTCATTTCAATCACATTCTTCGTTCACATATTCAATTCATGTTCACATATTCAATTTACTTTCAGTGTCAATCAATCACACGAGATTCTCCTCACTGACACATCAATGCTTATGCTTCAAGCTAGGTCGTCAGCACTTAACCTTGATTCTAAAATTCACAACCAATGTGAGAACTCCTACCTTCCTTCATTGAACTCTATAAAACCTCGTACGTTCATTTCCTAACCCTTCTAGGTTATCCACGTTGAAATCCGATTCGAATACCCTTCGAATCTCCAAATTTGGTTCACCATCTTAAGTCATGTTCCCAAGACTTAGACTAACCTCAATCAGGTCCTAAAAGGTCTCTAAGGTCACCCAAAGGGTCCCCTAGCTTCCCTCTTTCTTCCCCTATTTTCCCACAAAAATGAAGGACATCATCCCCTCACATCGATCGATCGATGTGACATCATACCCTCACATCGATCGATCGATGTCCATCAGAGGGCATCGATCTCTCAGCCTTACCCTACATCGATCGATCGATGTCCATCAGAGGACATCGATCTCTCAGCCTTACCCTACATCGATCGATCGATGTCCATCAGAGGACACATCGATCGATCGATGTCAGCGTTTCTCCAGAATTTCTTCTGCAAATTTCTGCAGAAAATGCAGACCTTCAACCAACGTTTCCCTATTTCCTTCCCATCATTCCAAGCCTAACTACACCATCACGCGTTCAAGCCTAAAACGTACATCGTTCATCACAACGAACCCAAAAGATCTCACTTCTCTCCCCTTTCTCTCCTTTCAACCGCCAATAGCACAATGGGGATTCACGGGGTTTGAGTTTTGCATAATCTCACCAAATCAACAACAACAACAATGATCTTAACATATAACGGCCAAAATTCAAAACCAAAACACAGAAATCACATATAGATTCACAGAAAGAAATTACTGCATGGTGATCCAATTTGATATCAAAACTAGGCCTTTTCCTTTCGCAAAACGTAGGAACTTATAAGTAGATTACTTGCCTGTGATTACTCGAAGACGGATTGGAAAACAAACGAAGGTTGGATCAATTCCTGGAGGCTATCTTCTTCTTCTACGTGGTTGGAAGAACGGCTAGGGCAAGAGGGGGGGAAAGAAACGTCGGCAGTTTCTGTAAAATAAAGAAACTGACGCTTTGTCAGTTTTTTATATGGGAAGGGAAAAATTTGGAGTTTCTAAATTATATCCTATTTTTCTTATTTATCTTGAAGGATAATTTCTGATATTCAATTCTCAATTGAATAGTAATCAATTCTAAAACTTAATCCTCTCAATTGATTTCAATTAATTCTGTCACTTAATTCGTAATTCATTTCTGTTGACCATCATTAATCTCGTTTAATTCCTTTTTCATGTTTTAATTATTCTACGGAGGGTGCGGAGCATAACAGTTGATTAAGTGTACACGAACTAATCATAAGGCAGACGTTATCTGTGATAATTTTATATGTCACATACGTCACATAATAATATTAATTATTGTGTAAAAACATACACACATTAAGTGACCATCCGGTATGTTCGTTGATGTATAAAGCATATGGTGAGAAACTGATGAGCTCAAAATACAACGACAATAAAGTGTACGACGTCTGGTCCCTGAGGGGCGACAACCCACGTGTGGCTATTAGATAAATGTTGGTACATAATATTAAATATTAAATAATATTTATTAGTGGATAAAGATCACTTGATAACATCAAGTGTTTGAGATGGAAAAAAGCTTACATCTATAAAGAAAGATGGTTTGGTTTCAGACACGACATCTGAAAATATTCTCTGCATGACTTTATATATATCATTGAATATGATTAAGTAGTTTTGTAATTAAATTCTCTAGTTGTATATCCAACTGTAGGAGTTCTATCTTACGTGAAACTATTTAGAAAAGGCATATGCATAATCTATGAATAAACTCAGATAAAGTTGAGCATCCACGGCCCTGCTTTTCTCCAAAAACCAAGACATCCATAAAAAAGTAAACCCTAATCGAGTATCTTATCATTTTATATTCCGTACTTTTTCCTCCTCCTCGACACATTTTTCTGTTGTTTTAAACTTATAATATGATCATCATCGCCATTTTACCTATTTTTCTTTCCAACATCTTTTACAAACAGTTTTCATTAAACATCGGTGCTGGATAAAACAAAAGAAATGGTACTTCGCACGTACTATATTTCTAATGATTATTATAGGATTTAAATATGTTAAGTCTAAAGTTTTGGTTACCGAAGGCCTACCAGCTTAATTACTTTTTCTTGGAGTAATACGCTGAAATTCCTCATCCGGGGGCCTCCCATCGTCTCAGCTCCAAAGAGGATATAAATCACGAGTGACCTCTTTGGTTGGGTGAGAACTTACGCACTGACACACACAAGGTGTCCCACACTCCTAGGTTGGGTGAGGACTTACGCAGTGACTCACACAAGATGCCCCCGCAAACTAGGACTTCGGCCTAGCAGCAGAGAATCACTCACACTGTGCGTATCCGTGGATTCAAACTCTTAACCTCTTGGAGTAAATCTTAACTCGAGTACCAACTGGACTATGTCATGGGGTCTTAATTACTTTTTCTTATGTTTAGCCTTTCTGTAGAAAGTTATCAAAACATTCAAAGTCAAATATGGCTATAGTTCAGATTTTTTAATAAAAAAAATAACATGTAAGATGATGTTTGATATAGTGTAATGGTTTGGGTATCTTCCTTAAATAGTAATGTTAGCAATAATAATAATAACAAAGGAGATATGGATGGAGTTCTTCAACAGCCACAACCCACTCGTCAACTATAAAGCAATATGTAGACATAAGATACTTAGAGCTAGAAAGTGCTTATTATTCAATATTTATTGTACCACTGCAGTGGGACGATGTCATTTACATAAGAAGACGTAGTGATACATAAACTTCTTTAGTCATACAATAAATTTATAGAATCAATGCAATTAACCAAAAAGAAGGGGTGGGTGAATGTTGGGAATAATGATTCAGTTCTAAAAGTGGACAGTGATTTACTACTCACTAGAATCGTCGAGTATGACAATAATATAAAACAAGATAAATAACAGTAAAAGTGAATTGAACAGACTTGACAATAGCCATGAAAGATCACAATGACCTTCTAGACAGTATTATCATTCCACATAAAATCTCAGATTTAGCCGAAGAGGTCACACACGATACCACTGAAAACGCGAGTTCCTTATATAGAAAATACGTGCACATTGTATTTATCACTCTCTCCCTGTAGAGGAAAACCCCATGGCCAGTGAGAACAATTTCTACTATTCGAAATAGTGGAAATATAAGAGACAACTCAAGTTTAGACTTAAATTTTGAGAAATACAAGAGAATTGAAACATTCAATATTTTTTATACCGGATTGGAATAAACTGACAACTTTATTTTTCTCTCTCTATTTTTTCATTCACTTCTCTCTTAAGGAGCTCTTAAGTTGCTTCTTGCTTTTGGTGTTTGTGTATTTTTCTTCTACCAAAATATGTCTATTTATAGGCAAACATATTGAAAATAAAACATGTATTTTACTATTCAAATTGTTGCTCTTTTGCATATGTCAAAATTGGCATACCACCAACCAAAAAATTAACAAAAAAAGCGTATGACAAAGAATATCAACAAAGCCTATGACAAATAATATCAAGAAAGCCCCAAAAATATAACTCAGTCGGTACTTGGATTGAGACACTGAAACCAAAAAAAAAATATCAATAAAGAGCTGAATTTACTTCTGGACCCATCAGGGAACTCTTCTTTGAAGCCTAAAAAAATTTTAAAATCAAATAGTCTAAGGGTAGGTAAAGGAAAGGAAAATGAAGATAGTCTAAGGGTAGCCTCTTGGAATGTAGGAACCTTAAGTGGTAAATTGTTGGAGGTTGTAGATACACTTAAGAGACGTAACATAGATGTAGCATGCCTCCAAGAGACTAGGTGGAAAGGGAATAAAGGTAAAGAGTGTAATGGGTATAAGTTGTTGTATTCGGGGTCAGATGGGACCAAGAATGGGGTAGGATTCCTAGTAAAAATAAAACAAACGAATGTGATTGATGTGATTAGATATAATGATAGAATTATGGTGTTGAAGTTAGTACTAAATAAGGAGGTAGTGGCAGTGATTTGTGCATACGCACCCCAAGTGGGACTAGAAGAACAGGAGAAGAAAGAGTTTTAGGATTGCTTAGATGTAGTGTTAAAGGCAATACCCAGGGAGGAACGAATTTGTATCGGATGTGATTTTAATGGATACATTGGAAAGAATACCGATGGTTTTAAGTCGGTACATGGCGGGTTTGGTTATGGAGATAGAAACGAACAGGGTAGAGAGCTGCTAAACCTATCAGTGGCCCATGACCTGAGCATTATAAACTCGTCTTTTTAAGAAAAAAGAATCGCATTTGATCACGTTTAGCAGCGAAGGACGTGACACGCAGATTGATTATTTTCTGATGAGGCGTGAAGACCGACGGTTGTGGAGGGACTGCAAGGTTATACTAGAGGAGACAGCAGTGACGCAACACTGTCTATTAGTGGTAGTTATAGCATTGAGTCAAAAGCTGAGTAAGGGGGTTGAAAAATTCTCACGCAGGATTCGATGGAGAAGTTTGAAAGACGAAAAAATTAATATATTCAGAGACAAGGTCATCTCTGCGAAATTAGATCGTATGGGTGATGACACAAATCAGACGTGGGAGGCTATATTGACTACTATCGCTCAAGCGGTGAGAGAAACGCTCAGGGCAACAACAGAAAAAACGTCCGTACATAAAGAGACGTGGTGGTGGAACGAGGATGTACAACAAAAAATAAAAGACAAACAAAAGATTTTTAGAGAGCTGTTAAGCTGCACAAATGGGAAAGAGAAAGTGAGATTGAAGGAGAATTACAAAATCGCCAGGAAGGAGGAGAAAAAGGCAGTGACAGAGGCAAAGACTGCAGCTTATAAAAGGATGTATGAGAGACTAGAAACAAAAGACGGGGAGGATGATATGTTTAAGATTGCCAAAGCTAGAGATCGAAAGAGGCAGGACCTAGGAGGCAGAAAGTTTATAAAAGGAGAAGATGGACATGTGTTAGTCAAAGCACAAGACATCAAGTTGAAATGGCAAACATACTTTCACAATTTTTTCAACGGCAGTAGTGCCGACTACGAAGAACGAGAGAGCACCACTAACCAACAACGACAACATAATAACTCCGACTGTCAGAACATCACACAAAGAGAGGTGATGAGGGCACTGAAGAAGATGGGAAGAGCTAAAGCGGTCGGCCTAGATAACATACCCATTGAGGCGTGGAAGTATTTGAGAGAGAAAGAGATTCAATGGCTAACTACTCTGTTCAACCGTATTTTCAAAACATGAAAGATGCCAGATGAGTGGAGAAAGAGTGTCGTGGTCCCCCTATATAAGAACAAAGGAGACGCACAGTGTTGTGGGAACTATAGAGGGATTAAGTTGCTAAGCCATACCATGAAGTTATGAAAGAGAGTAATCGACACTAGAATTAGGATAGAAACTCAGGTTACGGTGAACCAATTTGGTTTTATGCCAGGAAGGTCAACTACGGAAGCAATACACATTATCAGAAGATTAATGGGGAAGTATAGAGAGAAGAAACGCAATTTACATATGGTTTTCATCGATCTTGAAAAAGCATATGATAGTGTGTCACGTAGCCTGATCTAGGATAGTCTGGATGCAATAGGGATCCCTATAAAGTATATAGACATAATTAGAGATATGTATGCTAGGACAAAAAAACCGTTCGTACGCCTGTGGGGAATACAGACTTCTTTCCGGTGGAGGTAGGCCTCCATCAAGGGTCTGCGTTGAGCCCATTTCTTTTTGCAGTTGTCCTTGACGAGTTGTCAAAACCGATACAAGAAGCAATTCCGTGGTGTATGCTTTTTACTGACGATATTGTATTAGTCGCAGAAAGTAGACATACCCTGAGTATGAGACTAGAGCAGTGGAAAGGTGTTTTAGTGAGAAAAGGCTTAAAGATTAGCCGTTCTAAGACCGAGTATCTACACTGCGACTTCAGCAGCATATGAGACAGTGAGGATAGTCAGCTCACCATCGATGGTCAAGTGGTACCACAGGTAAGTAAGTTTAAGCACCTATGATCATTTGTACAGTAGAATGGCGACATAGATAATGATGTAGCACATCGAGTTCAAGCAGGTTGGTGTAGATGGAGGGCGGCCTCAGGGGTGCTGTGTGACAAGAATTTTCCAACTAAATTAAAGGAAAAATTTTATAGGGTGGCAGTGCGACCGGCAATGCTATATGGGACAGACTATTGGGCTATCAAAAGGTCACAATTGCAGAAGATGGAAGTGACAAAGATGAAGATGTTGAGATAGATGTGTGGGCATACAAGGCTAGACCAGATCAGAAACGAGGTGTTTCGAGAAAGGTTAGGTGTGGCGAGTATAACAGATAAGATAAGAGAGGGAAGAATGAGATGGTTTGGTCATGCCAAGCAGAGACAGACAACGGCATCGGTCAGAGCAATTGAAAGCCTCATTGTAGAGGGGAATAGGAGTAAAGGCAGGCCCAAACTGACTTGGGATGAGCAGATTAGGCACGACCTACTAGAGTTGCACCTCTCTGAGGACATGGTCCAGGATAGGAGTTCATGGAGGCATAAGATTAAGGTTAACGAGGTATAGGTCATATATAGAGACACCTTAGAGTATATTTAGGGACATAGATAGGTGTAGACACTATCTACGCTTTAGGTTGACTTTGCACTTGTTTGCTTATATTTTACCATTGTTTTGCATTACATGTACATATACACGTGATGTGTATTTTAATATTGAAAGCATTTTCTTTGTATTTTCTAAATTCCCTTACTAAGATACTAGCACACCATAGCTCTATTATTATGTCATCTATGCAGGTACATATGGAGCCCAGGGTCTCACTGGAAGCAGACTCTCTATCCCTTGGGATTGAGGTATTGTCTGCCTACCACTTACCCTCCCCAGACCCTAACGACAGGTTTTGCTGGCTGAGATATACTGGATACGGGTGATGATGATGATGTCTGAAATCAAATTCATTCAAATTTTGAATTAATATAGCATATTGATATGGTAAGTGTGTTCTTATACACCTATCACACATTTATCCTGTCAAAGAGTTGGCCATTGGATAAAAGCTTCACTTGAAAGGAGAAAAGAAGCGTATTGTTTTATTTCCGAAATTTTGGATCCATATTGTCACGCCCCGCAACTGTGGGCATGGAAAAAATAATAACAATAAATAAATATAAAAAGAAAGTTATAATTAAATGATTTTAGCTAGTAAATATCCTATAATATTAGATTAGAATAGAAATAGTTGGATAGAAGTTGTATATTTAAGAGATTAACTTAACTTAGGTTACCTACATCTACAAGGAGAATATTAAACCTATTAAAAAACTTAATTGCCTACATCTATATATACATACACCCTTAGCCAAAATAAACCCTACCTCTCCATGTACAAAAAAAAATCGGCCAAAAACTCACAAATATTAGGATTCGGGACGGGTGGCTACATATATGTCCTGCTAAATGAAATAGTCTATAAGCGGAGAGTAAATTAAATGGAACTTGTCGCACACGGGGACAATAAGATACCCTAGAATTAGAATAGTGTATGGCATAGTTGGATTCGTTTTGAAAGTGAGATGAACTCCCAAAATATCAAAGCATTCCTCGTAAGCAGATTCCCTTTCATGGTAACTACTATTATTCATTTTGCTTAAAGTAATCAGGTTTCCTTTAAGAGAAAATATCATGTCTTGTCCTTATTATCTACGCATTGTCGTATTGCATGTCTCTATCAGTACCTTATACTTTACATATACATATACATACATATATATATATATATGTATGTATATGTAACACTTAGTAATTATGTTCAACTTCTTTTACATCATATTTTCTCATCATGCAGAAGACAAAACTTTCAAAACCGTCTTTATAAAAATCCATTTACTTTGTGTTAAAGTGTGTATTACAAAAGTCAAAATAAATATTATATCATATATTTCATGTTACTAGTTTACTTCATCAAATTTATTCAATCAAACTAAATAAGCGCACTTCAAATTAAATAGTCCTAATTATGTTTATAATTATAATAGTCTAACAAGCAAATCTTAAACCCTCGTTACCAAAAAGAAAAAAGAAATTATAAACATTTACACCTCGCTCACAAAAGGGGTTTGTGTTGACAGAGGGGTGGAGAGACCGGATCTTTTCTACCATTACTTCTCACACTTCTCTACCACATATATAAAACTAAGTATGTTCTTAAGGGAAAAAAAAACAGCATACATCGAACAATATATTATTCTAGGACTCGTATAGTACCTAATTACATTTTTAGTGTGTGTTTTTTTAATAATCCTCTCTGTGAAGGAAAGTGTTTGATAGGATCCACAATTTTCAACACGATATATCAAGGCGATACAGATTTATATACATTCTCAGCAGGTTTTTGAACTAGTTCAAAATCAGTTTGAACCTATAAGTGACACACAAGTCATGGATAAGATTCAAATCAACCATTGTGGCAACACAAGTCGTTTGATATACGAAAGAAAATAATTTAATCAAAAAATATCTAATCTGAAAGGATTTGTCAATCTGACCTAAACATAATTGGTTAATATGATCCATCAACCCCCCAACTTGTGTATGACCCCGTCAACTCGATCTGCCAATGTAAAATATATCTTGCGATTTCTGGATCAGTGAATCAACTCAAACAATATCTACAAATATGACAACTTTAAATTTTGAAATTTGACCTAGTCAAATAAAAATGTCATATTACATATTTAAACCCGTCAAATTATCAACTCGAACCGTATGCTACCTTGCCTGAGATGAGATCACTTCACCCACTTTCTCATCATCTCACGCGTCACAGTGCGACACGTGGCAGCAGGGGTGGGTGGTGAGGCTAGATGAGGGTGACCCGCATCTAGACTCACCATCCATCCCCTGTTGCCACGTGTCGCGCGGTGACGCATTGAGTGAGGGATTTGGGGTGAGGGGTCTCTAACCCACCGGTGTTGGATAATAGAGAATTCAAACTTGTGTGCTGACCGCAGAGACGGAGGATTAGTCTTCTGGCTTTCGGCTGGGAGTATACCTCGGAACACCCATAAAAAGAATTCAAAATTGTGTGAATCAATGAGTCAAAATCGGGCCCATCAAGGAAAAGTCGGAGCTCCCTCAGCATATAAATCCCCTTTCCTTGTCATTATACTGCACAAAAGAATTAATCACAGGTTGGTTCTGTAAAGGGCTCCCCAGAAGAACCAGGAGACGCTGCTGCTTCACTCCAAATGGCCGATTCCAATAACAATACTGCCAATTCTCAGGAGGAGCAGCAGCACCTTCCTGCTTGCATCTCTTCCGTTATTCCTGGATGGTTTTCAGAGATTAGCCCCATGTGGCCGGGTCTGCTTCTTTAATCAATAATTGCTTGAGATGTTTTTGGAAACTGTTCTTTCTGTTATGTGAATTATGTGCGGTTGATTCTATTGTTGGATTTTCTTGATTCAATATGTGGGTAGCGAGTTCTTTTCGGAAAGATTGATTTTTTTCCCCTAGATTTAGTTCGTTATATACTAATGATTATCTTGCTCTAAAAAAGTATTAATTTTTTCTCTCTTTTTCTTTTCAGGCAATTCTTGTTTCAGATTTAGTGTCATAACCTTATGATGCTGTTTCATACAATCATGTGCTTGAAGTTGTAAACTGTGTTACAAAAATTTTCTTTTCTGGGTTCAAGAGAGGCGTTCTTTATATATGAATTTGTTTTTCGTACAATTATGTTATCTTATTTGCATATTGTGATAGAGGAGTCTTTTTCATGTAATGTGAACTAATAATAGCCTTCTTGAATCAATTTCATGGATTTTTGCTGCTTCTGCATGTTCAAACTGGAGTTTCATCATTAGGGAAACTCCAACTTATGACCTTTACATCATTATGCCCCTTCATTTTCTGTCATCGTCATCTCTATCGTAGTTCTGGATACTTATTTCATTAAAGAATGTTTTGCCGGTGTTTTTCGTTTGGGGTATATTCTTCTTCGTTTCATTGGGTTGATTTCAATCTAGAATTACCATATATAATCTCTAGGAGACCCCGGCCTAGTATTTTGGTTTACTTGTTTCTTAATGAAACCCACCTTTGCTTGTATAGACTGCAGGGTGGGTTATATGACTTTAAGTACCTTTGATAAATGAAATGCTTTACAACTACCCAAATGAATAAATATATAATGGTCTTGAATCATCTTGGAATTGTCTGAGTTGAAAAAAGGACGGAAAGGTATTGAATGGTATTGTTGTAAGTTTCTATGCTATCTCCCGTACCCAATCATTACAGGTCTCCGGTAATGACTTTCCTTTTTTTTTTCTTTTTGGATTTTCTCCGCCATACCCTTCTTTTTGTGGGGAATTAAAAAAAAAAACTGATTTCTAGTAAAAGACTTTAGTTTTCCATCATATCTCCAATTATTTACATAGATAACTTGATGAAACTATTGAGACGTTAATGTTGTTCTCAACTTCACCATCCTAGTGAAATCACATGTACCTACTACCAGAACATAAGAAGCAGGGAAGAGGGGTTCAAGGGGGGTGGGGGAGGAAAAAACAATTGCGTACAGGTCGATTTCCGCCATAGATATTATAATGTTTTTAGTGTTCTCTGATTGCCCTCATACCCTTATAATCAGAGTCTCTGTTCTGTTTTCTTTGTATTTGAAGTGCAGTTGGTTTCTTATTAACAAATTTATGCTGTAAAGGAATTACCTGTAAAGGTCTTGGGCTCCTTTTAACAAGTTCCATTGTATTATATTTTCAGGAGAGGCACACTCCTTGAAAGTGGAAAAGATACTATTTCAGGGTAAATCTGATTACCAGAATGTTATAGTCTTTCAGGTACTTAGAACTGTTTCATATTGATGTAGCATTTCCTACCAACTATAAAGTCATTTACAGTGTCTCTCTTAGCATCTTAATGGTGTTATTTCAATTGATTGTTCTCCAGTCATCAACTTATGGGAAGGTGCTTGTATTGGATGGAGTAATTCAACTAACAGAAAGAGATGAATGTGCTTACCAAGAAATGATTACTCATCTTCCACTTTGCTCTATTCCTAATCCGAAGAAGGTTTGTGCTGATGGTTATTACTTGTAAATTGACATAAAAGTACATTATTTACGTCTTCAGAGTGAATGGAATTTCTTTCTAATGTCATTTGACTCGAGGATTATTGAGAAATGGCATGTGCTTTTTATGCTTACTTCTTATGCCTACTTCTCCCTGTAGAATGCTCTCCGCATTATACATTTTGCTGGGGTTTACATATTGAGAATTGCTGTTTGAAGCTTACTCCTGTTATATTAATAAGCTTGTGGTGACCAAGATGGTCTTTTGGTTCTGTTGTGTCTCTTCTGCTCCATTGAAAGTGGGGCTTGTGCGGAGGCCTCCTAGTAGCATGGCTACTACCAGAGCTATTCGCCTGTTCTTGGCAAACTGATGGTGATTTACCTTGTTATAATCTGGCTGTGTTTCTATAGGTGTTGGTTATTGGAGGAGGTGATGGCGGAGTCTTGCGGGAAGTTGCTCGTCATTCTTCTGTGGAGAAGATAGACATCTGTGAGATTGATAAAATGGTGGTCGATGTGAGTATTTCCACCTTTAGGAGTCTTTGAGCTCAAAAATATGTTAAAGTAGAGATGACAGTTATATGATAAGTATTTTCTCATGTCTAGGTTTCTAAGCAATATTTCCCAGATGTTGCGGTTGGGTATGAAGATCCGCGTGTGACGCTCCATGTAGGGGATGGTACGGCCAATTGTTTCTATGTCTACGGCTTTGCGAGATTTTTTTGCCAGGATCCAATTAATCTTTACTGCCTCTTTTCATTTATCATTTTGACTCAAATCTTTATAGGAGTTGCTTTTCTGAAGGATGTTACTGAAGGAGTTTACGACGCAATCATAGTGGATTCTTCTGATCCTATTGGTAATAATACTCTCACATTCAAAGCACTACTATTGCATTCTTATTCAGAATCTTCATTCCTAAGACTGAATTTTGTATCATTCAGGCCCAGCCAAGGAGTTGTTTGAGAAGCCCTTTTTTGAGTCAGTAGCAAGAGCTCTTCGTCCTGGTGGAGTTGTGTGTACGCAGGCTGAAAGTATCTGGCTTCACATGCATATTATTGAAGATATTGTGGCAAACTGCAGACAGATTTTCAAGGGCTCTGTCAATTATGCATGGACCACAGTTCCTACATATCCAAGGTTTCTTAACCTTTTACTTACCCGTTTCTGTGCTTTTTGAATTTAGAACATTGCATGCTACATCTAGCAATTTGTCAATGAACTTAATTGTAGTTAGGGTCATTCTTTAGTACTACCCTTTGCTTCATCCAGGCGTTGTCAGATACTCCTTGTATGAAGCATAGGAACTCAAGCATGTGGAAGTATACGCCTCGTTCTATATAGCTTGTCTTCAGTATTAGAATTTTGGCAGACACAGAGTAACTCGTTGGCGCTGAATTCTTTTCTGATTGCCTTTGCAGTGGAGTCATTGGATTTATGCTGTGTTCTACCGAGGGGCCTCCTGTAGATTTTAAGCATCCAATAAACCCGATTGATGCAGATGACAACTCTTCCAAAACACATAAACCCTTGAAGTTCTACAATTCTGAGGTAGTCTTTAGACCTCATAAAATCACTACATTTACTATGTCTATTTCTAACTTCTTACATGATTCCATGTTGAAAAGCAGATTCATTCAGCGGCTTTCTGTTTACCTTCCTTTGCAAAGAAGGTGATTGAATCAAAAGCGGCTTGATGAGAAGAAGTAGCACTCAAGGAGCAGGTCTTAACTGTTGTAGATCTCCTAGATCATCTCCCAACTCGAATAAAGAGGCTCTCTTGCTCTCTCGTAGGCAAATTCAATCACCATAAAGTACGCAATTTTTTTTAAGCTATGAAAATTTTGGCATTTATGTGTGAAATCTGGAGATTTTGTTTTACATTCATCAACTCCAAGTAGCTTAGAGAATGTTTGGTTTGTCGACTTTTTTAGTATTGTTCGTATTACTTCTCCTCACTTGGCTTGATAGACCAGGGGGCACAACTTTATAATGGTTGGTGATGGGCCAATCAAGTAGAGACTAGATAGAACATCATGAAGTTTTCCGCCTTATCACAATCATTGGTTGATTCTGTGCTTCCTTTTAGTCTATTGCGGGTCTTGAAGCAACCGGTACGGTTGTTATTTTGTCATTTTGATGTCACGGGTTCGAGTTGCGGAAACATTCTTTTGCATAAAGTGTAAGGTAAGACTGCGTACATCAGATCACAAAGCGATCCGGACCCTCTACGGACCCTGCACAAACGCGAGAGCCTAGTGCACCGTGAACGTCTTTTTACGCAATAAACAGAGGATGTGGAGCGGTCGCTTATCAACTCATAACCATTATTCACCTAGAATGAGTTATCTAAACGTCAAAAAAAAGTACGTTCGGCGACTACATGAAAATTTACAGAGAGACACGAAAGTTTCAAAAGCGAATCACTTTTTAATTCTACACATCCAAAGCCAAGATTGAATGCTCAAGTTAGGCCAAGATAAAATGCCATAACTTCTAGTGATTCGAAAAGCGTTTAGTTTTACATCCTCTCTTGAATGGTTCCCCGGTGAAGGATATGAAAAATTAGTCGAATAGACGGCTGATAATCTTTAATAGATGCATCCACATTGCATTCCATATAGCCACAGACATTGGTGGCCTCCAAATCCAGTTATTCCCGAGTGCTGAGCACGGCAAGTGAGCAGAGAGCACACTGAATTGTTTTCCGCACATTGTGCAGTCGCTGTGGAACAGAGCCTTGAAAGCTGAACATGCTTTTTGTCTCAGAGTCATACATACCCAGCTTTCATTTTTTTATCTGGTTCACTCTACAAAGATTGAGGTTGATAAAGTAAATTTTCTTCGAAACAGATAAGTATGCCGTGTTGCATCTCCATAACCATGGAGGATTGTAGCATAAAATTCATCAAAATGGAGAGTTCAACTGCTTGAGCCTTGAGCAAACTTTGAAAATACGTACCCGACTCTAATATGGCAGTTAAAATAAGCAGTGCATCACTGTTTTCCGCTCATTACTGCAAAGACGACGAAGTCCATCTGATGAATCTCATTGCTGCAAAATTACTACTATTGCTAAACTATCTTGTAGTGATTAGTGAGCAAGGAAAATGGTGAATGTGCCGTTGCATTAGAATCTTCCAAGGTAGGTTCCAGATGGTAGCAAATCATGAGATGTTGATGGGTGGCCGCTGAAATTGGACTCAAGATTTTAAGGTTCTGTTTTAGAATATTAAATCGTGATTTGATTCCAATAGATTTTAAGGTTCTATCAAACACTACTTCAGACTCTTAATTTTGTTTTCGCTGAAATTTTCACTCACGATTTTCTCCCCTACCTCGTAAAATCAGAATCGATACACGTGCAACCTTTTCATTTCAGAACTATCTCAGAAACAAGAAGAATAATTTAATTTGAATCAAGTAATTCATGAAGTATTAATTTGAGCAGCATATTTGATACCTTTTAAAATAGATGTTTGCATAATTTATACTAAAATAGACTCTAACGCATGGGTATGGTTGCATACATCCGATCTCCCATACTCCGTTTTAGGCGAAAACCTCTAAGGTAATGGGATAATGTTGTTATATAATAAAATAGACTCTAAACAAACCAATTATATAAAGTCAAATGAAATGCTTTTACCTTGCGGTGATGTCTGCTGTGAATGGTCTGCAAGGTCAAGTCAACGGATTTGGCACAGGTTGGTGAACTTATGCTTTGTAAAGTAGCAATTTTTCGAAGATAACTAGGAATGTGTTTGTTGGTCATCAACATCCTCATTCTCATCATCTCTGATGTGATTCATGTTTGTAGGTGCTCGTCTATCACCTCAATCGTTATTCTTATTGGTTTATTCAACATACATTGTTTTAAAAGGCGTTTTCGATGCACTAGATTCTCACGTTTACACATGGCCCGAGGAGGGGCCAAATCCTTTTGCGATATAATATATGCAGTCTTATTTACACTTCGTGTAAAAGACTATTTCCGCGGCTCGAACTCATATATTCTGGCTTTGTGGTTATTTAGTCTTGGAGATATTGGACTGTACGACATGATCAAGCATGATATTTCTGTTGTGAAGGCTATCAATCCGGTCTGTATTATCTATTTTTCAGAAAGAATACACGTAAGGCCTGGTATGCCCTTGGTGGTTGAGTTTTATGCATTACAGGTATGAGAAAAGTGTGCTTTTGGTCTTTCCTAATCCTCGTGACATATGAAAGTGTGCATATTCTGCTTGATAAATTTACTCAACCAAGAAAGGAGCAGGACCTATTGTTCCGTGCAAAATAATAATATCCCGATGTAACAATTGCGAGGACTCAGAAAATTAATTTTAAGGCAAAAAAAATAAAATATTCATGAGCGAAATATTATTTATAGAATAAAAAAGGGTAAAACATAATATTAAGAGCAGCCGAAGCTGCTTCATATTTTCACAAATCGATGGGCATAGCAACGGGAGGGGACGGCATCGACAGCAAGGAAAAGAGAGGAAGAAAAGAAAAAAAAAAGAAAAAAAAAGAGAGAAAAGAGAAAGAAATATGTATATGAGCTATGCGAAGAGAGGATTATTTAGAAAGTAAGTTTTTTATGTTTAAATTAAATTTCAATAAGATCAAAAGTTCTGGTTTTTGGGATTAATTTGGGGTCTATTGAATTGTTGATGCTAGATATATTTACTAATCTCTAGGTTGCGTATTGGTATGGAGATCCTCAGGGATTCTTGGATTTGGAGTTGAATTTTACTATAATAGCAAAAGGTAAGGATTTCCTTCGTGTGTTATTTAAGTTTTATTATTATGATATTCTTTTGGTTTGATGTTGGAAAGGCATTGAAACATGTATATTTCGTGGATGAATTTGGTTGAAGTCTAGTTGATGCAATATACATGACTAACATGAGTTTTGGAGATGTTTAAGGTGTGAAATAAGTAGAAAAACTGCTTCTGTGGTGACGAGGATCGATCTCTCAAGTATTCTTGAGTGATCCCCAAAAAGGGAAGGAAAATGATCCCCAGTTAGCAGGGATCGTTCCCAAAGGATGTCGGGAACAATCCCGTACTTCTGAGACGACGTCTGTTAGTGTTTTATTCCGTATTTGGAGTTCTAAAACTTAGATTGAGGTGTTTCAAGATGCGTAGGAATCCTTGTTCTAAGCTATACAACTTTTATTTTATGATCCAAGTTCAATTATGCCTCTAAGTAGGTCTAAATACTGCACTAAGATACATATGTTATGTTTTGTATGCGTTACGTTATCTAGGATTGAGTTAGAGATATCTAGACATAAGAGACTCTATTTGAGTTAATTCAAAGTGCGTTAGAAACCTCTTTAAATGATCCATAACTTTTGTTTGGATGACAAGTTTTGAATCTTTTGATATCATAGTTTAACTTATAAGGTAAGATACAATACGATAGAATCATTAGTTCTTGTTGTACTTGGTTTGTTTCATGCTTTGATGTTATGATCATTAGTTCTTGTTGTACTTGGTTTGTTTCATGCTTTGATGTTATGATCATTAGTTCTTGTTGTACTTGGTTTTGTTCATGCTTTGATGTTATGATTGTATGGTTGCATGAATAGACATGAAATAATTAATGATAAATCATGATATATGATGTATGATACATAATCTATGATACACAAAGCATGAGAAAACGACGGCAAACCTTTTGAATAACTATGATCAACCACCGTCACATGCAAGGCAGTTCTTCTGACTTTGGTAATGATTGCATATTAAGTGAAAAGACAAATCTCTTCACATATAACATGATAAGCACGCCATGAGCAATGAAAAAACCCCATAGCATGCCAAGATACGATTAAAAAGGAGTAATCATGTGCAAAAAAGAAACCCCCTGAATAAATCAAGATAATACATGTGATGATGAATAAGGAGTAAAAGAGAAACCATGTTATACTTGTAGGCTTGACGCCATGCTATAATTAATTGTTTGATGAGTGATTGTATGACACAATAAGAAAAGGTGTAAGTCGTTTTTTAAGACTTTACAATATTGAGCAAATCTATATGATATTATGAACCTCTGTTAGCACCTTTGCCCCATGTTGTTGGAAGGAAGATAGAAAAAATGTATTTGACGTGAAGATTATTTGTACTGAGCATGCATAAGTTCATCCCTTTCATTATTAGTTTTTTGCATATGTTTGAACAGGATTGAGTTAGCATGGAGTAAGACTATTGCTTTAGACTGTTGTTTACGGAAACTATTCACATGTAATGAGATTTAATACTATGGTATATTTGAGGATTTTACTTGATATACGGATGGATAGATTGTAAGATATAACTTGGGGATTCATATAAATGAGAATGATATTATTTATGAGTGGTCTACTTTTTGTGCTTTGATGGCATTAGATTGATGGCTTCGTAACTTTTTAGTTTATAGATGTTTGAGTCATAACCCGTCATGACATCAATGGTTTGGTTAGATGACTGCAAATTCATTGACTAAAAGTATAACTTGAAGGCTTCCATAAGTGATTAAAGTTCAGCAGGCGCACTGTCTTATCTGTTGTTTCTTTCCCTTCGGATCAATATTATTAACCAATGAAAGCTTCTTTGCCCTAAAAAAAAAATTTGTTACCAAATTAATGTGATGTTGGAAGGAGATTGTGAAGAGTAGTAGCAGCAAAATATATGATAAACAGATAGAAAAGACGATCAACATTTGCAAACTATTAAGTACTAGTCATATCTCAATTAGTTTTTACATACTTGATCAAGAGAACATATTAAGACTTGACAAATAGCAGTCCGTGGTAATAATCCACATAAGAAAATACTGTTGGATGAAACCTTTAAAAAAATGTTTGTGTAG
>AP025053.1:29464218-29608231 GCA_036186865.1 Eustoma russellianum | reverse complement strand
TGCTATGCTTGGAGATGAAAATTACTTGGGGAAGGGTATTTAATAAATGAAAAAAACGAAATTAAAAAAAAAAGGATTTTGCCTGCCTGGCCACGTGTCGGCCAGGCATTGGCTGCGTCTATTTAGCGTCACAAAGTCCAGCGTCATGGAATCCGGACGCCCCATTTTTGGCCCCCTGCAATTGCATTACTCCCAATCCCCTTTTTTCTCTCTCTTTTACTCTTCTTGTCTCTTTCATCGTTTTCCTTTTTTCCTTTTCCTTTTTCACCTTCCTCAACAAAAGCCCACCACTCTTTTTTTTTTCAATGGAAAGAAAAAGTGAAAATTTTCTCAAAACCCAGAAAGCAACCCTTTTCACTCCAGTCTCTTATGCTCACTGAACGCATTTGAAGCTTACTAGGGCTTCACTTCACTTCACTCCCATTATGCTTTGCCAAAGCTGCTGGAATTTCACTTCTGATCAGTTTCTTTGAGAAAATTCATACCCATGGCTTCCAAAATCTTGGTCTTTGTTCTTGCCATTTTGCTACTCTCTTGTCCTTTTACTTCTGCTTCAGCTACTTCTCCCGCTAGTGAGTAAAAAGGCCCACATTTCTAGAAGTTTCTTGAACTTGATGGGCATTTCTATTTTTTTGCTTTATTTTTTAAATTTTGTAACTTCCAAGTTGTTCGTACGTGCAGATTCTTTCTGTTGTTTGGTTTTTACAATTACATTTGTTGCTTTGGCAGGAATAGTTAATGGGTTCTTTTCAAATGGGATTTCAATGCTGATGAAGTATGTGAGGTCTCTCAAAGCTACTACTAAGACAGGTATAGATCTTTGTTGCTTCTTGCTGATGTGAATTTTCCTTTTATTTTTGGGAAATGACGTAGCGGGATTCATGTGAATAATGTATCGCAGCGATTTCTGGCCGTCCATTGATGAAATTTGAGAGTGGGTACACTGTGGAAACTGTGTTTGATGGAAGCAAGCTTGGAATTGAGCCTTACTCCCTTGAGGTGTTGTCCAATGGGGAGATGCTCATACTGGACTCTGCTAATAGCAATCTTTACAAGATTTCTTCTTCTCTATCCCTGTGTAAGTGTTAATTTTTTTTGTGTTATTTAGGTGTTAAAGTTCCTGCATAAATTGTCCTTTCTTAATTGTTTATGTTGAATATCTGTTACTTTTGATTTTGTACTTTGAAATTGTAGATTGTGTACATCTAATGGTAGTTGTGTGATTGAATGGCTGCTTCAAGCAGCTAAAATTGTATTTATAAACCTTGCCTGTCACCTGATTGTACTGGGTACACCTAACTAGTTGGCAAGCTAATTTCATAATGATTTACTAATGCATCCATTTTTCTTCTAAATCTAGTTGCTCCTAAGCTTGGTTGAAGCAGACTGCGTCTCTTAGGGAATCTCAGAACATTTTTTTGGAACTGCTCATTCAGAAGTATTACTGTCTTACATTTCTGAGAGGGCTCGTGTTGCTTCTTATGTGTTGAATGAGCTCATTGGCTACTAATACTATTTAGTGGCAAATACATACTTTAAGTGGTTATAAGCTAGTTTCAAACACCTGTTTCGAGATGTTTCTGCATCATATGGGCATTATACCAGCTACATTATGTTAGCTACAAGAGGCCCTTTTTGGGCGCATGTTGATAAATAAAAAATTCTAATTCATCATATGATATTTCAGATAGTAGGCCAAAGCTAGTAGCTGGGTCTGCAGAAGGATATGCAGGGCATATAGATGGACGGTTAAGGGAAGCAAGAATGAACCATCCAAAAGGGGTGGCAGTTGATGACAGGGGAAACATTTATATTGCTGACACAGAGAATATGGCTATCCGAAAGATAGGTGATTCAGGTAAGCTAACAGTGCCGTCTTGTATGTTGAATAGAAAAGAGGGGATTATATACTACGAAATAGTTTTCTAAGTTCATCTAGCGCAGCACTTGAATATTTCTCGGGGTAGAACATAGAGATCAACTATTGGAGTACTGAAATATTACTCTGCACTGTTCAGGGATCACGACTATTGCAGGTGGTAAGAAGTCCCGTGGAAGTGCACATTCAGATGGCCCAAGTGAGGATGCGAAGTTTTCAAATGATTTTGATGTGGTCTATATTGGAAGTAGTTGCTCCCTCCTTGTCATAGACCGAGGAAATCGTGCTATCCGTGAAATCCAACTTCATTTTGATGATTGTGCTTATCAGTATGGAAGTGGCTTCCCATTAGGTAAAATCAACTTGTTTGAAGTTTATTTGCACCATATGATTAAAGCATGACATATCTTATGCACCAATGCAGGAATAGCTGTCCTTGTAGCAGCTGGTTTCTTCGGGTACATGTTAGCATTGCTACAACGGCGTCTTGGTACAATGGTTTCTTCTAAAAATGTAAGCTGAACTTAACATGATGTCTTTACTTTGTGTTTACAGTTCTGGAATCTGTTCTTCAAGTAGTTAGCTGGAAATTCATGCTGGCTTCTATTTTTAAGAACTTTATCTTGGAAGTACGCTATTTAGCAATATGCTAGTCAGTTATACATAGGAAAACTTCTCACCTGGTTTTCTTTTTTCTAATTTTCAGTCTTGCATTTATTTCTTGTATTTGTTGATAACACTTGACAATGAGGTTGTCAATATTAAATGTCATGTTGAAGGCTGCTGTATGACCTATGTAGGACGACCAGGGCCTGCTAAAAACTGGTTCTCAAAGCCCACATCAAAAGCCAATGATGAGATCTCAAGTGAGGCCTCCTCTGATTCCAGTTGAAGGTGAAGATGAAAGGCAAGAAGAAAGTTTCTTCAACTCTTTGGGAAGGCTATTAGCACAAACTGGAGCATCTGCTTTAGAAATATTGGGGGGATTGTTTCCCAAGTTCCAGAGTAAGCCATTGGGTTCTCAAGATCAACTGCAGCAACAGCAGAAGTATTCAGCCTCATGGCCAGCACAAGACAGCTACATAATACGCGATGAAGATGAACCCCCTTCCCCTGAAGCTAGAACTCCTACTCCAAGAAAAACCTATGCTTTCATGTCCAAGGATTCTGAGAAGATGCAGCAGCTCCGACAAAGCCGTGCTTTCTATACTGGATGGGAGGGGAACCTTCAGCATCAGCAACCACCCCAGCAGCTGAAACAAAAACAACAGCATCAGCAACCACCCAACCAGCTGACACAGAAACAGCATCGTCATCAATATCGTTCTTCAGTGCCACAAACCTATTACGAGCGAAGCACTGAAAGTGCAAGTGAGATTGTCTTTGGAGCAGTTCAGCAGGAGAGGAATAATGAAGCTATGGTGATAAAGCCTTTAGACCATTCAAATAGCTCATATAATCGTCATGCCAACCGCTTTCGAGTGAATTCAGTGGAGTACAATGGCATTTGAACATATATGGCATGCACAGGGTATGCCTGATTGCATGATTTAGTTAGTATCCATATTCTTGTAGTGTTGGAAATGATCAAAAGTTGGAATCATATCCATTTTGAGCTTTCTGTCAAGTGCCACCTTTAGATTCTTCAAAGCATTTTCTCATTCAAGGGAAAATGCATGGTTAGACAGGAGAGGAGAAGAGGTGATAGAATTTGATGAACTTGTTTTCTAAAGAAGAATGTGAAATTTTTATAATGCTGTGTTAATGAGATTCAAACAAATAAAATGGACGGGCTAAACTGTTGTACTATAACTATCCTCTAATTTGGGATTTTCTTTTACGTATTTACCTTACATTGGATAAACAGTAACTACATAAATGACTAACAGTGTATTCTTACAATATGATAAAACCAGTAAAAAAAAAAAGGTGATGATTTTACTATGTGACCACCCTTTCATATTCAGTGGCAGTATTGCATCCTTATGGGTTCAACAACAACATTACCCCATTGTTTTAGAGTCTCTCGTCTATGACGGGTATGGAGGGTCGGATGTACGCAACCATATCGATGTGTTGAAAACACATAGATGTTTCCCGATGACCCATAATGAAAATTGCGTCAAGCTGTGTCAATCAACTGTTACTTCACAATATGAGAAGTACAACCAATTTAGTGAGTCATTTTGTTTTATTCTATTATATTTCAAAGTTATAGGTTCAGTCACACCATAAAATAAGATAAAGCTTCTTACGTGGTGATCCGTATCGTTATTATGTCGACCTTTCGTTCTATTATCTTTATTTGTTCGTAATTGAGCATGTTAAATATTGCGGGGGTGTTTGGTTGGGGGGTTCTCATTAAGGGTATGGGTTTGGAGGAATTAAAATCCATAAAATTTGTTTGTTTGGGGAAATGGGGAGGGGGGATGGGCTTCGGATTGATATCCAAGTATTTGGTAATAAATATCATTTTTTGATATACGAGCTCCCCATTTTCTATCAATATGGGGGAAATGGGGGGTATGGTCGGTCAACGCCGATCAACACCGACAGCCGCCGGCCAGTCACTATTCTGGCCGGTCAATTTTTTCTGGCCAATTTTCCGGACGCCCACCTTTGATACCCATTTCAATTCCGATACGTTCCAAACACCATAAATGTTAATCATACTTATTACCACTTCAATACCAAAAGAAATATCACTTTTACGTCCAAACTCATATACTCCAAACTCATACATTGTCATATCCATTCCGATTCTGATTCTGATACCCAAGTACCACCTGAAATTTAACATCTTCATAGAGTATGAATCCATCAAATCAAAGTAAAGATGTATTGCTATCACTTGTATGCTAATTTTAAAATAGTTTCATATTAGCATAGTCTAGGACAAAATGACATTTTATGAATATTGATTGAAACTATACCTATGATGTTGATTAATGTGCCAACACAAACTATGTGGAGCAACAGCTGGAAACCTTAACTTAGTTTATCATATGGTATGGAGGAGGGACATTAATTGCAGAGTGGAATGTTTCCTTTCATTGCCATATTATATTACATATGGACGTTTTTGTAAGTATCTGATCTGTCCAGGCATTGGATTCTAAGATTTAAAGACAAAGATACAGACGTAAGAATTTGTCATACACAGGATCCACTCACATGAGCACCTGATCTAACCAATTATAATATTACTACACAGACAACAACTATTTACAATAATTTATACTATACAAATTGAATTATGTCTAAACTAATACGTGTTATGTGATCTCATTAAATAGGTTATAAGACGATATACATCTTTTATTACTATTAAATAATGAAATCTTCTATCAAGTTTCCTCTGTCTACACCAACATTAACTCATTGCTTAAGAAGCTTCCGTCTATGGCGGGGTATGAAAGGTCGGATGTACGCAACCATATTCATATGTTAGAACCGCACAGAGGTTGTTTTCCGATGACCTATAATGAAAATTACGTCAAGATATGTCGATCAACTGTACTTCACAATATAATAAGTGCATCTAATTTAGTGAGTCATTTTGTTTTATTCCATCATATTCTAAAGTTAAAGAAGACTGTGTCCTTGACTCCATTAGAAATGGAACATCAAGTTTCCTCCGTCTAATTCTGATATAAGTGTAAATATTTTTACTAAAAAGACATGTCTAAGCCGTTACATATACTATACTTCTCGGTATTTTTTTTTTTAGTAAAACTATTTATGTTTATACTTGTTGAGAAAATATGTTTTTGGATGGGTAACAATGTCTTAGAATAATTTCCGCGGCAAGCCTCGGCTTTGACAGGGCCCGTCAGCATAGCTAAGCGATGTACGGCCTTCTATTTTCTCTTGGATAAAAAGGCGATAAATTAAGGTGGCGTTTGGTTGGCAATTGAGAATCGGAATTAGAATTGGAATGGGTATGATAGGGAATAGATTTGGAGGATATGGGTTTGAGGTTAAAAATAATAGTTGTTTGGTATTAAAGTGGGAATGAGAATAGTGACCGGTCGGAATAGTGGTCGCCGGCGGCGGCGGACTGGCGGCCGGCGGCGGTGGACGGCGGACTGGCGGCCGGCGGCGGTGGACGGCGGCCGGCAGCGTGGACCGGCGGCTCTCCATTCCCCCATTTTGATAGATAAGGGGGCTTAGTATATCAAAAAACGATATACATTACCAAATAGTTGGATATCAAAATGAAATCCATTCTCCCATTTACCCCAAGCAAACAGCCGGAACCTCATTCCCATTTTCCCCAACCAAACGCCACCTAAAACATAGTTTATCATCATCATCTTATTTCCTGCTATGATTGAGAAATTTTTCCAAATCATCATCTCATTTCTATTGATTTCGAGCTCGTCTTTGAGGATTTCATTTTGATTCTCTGGCTCTTACCTCTCCTCATTCAATCGATGAACAATCAATGCATATTTCCTACTGAGAGAATGGTCTATCTAACAAGTAAAAAACATTGCGTGATGTCTACAAGGTTGGTTTTCCTTGACAAGGTTTTTATGCGCCATATCATATACGGCTTGTCATTATTTATTATTGTTTCCCATTCTCTGTATATGGTTTTAACAAGTTAATGCAATAAAGTTCCTTTTTTTTCAAAAAAAAAACATCGCGTGATATTCTGATTTTGCACATCAGTATTTGACTCTTTGTCAGAGCTGGCTTCACCCAAAAAAGAAAACCTATCTCATTTTCAACTCCACTCAATTTTCCGCTTGTTAACCATTTTGATTAAGATTGTATATTTAATAGAGGTTGAAGTGAAACTAGATTACTCGATTTGGGAACTCACCAACAAATCCTTACTTTACTTTCCCCTTTCCTCCATCAAATCCACCATAAACGCAATACATTCTTAAACAGAACCTCTAACGATCTGATTTCTCACAAAGCGTCCTTATCCGTTATTTGGAACGGCTAATGCATGGAGCCAATCCGACCGCAAGGCAGCATTCGTTAAGGTGATCCTTTTACACCGTACTTATTTCTTTTGTGCATGGAGGTTTTAAGTCAGAATATTTCGAGGGCAGTTAGCGAGGGCCGATGGAGTCGATCTCTAGCTCAAGGTTGGAGCCGAGTATTTTACATCTCTTTTTCGCCGATGATTTATTACTGTTTGGTGCTGCTACAAATGAACAGGCTGAGACAATCAGGCAAACACTTGGCGATTTTTGTCGAATATCTGGACAAAGTGTTAGTATTAGAAAATCGCAGGTCCTAATCTCAAAAAATGTTGCTCGGCATTTCTAACCTCAAGCTTTCGCAAGCCTATGAATACTGACCTTGGAAGCTACCTGGGGATGCCGCTTTTGCATAATCGTTCTGGTAGACAAACTTATGGGCATATTTTTGATAAGGTGTGCACACGACTTAGGACTTGACAAACTAAAATTCTATCCCAAGCGGGTCGATGTATTTTGGTCAAAAGCGTACTCTCATTGATGTCGGTATACGCGATGCAAACGGCACAATTATCTCTGCGACTAATTGATGATGTTGAGAGGCTCTCACGACAATTTTTCTGGGAGGAGGATGACAAAATCCGTAAAATGCACTAGTGCTCTTGTGATTCATTATATGTGCCACGAGAACGTGGAGGTCTAGACATCAAGAGATTATGCAATATGAACATTGCCATGTTAGCTAAGCTGGGTTGGAAAATGTCAACGAAGCCTGATTTTATCTGGGTCCAGCTCCTTCAGAACAAATATGTGGACTTACTTCAGGAACAGATGAAAAAGAATGTATCTACCACTTGGAGACACATCCGCTCTACAGTTCTGCTATTGCAGGCTTGCCTTGAATCCTGGAATACACGGAGCGACGGTAGTAATGACACGGTTCGTTGGAAGTGTACATCCTCGGGGAGATTCACAGTATCGAGTGCGTATGATGCTCAAATTGCAGCTATAGCTCCACCGGTCAGCGAGATATGGGATCATGTATGGGTTATGAAGGGGCCAGGTCGTCAAAATTTCCTTCTATGGCGGGCATGTCGCGATCTATTAGCTATGGGGGCCTTTCTCCACTACAGGCACATCCGGCCGGGTAGTCATTGTGACACTTGTGGGTATATGATGGATGATATGTTGCATGCATTACGGGATTACGTCGCTTAGTCCGATCGGAGGATTGGAGGAGGTTCTCCCAAAACGGGTCAGGCCGCAAACGGATACTTTGTAATCTGCAAGACACATGACATCATGCGGATTTGGATACAGAATGGCGGTATGTATTTCGGAAAGATATATGTACCGTATGGTAGTGACGTAATCAAGTCCAACACAACAACATTATTCATTACCCTCCACCTCGCCAGATTTGTCATGAGATTATTTGGAGAGCAAGAAAACAAAAGGCATCACTTTTAAATAATTATAGTAGCACGATAGAAAACTAAACTTTTAGTTAGCAGTTTGAGTTTTGATTTTGATGTAAATTTGATTACAGAAAGCAATAAAATACGACCCTCCTTTTGGATAATTTCCCACAAAGCAAGTTTACGCCTAGTTTCTACAACACTCAAGAGACTCCCAAATACTTTGTTTGTTTCAAAGCTAAAATTGTAATCTCGAGTGACATAAGCTGGGTGGATAGGTGAGGAAGAAAGCAGTGCCGCTAGAGTTAGGGCGCCGGGTGGAGTTTACGGCGAAGAGGAAGAAAGTGGTGAAAGAGAGAAAGAAGAGGGGGTTTCTGTTGTCACATTCAGGAGCTTATCTTGAATTTTTTTAGAATTTTGTTTAATAAAAATGAGGATAGTTACGTGTCGAGCGGTGATGTGAGCGATGAGAGAGAACGATGAAAGGATCCGAAATGGGTTGAAGTAACGGGAGAGGAAGTTAAGTTGAATGAAGTTTAAAATTGAAAAAGACAGATGTCAATATATAATTGGTATGACAATTGTTGTGACAACAATTGGTACATAAGATGTTTTTTCCAATGATTCATGAAATAGCCTAAATAAACTCATATAATATATGAACAAGTATAATTTTTTTTAAAAAAACCATCATACTAACCGGAAATGACTATTTATACCACTATAATAAATAAAAACCATTTATATCACTATAATAAATAAAAAGACAACTATAATAGTCACCATGAACACCTACGAGTATCACTATTCCAAGTGAGAAGAACCATCATAATACCCATTATACTAGGTGGGAATAACCATTATAATGCAGGAGAAAAATAACCTCTATAATAAATGAAAAAAACTTTCCACATACAAATATGTTCATCATATAAAACGAGTAAAAAATAGTAAAGACACTACATCTGAAATTTGATTCAATATCATACTAAAGAAAGACATTATAAAGTTCTATTGCATCATATTAAAAATAGATTACCAAGAATAAAAAAAGAGTATATTATTACATATTGAATATTATGCATATTGATAATTATTGCATCAAACTTTTTTATACAGATGATTCAACTCAAACAAAACCAATTTAAATTTAAATCAAATGCATACACATGACTCAAAAGCATCTAAACAAGCAAAAGAGTTCAACTACTTATCCTGTCATAGAAAATAAAAAAGAGAAACAAAAATAGAAAAAGTAAGGTTTAGGAATGGAAGAGTCTATTGACATCATTATTTTTTTTACGTTTCTACTTTTTTTTTTTGGATATTCACACCTACCATATAGGGTAAAAGTGGTGAAAATGTAAAAAAATATGGTGGCAATATCCTCACTCTTTAGGGATAATACAATAACTTTATTTGGTCAAACTTGTTTATCTTTTTTATGTGTTTAAAAGCTAAAAAAAAACAATAAGCATGTAATAACGACTTATTTATTTTCTGGACTTATAACCATCATATTTCTTTAAAAGCAATTGCTGTTTTTCCATTCATCAAATATATCTAAGTGAAGAAAAGTCTTGGTTTAACTAGCTTATGGGTTAACAGTGTGACATAATAATTCAGTTGATACTGGGATTTGTTTAAAGAGGTCAAGAGTTCGATTCTAAAAAACGCACAATGTAAATGTTCCAATACTGTTAGACCGAAAACTTGACTTGCAGGGACATCTTGTATGGATCACTACGCTGCTAAGATCCTGATTTACATAATCTACAATAGTTATAGGAGTAGAGATTTCGCCTTTTTTTCCAGATTCATAAGCAGTGTCAAAACCCACTATGTCACGGTAACATCAAATTGGGGTTTTATAAGACTTCAATCACGTTTACTTCTTAAAAAGGGGGGAAAATCTAATAAGGGTTTAAGAAGAAGATATGCCGTACATGTCCATCAGCAGACGAGAAGATAGTGTGACAAGTGAATCATAAACGCAGAAGAAAAACCCAATTCTACCACTGATAATCTTACAATTTCAATGCAGAGTATTTGCAGATTGTCATCTCCAATCCCCATTCTTACTTTCTTCCTTCCGTCCAACCGTAGTCTATCTTTCCCCAGCTTGGTTTTCGTTAACCGAGTTCGGATTTCCAAATTCAGGAGATTTGGTACCTCCGCCTCCGCCGCCGACGTCGACGTAAAATATGGCGGCGACTCTTTCTTTGCCAAAGAAAGCATTTCATGGGAATCCCTTGGCGTTTCCGATACTCTTAATCAAGCTCTTTCTAGAGTTGGTCTTTCTAGACCCTCCTCAGTTCAGGTACTTTATACTTCAATCAAAATTTTAGCTTCTTTATTAGTAATATTAGAGGATTGACTCAATATATGTCAATTAAGTGCAGTAAATCTGTCATTTTTCTGGTTTATTTGTTGGTGTTTGTTCTTAAAGCTGTGAATGTGTTTTAACTGCAAATTCATGTAAATAAGTCCAAATTTTGGCAGAGTAATTGGATTAAATTGTTGTTTCCAGTTGGAACCTCTGTTTCACAACAGTGCTATTTTGCTATTGTGTGTTGGTTACATGTAGTTGAAACATTTTATCAATTCAGGCTTCTTGCATTCCAAGTATACTTTCAGGAGCTGATACTGTAATTGCCGCGGAAACTGGTAGCGGGAAAACTCATGGATACTTGGTTCCTTTGATGGACCGGTTGTTCAGGACTACGATAGGATCAGAGGAAGCTTTAGCTGGTCAAGCATTGAACAAGAAGCGAGAGATTTCTCTTGTGCTTTGCCCCAATGTTATGTTGTGTGAGCAAGTAGTTCGCATGGCAAATTGTCTATGTCATGAGGATGGTCAAGCGATTCTTAGTGCTGTTGCTATTTGTGGGCGGCAGGTAAAATCGTTGTGTGTTGTTTTCTATCATGTTGTCTGTCATGCTATTTCCTTTTTCTATGATTATTGTGCATAGTTTAATTCTCAATTGTTCAAATACAGGGTTGGTCAACTCTTGAGCCAAATTTAATAGTTTCGACCCCGGTGGCCCTTCTTAATCACCTTTATGCAATTGATGTAGAAGCGCATAGGCGCTCGGACTTCATACGCAGTGTAAAATATGTGGTAATCTTTTCTTTCACTCATGAAATCTTGTCATTCAACTTCCTTCCATTTGCGTAATCTCAATCATTTGGTTGTTTAATATATCTAGGTTATTGATGAAGCAGATATGCTGCTTTCCGGGGGTTTCCAGAACCAAGTCATCCGCCTCCTAAACATGCTCCGTTTTGATGAGAAGAAAATTTCTGGTTTGAGTGGTTCTAACTCCTTAGACAAAATGGTTTCAGAGCTTGTTTCAGAGATGGATTCTGGTGATGAAAAGGATAAAGACCTGCAGGAAGTCTCCGATGCCCGTTATGTAGAAAATTTGCAGACTTGTATTACAGAAAATCTGGAGACTAAGAGTGACATTAAGAGCTTAGGCAACAAACCTCATATTGATCAACGGAAAGATTGGAGAAGGGTTAGAAAATCTTATGAGCGAAGTAAGCAGTACATTTTTGTTGCTGCCACCCTTCCTGTGAATGGGAAGCAAACTGCTGGTGGAGTATTAAAACGATTGTTTCCAGATGCCTCCTGGGTCAGTGGAAATTATGTACACTGCCACAGCCCGAGGTGTGTCTACTAAATATCTTCTTGCCTTCTGCCTCAAGTGCTACCCCCACCCCCCACCAACACATCACAGACAAACAAATTCCCTTCTTTAAATTAGATAGCATGTTCTCACTTACAACGACACCACTCAAGGCTGTCCCCACTATGTTTGGATGTTCTCTCTTTCCGCCCAACAAAATTTGTCAAGGTCATGTCGACTATGAAAGGACAATAGGAATGAGCTTCTAATGTCTTGGCATCGAAGTTTTTAAGGCAGTGCTTGATGTGGCACCATTTGGTCTGAATTTCTAGATCTCCTTCTTAGAGTATTTGTACAAGTTGAGCATTTGAAATATGACCCTCAGCTGGCAACAAAATGAATGATATGTCTGGCTCCCTATCAATATGTCCAGTCTTGAAGTCACTGTGCTGTGGCTTCACAAAAGAAACTTCTACTTTATTGGTCCATGGAATGCAAGTTTGGCATATCGTGGGTGTGTTTCCAAGGACCGCAATCAAGTTTTCAGCTTTTTTCCTTCCCCATAAAACTTAAAAGCTTATCAGTTTTCTTGTGGTCCAATGTCTAGCAGTTAGTTCATATATAGGTATGGATGCATAAGACTATAAGTTGCAATGTCAGGCTGTATATCGTCATTCTTTCATTTTACCCTTTTTCCTCTTATAATTATTATTCAGGTTGGACCAGAAATGGATTGAAGTGACAGTTGATACACAGGTGGATGCTTTGATAAGTGCTCTCAGTATTGGCTTTAACAAGGTTTTGAGTTCATCATCTGACATAAGTAGAATTATGGTATTCGCAAACACTGTGGAGTCAGTTGAAGCTATATCTAAGGTATTGGCTGGAGCTGGTATTGATTGCTTCAGTTACCATAGTGATAGGCCGCTGGAGGAGCGTACAAAGAGCTTGTCCGTTTTTCGGCTGAAAGGTGGTGTTCTTGTGTGCACTGACTCAGCTTCGCGTGGTTTGGATGTTCCAAATGTGTCGCATGTTATTCAGGTACTTAAAACATCGTCATGAAGTTGGCCATTTTATGTCTAGAGACATTTTTTTTCATTTACAGATTCTATATCATCAATGAGTAGGATACAGAAAGATTTTTTTTTTGTTTTTGTTTTTTTTTTGTGTACAGAGAGTAATTAAATACGAGACCAGTGTCTGGACATCCACCCCAATGACACAGCTATTTAACTTGTATTCACATTTCTACTGAATGATTCTAAATATGGAATGTTCTTGCAAAATAGATAAGTTTTCTAGTAGTGAGAGTGAAAGTTTCCTTATAGCTGCATTACATTAGTTTCAGAATTCGGGAGGGGGGGGGGGAGGGGGTGGTGGTGGTTAAGGCTTAAGGTTGGGACTAAGCAATGGAGGAATTCAGCAGTCGCACTGTTTATGTGGTGTGTCGAATAGTGTGGAAACTCAGCTAATAACTTGTTTCGTCTTTTATTGAATCCATGTTATCAGACTACTTAGCTACGAGATCGGAGAAGTTTATACCTGAAATCTTCTAGAACATATGAGGTTCAACTTTCAGTCATTGTGTAGGAAACTCATCTCATCTTGGTCAGTTTGCAGATTAAGCTACTTGCTAGTTTTTCTATACTTCTCTTGACCTTAAATTTCCTTTGAAGATGTCTAATGCTGGTCCTTGCCTTCCTGTAGAAGTCTTGGGCTGCTTCATGGCCAAACTGCCAAATATGGTAGACTGCTCTGAATAGAGCTAAATTGGCAAAGAAAAGCTTGTTCCCTAGGGGTTTCTATAATTTACTCTACTAGTTCAAACAAAACGGATGATTCAGTAGCCGCTCAAGGTTATCAGCTAAGTCTATTTGCATCCTGAAGCAAAAGATATGGGACATTTGCCTCTTCTACTTGTTTGACTTATTTCTTTAATTAAATAAAAGTGACTGCCTTCATGTTTAGTTATCTTTGCAAACAACAGAACCAATGAAAGCATATCTTGAAGCCTGCTGCCCTGACTAATAATCAGCCTAGTAACGGTCCTGAGGGTATGTACTTGTAAAGAAATTCCTTTGTATCACATTTTACCTGATTGCAACAGATGTGTTGCTGAAACTTTTAATATTCTGGTCTCAGACATAAGCATGTCATAATTCAGGTTTTGGTACTGAAGCTCTTGGGAGAGTCTGGTGTTGGGTATCACATCATTCACCTAGAATTTCATTAAACTGTTAAAAGGTCAAGTACAATTGAAAATTCTTTAGTAACTGCAGATCGAGATATTGAACTACCTTCTCCTGGTCCTGTTTAACCTTTCTCATCATAGCTTCTGTTGTCTCTTGCTGAAATTGGTAGTATGGGCAAGCCTCAACAGTTGAATCTGGTAGTTTCCATGTTTTACAGTCACTGCCTCGCTATCACCTCCGCAGCTAAATAGCTAGGGTTCCTATAACAAAAAAAAAGAAGAAGAAGAAGAAGAAGAAAATTAGCTAGGGTTCCTGACAGAACACTGCCTACTGCTTAGGCTGGATTTCTTTTCCAAATTTGGGTCCAAAGAAAACGCATTGTGCTTAGGATATTCACTGAACAGAGGAAGCACGTGTCCTATGTCCAGTGTCCAGTCCTTGTGTTTGTCCCACATGGATAGTTTCCCATGAATACCAACTAGATAATAACAACGTATGCTGTCCTTTTTTTCAAAAGCACAGCTTGGGCCTTCTTATGTACATGTGGCCACTGCTAGTCTGTGGTATGTGTAGATTTGGACCATCCCTCTCTCTCTCTCTCTCTCTCTCTCTCTCTCTCTCTCTCTCTCTCTCTCTCCTCTCTAATGTCATCCATTTGTAGAGATATCTACAGCTTTATATTTTTGTAATTTTATTGGTGCCCTGGGAGAAAGGAACTTATTGTGCTACATGTCATTTTGTTAAAGTATGAGCATTGCTGGAATAACGTACATCCGAAACATTTTTGGAGCTAAGGTGTGTTTCAATGCTGCTAAGGAATTCTATTTTCTTTGTTTTTATCATGCGTTGTTGTAGGCTGAATTTGCTACCTCTGCTGTGGATTTCCTGCATAGAGTTGGTCGCACTGCTAGAGCTGGTCAAGCTGGGCTTGTTACAAGCCTGTACACACAATCGGACAGGGATCTTGTTGCTGCAATTCGTGAGGCTGAGAAACAGGGTGTACCTGTGGTAATACTTATGGTTCTTAGGCTTGAACTATTTTAAGCATATTTGCTGTATATTTTCTCCCTTGTATTTGCAGAATGTTTTCTTATGTTAGCATCTTGCGACAGTTTTGGGCTGTAAAACTTGTTCTTTCTCTGTTGTACTCCTGTCACAGCATGTTTCAAACTTGGGATTCTTTTGTTGGAATACCACTTCATCTATTTTTCTGCAATGTTTGTATTAATGATAATCTTATTATAGCGTCACCATTTGAAGCTCATCTAACGGCTTTATTATGACTGCAGGAGAAAGTTTTTAGCCGGAAAAGGAGCTTTAGGAACAAGATGAAAAAAAAAAGGTGAGATTTTCATTGTACATGTATCCCATCAGCTCGTGATGCATTTTTGCTGGTGGAACACATTCTGCATGCGCTTGAGTGTATTATAGCTCAAAATGGATTATTTCTGAGTAAATTTTGCAATTTAATTTTGCAGGTCGCTGAGAGAGCTGTGATGCAAGCTCTATAGTAGAATTTTTAATGTAAAGACTGTCTTCCAAGTTAAGGGGTATGATAACCATTCCAGTTCACTATGGAGTAGTTCTGTTTATATTGTAGAGCTGCTGATGCCAATTAAAAGGGCTTACTGTAGAAGGATGTTGTTAGATGTATACCTTTGATTTTTCTGGAAGAAGATTACTTATTATTACGATTACTACTACTGTTATATCCAAATATAAGTCCATGTTACTATTTTGGGATGTCCCAAAATATAAGCCAACAAACTATAAAAGTAAGAGAAAGTGAATGTTTTTATTAGTTTGTCCTTGTTAACTTTACAACTTTTGAAATAAACAACTAACTTTATACGGACAGAATTGGAAAGAGGAGCAAAGATTAATGCTTTTACTAATTTTCTTAAACTATATGTCACATGAATTTTTTTTAGTCAGAGGGAGTAATTTTTCATTTTATTTTTAGTTAAACTTATTGGTTGATAATGCACTAAAATATATGGACAAACGCGTGTGTATTAATGTATCCTGCATCTTTCTTCTTCTTCTTCCCCATATGTCCTACGTTGTTTACCTTGACCAGCAAGAATTGCATTGGTAGTCTTGTCAAATGAATAGGAATGAACACCTCCCTCAGGGATAGGATCCCCTCACCGCAAGGGGGTGCGGTGACGCGTGACCACGCGACATGTGGCAGCAAGTGGGGTTAGTGAGCTAGATGTATGTGACCCTCATCTAGCCTCACCATCCACCCTTGCTGCCACGTGTCGCGCGGTCACAAAGAGGGTGAGGAAAATGAGGATGAGGAGATCTCAACTCCCTCCCTCAGCTGGGAAAGGATCCCCTGACCGCCGCTGGCCTCACTCCCTTCGCGACCCCCTGACCCGCACCCGGTCCTCACCACCTCACCTGCTACCACGTGGTGGGCGGTCACGAGGAGGAGAATATCCTCTTTATCTTCTTGTAGAAGGCCCGAGTCTTGTCTATCCGGTATCTCTACGTCTTGTGCTGACGGAGTTGATAAAAACTCAGTCAAATTGGGTTGAATATGCAGATTTGTTGTGGAAGATGGGGTATTTATCCTGGTAAGCAGCGTAACTAGAGCAGATTCCTGTTTATCACCCAAAGGCTGGACCATTTTAGGCATCCAACGTGGTGATGGTTTTAAAGTTTTCGCCATAGCCGATGGCGACTGCTGCTGATCACACTTTCCAGTTGCATGGCCCAATCGACGGCAATCAACATAGAATGTAGGCAGATCCTCGTAAACAATCTGCTGTAAGATTAGCTTGTTTTTGCCTTGAAGATAAAGCTTTTTGGGGAGTTCTTGCGAGATGTCAACCTCGACGTAAACACGTGCCACCGACGGTCTTTATCCATCAGCAGTGGCAACATCCAATTTAATTGGAGTTCCAACAATTCTGGCGATTTCAAAGAGGGCAGTTTTTTGATGATAATGAACTGACAGGCCTGGGAATGCAATCCAAATAGGTACAATCGGTGCATCTGATCCCGGATCAAAATCCACGGTCCGTTTTGTGATTCGCATATGACATCCTGCAATTTGTCATGTCCGATCCCAATCGCACTCAGCTGGTCCAACCGTTTAGCTACTCTTGCTTTGGCCGTATTTTCTGTCAGAACTTAGAAGTCATAATTGAAAGGTTTTCAGGTCACATGTCATAATTGAAAGGTTTTCAGGTCACATGTCACGGGGAGGGGGGTCACATATCAACCCACTTGATATTTGCATGACATTTGCAGTTGAATGACTTGAAGAAAACATGATGAGTTTCATCATGTCACCAGATACCCGATCAATGAGAACAATAAATAGAGAGAAAAACTAAAAAGGAGAAGGGAATACAACAACACCATTATCTCATTGGGTTAGAGACTTCCGCCTATAGCGGGGTATGGGGGGTCGGATGTGTTAAAGAATATAAGGAGGGATCACGTGATGATGATGGGAGCTGCATGGAAGTTCAGCAAGAGAGACATTGCAGAAGAAAAGGTGGAACGCGGGAAACAGAGCAGCAGTCACAAACAATGCGTTGAGTTAGTTAGGGGTAGTTTTGTACATTTGTTAGCATTAACTATAGTTGATTGATTGTACCATAGTTAATAGTTAGTTGGGATTGGATAAGATTGCTTGTAGAGAGGGAAAGAAGTGTATATATGTATGGACCACAGTGACGAAAAGGGAACATTGAATATACTGCAAATTTTGCAGCTGCAATTCTGTGCCTCAGCTACATTTCTTTCTGTTTTTCATCTTCTCCGCTTTGCTTTATCTTTTTCATCTTCGTGGTTGATCTAAGTAACGAAGAAGATCACTGCTTGTAGTGATCAAGAGCTGAGGAGTTTTGATTTCTTTCATGGTATCAGAGAGCCAAAGGATCCTTTAGCGTCTCTTATTCTCTGTTTACTACATCTGATCATTTTCTTCTTCTCTGCGAATGGCTACGAATCCTGTAGCTGCAGCTGAAATAACCCCTTCAAGCCCATATTACTTACATCCCAACGAGAATCCGTCGTTGGTTTTGGTACAACCTATTTTTAATGGTAACAACTATCATCCTTGGTCTAGAGCTATGAAGATGGCTTTACTTTCTAAAAACAAGTTAGGGTTCGTGAATGGTACGGTTACTATGCCAGCAGCAGGGGATACTAAGCATGATGCATGGGTGCAATGCAATAACATGGTGTTATCATGGATTCTCAACTCGGTTAGCTCCTCCATATCGCAGAGCGTCTTATGGATGGACACAGCTGTTGAAGTCTGGGAGGATCTTCGTGAAAGGTTTTCTGATGTGGATCCATTCCGTTTGTCAGATCTGATAGAGGAAATACACTCTATCAAGCAAGGTAACCTGAGCATTTCTGAGTATTTTACTAACTTGAAAATACTATGGGATGAGTAATTAGTACTGAGGCCTTTACCTACTTGTTCTTGTGAGCCTAAATGTAGTTGTGGGATGATTGATAGAATTAAAAATTATGTGGAAGAGGATTATGTCATTCGGTTTTTAAAGGGACTTGGAGATAACTATTCGCATGTTAAGTCTCAGATCTTGATGATGAGTCATATGCCTAATGTTAAAAAGGCGTTTGGAATGGTGCTTAAGCATGAGAGGCAGTCTAACTATTCTCAGAATCATTTAGGCAATACAGAGAACCAGATAATGACGGTTAATGTTGAAACTGGACATAAAATTGCGAATACACAGAAGAAATATGGCTCAAACAGTGACAACCAGAAGAAATATGATTCATCAAGAAAGAATAACACAGGATCATATAATAAGCTTCAGTGTAACTATTGTGGTATGTTGGGTCATATTGAGGCTAAATGCTTTAAGAAACATGGTTATCCGCCTAACTTTAAGGGGAAAGGAAGAAATGGTGCATTTGTGAACCAAGTTGGTATAGAAGCAGTTTCAGGCATGGAAGGAACTAACAATGTGAGTGGTGTGGAGAGTTCGAATGCTGTAAATGCAGGGATTACACAGGAGCAATATCAGCATATACTAAGCCTTCTGCAGAAGTCACAGTTGAAGGAGCCCATGATGTCTGAAACTAATATTGCGCCGCAAGTACATCAAGTGCAGGTGTTGAGGTCTAACTTTTCATCAGCTGAGAGACAAGTGGGAGGTGAAGGTAAATCTTGGTATAATGTTAGTTGGATATTAGATTCAGGTGCTTCACATCATATCTCACATTCTCTTTGTCTGTTTTCTTCCTATAAGCCTATCTCAGGAATCTTTGTTAAAATGCCTAACAGTGTTACTGCTCCAGCCACACACATAGGAAGTGTCTCAATGTCATCTGGGCTAGTCCTTAATCATGTTTTGTTTGTCCCTAGTTTTTCGTTTAATCTTGTTTCACTGAGTCAGTTGGTTCAAAACTCTAATTACAGTGTTTTGTTTGCTCACAACATGTGTGTTATCCAGGACACTCATTCACAGACGACGATTGGATCAGCTAAACTGATAAATGGAATATATCACCTCCAGATGTTACCTAGTCCAGCCAAGGTTCAGCCTGTTCAGCCTGCCATCATCTGCTTTTCCCATCAAATTGACAAAGCCTCATTTGCATTGTGGCACTATAGACTGGGACACCCATCAGCCCAGATCTTGAATCTTATCAAAAAAGAATCTTTAAATACGCATTTGTCAGACAGTGACTTTGATTGCCCTGTTTGTCCTTTGGCAAAACAGAAGAAAAATCCCTTTCCTATTTCAGTGTCTAGTAGTTTGTCTAAGTTTTCTATTATCCACGTTGACATTTGGGGGCCATATAGAGCCTTAACAGTGCATAATCAAAAATACTTCTTGACAATCGTTGATGGCTATACACGTTTCACCTGGGTTTATCTCATGAAAGCCAAATCTGAAGCTTCTCAGTTGCTTGTCTCATTTGTACAAATGATAAAAACGCAATTTGATGTTATGGTTAAAACAGTTCGATCAGATAATGGGCCAGAGTTCAACTTACAGTCATTTTACAGTTCCAAAGGGATCATTCTAGGGCTGAACAGAAAATATAAAAACCGGACCGAAAAACTGAACCGGGCTGAACCAAACCGTTTAAAACCGGACCACAGCTTTACAGCCGGTTTTCATGTAAAGGAAAAACCGGACTGTTTTGTCCGGTTTGGTTTCGGTTTGGGAAATTAAAAACTGTAAAACCGGACCGAACCGTTTAATATTATAATATATATTAAATATATAATTTTTCTAAAACCTAACCTTCTAACCGGCTAAACCGTTCCATATTTCCATTCCCCAGGCCAAAATAAAACCTAGAAGGTTCTAGGTTGTACAAGGTTTACCCCGTAGCCGGTTACCCCTACCTACCCCTCAAGGCCTCAACCTTCTCAACCCGTCATTCTCATTCGGTCATTCCCTATTCCTAGGGGTGTCAAACAGGTCGTGTATCGTGTTTCGTATTTCGTATTTTTCGGGTTTCGTGTATCAAAGTGCCGTACCCATACCTTACCCGTTTGCTTCGCGTGTATAGATATAGATACCCAAACCCGTACATGTCAGGTTTCGTGTCGTGTATCGGGTATACCCACGAACTTGACAAGTACAAATATTTCAAGTCGTGTATAGGTCATTTTATATATTTTTCCAGATATTTTCAGGTTTCGTGTATTTTTCAGGTTTCATGTACTTAAATGACTACTGATATGATGTATGAAACAACAATAAGTACACAACCAAAGGTTAAAGATTGAAATGAGTGAGGTCCTCTAAATTCAAATCACTTGACTACGCAATAATAGATTAAAGAAATGGAATTTGGAAATAGAGGAAGGGAGAAACCGAATAGGGTTACTTAGTAGCACGATAGTCTTTTTTTCTTTGAAAATTTATTTTTTATTTTATTAATTATAAATTTTATTTAAAATATATTTTTTATATTTCGTGTATAAACGGGTATAAACGGGTACCCATGGGTATACCCGGACACGACCCGCCGTTGGCGGGTATCTTTCAGGTCTTACCCGATTTGTACACGAAACCCATCAAGGTCATACCCATACCTGCAAAAATTCGTGTCAGGTTTGGGTCGTGTTTCGTGTCGTGTCTGAAATTGCCACCCCCACCTATTCCCTTCACTCAATCCCTAATTCTTCATCTCTTCCCTAGTTTGCTGCTGTAACTCTGTAAGCCCGTAAGCTAAGCCTCCTTCAACCTTCATTGCAATTTGCAGCCAGCACCCTGCAGTCCTGCACCCGTTCTTCTTCAGTTCTACACTTCTACTTTGCTCTCTTTCTGCGAAGGCGAAATTTTCCTACCCGAATTCGAAAATCAAAAGCCCATTTCTGCGAAGGCTCCTTTTTCCTACCTGGATGCTTTCATTGCTTTGAATCTTCGATACACGCAAGACAAGAGTCAAGAAGATAAGTGCTTCCTAACCCCACTGTTAGTACTTAGTATTTAACCTTTTATATGGGTTTCTTTAATTTTGTATGCGATGGAGATGTAAAGCCGTGCATGTTCATTTTTGCTTCAAAAGAATCAAGTTGTATGCTGTAAATCTATTTTGGTACCCCGTAAAATTGAAAAAGGTTCCATCTTTAGCCACGTTTCATGATTTCTAAACCTTATTTCTATTTGTGTTGATTTTGTGATCTACGTTTTGTGGGATTCTCTTCGTAGGAGTATATCTGGCATCTGCAGAAGAGAAAGATGATGTCGATGAGAGCAGTGACAATTTGAGGGCTGAGACGGTGGCATCTGACTGACTATCTGAGTAATTTTTTCTTCATCCCCTTTGTTCTTCTTTCTAGTACCCTCTTGTTCTTAAGAAAATTTTATGTGCATATTTGATGTTCCAATTCTTCGGGCCTTTTGGGTATTATCCATAAAGTCCTTTTCAGTTGGACTTCAACGTGGAAGAGTTTGACCAATTTTAGATTCCACGCCTTTCATAGTTTCATTCATGATTCTTCACTGATAAACCATTATGGTTTAAATTTCTCAAATTTGTGAGTGAATTAAGCAATTGAATTTGACCATTTTTAGTATTCAGACCGAAGGCTCTAGCATACCTTCCTAGTAGTGCATGTCTACTATATTGTTCTAGTGAGTTGAACTAATTGTAGCCCAAAGATTGATTCCTCTAGGCCTGGGGAAACTAATTGGTTAAAAAGACTTTGGCTTTGTGTCCTAGAGCAGCGTGGGTTTTTTTGTTGCCAAAAGTGAAGAATACCGAATGTTGTTAGTGATCAAGATAGTGAATATGTATGGTTAATGTAGTCATGATTTAAGAAGTAAATTCAGCCATTCAGGTTACCAATTCTGGCTACATCAGGAATTGAAATTTAAGTTGGTCAACATTATGATCAATGTTACTATAAACTTCCAAAGGTCTATCTGCCGACTGCCCCTCTTCTTTTCTTTGATTTCTTTCTTTCTAAACTGCATATCTATTTGTACTGTCTGCAGGTGACGAAAATTATAACTCACCGAGGCCTTTAAGTTGTAGACTAACAGTGTTACAGAGGCGGTAACATCTTTGGACTTTGAGTGCATACGTGTTTAGCAGTGACCATTTCACTAAGGTGAGGTATGCAAATTTTTCACAATGTCCTGCCGAAACCGAAAGTAATTGAATGCATTTGATATAAAAGTGTTATACTGTGCATACGTGTTCAGTTCAGCAGTGACCATTTCACTTTCAAGTGCATGGAAATGGGCTGACCAGTGACCATTTCATTGCTTTGAATCTTCGACTGATTTGCATACGTGTTCAGCAGCCCCACCTCACATCTTATATATGTTGATTGATCTTTACTTTCATCAGTCATTTGGGTATTTGATAGAACTCATGTATATTTTACAGATTTGCTAAATGGATTTACCAGGATCAGACAAAACCAAGGTTGAATGCTACACTTCTATTGGCTTTTCTGAATATTTTTGTATGTTTGATAATGTTGTGTGAATAATTGTGTGTTTGATTTTAGGACATAAACTCTGGAAACAACACACCTACTATAAACCCATTTAGCATTCTGACTCCAAGTAATGCAGCAACTGATCCCACAACAGTCCATTCAGTTGCCCAACCTAGTGTCACTTCAAAACCCATAGGTGAATTTGGTCCGCCCCAAAAGAGAGTTAAAACCCAAGTGGCGGAGGTAGTTTTAGAGAAAGACGCAAACAACTGGTTTAGGAGTGAAGCTTGGAAGCATTTCACCATTGTTAAAGGTTCTGATCCTATTAGGGCAACTTGCAATTACTGTGGAAAGAGTTATGCAGCTAACCCTAGTAAGAATGGGACAAGCAATTTGTTTAGTCATCTAAACAACCAATGCACCAAGGTTCCTTGGAAAAAAGAAAAAGGACAAAGCAAGTTGACGGATTTTACACTGCTAGGTGTAGGTGACACCTCTAGAAATAAGGCAAAAAATTTGGATTTGGTTGATATAAGAAATAAGTTGGCAAGAATGGTCATAATGGATGAGCTGCCTTTTAACATAGTTGAGGGAGAAGGATTTAAACAATATTCAAATGCGTTAGAACCAAAGTTTATAGTCCCTTCTCGGATTACTGTTGCTAGAGACTGTATGAAGTTATAAGCTAAGAGAAAAAGAAACTTAAAAGGGCCTTGAAGGGGCGTAGAGTTTGTTTGACTACAGATACTTGGACTTCATTACAAAATTTGAATTATATGGTTTTGACTGCTCATTATGTTGATGATGACTGGGTTTTGCAGAAAAAGATCTTGAATTTTTGTACAATAGAGAGTCATAAAGGGTCTATGATTGCTTGCAAATTGGAGGATTGTTTGCATGATTGGGGCATTGATAAGATATTGACTGTAACTCTTGATAATGCTTCATCAAATGACTTGTGTATTCAGGAGCTCTTGAAAGATTTTAAGTTCAGTGATGTATTGCTAGGTAATAGGTTCTTTCATGTCCGATGTCATGCACATATATTGAACTTAGTTGTCAAAGATGGTTTGAAAGAACACTTTACTTCAATTGTAAGAGTGAGAAATGCATGCAAATATGTTAGATCTTCTCCTGCTAGGTTGAGAGCATTTAGAAAATGTGTTGAAAAGGAAAAGATTGACTTGGCCCATTTAGTCATACTTGATGTAGATACTAGATGGAATTCAACCTACATGATGTTAGATCGAGCTGAAAAGTATGAGAAAGCATTTGATAGACTTTACAAGTGTGATAAATTCTTTCAAGACTACTTTGATTGCTATGATGATGGCCCGGATGATGATGACTATGTTGTTGTGAGGAGCAAGGGAAAAGTCATTGGTCCTCCTAAAAAGGACGATTGGATAGTTGCTAGGAACTTTGTGACATTTTTGAAATTATTTTACAATGTTACTTTAAAGCTATCAACTACTTTGGATGTGACTGCAAACATTTGTATACCTCAGTTGTGTAAAGTGAAGCAGAGTATAGAAGCAAAGATGAGTACACAAGCAAGTTCAAGTATGTTTCATATGGCTATGAGCATGAGTGCAAAGTACAATAAATATTGGTCAAACTGGTCCAATATCAATCATTTATTGTTTGTGGCCATTGTCTTTGATCCGCGTTTTAAAATACGAGGTTTGGAAATTTGGTTGAGAAAAATGTTTGGCCTGGAAGCTGACCAAAAGAAGTTGGATATTGAAGATCATTTGAATGAACTATTCATGCATTACTCAAGGGAGTTATCTGTCACTGATAAGGAGGGTGATGATACTAGTATGAGTCCATGTGGTGGATTAACGGAATTTGAAACTGAAGACGTCTTTGCAATTGCTGCAAGAGAAATGGGAGAAGAAGACAACGATGATAGGAAAAATGAGTTGAGCATGTACTTAAGTGATAGTATTGAAAAGGGTGATAGCTTAAATGTCTTAGGATGGTGGAAGTCCAATGTTCATAGATACCCAATACTATCAAGCATTGCAAAGGATATATTTGCCATTCCGGTCTCAACTGTTGCATCTGAACAAGCATTTAGCACTAGTGGGCTGTTATTGATCCTTTTAGGAGTTCTCTAAATCCAACAACCGTGGAAGCATTAATGTGTACCCAAAATTGGATACGTGGTGGAACTGCTGTACATTTGGATATATTAGAAGCTTTAGATGAAGCTGAGAAGTATGAAGACATTGTCCAAGGTAATTTTTGTATTATCAAATATTTTTAACCTTCGCAGTTTTTTTTCATTCAAAGTTATTTCTATATCTTCTACATGACTTGGGATGTCTTTTATTGTTTTAATTTGTTGTAGAAAGCTCAAGCTCATGCATTGCAAAGGAAGGAAATGAAGTGGACTCTGACAAAGATATTATCGTGGACTCGTGGTGACTGGTGTACTTATGGTGAGTCAAGTCATCTACCTATTGCATTGTCATTTAAAGATATGACTTGAGTCTTGAGCTGGATTATGTCTGCTGAATAATAAATTCACCTGGTCTGCTGCAGCCGCAGGTTGAGTGGGAATGTGGGGCGGTTGTCTAGGTTCATAAAGATTGTAATGGTCTGTGCTCTTGTCATTTAGTTTTGATTGATTATAAAGATTGTGATGTTAGTCTTTCTTATTCTCTGACTTTGACTTTTGTGTTTACATAAAAAGTACTCTTTTATACTGACAGGGCAATTCCCCCTTCAAACATTGATTTGCATATGGCACACTGTTCTCGGAATCTTGAAACATGTAAAGTTTGTGGCGACATGATCCCCAAAAAGTATGCGGATGAACATTTCTTGAGCAATCATGCTCCGGTATGTGAGTTAATACTGTGCTTATGAAACACTAGCTCCAGATAATATGCTTTTTTGGGTTTCAACCAGATTTAAATTATGTTTCTTAGGGCCTTTTCATAAGAGTACTGAACTTAACATATATGGTTTGTCCATCTACTGCCACAAAAACTTTCTTTCTATATCATTTTTTCCCATCAGCCATGGCCCATGAGAACTATGCATTATTTTTGTTCTAGTCTTCTAGATAAAGTGTATAGCCAGTAGTGAATGTGGTTTATGCTTTTATACGTATGCCTGAAGTCTGAATGTGTTCTTCAGTTGATGATACTTTGTAATGCCAACAGTTTGCTGGAGGTATTGCTGGAGGTGTTGCTGAGTGCTGACTGCCAGTTTTGGCACAGGAATTTCAAATTTGGGGATCAAGGTAGTTACTCTTCTATTCTTTCCTCAACAGTCAACAGTTTGCACTACATCAGTACATCAAATGCTAGCTTCCCACTTCCGTTGGACAAGCAAGTTTTCTTATTCTACTTAATCGCAGACTGCAGTTGCAATTTTATGAATTTATTGTTTCATTTTGCTTATATGGTGACTGCATATGAGGCAATGGTTCTAAATGTATTTGATTCTATATTGTGGGCATCTGCTGGCCCTATGGTATTGGACTATTGGTACCCATGTTATGAATTTTACATTCAGGAACTTCCCTATATTTATATTCCCCACTAGGAAAAAGAGTAGGGGTGTACAACATTACGGTAATGTTAGCATTTAGCAACATATATTGTCTTTGTAATTTGTATTTAACATTTAACAGCGGACAGATTTGAAACCGGAAAAAACCGGAACCAATCCAAACCGAACCGGACCGGTCAAACAGTTTGTTGACCGGTTATGGTCCGGTTCCGGTTGCCAAAATTCAAAACCGTTACAAACGGTTTGGTTGACAACATACTCAAAAACCGGCCGGACCGGACCATGTACACCCCTAGATCATTCATCAGACCACTTGTGTTAATACCCCAGAACAAAATGGAATAGTGGAGCGAAAGCATCAACATCTTCTTAACTTAGCTAGATCCTTGCGTATTCAGTCTAATGTTCCAATTAAATTCTGGGGGTATTGTGTCAATCATGCTGCGTATTTAATCAATAGATTGCCTACACCAGTATTAAAAGGCAAGTCACCGTATGAGATGCTGTATGGAGAAAAACCAGATTATGCACAACTAAAGGTTTTTGGGTCTTTGGTACATGTTTGCACACCAAAACAGGACAGAGCTAAAATGGATCCAAGAAGTGTCAAATGTGTGTTTCTTGGCTTTCCAACTGCTACAAAAGGTTATATAGTAACAGAAGTTCAAAGTGGGAAGATTTTTGTGTCAAGAGATGTACTGTTTTCTGAACATTTATTTCCATTTCAAGATCATATGTCTCATTCGTCAACTACCATGCCTAAGTATCCAGTTCCCGTTCCTTTTTCTGATCCTTCAGTAACGCCCTCTTCTGAGTTACCTACTGTGCCTACTGCACAGTTTCCATTAAATTTGCCTGATTCAAGTTCAGTACCACAGCCAGTTCCAGACACAAATGAGTCATTCCCACAGAATCAATCGGGTCCCTCACAAACAGAAACAACACTCAGACGTTCAAATAGAATTAGCAGGCCTCCTAAACATTTGCAATTATATCAGTGTAATCAAGTTCTTTATCCTCTTAAAACTAGTGTGATATGTGATGGGAAGCAATCTGAATTTAATGCTTTTAACATTCATTCCAATTTTTGCCAAGAGCCTAACTCTTTTCTTGAAGCTACGAAAAGTATTGAATGGCAGGAGGCTATGAAGGATGAAATTAAGGCGTTGGAAGCAAACAACACTTGGAGCATTGTTCAATTACCTAAAGGGAAGAATACAGTTGGATGTAAATGGGTGTATAAGCTTAAGTTGAAGCCTGACGGATCAATTGATAGATATAAAGCACGTTTGGTTGCTAAGGGATTTACGCAGAAAGAGGAGGTTGATTATCATGATACATTTTCACCAGTGGCAAAATTAACCACTGTAAGAATGTTGATGGCTATAGCAGCATCGAAGAGGTGGAAGTTACATCAACTGGATGTAAATAACGCATTTTTACATGGTGAGTTGGAAGAGGACATATACATGACATTGCCTCCAGGTTTTGAAGCTGATCATGAAGGGCTGGTTTGTAAGCTTCATAAGTCACTATATGGATTGAAACAAGCAAGTAGACAATGGAATGCAAAGTTAACTCAAGCATTGCTGAAGAAGGGATTTCAGAGATCGTATCATGACTACAGCCTGTTTATGTATCGACAAGGACAAGTGGAGCTTTATTTGTTGGTGTACGTTGACGACATTATAATCACTAGCAATGATTAGGCTGCAGTAGAAATGATAAAAGAATATTTGCATTGCCAGTTTAGCATTAAGGATATAGGAAAGTTAAAATACTTTTTGGGAGTGGAGGTTGATCAAGTGTCCGATGGTATTGTTATATCGCAGAGAAAATACACAGTTGACTTGCTTAGAGAATATGGAGTTACAGCTTGCAAACCAGCTGGTTCACCTATGGATCCAAGCATCAAATTAGCTAAAGGAGATTCTGAGTTGCTTGCGGATAATACTTTCTATCGAAGGATGATTGGGAAGTTAATATATTTAACAATTACAAGGCCGGATATTAGCTATGTGACGCAACAGTCGAGTCAATATTTAGACTGCGCAACTACGCAGCATCTTAAGGCTGCATATAGGGTCCTAAGATACCTGAAGACTGATCCGGATCAAGGGTTGTTTTATCCATTTGAGAATGACTTGTCTCTGAGATTATATAGTGATTCAGATTGGGCTGGATGTCATGATACAAGGAGATCAGTTTCTGGGTTCTGTGTGTTTTTGGGTTCTGCACTTGTATCATGGAAATCAAAGAAGCAATTGACAGTGTCTCGAAGCTCAGCTGAGGCTGAGTATAGAGCGATGGCTTTGGCGTCATGCGAAGCACAATGGTTAGTGTACTTGTGCAAAGACTTGGGGCTTGAAATTAAAACACCAATCCCATTATATTGTGACAATATTAGTGCTATTCATATTTCGGAGAATCCCGTCTTTCACGAACGAACAAAACACATCGAGATTGACTGCCATTTTATAAGGGAAAGGATCCAATCTGGACTGCTGACAGCATGCTCAGTTCCAACGTTTTCTCAACTTGCGGATATATTTACGAAAGCATTGAATGTAAGAAGGTTTCATATGTTGCTTGAGCAGTTTAATGTATTTAGAAGAGTTCAGCTGTCCAGATTGCGAGGGGGTGTTAAAGAATATAAGGAGGGATCACGTGATGATGATGGGAGCTGCATGGAAGTTCAGCAAGAGAGACATTGCAGAAGAAAAGGTGGAACGCGGGAAACAGAGCAGCAGTCACAAACAATGCGTTGAGTTAGTTAGGGGTAGTTTTGTACATTTGTTAGCATTAACTATAGTTGATTGATTGTACCATAGTTAATAGTTAGTTGGGATTGGATAAGATTGCTTGTAGAGAGGGAAAGAAGTGTATATATGTATGGACCACAGTGACGAAAAGGGAACATTGAATATACTGCAAATTTTGCAGCTGCAATTCTGTGCCTCAGCTACATTTCTTTCTGTTTTTCATCTTCTCCGCTTTGCTTTATCTTTTTCATCTTCGTGGTTGATCTAAGTAACGAAGAAGATCACTGCTTGTAGTGATCAAGAGCTGAGGAGTTTTGATTTCTTTCAGGATGTACGCAACTATATCCGTGTGTTAGAAACACACAGATGTTGTTTTCCGATGTTCCATAGAGAAAATTGTGTTAAGCTGTGTTGATCAACTGTTACTGAACCATTATAAGAAGTGCAGCTAATTATTCTATCATATTCCAATTCCGAAGTCAAGGAAAAGTGTATCATTGACCTTATTGGAAATGGAAAAAAAAAGAGAGAGAAGGGAGCGCAAGAGATAAATCGACTTACTGGAAAGAGTATTTGAGCAAAAGAATGTTTTCGTCGAGTCCTCAAACTGAGAGAACTGTATATTATAGAAGATTACATTTTGGTAACCACGTCAAGCTTCCCTATCTTGACGAAACGAGCCGAACGAGCCGAGTATTGCCTTGTTCAAGCTCGATTTATTTAACTTAACGAACGAACCGAGCTTGTTTGTTTATTTAAACGAACATTTTTAATTGTTCAAGCTTGGTTCGTTTAACTCGCGAACAACATTAATGAGCCGAACACCTTAAACGAACGGTGTCACTACCGAGTTCGAACAAAAAAAAGTTGTTCAAGCTTGGTTCATTAACGTTTTAGCCGAACCGAGCTCGAGCCCGAACAACTAAACGGCTCGGGTCATTTACATGTCTATTGACGACTACGTCTTCTAACTTCAGCCCGACGACATAAATATCTTAGGGTTGTTCCCTCCAGAGTCTGTCCTTAAGCAACCAATTGCTAGATACTAATTGCTTCCAGTTAATTACTCCGTTTCATGGCAAGACCCTTTCCTAGTGTCGGGTATGAATCCGTTGGGAAGAGCCCATGTCCTTCTTCCAATTGCCTAGCTGACAAAGGGTACTAAGATGAGATGACCACAAATGCACCATGCAATCATCATGGAGTGGCTTCCATAGACTAGCTTCATATCCTGTCTCCCTCAATACTGCCATCCAAGTATCATAATGGCACCTTGGTCCAATGAGCTTTGTAAGCATTATGTCTAATACAGGTTCGTAACCTTGTAGTTACGGAGCATTTAGTTTGAGATTCTTTAGGTAGAAATATAGTCTGCAAAACAGCCGAGTCAAGTAGAGATACAAAAGTATAGAAATATAAACTGCAGAATTGAAGAACCAAACATAATAGATAACAAATGTATGCATAGCCGCGGTGACGAGATGAAAGTGCATTGTGGGGCAAAAGTACTGGCGGCAGAGTTTAGCAGACTATCCGAGCAGAAACAATTGGTCATGACACGGTGATGGATAAATGGTGAGCAGAACACAAAGTCTGATGTGACAAGTCAACACACCAAGACCAAGACATACAGAATACACTCACATACACATAGAAATATAGTATTTAAATACATTAGAATATCTTGTTTTTTTTTAATTGTATATATGTCTGAGTTGAACATGTAACTATTCGTTGTCGAGTAGAAAACTAAATGTTGTAAGATCACATCAAGTAACTTTAGTGAGAATAAAACCGTTGGAGGCTATGTAACCATTCCTATAAAAGGAGAATCAATCTTGTACGTTAAAATTACTTTGAATGAATTTATATTCTTCAATTCTCGACCCTTTACACTAGATCGATCATTCGGGAAACTATACATGGATTATAGGTATACCTATCAAAGTTTCAAATTTGCCCTTTACCCTCCCCATAATTCTTATAACGTGGTGCTGAGCGTCCAATCACCTTTTCTAATTTGGAGAACTGATTCATTTTCATGGTCAAGTAAACAGGACGGCATTCTGGTCGTTTAGCAAGATTTGGTGTATCAGAAGAGTTCAAAAGAGACAGGGTAGGCAGCATCATGGGTAAGTCATCTTCTTGCACTGGCAAGGTAGTCCCCACGCGACAGAAAATGGCACACAAAACCACTGAAATGGTGATATCGATGCTTGCATGGAACTCATGTTTTTACGAATCATTTGCAATAGGTGTTTAACTGAGCACAAGCACAATTGAGAAAAACGGATTTCTTTCTTATTATTCACATCACAATACACCCCCATATTTATGCTTACAATTTTGTCTCTAATTATGGAATATAAATCTACACTAATGATGATTACTAATTTACCGCTACCGTATCGTCTATACAAGGTAAACTGATGATCCTAGCATTTATGGTATGAATCAATATGCTATGTATACAATTATGGAATGATTACAATATTCAACACTCCCCCTCAAGATGAATGGTGGGGTCGACAACGTTCAGCTTGGAAAGTATGTTTCCAAAAACTCGGTCATTTACCGCCTTGGTGAGAATATCTGCAAGTTGATCTTCAGAGCGTACATGCGGCAGTGTTATGATTCCTTTATCCAGCTTCTCTCTAATAAAATGTCGATCTATTTCAACATGTTTGGTACGATCATGTTGTACCGGGTTTTTGGAAATACTGATAGTCGCCTTGTTGTCACATTTCAAACTCGTTGGTTCGGCCACTTTAATACCGAGTTCTCCTAGTAATTTGCGAATCCAAAGGACCTCCGTGATGCCTTTCACTATTCTTCGAAATTCTGCCTCCGCACTTGATAGTGCCACTACCTTTTGTTTTTTGCTCTTCCAAGTGACAACGTTTCCTCCAACCAAGGTGACATACCCTGACGTAGATCGCCTATCTGTCTGACTCCCTGCCCAATCAGCATCAGTGAACGCTTCCACATTGAGGTGTCCATTATTTCGGAAAATAAGCCCAACTCCAGCTGTCCTCTTTAGATATCGTACTATTCTGACTACTGCATCAAAGTGATGTTTCTGTGGATTGTGCATGAATTGGCTGACTACTCCAACCGCATATGCAATGTCAGGCCGTGTATGGGACAAGTATATTAGTTTCCCGACTAGGCGTTGATACTCTTCCCGATCTGCAGGTTGGGCATCCTGCAAAAAACCCAACTTGTGATTCTGAACCATCGGAGTGTCTGCAGGTTTTGCATCAAGCATTCCAATTTCGGCTAGCAGATCCAAAATGTACTTCCTTTGGCAGATGTAGATCCCAGCTTGCGAATGTAACACTTCAATTCCTAGGAAGTACTTGAGGGTGCCAAGATCCTTCATCTCAAATTGGGTGAACAGATGTTTCCTGAGACGAGAGATTTCATTAGTATCATTACCGGTAATAATCATATCATCGGCATATATAATAAGACAAGTAATACAACTTCCCTGTGACTTAATGAATAGGGTATGATCGGCGTTGCTCTGCTGGTAACCGTCCTTCTTCATTGCGGATGTAAATCTCCCAAACCATGCTCGAGGAGACTGCTTGAGTCCGTACAACGCCTTTTTCAACTTGCATACTTGTCCAGGTGCAAAGGAGTCCGAAAACCCTGATGGCGGTTCCATGTAGACTTCCTCCTTCAGATCACCGTGAAGGAATGCATTCTTGACATCAAATTGCAACAGTGGCCAGTTTCTTGTCGTAGCAATAGAGAATAATATTCTGATAGTGTCTATTCTTGCAACCAGAGAGAAAGTCTCGGAGTAATCCACCCCGTAGGTTTGTGTAAACCCTTTTGCTACAAGTCTCGCTTTGTGCCTTTCGATGCTACCATCTGCTTTATACTTGATGGTGAATACCCACTTACATCCCACTGGTCTTTTCCCTAATGGTAGCGTACACTGTTCCCACGTGTTATTTTTCTTAAGTGCACTCATTTCGATCATCATTGCCTTCCTCCACTCCTTCTTGTTATACGCCTCTTCCACAGTTCGTGGAATCTCTGCTGAGTACACTGTGGTCAGAAAACTTCTCGCTGTATCACTTAAGTTTTTTCTCTGTGCGGGTATTGGATATTTCGATGCTTGAGCGATTTTCGTAGGGGAGTATCGTTCAGGAGGTACCCCTCTATTTCTTCGAGGTGGTAGTATGCGCCCCTGCATTCCTACCAAAACATTAGTATGGTCTAGTTCAAGTTGTCCTGGGTGTGTTGAGACATTAGTAGGATCAGTAGGTAATTCAGAGATATTTTCACAAGGTAGTGTACTATTAGTATGCTCACTAAAAATGGAACAGTCTGAATTATGTATATCATCGTTTACCTGTTGTGGTGCATTCACCTGAGGAGATTCATGGTCGGGTACTGGACTGGTGGTTGAATTACCGCAGGGAGCTATAGCGCAGTCGGAGCCATCTACTTGCCGTGTTGGTCCATTCCCTAACCAGTGTGGATTAGACAACCAATCGAGGGAGTCACCATCAATCGTTATCTCCCCCTGAGACCGAGATTGGATGGTATAGAAGAATTCGGTTTCAACGAAGACACAGTTCATTGTAGTATGGATACGGTGAGTGCGAGGGTTATAGCACCTGTATCCCTTTTGGGTGGATGCATAATTCACAAAGACACATTTCTCAGCACAGGGGTCTAATTTATTGCGATGGGATTTGGGAACATGGATAAAGACTGTGCATCCAAACACTTTTGAAGGTAGAGTTAAGATGGAAGGGACTGGTACTTGTGAGGACAACACTTCTAATGGGGTTTTATAGTGGAGGATGGCAGTAGGTAGTCGGTTGCTGAGGTAGGTTGCAGTGGACACCGCTTCCGGCCAAAAACCTCGAGGGACTAATGACTCAAGCATGATAGCGTGGGTTATTTCAAGAATGGTTCTATTTTTGCGTTCAACAATACCATTTTGTTCTGGGGTATCTGGACAAGACATTTGGTGAATAATGCCATGGTCTTGAAAAAATTGTTTTAGTGCCCCATCGTAGTATTCCCCACCATTATCAGATCGAAGGATTTGGATGGTCGATTTTGTACTGTGTTTTGACCATATGATAAAACTCAACAAACTTATTGGTGACATCAGATTTATGTTTGAGGATATATAACCATGTCATGCGAGAATGATCATCAATAAAAATAACAAAATAACGAAAGCCCAAAGAAGTAGGGTGTGGGGAGGGTCCCCACACATCTGAATGTATAATGGAAAAAACATGGCTCGCACGGGTATTATTAGAGCAATAAGTCGCTCGAGGTTGTTTGGCCCGGAGGCAAATGTCACACGACAAAGGTTTAACAGTACCAGAAAACAAGCTAGGAAAAAGTTTTTGAAGATAACCAAATGATGGATGGCCCAACCGACGGTGCCATAACCACAGCTGGCGAGAGATCGTCCCGGTGGCAAGATTAGACTTACCCTGTTGCACCACTGCATCTACGTAATAGAGACCACCGCGTTCAGTACCACGTCCAATGATCTCCTGAGTATGAATGTCCTGCAGCACGCAAAACGAGGGATACATAAGAACAACACAGTCCAATTGTTTAGTAAGCTGACTAATAGAAAGTAATTTGGTAGATAAGGATGGAACAAATAAGCAATGTTTTAGGGTAAGCTCCGGTGTAATGGAAATTGAACCCCCGCCGCATACGGGTATGGTTTCGCCGTTTGCTGTCTCAACATGGGTTTTATGTGGGGGTGAGCGATGGTTAAAGTCACTTGGGTTGAATGTCATTGTATCGGTCGCACCGCAATCAAATATCCAGCCAGGGTCAGTGGTTCTGGTTTTTATGTGGTAGGAGGTAGCGCGGGTTGATGGCGGACTTGTTCTATTTGGGGCAGATTCGGGATTTAGGGAAGTATTGGGGTTAGTTTTGGGACAACCAGATAATATAGGGGTTGGATTGGTTATATTTGGAGAATCTGGGACCAGTTTTGCGTGGGCCGGAATTTGAGGGACTGGATCTCGACATAAAATACCTGCCTGGACCATAGAAATATTTTGTAAAGAATGCAAGGACTGATAATTAATTTGGGAAGGGGCCTGTGATATAAATTCATGAGTTAAGAGTTTTTGGGGGTTAGGGTTGCCGCCCAACCCCCAGTTACCTCCATCGCAGCTTTCTGAGGGTTTGGGTTGAACGGCTGGCTGGTTGCTTCCTTCGACGTTGCTGCCGCTGCTTTCCTCAGCACCCTTGACTGCGGCTGCTCTCCCTCCTCCAGTGGTGGGTTTTTTTCCTTCCCACCACTCAGGATACCCCAAAATCTGGAAGCAACTCTCCTTTGCATGCCCTTTCTTGCTACAATGCTCGCAGGTGAGATGGCTCTTGTCTGCTTTTGTGTTTTGCCGCTGTGTTTGTGATCCTCTGTCTCCTCCTGAGCCACGGCCACGGCCCCGTCCCTGGTTGGTTCTGATGGCTAATCCTTGACCAATCCCCTGTGAGGAGATTATCTCTGAGGGGTTATGTCTTGTAATCCCAGATCTTGTTTCAGCCCGTTTAATTTCGAAGAAAGCTGCTTCCACACTTGGAAGTGGTGACCGTTTGAGTAGTTCCTTCTTCTCCGTTTCATACTTATCACTTATTGCAGTCAAAAATTGGTAGAGTCGAAGTTCTTGCATTTTCTGATTGTATTGACTGATATCCTCAGAACACCTCATGGGATTGGTGTCTAGAGTATCAATCGCTACCCACAAGTCCTGGAGGTGGTTCCAGCACGCCTTCAGTGACTGTTCTCCCTGTCTTACGCTGTTGGCTTTCCTGTGCAAGTCAAAAACTTGCAGTGAGTCTCCGCCGGAACCGTATGTTAACACTAGTCCGTCCCATAGAGCTTTTGCGGTAGGGTACCTCGATACATTATTGATCATACTCGGATCAACGTTCTGCAATATCCAGGTGAAAACAGAGTTATCGTCCTGTTCCCACCTGGTGTATTTCGGATCTGTGGGTACTGGGGGAGGAGGTACCCCTGTGAGATGGGAACTCCTCCCTCTTCCGAGAATGGCTCGATGAATAACACGAGACCATAAGGCATAATTACTTCCTGTCAATTTAACTGCAATGTTAAGGTTCTCTGGTAATGGGGTATTCGCCGGTGATGGTGAACTGAGGCTGTCCCTGAGTATCTGTGCTACTTGAACAGCCAGATCCCCCGGGTTTGGTACGTATGGATTTTCTGTTTTTGGTGGTTCTGAAGGTCCAGGTGTGTCTGACATGGTGATTTGATTTGTGCAGGAAGATGGATATTTTTCGGTGGGATAAGGCTATGATGACATGTTGTTGTCTGAGTCTGTTGAACGGCTGCAATCTGGAAGGCTGCGGGTTCAGCAGCAACCGATTGTGGTTTCAGGCCAATATTGGCTGAGTGTGGTAGGTTTTCGGTTGGCCAGAATATCTGGCCAGAGTATGATTTCTTGGCGATGATGAGCTTATTTCTGAGCTTCTGCCCAAAACTCTCACATCCGTAAGGATTGTGCCCGCTCCGATACCATGTTTAACTGAGCACAAGCACAATTGAGAAAAACGGATTTCTTTCTTATTATTCACATCACAATACACCCCCATATTTATGCTTACAATTTTGTCTCTAATTATGGAATATAAATCTACACTAATGATGATTACTAATTTACCGCTACCGTATCGTCTATACAAGGTAAACTGATGATCCTAGCATTTATGGTATGAATCAATATGGTATGTATACAATTATGGAATGATTACAATATTCAACAATAGGGTTCTTAAGCCGTTCTTTCTGGAAGTCTAGGTGGATATCTTGTGGGCATTTTATCGATCTCCCCAAAAGTATTGAGGTAGACATCTTCCTTGTGAGCATGCGCATGAACAATGCCTCCCTCATCAAACCGTCAGAGATGGGCTCTATGTTGATGGCTGCCTCATAGGACTCGACAGTCTACCGAGTTGCACTGATGAATGCCATACATTGCCTCGATACGGGAAAAGTAGCGCACGTAGATATGAATATGAACCCACCATTCAGATTCAGATGGTCATCAGTAATTGACTAGAGTAAAGTTAGCTTAACACAAGTGTACATGATTATTATAGAGCTGGAGTCTCACTGGAAACAAACTCTCTATCTATGGAGGTATTGTTTGCATGTCTCTCACATTACCCAGACCCTAACGATAGCTTTTGCTTTTGCTGTTGTTGTGATATACTAGGTATGATTGTTGTTGTTGTACGTGTACATAATCATAGATATATAAAACACCTTTAGATAATGTGTAAACCTTCGAAAGTTTAATTTTCAGCAGCACGGCGTCGTGATATCCTTCCTTTCTGGTTGCTATATCAATCGACGGTGCGAAGATATCCAAATTCAGACAAGTTATGTCCTGATTTCCTTTAGGAATAACATCAAGAATTTGCGTGATTGATCATTAGATTTGGTAAATGTGATATTTTAAATATCTTATCTATGTCACTTGACCCTGCAGGTGTATAGGTTGTCTCGGGTTCGAACCGGCTGTTTGGATCTAAATACACAGTCAAATCGGCTCGGTCTAAGGGATGCAGGAAGCCTCCTGGACACAGATTAGGATCTTAAGTCAGCATCAACTCTAAAGGCATCGAAGACTGGTTACCTTGACCATAGTCTCCGCCTCAGTCGCAGCTGCTACCTTGACTACCACAAGCACCTCAATCACTCTTATCAGGCCAGGTGGGACCTCCGGCACAAGGCCTTACGTCTCAGCTCGACCAAGGAGACTCTTGATAGAACAGAGGTCTGCCACGCAAGCGGCTTAGCGCTACAACTTAACACATGGTGTTACATGGCGATCGTGCACAAATAGGACATGATACATGGCATTCTCACATAGCTCCTCAATATGCATTGGTTCGCCACAGAATACTAAAGGGACAACTTATGTCCTTCAAAAAGGGCATTTGAATCCCATTGAGAAAAATTCCACACAAATGCTATAGAGACAAGTTTCTTTAAACAGTCCAACATATATACTTCCAAACGCAAAAATATACATAACTGACTTGATTATCAGAGGGTTTTTCTGGAGTAAAAATTTGGAGCCTCTAATGTTGTTGAATCTTGTAGGACTTTTGCGACAACGACTTTTAGTTCCGATGTTAAGATCGTCTGTTGATCTTAGATAAAGATCTGACTTTGCAACCCTTTGTAACTTCTTATGTTTTGCACATTAATTAGTGGCGTATGTTAATTATTCTCAATGTTATTGATTAATCAGTGTTTAAAATTACTCATTTACTATCGTATGACTTACATGAGATGCATGACTGCGTTCTCAAAAAGCTTTTGATGAATTTATAGTCCAGATTCATCTCCTAAACTAAATGCATAGTTTATATTTCCAATAGATTTAGAAATCAAAAGTACCATTCTCAAATGCTACCGTTTGCCCCTTTCCCACGTCGTTTTGATTTCTTTCATGGATTTAGAGAGCCATCACCATTTGATTGATTTGATGACTAAGATTAAAATATACTTGAGTAATTACTAATGTAATGTTTAACTTGTTAAATGAGCCACTAAGGAAAACATAAGCTGAGAAAAGATAATAAATGCTTATTCGTATTCTAAAGTGACAAATATTTTTGTGATAATTAAAGTGACATATATTCTTTTCCGAAAAAAGTGACAAATATTAAGAAATTAAATAATTTGTTGAAATGACTTGACTAAAGGAAGAAATAGTTCGGTGGATAACCTAATTATAATGGTCGGTTATGGAACAGTCCCATGTCTTTTGGACTGATATGAAAGGCATATAGATACAGGCCTATTCCTATATGAAATAATACTTTAGGACTTATAGACAGTCCATATATGGCCTATATGGGATAATAAACAGTCGGGTTCGAGCCGCGAAAATAGCCTCTTACACAAAGTGTAAGATAAGGTTGCATACACAAGATCGCGAAGCAATCCGGTCCCTTTCCGGACCCTATGCAAACGCGGAAGCCTAGTGCATCGAGAACATCCTTTTTAATTTTCTTACTTTTATGCATGATTGAATGATACTTCCAACTTTTAACTCATGCATGAAAGGAATATGACTGTAACCTAATATAACAAAATTAATTATATAGCATGTCAACTTTAAAAAAATTGTTTTTAATGAAAGACCAGTTATATCTTTGGTCTAATTCTGGACCAAACATCCATCTGGGCCTAGGTGGACTCACTTACGCAGCCCATCTAATTTAGCGTGGACTTCCTTGAGACAATTTATTAAAAACAATCAGCAAAAGAGCCGGAAATTAAATCATACTCGCTGGCCTTAACCCCTATCCTCTTTCTCCCCCTTAACCCCTATCCCCTCCGTCTCCGGTCATTCTCGCCGGCCGGCCACTTTCCATTACACGCAGACATGAGCTTAGCTTCTCCACTCTCATTGTGCTCTCAGCCAAAGGTGATAACAACTTCTTCTGCTACCAAGTCAAAAACAAAGCATTCTTTTTGCTAAAAATCCGTTCTATTTCAGGTATATTCAGTTGATCATAAGCGAGATCAAGTATTTTTAGATCGACAATTGGTGGCTGATAAATTGAGTGCGTCATTTGCGTTTAGTCCATTGCGTTTAAAGAATTCAAGGCGCAAGGTTTTGTTGTCACGGAGGTCGGTTGTTGAAGCCGTTGGAGGTTCATCATATAGTGGCGGCGCGTCGAGGCCTAATTCCCGAAGAGTTTATAGGCAATCACAAGTCGAAGTTCCTACTCCTGTCAGACAAATTGCTTCTGTCGTTCTACCTACTGGTGCATTTGTTGTTGTCACCTTCGGTACTGACATTTTTCGTCCATCTCTTAGTTATTCGGTGGCTCTGTGGATGTTATTTCCCTTTTTCCAGCTGGACTTTTGAACTGTCGTCTTGGGGGGGGGGGGTGAGGTGGTTAGAAAGAATGAGTACTTTTCTCAGCGTAGGTCCGTTAAGAGTGTGTGTGTGTGTGTTTTTTTTTCTTTCCTGGTTTTGAACTGAACTAGTTTCTGCAATTAACACTGGCAGATGCAATCAGGTATTTGGTTACATTTACAGGCAACTCTGGTAATTGATAGATATGCTCACAGTAATCCAAGTTCTTCTGGAGTGTCACATAGTTTTATACTTATAAGATTTTGGAACTTGTATTGTCTAATTTTACATGTTGTGGTTTTCAAATGCCAAAGGCATTTTCTTTGTCCTTTTTTTTGCTGCTAAATTTACTGTTTCGAAAGTGCAGGCTGTCACCTGCGATTTTGTTCAATTGAAGCTTTTTTCCTTCTGTATGTATTCAATCAAGGAATGCTACGTGATAAAAACAATGTGTTGCTCTTAATTACTTTTTGGGTGTAAAATCTCGCGATGGCTGGAAATGGTATTTAGCTAAGATCTAAGAGGATTGTGCTTTCAGTTATCTATTTCCGTTGCAACATTAGAATGAATTTATATATGCTGCTGGCATACGTTTCACTTGTTCTGAGGACTCACAAAATGTAAACTTCATGAATACATCTTCTATTCTGAGGCAAATATCAACGAAATGTACACTTACTTTTAATCCATATTCACACAAGGGTATATCAGCTGGTCCGAAGTTGTGTGTATGTGGGGTGACAATCTGTTGAAAACGATTCTTTTTGAATATCCTAACAGTTCCTCGTGAGTTCACTAATCTATGTTTTCAGCTAACAGTTTTGTGGAAACTGGTAGAGAAAGTGCTTGTACCAAAGCCAGTTAGATCTTCAAATGAGGAGAGCAAAACATCTCAAGGACTGAAATGGTCCATAGCTGCTGGAACGAATATTTTGTCTAATTTTGGTGCAAAGGTAGAAATAGAATCCAGACAGAAGCTCAATGATTTTGCCAAAGAACTTCGGTTATTCCAGAGTGTAGATATGTCAGGTAATTGACAGGTGATCATTTGCCAATTTGGTTCGTTTTACTTCGAGCTTTTTTTCTCCATTATCCATGAGTCTGTTCTAGCACATGGGAATTGCAATTTATCTCCTTTAGTGTATCTTATTGTTCATGCCCAGGGAACTTGTTTAGAAGCACTTTTTCTGGATGACAAAGCCGTCTGTAGTAAAGAAGAATATGGAAAGTTTTTTGCTCAAATATTATCAAATTCATGACAGGTCGCAACTTGGGAGATGATGGATTTTACTTTCTTGCTAAGAGTTTGGCCTACAATCAGGTGAAACCTTTATTAATTGATATTTTGCCCCTGTGAATTCCATAAGTTATGGTTTTGAAAAGATATTGTTGAATTATTTTTCTTTTTAAATGAATTTCTGTTACCTCTGCCCATGTCAATTTGCTTTCCATTTTCAGACTGCAGAGGAAGTGAATTTTGCTGCTAATGGAATTACTGCAGATGGATTAAAAGCTCTTGACGGTATTTTGCAATCAAACATTACCTTGAAAACTCTAAATCTTTCAGGAAATGCTATTGGAGATGAAGGAGCTAAGGTAAACATTTCCATTAGTGTGATGTGTTTTAACATAACCTCAAATTAGCTATCGATATTCTGCACTTATTCTGCTTCACATTGTCTACTTTTATGGTGAGGTAAGGTGAACTAAAGAGTTACTTGGGCAACTTGCCTTCTGATACCATATAGTGCAAATCACTTTTGTTTTTGGTAATTTATAGTGCAATCACCTTTGGCCTTTTGTATGAAGTGGTTTGTCACCAGACTTAGAAGTTTTTATTTCTTCAAGGACTATATGTCATCATCATCTATCTTTTTTCTTTTTAGTGCTTGTTGACCGATAGTCGTATAACTGGAAACATGTTGCTACAAAGTTTTTGATTCAGTGTAAGTAATGACCATGTAACTGGGATATTAGGAGGCTTTACTGGACTGCGGTACAATATTTTGGTCCTTCAATATTGGTGTAACCACTTTTTTTTGTTACCTACTATGGTTGTGCAATTTTTTGTTGGACCTTGATGATATGTTAACTAGGTTTTTATTTCATATCCTAGGTAAGTATTGAGATCTTTCCTTTTTCTTGCCTGTTATGTCTCATATGCTAGTAGGTAAAGTCCTCAAAATGCTGATCTCCTGACTTATACTATAGCTGTCATACTGGGCTCCCTGAGTTTTCCTCGTTACTAAATGGAAATGTATCTTTGCAGTGCCTGTGTGATATTCTGGTGGAAAATGCCAGCATTCAAAAGCTACAGTTGAATAGTGCTGGTATCGGAGATGAGGTTGCTCTTTAACATTCAAATGATGAGGCATATGCTTTCGATATCTATACATTCAACAGGTTAAGTGGGTCTGTCTGCTTAAGCATGGTCATTTTTCCTTGCAGGGAGCAAAGGCTGTTGGTGAGATGTTAAAGAAAAATTCCACTTTGCGTATTCTCGAGCTGAACAACAATTTGATTGACTATTCTGTATGGATTAATTTGACTTCTTTATTATTTTTTTCCAGGTTTTTCAAATAAGGAAATTTTCTAAACTAATGTCTGCTGGTGTATGTTGTGTATTGGAGATAGGGATTTTCAGGTCTTGCTGCTGGTCTTCTTGATAACAAAAGCGTACAGACCCTTTATCTGAAGTAAATCAATCACTTGAATTTGATTTTTCTGATAACGATCACATGTTTGTGCTTTTATAGATGTGAAACCAAAGGAAATCATCTGTTTAGAAAAAAACCAAAGGAAATCTGTTAGGATGATTCCGAAGTTATATATATATATATTTTTGTTTTAAACATATTTCTTGCAACTTTTCTTGTTGAACTAAGTGTACGCTATCTATGTTTAAGTGGAAACTATGGTGGTCCTCTGGGGGCTGCTTCTCTTGCAAAAGGATTGGAGGGAACCAAATCTATACGGGTACGTGTCAAATTTGGCTTCTGCTGTTTTATATTTTTTTCTTAGTAAAGTGGCAACTCCTTGCGGACAATGTGTTATGCAAGACCAGAATAAGCTGCATCTTAGTTGGCCCTTAATCCCAGCTAAGGACTTGATAATTTGCTAACTTGCACTCAAACAGGCAATTGATTCCAGTTATCAGTAAATGGTGAGGCTGGATGTTGTTGTTTCTTTGATTACCATTATTTCTTGTTTGGAGTCGGAGATTACTACATGCTTTATATCTCTCTTTATAGCCTTCTAAAATGCACCAGAGTTGTGTAATAGCGTGCTTTGTTTTCGTGCATATTTAAGTGCTTGAGGTGTTCTTTTAAGGTGATTTGCAAGAAGCCTGCTGCTTCGTTTTGTTATAATCAGTACTCTTTCTGCCCTAAAGTTGATATAGTGTGCATGAGTTAATTGCACATGGTATCCATTCTTTTCCACCAAGTTTTAAGTAGCATCCAATGTTTCATGAAACACACTTGCCATCCAGACTTATAGGGTTAATAGACACCTGGCATCCGGCAACCGGGAAATGACCTGCTGTAGGCGGTTTTTATGAAATTTCCTTTTTTTTCTCACTTTTTTCCCAAGTGGCGCCAAACTTTTCCCAACCCTGGTTAATTTCATCTTCCCTCCCAACAACAGCTAAGATTTCTGAGCTTCTTGAAGTAAACCATGAAAGGACTTGGAGGTTTCATCCATGCATCACTTTCGATCGTTACATTTGGAGAAAATCAAAATCCCACCCTACCCCACCCCACCCTGAGGCTTCCCGCCTTTGCTATTTAGCTCTTCATGCTCTTCAACACCGTGGCCAAGAAGGCGCCGGAATCGTTACCGTTCATGAAAACGTTCTTAAATCGATTACCGGAATTGGGTTGGTTTCAGAAGTGTTCAAGGAATCCCAACTTGATAAACTTCCTGGTGATCTGTCTATAGGACATGTAAGGTAAATTATAAAGCTTTAAGCGCTGTTCTTGAAGAAAATGGATCTATTTTGAAAAATGTTCAGCCTTTTGTTGCAGCGTATAGATTTGGGTCAGTTGGAGTAGCACACAATGGGAATTTGGTAAATTATAAAGCTTTAAGCGCTATTCTTGAAGAAAATGGATCTATTTTTAATACTAGTTCTGATACAGAGGTGGTTTTTCATCTTATTGCTACATCAAATGTCAATTTAGATTGGCGAAAAGAAGAGCTGCTGCTGGATTCCTCTGCAGAGCCAGAGGTGGAAAAGAGTATGACTGAATCTTCTTCTGCGATTGGTGATTGAAGGAAATATGAAGCCATTGTTTTGGAGAAAAGTTTCCGTTCTTTGAGGTTGTCCCAGAGGAAGAGTTTTACTTTATCATGAGCAGTCAACGGGAAAATGCAGGGGCTGGGGTTTTTTGATTTTGTTTTTCCTTTAATTTTGAAGGTAAAATAGTCAATCTTGGTTAAAGTAGGGTTAAAAGTATGGTTAAGTCCGGTCAAAGGTCGATTTCAGCGGTCAACGGTCGACCAGCAGGTCATCCGGATGTCAAGTGTCTATTAACCCTATAAGTCTGGATGGCAAGTGTGTTTCATGAAACATTGGATGCTACTTAAAACTTGATGAAAAAGAATGGATACCAGGTGCAATTAACTCTAGTGTGCATGGTCTTCTTTTTTATGGGAGGGCAAGAACATATTTGCTTAGTAAGCGGCAAATTTGTATTGATTGACTTAATAGAATATATAGTCCTATTTATAATCTAACCAATACCATCTAGAGATCAATCAAATCTCTTTACATTTGGTAACTATCCAAACTTATATTAAGAGATCAATGTGATCTCTGCATGTAAAGAAATAATATATACATCCTTAATGAGCCTAATTTGAATTCAAAATCACTATTGCCACACTAACCTAAGTATTGCAACGCATATAATAATCCATTTCTGCAACATGTACCAATGAATATTTTTAAACTCTTCCTCAAGCTTGATTGTAGATGTTAATACAATAAAGCTTGGGTAATAAATGCTGAAATGTTTTGACTGTGATTAGTTTAGTCAAAAGGTCAGCCAACTGTTCTTTTATGGCGAAATGTTTTAGGCTAATAAGTTTGTCTTCAAGCTTCTCTCTGATAAAATGTTTATCAATGTCCACATGTTTAGACTTGTAATGCAGGACTGGATTCTCTACCATGTTGATTGCTGAAACATTGTCATAGAACACTTGAATTGGCGTGATACACTTCTGTCCAAGGTCTGTCAAGATTGTCTTGAGCCATATTCCTTCACATAAACTCAATGCCAAAGCTCTCAATTCTGCTTTTGCACTGTCTTGGCTACTGCTGTTTGTTTCTTGTTTCTCTAAGTGACCAAAATAGCCCACATATATGTACAGTAGCCTGTAGTGGATCTTCTATCTGTTTTTGAACCAACCCAATATGCATCGTGTATATTGCTATGCTTCTGTCTTGTGTTCTCCTGAAGTGTAAGCCTTGTTCTGGTTTGTTCTTCAAATTTCTGATGATTCTCAAAGCAGCCTTAAAATGCTCATTAGTAGGATTATGCATAAATTAACTAACAAAACTTACAACATAGCAAATATTTGTATAGAATTTAATAGAACTGAAAATATTAAAGTAGCAATGAGAAACCTTGAATGCAATTGCTGGAAATCATAAGATTTCCTCAGTTAACTATTATCAGACTTGAACTCAATTTATTTACAATAGGATAGGGGAGAGATGGAGAATGGACCGTTGGCCTCCAACGGTAACCTGTCAGTTGCAGCCTAAGTGGGACATACACTCTACAATTTACATATTTACAACATATTTACAATTTATCCCTAATATTTTTACACTCCCCCTCAAGCTTGGTGTAAATGTTCTTACACCCAAGCTTGTTAACAAGTGACAAATAAGTTGGTATAGACACTGGTTTTGTAAAGATGTCTGCAATTTGTTGAGCAGATGATATATGCTCGAGATGGATAGTCTTGTTTTCAATCTTTTCTTGGATAAAATGGCGATCAATTTCAACATGCTTGGATTTATCATGTTGGATCGGATTTTCTGCCATATTTAGTGTTGATATATTATCACAATAAACCTTGACTGGCAAGTCCACGTTTATCTGTAGTTCTTCCAATATCCGTTTCAGCCACAAGCCTTCGCAAATCCCCAACGCCAGTGCTCTTAATTCGGACTCCGCACTACTACTTGACACAACTGTTTGTTTCTTGCTTCTCCAGGTCACTAAATTTCCCCATACGAATGTACCATATCCGGTAGTTGACCGCATATCACTTTTAGAGCCGGCCCAATCTGCATCTGTATACACACGGATTCTTCTATCCTGTTCCTTTCTGAATGACAATCCTTGCCCAGGAGCAGACTTGAGATACCTAAGAATTCTCAATGCAGCTTTAAGATGTTCAACAGTAGGATCATGCATAAACTGTGACACAAAACTTACAGCATAACAAATATCTGGACGTGTGTGGGATAAATAAATAAGTTTACCTACCAATTGTTGATACTGTAGCTTATCCGTAGGAGTTGAATCCCATACCTTTTTAGTCAACCTTCCCGGATCCATAGGGGTTGGTGCTGACTTGCACCCTAACATACCTGTTTCAGTCAGTAAATCTAATATATATTTCCTTTGTGAAATATTCAGTTCATTTTTAGTTCTAGAAACCTTCATTCCTAAAAAATACCTTAAGCTGCCTAAATCTTTTACTTCAAATTCGGTTGACAGTTTTTCCTTAATCAACTCAATACCCTTTTTATCATCCCCAGTAAGTATAATATCATCTACCTAAACAATGAGTATAGTAATGGTTTTAACACTGGAAAATCGCATGAATAATGTATGGTCACAGTGTGCTTGTTTAAATCCAAGACAACACCACATTAGTAAACCTTTTGAACCAAGCTCGTGGTGATTGTTTTAGGCCATATAAAGATTTTTTCAATTTACAAACCATACCGTTATTTTTATTAGTCTCAAATCCTGGAGGAATATCAATATACACAAGTTCCTGTAAATCACCATTTAAGAAGGCATTTTTTACATCTAATTGTAATAGACTCCAATCTAGATTAATAGCCAATGAAAAAATGACTCTTACCGTGTTTAGCTTTGCCACTGGTGCAAAGGTTTCCATGTAATCAATTCCATAAGTTTGTGTAAAACCCTTTGCCACAAGTCTTGCTTTATACCTGTTTATGGTCCCATCGGTATTATACTTTATCGAAAATACCCACTTGCAGCCCACAAGTTTCATGCCTGGTTCATGTGCTACTAAATCCCATGTATCATTTTTTATCAAGGCTGTCGTTTCATCATTCACGGCCTCTCTCCATTTAGGGTCTCCTAGTGCTTCAGTAACACTGTTTGGTAAATGCTGATTATCTAAGGCAGTAATAAAAGCTTTGAGAGGGGAATTTATCCGGTCATAGGCTAAAACATTATATAGTGGATGTTTGGTGCATTCCCTAACTCCTTTTTTAAGAGCTATAGGTAAGTCTTCTGAGGATTTTTCAGGCACAATATTCGGTTGGCTTGTTGAAGGGGGTGTAATCCTTCGGGTGTATACATGAGTAATAGGAGGACGAATATCAGGTTGAAGAGTTCCAATTTTTTCACTGTTGGCATCAGTAGTTTGTTCAGGATTGCTATGGTAAGGTATGTTTTTGAGTGCTGGGCTGACTTGCGGTCCTTTTTCACTAGGATCACATGTAACGTCTAATATGCTCCAATATTGATCATGATTATCACCTGTTCGTCTGGGCTCAGAATCTGAAGAATAAAAAGCATGTTGTTCATCAAAAAATACATCTAACGAAACAAATACCCTTTTAGTTAATGGACAATAGCATTTATACCCTTTCTGTGTACTTGAATAACCAATAAATATACATCTATGTGTGTGCTTATCAAGTTTGGTCCGCATACTTTGTTGTATATATACATACGCACCACAGCCAAATAATTTAAATGGCAATATAGATAGTAGTTTTATTGCTGGAAAACACTCCAACAGTACGTCCTTTGGAGTTTTAAAAGATAGTATCCGTGAGGGCATTCTATTAATGAGATATGTCGCTGTAAGTATAGCCTCACCCCAGTAGAATTTTGGAACATTCATAGAAAACATGATGGCTCTAGCGACTTCTAGTAGGTGTCTATTCTTACGTTCAGCAATTCCATTTGTTGAGGGGTATATACACATGATGTTTGATGGTGAATACCTAAACTTGTTAAGAAAGTCTACTTCTTTATCTAAGTACTCCGTCCCATTGTCATTTCTAAGAACCTTAATGGTAGTATCAAACTGATTTTTAACTAGTGTAAGGAAGCTCTTAATAATATGTCCTACCTCCGTTTTACTTTTCATCAAGTATACCCAAGTGATCCTAGTGTGGTCATCAACAAATGTAATAAACCATCTAGCTCCATTAATGTTTGCAACCCTAGAAGGTCCCCATATGTCTGAATGGATTAGATTAAACGGTTTACTAGGCTCATATGGTTTAGGCAAATAACTAGACTTAGTTTGTTTAGCAAGTATGCATGTTTCACAAGTCACAGATCGGAGATTAACATTATCAAACAAATGAGGCATTAGTTTTCTCAAATAAGTGAAATTGGGATGTCCCAACCTATAGTGCCACATCAAAAGAGAATTTAACTCAGCGTTTTTAAACCCAGTACATGAAGAATATCCAGGTTTAGCACTATCCAAAATACTTTTATCAACTGAATTCATAAAAACAGGTTTTTCCATCCTGTTTTTACTGCAAAACACAGGTCTCTGGACTGAGACCGTTCCAAAATCAGGCTGCACTTCTTTTCCAGGAAGAATATAAAGCCCATTCAACTGCCTAGCATTGCCAATCATCTTCCATAAATGTTTCTCCTGAAAGAGACATTCAGTAGATGAGAACAATGCCCAGCAGTTATTATCATGTGTTAGTCTGCTAATGGAAATAAGATTGAAGTTGAGTTGTGGTACGTGCAATACATTAAGTAAAACTAATTTATCCATTAGTTTAACAGTGCCTTTTCCAGTAACCTTTAAACTGACTCCATTAGCTATAGTTACTAGTTTTGGAATATTAAATGCTTGGTATTCAGAAAACAGAGCAGGATTATAGGTCATATGGTCTGATGCCCTAGAATCAACAATCCAGGAGCAATCAGCCCCACTTGACCTGTTACCTGTCATAGACGCCATAGTAGCCTGAATGGGTTGAGCAGCAGGTCCAAGATTCTGCGAAGCCACCGGGTTGTTACCAAGTTGCTGCTGGGTCAAGAGTTGTACTAGCGCTACCACTTGGTGAGAGAGCCTCAGATCAGGATTAGCTACAGCAGTGTTGGCCACCTGTGCTCTGTTGTTTCCCCAGGATGGTGAAAAACGCGTTTGAGTGTTCTGTTGCTGTGACTGTTTCAAGCGTTGAAGCTTGAAACAGTTTTCAACTATGTGACCTGGTTTTTTTTACAGAACTTACAAAACTGAGAGGACTTGTAGTGTGGACGAGATCCAAAATTTCCATTATTGCGTCTAACAACCAATCATGTACTGTCATTGTTCTCTCCATCATTCTGAACAGTATTGCATGTAACAGCAGTAGGCTCCATAGATGTTTTAGGAGTACTCTTAGCAACTAAGGCAGATCCTTCGTGTGAGGAGTGAGTTGAAGAGCCCATCATCACTTTAAGTCGGCTTTCCTCCTGCCTAATCTCAGAAAAAACAGTATTTAAACTGGGAAGGGGTTTCATTCCCAACACCCTGCTCCGTACAGCATCCAGACCTTTGTTTAAACTATGTAGAAACCTAAAGACCCGTTTTTTTTCCAATATAGCTTTTGAAGGACTGGTCATCTGCAGGAGATGTCCAACTATGAGTCTCAAAAACGTCCAGTTGTTGCCACAGCCTTGTAAGATGCGAGTAATAGTCACTAACTGATTGGTCTCCTTGAAGCACTTCATGCAACTGAAGTTCCAGCTCATAAATCTCTGAGACATTATCCCTTTTTGAGTAAAGATCTCTTGCTGCTTTCCAAATTGCAGCAGCTGTTGGGTACAAAATAAAATTGTTACCAATGTCTGGCTGCATGGATCCAATCAGCCAAGACATGATCATTGAGTTTTCAGACCTCCATTGTCTGTAGCTGGGGTCATTTGTCGCAGGACATGGAAGATTTCCATATAGGTAGTCATCCTTACCTCTCCCTATGATAAACATCTCAATGGCCTTGCTCCAGGAAAGATAATTTTGGCCGGTGAGTTTGTGATTTGTTATCAAAATAGGGTTACCATCCATGATGCTAGGTTTTTGTGGTGCCAGAGAGGGTGTTTGTGGTGCCAGAGAGGGTGGAGGAACAGAAATTTCCTCTCGATGGAAGAAGATGCAGATGTATCCGTCATTTTTGTTTAAAAAGGAGACAGATTCTTGAAGACGAAGAGGAGAGAGAGGATACCAAAAAGTTGGTGAAATTTGAAATGAATTCGGTGAAATGAAGTTGGTGAAATTTTGAATTGAGTAATTCTAAACTTTTGAAATGAGCTTCTCTAGAAGCTACGAAAAAACATAAAAAATGAGCAGAAAGAGAGGCCTCGATTTCGGTGCAAGGCTTCCCCGGGAAGCTTTCAATATTTAATTTTGCTTAGCTTCGATGTTGGTGCAATGCTTCCACTGGAAGCTTTGAATAATTTAATATATTTTCCCTTTTATCTCCACTATCTTCCCACGTGATTCCTTCACCTTTTTCCAAATGTCCTTTCTTGCCAGCAACACAGTGTATTCCACTAATTTCTTAAAAACAACCGTCTTCTTTCTTATGAAGGAAAGACTAACTGCTGGAAGGTAATTGAAGCAACACACCGAAGAACAACTCCAAGATTAAGAAACAAAGTCTTCACACAGAAATATAGCTTTGATTGAAAAGTGTTGCTTAATACAGAAGAGCACCTTGCTCTGATACCATATAGAATTTAATGGAACTGAAAATATTGAAGTAGCAATGAGAAACCTTGAATGCAATTGCTGGAAATCATAAGATTTCCTCAGTTAACTATTATCAGACTTGAACTCAATTTATTTACAATAGGATAGGGGAGAGATGGAGAATGGACCGTTGGCCTCCAACGGTAACCTGTCAGTTGCAGCCTAAGTGGGACATACACTCTACAATTTACATATTTACAACATATTTACAATTTATCCCTAATATTTCTACAATTTGGCCTAGTGTGAGACAAGTATATTAATTTTCCTACCAATTTTTCAAATCTCAAGTTGTTAACATGAGTATTATCTCACAAGATTTTGGGTTTACAACTTGGTTCTACAGGTGGTGGGGCTGGTTTGCATTCTAGCATACCCGTTTCTTTAAGTAGATCAAGTATATACTTTCTTTGTGATATATTCATGCTCTCCTTATTTCTTGCTGCTTCCATTCCAAGGAAGTACCTAAGTCTTCCGAGGTTTTGGACTTCAAATTTTTGTGATAGTTTTCTTTTTAGTTTCTTAGATTCCTACCACATTATTCCCTGTAATAATTATTTCATCTGCATAGACAATCAAGATGATTAGTTGGTCAGGTTCAGAAGCATGCATAAATAAAGTATGATCATTATGGCACTATGCAAACCCCTGTTCTTTGACTTAATAAAAATTTTGAAACCAAGCCCTAGGAGATTGCTTGAGTTCATACAAAGATTTATTTAATTTACAAACCATGTCTTTATTAGTTTCATTTTTGTAGCCAGGAGGAACATGCATATACACCTCTTATTGTAATTCTCCATTTAAGAAAGTATTTTTGATATCTAACTAATGACGTTCCCAATCTAATTTTACAACTAAAGAAAATATTACATTAACAATATTTAGTTTTGATACATGAACAAATGTTTCTAGATAGTATACTTTAGGTTTCAGTAAATCCATTAACAGCTGACCTAGCTTTATATCTGTTTATTCTTCCATCTGTATCGTATTCTATGAAAAAAATCCATCTGCAGCCAACTAGCCTAGCTCCCAGGTGTTGGATTTTATTAATGCATTCATTTTTTCATTAATAATTTCCTTCCAATGTGGTACTAACATAGCTTCATCAATGTCTTTAGGAACAAGTTGGGTGTCTAGGTTGCTTGTGACTGCTTGAGACTGTGGGATGAGTTTATAGTAGGACATGAAGTTATACAAGGGATGCTTTTTGCATTCGCCGAGTCTCTTCCTAAGGACTATAGGCCTATCATATGAAGTTTGACTTTCTGCAAAACTGTTGATGTTGGTCAGTAGTCGTGGTAATTTGATTAGGTGGTGTGTGTAATGACCTCCTGCGGGCATAAACTTTTGTGATAAGAGGTTTATCCCTTATAATTGGTTCTATTTCTGGAGAGACTTCAAGCAATGATGGCTTTTGGGATTGTTTTTAAGGTATTTTTAGGTTTGAATGATGTGGGATTTAGTCAAGACAAGCACATAACACCCACGGGATTTAGTCAAGACTAGAGTAACTACTTTAGTCAATCATGTTCCTGCTGCTCTCTTGAACTGGATCATGTGTTATCTCTTCATAAAATGCTTGTATTTCATTGAATGTTAAATCTAGTGTAGTATACATTTTTTAATGACTGGACAATAACACTTGTACCCCTTTTGTGTGCCTGAGTAGCTAGTGAATATACATCTTATGGCTTTAGAATTAAGTTTGATTATGTTATGTGCTTGGATGTGAACATAAGCTGTGCAACCAAAGACTTAAAGAGGTAGCTCAGAGAGTAGAGTAACATGAGGATAACTGAATAACGACACTTGTTTACGGGTTTTAAAGTTGAAGACTATAGATGTCATTCTATTTATTAGGTATGTGGCAATTAACACGACCTCACTCCATTATTGTTGTGGCATTAAGCACATAAGGGCTCTAGTGACTTCTAGTATGTGCATGTTTTTCCTTTCAACCACCCTATTCTGTTGGGGTGTGTTAACACATGAGGTTTGGTGGTGAATACCCTTTTCTGCCGTATAAGTCTTTAGTGTTCTGTCTAGATACTCAGAGGCATTATGAGCGAGTTTAGCAGAATCACACGCTTCTAAAAGACCTCTTGATGACAAGAAATTGAAGACTCATGAAAAGACACCTAGAACACTCGAACAACACAAAAAATAAATGAAGAACAATGATATAAACAAAGAACCTTGTTAGGCTTTTTGTATGAGTGCAGCTTCGCAACGAATCTTGTTGGACTTGTTGTTTATCCACGTTGAGCAACTCTCGTTTGATCAACAACCTTCTTGCCAAGAACCTTGGTAAACCATTGGAAAGATTCTTGAATAACATGGGGGATGAATTCAAATTACAATTCCTGCTCGAAGAATTGATTGAATTCAAAAGACAAAGCTTAAGTAAAACAAACTTCAAAAATGCACAAAGGCAAATTTTAGCGAGCTAAGCTCGTATTTTCACGAATTTTATTGATGAAAGAATGATGGAAAAAGAAGTGTATAATAGATGCTTATTTATAGGTGTTGAAACATGGGCTTACATAAGGTAAGGCACATATCCACTCAAACCTTAAGGCAATAGGTGGTGGTACCTCATCCTCATATAGCCTATGTATTTTATCTTAAAGCTGCCAATGTGGGACAATATTTTCAATATTCGTCCTTACGTAGCAACGTGGCTTGACATACACACGCGTCTTAGAACCTGCACTCAATCACAAGCCAGGCATGAACATCTGGACTTGGTGAGAGGAGACAATAAATGGCTAACCATGGGTTAGGCAAGGTGTGAGTCCACATCTTAAACCTGCTCTGATACCATGTTGAAACTTGGGCTTACATAAGGTGAGGCACATATACATTCAAAACTTCAAGGCAATGGGTGATGTTATCTCATACTCATATATATAACCCATGTGTTTTATCTCAAAGTGGCCAATGTGAGACATTATTCTCAATAATAGGCTCCAAAATCTCCTAAAACTTAGTCAACAAAAAAAAACTTTCCTATCTAATAAAATAACCTTAACTAATAATAAAAAGAAACACAAAAAAAGTCGGCTCAAATGATCCCTACGTAGCGGCCCTAATGGGACCAAAAAGGTCCAATTACAACTTAATTTCAAAAAGCATGTAAACAAATTTTAGTCCGGCCCACTCTTCTCCCCATGTTCTTGTTAGGCTTTTAGAAACTGCATCATTCTCTTTCTCTTCAAAAGGATTCGTCTTTGAAACTAAATATGCACTAGAGAAAGAGAATTTAGCCACGAATATGCTTGTAACATAAAAAGAAAACATAAAGCTAATGGACTCAAACAAAGCTAGTTTACTCCTAATTCCACCAAGATTAAATATGAATATGATAAAAAATGTGACTAGTAAGGTTGGAAGAAACTTAAACTCCAAGTAAAGACTTCTCTTTATCTCCAAGCTATTCCATATAATTGTATTGCCTCTTTTTAACATGCTTTGGATGTATCAAGACCTGAACCAAAAGATCACTAGACACAACAACAACAACATTATCCCATTGCATTAGAGGAGCAAATGGAGGGGTATGGGAGGTCGGATGTACGCAACCATACCCATGTGTTAGAAACACACATATGTTGTTTTCGGATGACCCATAATGAAAATTGCATGTCGATCAACTGCTACTTCATAATATAAGAAGCGCAGCCAATTTAGTGAGTCATTTTGTTTTATACCATCACATTCCAACAACAAGGAATATAGGACTCGCTAGTATATTCACATTCAGCACTTGTAGGTCATGTTACAATGTTAGCCAATGGTCACCAAATTATTCTCATTTAAAGAGAGATTCAAAATCCAAGAAAAACTGTCACTTTGAAGACATGCTTGAAAATATAAGAAACCTTGAATATCGACATATACTTCAATAGTTAGACCATGGAAATAGTGTATAAGGGGGCCTATTCCATTCTTCTCCTCTTCAAAAGGATATATTCTCGAATCTAAATCTGCACTAGAGGAAGAGAATTGAACCACTATGCTTGTACATAATAAGAAAATATCAAACTTCTGCGGGCAAACATGACTAGTGTGCTTGCAAGACCACAAGGATTAAATATCAATATGATAACAAACATGTTTGATAAGGTGGAAAGAAACTTAAACTTAAAACATGAACTTCCCTTTTAACTCCAAGCTTTCCATCAAATTGTATTGCCTCTTTTTAATATGTTTTGGATGCATCAGAACCTGCACCAAAAGGTTACTAAGCATAACAACAAAGAATATAGGACTCGTTAGAATATTCAAATTCAGCACTTGTATTCTATATTTCCAAGCTAAGCCATGAGGCACGAAAGATGCTAAACTACTTTGAGCGTTTTTACCCAAAGAATTTTCTCATCTATACGGCGTTACTTCAATTTGAAAACATATCCCATATATCATGAAACTTGGAAAATAAGCATGCACTTCATGATATATGTTATGACTTTTTCCGCACATATATAACCAGACACAAGCATCAGGGTCAAAGACACAGGTAAACCAATCAATTCAACAGGAATTTGTATATGCGCTCATATGAATAGCAAGGTTTTTGAAATGAAATTGTTAGATTTGTCTTCACGTTGTTTATGAACAAACCAAGTAAAAGAATGACTTATGTGAGATACCTTTAGCATTTGTTTGTCACTCTCTTTGTTCACGGGTTGATTTGTAGAAATCTGCAAATAAGACAACTAATAGACAAACAAGGATGGTAAAAAATTAGGCGACACAAACATCATGATTGTTTCATGTATCTCTTGCCTTTCATCTACACTTACAACTATAATTTTTTTTGTGTTCAATTTCAGCTTCATTCTCATGCAAACTGTCAATCACCTCAGACAAATTCATAGCTTCATGAACAAGAGCTTTATGCAAATCATCATCTTTTTCTTGGAATTTATTTACAACCTCATGCACATCAGAGGCTACATTATGCAAATTATGATCAAGAATATGTGAATCATCAGAAATTTCATGCTCATCATGCAAAACTTTAGCATTATTTATGTAAGAGTTCAAAACAATCGCTTGTTCTTTAAGTTCGTGCATTTGGAGTCGGAGTTCTAGTATTTTTTTCTTCTTATAATGTGTTATACTCTTTTCATATTGGTTTGCAAGATAATACTTGTGTTCAAGATCTTTAATTCTCACGTTGTAACGTTAGGATTGAGCAACACAGGTCCAGTTGTGGACCTCAAGAGCATCAAGTTGTTGCAAAGCCCTGGTTAATTGGGTAAAATACTTCGCGATTGTCATGTCATTTTGTCTGAGATCTTGAAGTTGGGTTTCTATTTCATATGTTTCCAGTGTATTGTCTTTTTTTGGGAAGGAAGTCTTCTCTCATATATGAGGTCAATGGCCCAACCATCTATTACATAATTATGCTGTTTTCAGCCACTTATATTTGGGATCATCAGTTGCTGGAGTTTTAAGGGTGCCAAAGAGGTTGTCCTCATTGCCTTTTCTAGTAATAAACATCTCCATTGCTTTTGACCAGGAGATGTAGTTGTTACCATTGAGTTTATGGCCAGAGATAACCATTGGAATACCATAATAATTGGTAGAGTGAGACCCAGGCTCAGTATTGTTGTCTGGGGTGGAAGCGTGTTCAATGACATTGGATGTAGACGAGGCTTCAATAGTCATACTGATCAAGAGATGAAGAAAAAGTGGTGACTCTAAGGTTATGATACCATGAGACAAAGACAATCTTGTATTGATTGACTTAATAGAATACATAGTCCTATATATAGTCTAATACCGTCTAGAAATCAATCAAATCTCTTTATATTTGGTAACTATTCAAACCTATTGTTGGAATATTCTAGAGAATTTGTGTTAATTATGTAATGAATGTTGTCTTCCTCCAATTTAGGAGGAACCGGCTGGCCACCTTGAATGTGCCGATTTGGTGCATTAAGGATTTGGCAGTTTTGGAGAGTTTTTTGGGAGGTTAATTGTGATGTAATTGTAGTGCTTAATTATAGGAGGAATTTATGGTAGGAGGTTAGAATTGAATCCCTTGATTTATATGGTAGGAGGTTAGAATTGAATCCCTTGATTTATGGGATTGATAGGTTCTCTTAATTGTACATTATTACCATAGGTGTATAAGGATATTGTAAGATGTGAATGCCAAGAATTAATGAGAATACAATTTTGATTCTCTTCTCAAAAAATATCCGGCCACCTTCGGCCACCACCAAGTGATTTCCGGCCACCATTGTTTTTTCATGGTATCAGAGCCAAACCCAAAACACTGAAAATAATTTCTAAGTCATTCTCATCCAACTTCCGAGATGAGTTCTCAAACCACCTCTCCCAGTGCTAGCTCATCTACTGCACCGGCCCTTAATCCTAGCGCAGGCACTACTGCGCCAAATTCAAATGGCCTCACTACCGTCACTGTAGGAGGCGGCGGCTTGCCGGAGAATGCCCCAAGTTCGGCCACTCTAAGCCGAGCCCAAGTGGACCAGCTACTTGCACTCCTGAAGGGTCAAGCTGAGATACAACCCAATACCAATCACCAATCAGGTATGGCAAATCTCGTTGAGACCTCACCTTGGATCTTAGACACAGGAGCCACGGATCATATGACAGGTAATATGTCCTTGTTTTCTACCTATGTGCCGAATTATATGACCTTGGAGGGTTGAAAGTTCGTGTGGCGGATGGGACCTTTGCAATTATAGCAGGACGAGGTTCTGTAAAAGTGTCCTCTACATTAACCCTCCAAGCCGTCCTCTTTGTCCCTAAATTAGCCTGCAATCTAATATCTGTTAGTAAGGTTACGAAGGATTCCAACTGTGTTGCTAACTTTTCTGCACAACTCTGTGTCTTGCAGGAACAGGGATCGGGGAGGAAGATTGGCACTGCTAGAGAGAAAGGCGGACTCTATCATTTTGAGGAGGACGCTCATCCAGAAAATCTTGCTCTACATTCAGTAGCACCTCTTGTTAATCCTAGCTCAAATAATCATGATGTACTCCTACTTCATCAAAGACTAGGACATCCTAGTCTTCAGTATCTAAAACAGTTGTTTCCTTCAAATATGAATGTCAAAAAATCGTTAGTTTTGCAGTGTGATGCATGTACATTTGCTAAACATACTCGACAACACTATCCTCCAAAAATGCATGAAGAATCCTCCCCATTTCATCTTGTGCATAGTGATCTCTGGGGTCCTTCACGGGTTAAAAACGTTTCGGGTGCACGCTGGTTCATTACGTTCATTGATGACCATACACGAGTGTGTTGGATATACCTCCTCAAAGATAAAACTGAGGTATCTACCATCTTTCAAAACTTTCACTCCTTGGTGAAAACCCAGTTTCAAACCACTATAAAGATTCTACGCTCCGATAATGGTACAGAATATTTCAATAGAGTCTTACATACTTATCTTGCGTCTGAGGGAATTGTTCACCAAAGCTCATGTCCAGACACGCCCCAACAAAATGGCGTGGCTGAACGAAAAAACCGACATATCATGGAAGTTGCCCGAGCTTTAATGTTTACTATGCATGTTCCCAACTATTTATGGGGAGAAGCGGTCCTTACTGCGTGTCATCTCATCAATCGTCTCCCAACAAAAACCCTTCACTTCAAACACCCATCTCTGCTCTACAACAATCTTATCCATTATTCCATAGTGGTTCTACTCTACCACTCAAAGTTTTTGGGTGTGTTGCATTTGTTCATAATCACGCTGCACATATGTCTAAACTTGACCCTCGTTCATCTAAGTGCGTGTTCATCGGGTATTCATCTACTCAACGTGGGTATAAATGCTACTCTCCTTCTCTTCGTAGAGTCTTTGTTACTATGGATGTACTCTTCCGAGAAAATGAGCCATATTTCACCATACAAAAACAGTGTTCGACCCTATTGGAGCCTTCGGATTCTCCCCTCCCTTCGTCGACCTTTCTCCCTCTCGGCACCACAAATGAATCACTGCCTCCTCCTATCCGCTGCGGCAGTGATTCAGGGGGAGTACTGCCGACCACTGAATCTAAATCCTCCAGCCCGTCCAACCCGTCCGAGTCAACCACGCCAACCACGCCCAAAAACAGCCCTCCGTCGTCCGAGTTCAATCCTCCATCTCATTTAAAACGTGATCCTACCAATATCATCGTCTATTCTCGTAAGTATAATCCTCAATTTGATACAAAGTCTGACATCTCTCCAGAGTGCCAATCTTCTGAACAGGTTCTTGATTCCGGCAAGGACACTCAAGAAGACTTGGACCTCCCTATTGCAGTAAGGAAAGGGAAATGTGTATGTACCCAGCACCCCATTTCCAATTTTGTTTCCACTAACAAATTATCCTCCACTTTTTCGGCCTTCACAGCTAGGGTCTCTAGCACTCAAGTTCCGAAAGATATTAATGAGGCTATGGCGGATAAGAAATGGAGGGCAGCAGTGCAGGATGAACTGCAGGCGTTGAAAAAAAATAACACTTGGCAAGTTGTTCAGTTACCTACAGGTAAAAAGGCAGTGGGTTGTAAATGGGTGTTCTCTATCAAGTTTAACTCAGATGGAAGCATTAACAGGTATAAGGCTAGACTCGTTGCTAAGGGATTTACTCAAGTTTCGGGGATTGATTATAACGAAACATTTGCCCCAGTAGCAAAATTAAACTCAGTAAGGATACTTTTGTCCCTAGCTGCATGTCTTGATTGGCCCCTTCAACAACTAGACGTAAAAAATGCCTTTCTTAACGGTGATTTACATGAAGAAGTTTATATGGATCTTCCTCCTGGTGTTATAAAAGAGAAAAATTCGGTTTGTAAGTTGAACAAATCACTCTATGGCCTAAAACAGTCACCACGTGAATGGTTTGGAAAATTCACTCAAGCCGTTAAAACCCAAGGATTCAAACAATCTCAAGCTGATCACACCATGTTTTACAAACATACTATAGGCGGCACACGTGCGATTCTTATAGTCTATGTTGATGATATTATTATTACAGGGGATGCTTGGGACGAGATCAACTCACTAAAGAACTACTTGAGTAGTGTATTTGAGATGAAAGACTTGGGAGGACTGAGGTATTTTCTAGGCATGGAAGTTGCTCGTAACTCGTCAGGTATTTTTGTTTCTCAAAGAAAGTATGTACTTGACTTGTTAAAGGAGACAGGAATGCTAGGATGTCGGCCCGCGGATACTCCCACGGAGGCCAACGTGAAGTTGAGCTTGGATGGGGGGAAAGGATGTAAATCAGGGGCAATACCAACGACTCGTGGGTAAACTTATTTATTTGTCACATACACGTCCTGACATTGCTTTTGCAGTTAGTATGGTGAGTCAGTTTATGCACTCGCCAAAGGTGCAACACCTTGAAGCAGTGTTTCGAATATTGAAATATTTGAAGAAAACACCAGGCAGAGGTCTATTTTTTGGAAAAAACGAGGAAAGGAGTCTCAAAGTCTATACAGATGCGGATTGAGCTGGGTCCGTAACTGATAGAAGATCTACGTCTGGATACTGTACTTATGTGTGGGGTAACTTGGTTACTTGGCGTAGTAAAAAACAACCAGTGGTGGCGCGCAGCAGTGCAGAAGCAGAGTTTCGGGCACTTGCACATGGCGTGTGCGAAGGCCTTTGGGTAAAAAGATTACTCAGTGAGTTGCTTATATCTCCCATAGGTTCGGCTCAGCTCTATTGTGACAACAAAGCCGCAGTGAGTATTGCACACAACCCGGTTCATCATGATAGAACAAAGCATGTTGAAGTAGATCGACACTTTATTAGAGAAAAAATTAATGACAAAAGTTTTTCAATGCACTACATTCCTACCAAGCAACAAGTGGCTGACATTTTGACAAAGGGGCTTCACAAGAACAACTTCGAAGAACTTGTTAGCAAGCTCGGCATGGAGAACATCTACATACCAGCTTGAGGGGGAGTGTTGGAATATTCTAGAGAATTTGTGTTAATTATGTAATGAATGTTGTCTTCCTCCAATTTAGGAGGAACCGGCTGGCCACCTTGAATGTGCCGATTTGGTGCATTAAGGATTTGACAGTTTTGGAGAGTTTTTTTTGGGAGGTTAATTGTGATGTAATTGTAGTGCTTAATTATAGGAGGAATTTATGGTAGGAGGTTAGAATTGAATCCCTTGATTTATATGGTAGGAGGTTAGAATTGAATCCCTTGATTTATGGGATTGATATGTTCTCTTAATTGTACATTATTACCATATGTGTATAAGGATATTGTAAGATGTGAATGCCAAGAATTAATGAGAATACAATTTTGATTCTCTTTTCAAAAAATATCCGGCCACCTTCGGCCACCACCAAGTGATTTCCGGCCACCATTGTTTTTTCACCTATACTAATGGATCAATGTGATATCTGTATATAAGGAAATAATATATACATCCTTAATGAGCCTAATTTGAATTCAAAATCACTATTACTACACTAACCTAAGTATGGCAACAGGTATAATAATCCGTATCTGTAACATATACCCACATATAACTCTACACTTATCTGCTCTCTGTAGTTCATTGACTACATTTTGCGGATATGTTAAATCTAAAACACCATTATCTTGTTATGATGCACTGACTGCTATGTTGATCAGGACCTATTCTTGCATGGGAACTCCATTGGAGATGAGGGAATCCGTGCTCTGATTACTGGCTTAACTGCATCTAAAGGTTCTGTTGAAGAAAATGCTTTTCCATTCCGTGATTATTCTCATGTTCTGTCAAGTATTAGGTTGACATGTTATAGGAATACTGCAGTGAAACTTGCTGCTTTGGATATTGGCAACAATTTGATCAGTTCCAGAGGTGCTTTTCATGTTGCTGAGTTTATCAAAAGAAGCAAAAGTTTAAGATGGATAAACCTTTATATGAATGACATTGGGGATGAGGTAATATTCCATGGTTGAATTTATATGCTTTCTGGCTGAGATAACGTCTGATTATAATAGATGAGGTAATAGTAGTATTTTTGGTTTGACCTTAGAGCTTATGTATGAGGTGTTGAGCTCCTTTTCGCGATGTATAGCCCTTGATCTGCTCAACTTAAATGTTTCACCTTATATATTGGGCTCTTTGTTGCTAGGGAGCTAGTAAGATAGCTGATGCTCTGAAGCAAAACCGATCAATAACTGGGATTGATTTGGTAAGTTTGATCTGTGTCTTTGCTAAAATTTAAGTATGTCTGGGCGCAACTTTTGGTAAGAAGCTTGATAGATGCTGTATAGATGGCGATGTCTTCTGCCGTGTTTTACAGGGAGGAAATGATATCCATGCTAAGGGGGTTACTGAGATTGCAGAAGTTCTGAAAGATAATTCTATTATTACTTCGGTCAGTCCGTAGATCCTGTGCTATCTGGAGTTCTTAATTTTTCCTGTCCTGATTATGAAATCTACAGTCAAATGTATCTCGCTTTCTGTACTCACACACACATGTATGCAGTTGGAAATTGGTTATAATCCCATTGGTCCTGATGGTGTTAAAGCTTTAGCCGAGGTTCTTAAGTTTCATGGCTGCATAAAGGACCTCATGCTGGGCTGGTGCCAGGTAGTCACTGGAATGCCACTCATATAAGCTATGTGAGTATAATCGGGTAACAAGTTTAATTTCTCTTAGGTTGGAGCCAAAGGTACCGAGTATATTGCTGATATGTTGAGATACAACAGTACAATATCAAGCCTAGACATGCGAGGCAATGGACTTAGAGATGAGGTGTGTTACTTAATGATGAAAGTTTTAATTCGTATTTGAATAAAATATGTTTCTGTTGAGTAATCAGATGTTCATGTCTCTGTTTCCTTTAATTTGTCATTTTACAGGGTGCCATTTGCCTGGCTCGTAGTCTGAAAGTTGTAAATGAAAGTCTCACAACACTTAATTTGGGGTTCAATGAAATTAGGGTATGCATTTCTTCTGGAATTTCTATAAGTTGTGGAAAGCTAGCTGTTGACACTTCAAATTGTGGTCCAACAAAATTTAGGATACGATCTTTGTGTGGAAATCTTTGAATCATCCGTATGAGTTTGTGTATATGAGTTGTGCTTGGTGCAGGATGAAGGGGCCTTTGCTATTGCTCAAGCACTTAAATCAAATGAAGATGTAAGACTAACATCTTTGAATCTTGCCAGTAACTTCCTTACAAAACTGGGACAGGTAACTCGTATTCTTCTTACGTCTCTTTTCACATTCCCTATCTCTCTTCCTTTTTTTAAAAATATTCTCCATCTCTCTTCTCATTGCTTTTTCTTTAGTGTCTGTGGCTGTCCTATATGGGAAAATGTAAAGTTCACTGTATGAATACTGAAAATATTGCAGACTGCACTATCAGATGCGAGGGACCATGTTTATGAGATGAATGAAAAGGAAGTTGCGATCTTCTTTTAAGCACACAGGCACATCTTATCCGAAATACTGGGAACAAGGCTGTTCGCCTCTGCGGATCATCTCTCTTACACTGATGAGTATTCTGATTGATTTTTCTTTTCATAGAAGTCGAACTAGCTATTGTTTAGCTTAGGATATACTGGAAAATTTTGGCCTCAAGACAAGTATATCAACTTTTTTTGATGACGGGCGTTCCCTAATCTTATATTTGGTTTCCTCGTTATAGGTTATGAATGAATCAGGGATTCAAAATAAAGTCTTAGATTAATCTTTTGTGCAAGTTTACACATGTTGTACACCTCTGTAACGATTGTTTCATGAGCCTGAATACAAATATTGGTTATTCCCCTCGTGTCAACCCAGTTCCTTTTCGGTGCGATTTTATGCACTCTGTCTAGTCCTGCATTGTCTTGATTTAGTTTCTTCAATCCTTCGATGATAATGGAGTCTCCTTTTGAAACTCTGCATTGTTATGAATTTAGTGCTTGGTTCGCACTTGGGTATCGGAATCAGAATCAGAATGGGTATGATAAGATATGAGTTTGGAGTGTATGTGTTTGAACCTAAAAGTGATAGTTGTTTGGTATTGAAGTGGGAATGAGTATGATAGACATTGATGGTGTTTGAAATATACCGGAATTGGAATGGGCGTCGAATGTGGACTGCCGAAAAAATGGCCGGAAAAATTTGACCGGCCTGACCGGCCATACCTCTCATTCCCCCTCATTCCCCCATATTGATAGACTAGGAATATATCAAAAAACGATATCCATTACCAAATATTTGGATATCAAACCGAAACCAATTCTTCCTTTTCCCAAACAAACAACTTTAATGGGTTTGGATTCCTCCAAATCCTTTCCTTTAATCCTAAACCCCCCAACCAAACACCTTCTTCAAACACTGGTAAATTAGAATACTTGCAAAAGTTGAGCGTTTGTGTAATACAGTTTCTTCAACTATTGTAAAAGCTAGCAGTCGTCCGTTGATTGTTGAAAGATTGCGCAGGAACATCAAATCATGTAAAAGGTAATGTAATAATGTTAGGATTATAAGGACAAAGTAGCATGGCTATTATGTGTCCTTTAGCAAATTAAGGGTGTTGCGGGATTTTAGTAGCATGTTTAAGAATAATATTTCCCGTGCATTTGAAGAAATTTACTGATAAATCTGGAAGTCCTTTAAACGTGCAAAATGGACTGGAACAGTAAATGTTCCAAAATGGTAAAATGTAGACTATTAATGTGATGAAACGATACAGAAAATGAAAAAGGACGCACTGTCTACCTGCTAAATAGAAAATTCTTTATATGTAATTGTCGTGAAGTGCAACACGCGACCAACTTTTTTTGTGTCATCTATACGTGACCTCTCTTTACATATTTTGTCTGACAATTTAAACATCGGCATACGAACCTTGTCGTATATAATGCATACGAGTCATTAGATCTCGATCGGACATAATATTATATATCATATGCTATTTATGAAATTTGACTTTCATTAGCATGTAGTTACCGAAATGACTCACTAAATTGAGTGTGTTTATTATATTCTGAAGTACTAGTTGATCGGTATAGCTTGACGCAATTTTCATTATGAGTCATCGAGAAACAACCTCTGTGTGTTTCTAACAAGTGGGTGTGGTTGCGTACATCCGACCTTCTCATATCCCGTTACAGGCGGGAGCCTGAAAAGCAATAGGATAATGTTTTGTTAGACTTCTATTACCATGCTTGATCATGATTGTAAGTCGTAGTTTGTTGTAGGTGACTCTTTCATCGTCTACTAAACGAGCCCCCTCCTCCCCCGGGAGCCCCAACCCAGAAAGATGAAAAATCAAACCTTTGATGGCACATTCACGTAGGCAAGAATACAGGAAAGGAGCAAAAGCCTGGGCTGAAGACAATTCAAAGCCAATAGTTCACAAGTTTGTCTCATAATTCCAAAGCAGCTAAAAAAGCAAAACGATTCTCTCGTTTCCCACTTTATTCCCTCTCTTCCACTGCATAAAAGTTGAAGTCATCCTCTAACAAGCCCACATCTCCCACTACTCACTCACAACAATCAACAACCATTAATGGCTGCAAGTCTCTTCCCCCCCCCCCCCCCCCCTCTTCTACTCTTGTCCTCTCTCACACTGGTTTCCAAAGCAGAACCAAAGCTCTCTCTAGATTACTGCAAAAAAACATGCCCATTATTCCAAGATATCACCCGCCAAGTTATCTTAGACAAGCAACTGGCATCTCCCAGCACTGCAACTGCTGTTCTTCGCCTCTTTTTTCATTACTGCGCAGTTGGAGGTTATGATGCATCTGTTCTGATGTCATCCAACAGCTTCAATAAAGTTGAGCGCGATATCAATCTCTCACTCCCAGGTGACGGTTCACGTCAAATGCCCTCGAGCTCGAAGCCTTAGGTTAGAAGTTTCTGCGCCAACTTACTAAGGACTCGTCAGACTGTAGCTTGATTTTAGAAAACGTAATAGATTAGCGTGGCTTGTTCAATATCCAAACGCTGCCCTTTCTTGTCTTGGGTGTTTTAGCTTGACCACAAGCTTCACTGCTTGGCGGGTGTACTGTTGGAAAAGTACGTTAAAGTACTCTTTCTTAATGCTCCAAACTTATATAAAGAGTATATAAGGTTGTTTGAGAGTTTGAAGCTTTCTGGAGGACTTGGATCGATCAGTGTTGAAGACATCGATCGATCGATGTGTGCATCGATCGATCGATGTGGTACGTAGCAGTCCTGGAAGCATTCTGTCCAACATAGATCGACCACATCGATCGATCTATGTGACATCGATCGATCGATGTGATCGATCGATGTAGGATAGAATGGAAAGTGAAGTCTCTGTCCGACTTCGATCGATCACATCGATCGATCGATGTGCCAACGGACAGAATTTTTCACCAGGAGTTGCAGCTTTTGATCCAAGAATCATCTCTCTTCGCCTATGAACGGTAATAAACGGCTCTTGGAGGTTGAAATGAGGCTGAGACATGTTTCAAAAGAGGTTTAAAACACACCCAAGATCTATAAATAGTAGATCTTTGTATTTTCAAGATATACAATTCACTTTTGCAAAACTAAGAAAATCTCAGCATTTTCCTGCATCCTCTTCTTCTCTTTCATTACCTTCAACTATCAAGTTCAGTCTTTCTCCTCTAGAGCAAAGGGAAGAAAGACAGCCGTTATATCCTGGGAAGCATTTGCTTGAAGACTACCTTGCTCTTTGGTAGGAGCAAAATTGCTTTAAGGACAGTGACTAGTTCGTCACGTCTCGGCTTCGTTTTCTTGTGATTTTCATATTCTCATCTTATATTTCCAACAATCTTAAAGCATTTTTTGAGAATATGGCAACAAGACAAGCACCAGTTCCCGATATGTCAAAGATGGAGCCATTCGATGGCAAGTTCTTCAAGCGATGGGCGGCTAAGGTGCAGTTTTTCTTGGATATGATTTCTGTTTCATATGTGTTGACACGAGACAAACCAACAGATGAAACAGAAAAAGTAAAATACAAGGCTGACAACACAACTTGTAGAGGACACATTCTGCACTTCCTCTCAAATTCTTTATTTGACATTTATGTCAAATTCACGTCAGCAAGGGAAATCTGGACAGCACTTCAGAACAAATATGGTCCTGAAGATGTTGGTAGAAGAAAGTATGTGGTCAGTGAATTTTTGAAATTCCAAATGGTGGACCACATATCGATCAATGATCAAATCCACCAATATCAACAATTGGTGGATAACATGGAGCAAGAAGGCATCAAAGTTGATGAAACTTTTCAAGCAGCCTCCTTGTTGGAAAAGCTTCCTTCTTCTTGGAGTAAATACAAAAAGAGAGGTAAGCATGATGATGCCAAGTTGACCTTGGATGGAGTCATCAAGCACATCCGCATTGAGGAGAACAATCGGCTTGATGACAATGGGCGTGATGAAAGTCAATCTCGTGCCAATGTGGTGGAGCACAAGCCAAAAAGACAAAAAGTTCAACACAATGGCAAAGGTAAGACGTTTATGCAGGGACAAGGACAGAAAAAGATGAAAGGAGCGTGCTGGGTGTGCGGAAAGCTTAGACACAGAGCAGCCAAATGCAACCAACGGAAAGGCCAACCAAGCAATCAAGCACATCTGGTAGAATCTTCAAAGACTGATGAGGAGATCATCGTTGCGGTCGTCTTGTCTGAGGTAAACCTTGTCAGTGGTGCTTCGGAATGGGTGGTAGACACGGGGGCTACCAAGCACATTGCCACCAGTAATGATCTATTTTTTGAATATCAAAAAATAGGTGATGGCGAGCAAGTCTTCTTGGGAGATGCACATGGTATCAAAGTTCTTGGTAAAGGAAAGGTGCTCCTCAAGTTGACTTCTGGCAAGAGACTGGAGTTAAACAATATGCTGCATGTTCCTGCGATGCGTAGGAACTTGATTTCCGAAGTACTACTGAACAAGGCTAATATTAAACTTGTTCTTGAGTCTGATAAGCTTATTCTTTCTAGGAACGGGGAGTTTGTCGGGAAAGGTTATTGCTCCGGGGGTTTACTTGCATTGGATGCTGTTTGTACTATGAATAATAACATGCATCTAGTTCTGCTTATGTCGTTGACTCGTTTGATATTTGGCATGCAAGATTAGGACATGTTAACAAAGATGCATTAAAGAGAATAAAGTTCACCAACTTAATTTCCTATGTATGTGAAGATGACTTTGGAAAGTGTGAGTTTTGTGTAGAAGCAAAACATCACAAGAAGTCATTTAAGTCTGTTGAAAGAACAACAGATAAGTTAGAACTCATACATAGTGATCTAGGTGACTTTAGAGGCTATACAAGTAAAGGTGGTAAAAAGTACTACATAACTTTTATTGATGACTTTTCTAGATTCACTAGAGTTTATTTGTTAGCACATAAAGATGAATCTGAAAGCATGTTCATCAGGTATAAGAATGAAGTTGAGAATCAACTAGATAGAAAGATTAAGAGGTTGAGGACAGATAGAGGAGGTGAGTATAATGTGTTATCTTTACAAAGATTTTGTGAAGATAATGGAATTATACATGAGTTTACACCGCCTTATACTCCTCAGTCAAACGGAATCGCTGAAAGAAAAAATAGAACGCTTAAGGATATGATGAATGACATGCTTATAAGTTCAGGTTTGCCTAACAATATGTGGGGAGAGGCAATCCTTTCGGCATGTCATATCTTGAATAGAATCCCACATAAGAAGACCAATAAAACTCCTTATTAACTTTGGAGAGGTTATGCACCCAACTTGAATTATTTCAAAGTGTGGGGGTGTTTAGCCAAGGTTGGTATTCCGGAGTTCAAAAGGAATAAAATCGGTCCTAAGACTAATGATTGCGTTTTCATAGGATATGCTCAAAATAGTGCTGCATATAGATTCATGTTGTTGGATAGTGGTTCTATCATTGAATCTAAGAATGCCGAGTTTTTTGAGCATATTTTTCCTATGAAGCAAAAGTCGTTAGTTAGTTCGGGTTATGAAAAAGGTGAGTCTAGCAAAATGACTAACGACGATACTTCACCTAGAAGAAGTAAGAGGAAAAGAGAAGAAAAGTCCTTTGGTAATGATTTTGTCACTGCTTTCATTTTAGAAAATGACCCTACGTCGTATCAAGAAGCAGTAATGTCTATAGACTCTAAGTTTTGGAAAGAAGCTATCCATAGTGAACTTGAGTTTATACTTAGCAACAATACTTGGAAACTCGTAGACTTGCCTAGAGGTTGTAAACCTATTAGTTGTAAGTGGGTCTTTAGAAAGAAACTAAAGGCGGACGGTACAATTTATAAGTTTAAAGCTAGGCTTGTGGCTAAAGGGTTTACCCAACAGGAAGGAATAGATTTCTTTGATACCTATTCACCTGTTGCTAGGATTACGTCTATTAGGGTGTTAATAGCATTAGCTTCCATTTATAAGTTAGTTGTACATCAAATGGATGTTAAAACAGCATTTCTAAATGGAGATTTTAGAAGAAGAAATTTATATGAAGCAACCCGAAGGGATGATAGCTAAAGGACAAGAACATAAGGTTTGTAGGTTGAAGAAGTCTTTATATGGTTTAAAACAAGCGCCTAAGCAATGGCATGAGAAATTTGATAATGCCATGTTGTCTAATGGATATGTTGTAAATGAAAGTGATAGATGCATTTACAGTAAGTTTGAAAATCTTGATGGCGTTATTGTTTGTTTATATGTGGATGATTTGTTAATCTTTGGCACAAGTCTTGATGTTGTGAATGGCACTAAGTTATTTTTATCCTCTGTTTTTGAAATGAAAGACATGGGAAAAGCGGATTTAGTTCTTGGTCTTAGATTGATAGAAAAATGTGGGGGTTACATACTTTCTCAATCTCATTATGTTGAAAAGATTTTGAGAAAGTTTAATCATTTTGATGTCAAACCTGTTAGTACTCAATATGATGCATCCATAAGGTTGGAGAAGAATAAACATGATGGTGTTTCTCAATGTGAGTATGCTAAGATCATTGGTAGTGTTATGTACCTCATGAATTGCACTAGGCCAGATATTGCATATTCTGTTAATCGTTTAGCTAGATATACTCATAGTCTGAGTAAAGAGCATTGGGATGCTTTGAAACGACTATTGAGATATCTAAGGGGAACTATGGACTTAGGACTTACCTTTACCAGAAGTCCTGCTGTCTTAGAAGGTTATTGTGACGCTAATTGGGTCACAGATAACGATGAAATAAACTCCACCAGTGGGTATGTATTTACTTTGGGTGGTGGTGCCATTTCATGGAAATCCTCTAAACAAACATGTAAAGCTAAATCAACAATGGAATCTGAGTTTGTTGCTTTAGAACTCGCTTGTTCAGAGGCAGAATGGTTAAGGAATTTACTTGTTGATATTCCTTTGTGGACTAAGCCTATGCCTTCCGTGTTTGTTCATTGTGACTCGCAGGCAGCAATTGCTCGAGCTAGGAACAAAATATATAATGGGAAGAGTCGGCACATCCTCTTGAGACACAATATTGTGCGTGACTTGATTAGTTCTGGGGTGGTTAACTTGGAATACATAAAAACCGAGTTGAACCTGGCTGATCCCTTAACTAAAGGTTTGAACCGAAAAATGGTTCTTAAGACATCAAGAGGAATGGGACTTGTTCCGTTGGATGTGAATTCTCTATGACAGGAACCTAACTCACAATTAGTAGAGATCCTACAAACGGAGTTCAATGTGGTAAGAATACGTCATAGAAGAATTCTATAAAGTACTATTGTGTTTGTCCTTTCCTATGTTGATGTATATGTGGATAGTACTTACTGCATATTTGAGGGTGAGATTTGAGTCTCTTAATGTATGATTCATAGCCATTATAAATGGTGGTGTGTTGCAGTACACACTTGATGAATATCACCTATATAAGTGTGGAAGTGGGGCCGCTTCCTATGAGAGCCTGGAAAACTCTCTAGAGCGCTTATGAATTCTGGGATTGGGTGCAGGGCCATTAATGCACCACATCGCGAACTTGTATGAAGTTAGATGTTGATATGTCATTTGTATGATCATATTAGCAGTAGTGAAATATGTGGTTCAAGACGATTGTCACCCTATTTCCGTTTATATATCTTCAAATGTACTACCAGATAGTTCAAGACGTTTGTCACTACTCCGTTATGTGTCATCATCTTATTTTGTTAGAGAAGAAGTCCGTTGACTATCATATGGAAGGCTCATATATAAGTTTGGATCATGTGGGGGATTGTTGGAAAAGTACGTTAAAGTACTCTTTCTTAATGCTCCAAACTTATATAAAGAGTATATAAGGTTGTTTGAGAGTTTGAAGCTTTCTGGAGGACTTGGATCGATCAGTGTTGAAGACATCGATCGATCGATGTGTGCATCGATCGATCGATGTGGTACGTAGCAGTCCTGGAAGCATTCTGTCCAACATAGATCGACCACATCGATCGATCTATGTGACATCGATCGATCGATGTAGGACAGAATGGAAAGTGAAGTCTCTGTCCGACTTCGATCGATCACATTGATCGATCAAAGTGACATCGATCGATCGATGTGATCGATCGCTGTGCCAACGGACAGAATTTTTCACCAGGAGTTGCAGCTTTTGATCCAAGAATCATCTCTCTTCGCCTATGAACGGTAATAAACGGCTCTTGGAGGTTGAAATGAGGCTGAGACATGTTTCAAAAGAGGTTTAAAACACACCCCAAGATCTATAAATAGTAGATCTTGGTATTTTCAAGATATACAATTCACTTTTGCAAAACTAAGAAAATCTCAGCATTTTCCTGCATCCTCTTCTTCTCTTTCATTACCTTCAACTATCAAGTTCAGTCTTTCTCCTCTAGAGCAAAGGGAAGAAAGACAGCCGTTATATCCTGGGAAGCATTTGCTTGAAGACTACCTTGCTCTTTGGTAGGAGCAAAATTGCTTTAAGGACAGTGACTAGTTCGTCACGTCTCGGCTTCGTTTTCTTGTGATTTTTATATTCTCATCTTATATTTCTAACATGTACCACTGTTGATAAGTATACAACATCAAACACATCCCCAGTATATCCTAACGACAGCAAAAGCTATCGCTAGAGTGTTGATGAGTATCAAATACACAAATAAACAAATCAATTAGAGTTTAATGACGGATTTTCATGACGTTCTCCTTGGTGAAAAGTGTTGGAGAAAAATTTGTAAATGGGTTTGTGCAAAGTTGGTGAGCAACATATTTTGAGCTTAATTAAGATTAGTTTTCGTTAATCAAAAATGAAAACTAATGAATCCTAAATTATCTACGTAATAAGTAGATGATTTTAGGCTTTTGGATCACTCAATTTCGATACCGGGTGAATGAGAAATTAATGCTCAAAGTAGGAAAAAAAATTGGTTGCAAATTGGAACATTGGTGATGTAGCTTCATGAGAAGAAGACACATCACCTTTTTTGCAAATATACCACATTGGCGAATTGAAGGGAAAATGCCACCAAATATAGTGCTAGGAAAGGCACTTTAGATGTGCCCTTAGGGCATGAGAAGTTTTTGACCAGAGGGAAGACCTAGAAAGAGCCACACGCGAGCCGCTGTCGCCCGCCCCCCCGTCCAGCTCGGCTCGTGCTAGGGCTCGGACTCGTGGCTCGCCCGCCCGGATCTTATCTTTTTTGACAATTTTTTTTAAATTTTTCCAGAAAATAATTTACTTGATCCTACGGTTATGATTTAATCCTACGATCTAACGGCTCAGATTAAGCTGACAGTTTCAGCTGACTGATTGTTACCAGTCGTGGGTTACTGGTCGATCAGAGGCAGTCGTGGGGTGCGTGGTGAACGTGGGGGTTACTGGCCGATCAGTGCGGTCCTGGGTTGCCGTAACCTCCAAGATTTCCCTCTATAAATGGAGGCAGTGCACTGCTTCTGAACACAGAAATTTTTCTTCTCTTCTCCTACTGCATACGAGCATTCTGCATAAACTACTGCTGCATACTGCATGCACTGTTGCTGCATTTCATCAATCTGAGAAGTCAGAACATTTGTCAGGTTCGTGGAGTTCTTAAGTAGTAGTGTCACTCGTTCGAACTGTTAGCCGTTGTATCTTGGGAGACGTTTGCAATTTCCGGTTGGGCATAGTATACCTGAGAAATTCGTCTTAAGGACAGAGTCCTGGACTCGCCTCGGTTTGCATCTTGAGCTCTTCTCTAGGTTGAGCTCATCTATATGTTGAGCCCATCTATGTGCTGAGTTCTTGAGCTCTTCTCTGTGTTGAGCTCTTTCCTGTGTTGAGCTCATCTTTGTGCTGAGTTCTTGAGCTCTTCTCTGTGTTGAGCTCATCTATGTGCTGAGCTCATCTCTGTGCTGAGTTCTTGAGCTCTTCTCTGTGTTGAGCTCTTCCCTGTGTTGAACTCATCTCTGTGCTGAGTTCTTGAGCTCTTCTCTGTGCTGAGCTCTTTCTGTGTTGAGCTCAGTTCTTCCTGCGTTGAGCTCAGCTTTTCCTGCGTTGAGCTCAGCTCTTCCTGCGTTGAGCTCAGCTCTTCCAGTGTTGAGCTCCATCTCATCCCTGTGCTGTACAGAATGTCAGTTTCATTCTCTAATAAATCTGAGTTTGTATATGAGACAACAATCTTAAGACGAATTTGTTTGTTCTTATCTCAGTTCTGAACCGGTTTATTTACAGTATTCTATTTGTATACTGACTTCTTGTTTCTACATTTGTTAGAAACTGAAACATGATGGAGAACGCTCTAATTCGTTCAATGCTGTGCATGTTGGTTCTCAGGAACAGAATAATGCTGTTCTAATAGCACCTACTGTTGCTGCGCCTGCTCCTGTCCCTGCGGTTGGACAGGTTGAGAAGCCGGAAATGTTTGGAGGCAGTTTCTTCAAACGTTAGCAGCAAAAGATGCTGTTTTTCTTGACAACGATGGGTTTGGCTAAAATGTTGACCGAGGATCCTCCGGAGGTGGTTCCAGTTGAAGATCAACATTAGAATATGCAAAACAGTTTGATGGCTGAAGTATGGAATTATAGTAATTATGTTCGCTTGAGTCATATTTTAAGTTTTTTAGACAATTCGTTGTACGGACTGTATTGTACCTTTAAAACTGCAAAGTCACTGTGGATGGTCTTAGATAAGAAGTACCGCACGGAGGATGCCGGTACAAAGAAGTTTGTCGTTGGCAAATTTCTTGGTTTTAAAATGTCAGACTCCAAGACTGTTGTTTCTCAGTTTAGGAACTTCAGATGTTAGTGGCCGAAATGGAAGTAGAGGGCATTGTCGCTCAGTGAATCTTTCATAGTGGCATCTGTGATTGAGAAGCTACCTCTTTCGTGGAGGGAATTTAGAAGCTATCTCAAACACAAGCGAAAGGAGATGACATTGGAGGATCTGATTGTTCGATTCCGTATAGAGGAGGACAATCGCAGATCCGAAAGAAAACCAAGTTCGAGTTCTGGTCATGCAAAGGCGCATGTCGCATAGGCGAAAAAAAGAAAAAGGTAAATCCTGTCGGAGTGAACCCTAAAGGAAAGAAAGTTGCCAAAAAGTTCACTGAAAAATGTTATAACTGTGGAATTCAGGGGCACCGCATTGTTGACTGCCGTAAGCCCAAGAAAAAGCAGGAAAAAGCGAAAGCCAACCTTGTCAGCCAGATGGATGATCTGGATTTGTGCGCCGTTGTTTCTAAGTGCAACGCAGTATGAAATCCTCGTGAATGGTGGGTGGACACTGGAGCCACTCGACATGTCTGTGCAAACAGGGCGATGTTCAGAGACTATTCTCCGGCTAAGAATGATGAAAAGCTGTACATGGGAAACTCTGATAGCTCGAAGATTGAAGGTTCGGGCAATGTGATTCTGAAGATGACTTCAGGAAAGGAATTAACTCTGCGAGATGTATTGCACGTTTCTGACATCCACAAGAACTTAGTTTCTGAAGCTTTACTAGTCAGTCATGATTTTAGGCTAGTATTTGATTGTAATAAATTTATTCTGAGTAAGAATGGGGTATTTCTGGGGAAGGGGTACTTGACTGACAACATGTTCAAACTTAGTGTGATGACTATTGTACCCAAGAAAACTTTGCTCGAAGAGGCTAATAAGAATGCTTCTACTTCTGCTTATATGTTTGAGTCTTCTTGTTTATGCCATTTTCGTTTGGGACATGTTAATTATAAGTCAATACAAAGAATGATTAATCTTGACTTATTACCCAAACTGAACATTAATAAAGAAAAATGCCAAGTCTGTGTTGAAGCAAAAATGACAAGACGCCATTTCCTTCAATAGAAAGGAACACTGAACCTTTGGATTTAATTCATACCGATGTGTGTGATTTGAAATTTGTGCAAACAAAAGGTGGTAAAAAGTATTTCGTAACTTTTATCGATGATTGCACACGATACTGTTACGTCTATTTGCTAAGTAGCAAAGACGAGGCCCTTGATGCTTTCAAGGACTATAAAAATGAAGTTGAGAATCAACTTAGCAAACGAATTAAGACAATTCGTGATGATAGAGGTGGCGAATATGACACGCCGTTTAATGAATTCTGTTCAGAACATGACATTATTCATCAAACTACTGCACCATATTCACCTCAATCGAATGGTATTGCTGAACGTAAAAACTGTACTCTAAAAGAGATGATGAATGCTATGTTGATAAGTTCGGGTTTACCACAGAACTTGTGAGGGAAAGCAATTCTCTCAGCCAACGTCATTTTAAATAGAATTCCACCTAAGAAGATGGATGAAACCACATACGAGCTTTGGAAATGCCATAAGCCTAATTACAAATACTTGAAAGTGTGGGGGTGTCTAGCGAAGGTTGCAGTACCCAAACCAAGACGAGTTAGAATTGGGCCTAAAACAATTGATTGCATATTTATAGGATATGCAACAGACAGTAGTGCATATCGATTATTGGTGCACAAGTCGGACAATCCTGACATAAATGAGAATGTTGTCATAGAATCAAGAAATGCAGTGTTCTTTGAAGATGTCTTTCCAAAGAAAGACAAAAACAACGAAGAATCAATCACAGTAAGCGAGTGCGTGAGACGACTCCTCAAGAAATTGAGAAACTGCGTCAAAGCAAACGAGCCAGAATACAAACATCGTTTGGACCAGGTTTTCTAACCTATTTGGTAGAAAATTATCCAAGAACCTTTTCTGAGGCGATGTCAACTCCAGAAGCTCCCTTCTGGAAAGAGGCAGTAAACAAGGAAATATAATCGATTATTCAAATCACACTTGGGAGCTGGTTGATCTTCCACCAGGAAGTAAACCACTCGGATGCAAGTGGATCTTTAAGAAAAAGCTGAAAGAAGATGAGTCTATTGACAAGTACAAGGCCCGGTTGGTAGCTAAAGGCTATCGACAAAAGGAAGGCTTTGACTTCTTTGATACCTACTCACCGGTAACTAGGATCACTTCAATAAGGATGCTAGTTGCTATCGCTGCAGTCTACGACTTAGAAATCCATCAGATGGATGTGAAGACTGCCTTCCTGAACTGTGAGTTAGAAGAAGAAATTTATATGGAGCAATCTGAAGGGTTTGTTGTACCAGGGCAAGAGAAAAAGGTATGTAAACTTGTTAAGTCTTTGTACAGACTTAAACAAGCACCCAAACAGTGACATTTGAAGTTTGATGAGGCAATGTTGTTAAATGGCTTCAGGATCAACGAGTATGACAAGTGTATGTACATCAAGAACACACCAGACGCTTATGTGATAGTATGTCTATATGTAGACGACATGCTTATCATCGGAAGCACTCGTGACATCATCTTGAAGACCAAGAAGATGTTAACACGAAATTTTGATATGAAAGATATGGGGTTTTCCAATGTTATTCTAGGGATTAAAATTTCTCGGATAACTGAAGGCCTTGTTATGTCGCAAACTCATTATATTGAATCTGTTCTTCAATATGTTTGATACAAAACCAATAAAGACCCCACTAGACTTAAGTATACACTTAAGAAAGAATCGAGGTGAACCTGTAGCTCAATTGAAATACTCACAGATAATTGGAAGTCTGATGTACATAACGAACTGTACAAGACCAGACTTAGCTTGTTCAGTAAACAAATTGAGCAGGTTTACTAGTAATCCAAGTGAAGATCATTGGAAAGCTCTAAATAGAGTGATGAGCTACCTTGAAGTACACAATGAACGTTGGATTACACTATACAAGATATCCAGCAGTATTGGAAGGATATTGTGATGCGAATTGGATATCAGATAGCAATGACTCTAAGTCCATCAGTAGATACCTATTCACTGTTGGTGGTGGTGCTGTGTCATGGAAGTTTACAAAACAAACATGCATAGCTCGGTCCTCTATGGAAGCCGAGTTTATATCACTAGATAAAGCTGGAGAAGAGGCTGAATGGCTTCGAAATTTCCTAGAAGATGTTCCATGTTGGCCTAAGCCAATCGATCCTATCAGCATACACTGTGATAATCAGTCTGCTATAGGACGAGCACAAAGCAGCATCTACAATGGTAAGTCACGACATATACGTCGGAGACATAATACCATTAATCAATTGATCTTTAATGGCATGATTTCCATTGATTACATAAAATCAAAGGAGAATCTTGCGGATCCGCTTACAAAAGGCTTGCTTAGAGATCAGATGTCAAAATTGACAAACGGAATGGGATTAAGCCTACTACGCAAGAATCTTTGTAATGGTAATCCATCCTTGTTGACTGGAGATCCCAGAATCTTGGTTCAATGGGACAACTAAGTTATGAAGTTTCAGTTTATCACTTACTCATTCCGTTACATAAAAGTGCTGTCTGCAGAGAATATTTAGGGTAAGCTAAAGCTTTTAATGATGTCTTATACCTTGATACATCAAGTGGGGTATGACAGAATGCTCTTGATAGGAATCACCTATGTATGTGTGAAGTGAGGCCGCTTCTATGAGAATTCTGTGAGGCAAAGAAATCTCTAAAACACTTTCTGAAACCAGGTTGTTCATGGCCAAAACGAACACAACCATGAGAATCAAAAGAGTGTTAAAGGCAATGTTGTGTGAGTATTGTTGTCTAGGTTCACAGAAAAGGCTAACTAGTTCAAAACATCAAGTCACTACTTAGCCGAGTGAATCCGATGGTATATCACTACGAAAGGTTCAAAGCCAGAAGCTACCTCTTCTGATGCAACATTTTTTTGTCTGACTTCTCGTTAGAGTCTGCATCTGCATTTGCATTAATTTCTATTCATGTGGAGGATTGTTGGAGAAAAATTTGTAAATGAGTTTGTCCAAAGTTGGTGAGCAACATATTTTGAGCTTAATTAAGATTAGTTTTCGTTAATCAAAAATGAAAACTAATGAATCCTAAATTATCTACGTAATGAATAGATGATTTTAGGCTTTTGAATCACTCAATTTTGACACCGGGTGAATGAGAAATTAGTGCTCAAAGTAGGAATAAAAATTGGTTGCAAATTGGAAAATTGGTGATGTGGCTTCACGAGAAGAAGACACATCACCTTTTTTGCAAATATACCACATTGGCGAATTGAAGGGAAAATGCCACCAAATATACTGCTAAGAAAGAGAGTTTAGATGTGCCCTTAGGGCATGAGAAGTTTTTGATCGGAGGGAAGACCTAGAAAGAGCCACACGCGCACACACGCGCGCGGACGCCGTTGCCGCCCGCCCGTCCGACCGGCTCGGCTCGGCTCGTGCTCGGGCTCGTGGCTTGCCCGCCCGGTTCTTATTTTTTTTGACAAATTTTCTTTTAAATTTTTCCAGAAAATAATTTACTTGATCCTACAGTTATGATTTAATCCTACGATCTAATGGCTCAGATTAAGCTGACAATTTCAGCTGACTGATTCCTACCAGTCGTGGGTTACTGGCCGATCAGAGGCAGTCGTGGGTTGCGTGGTGAATGTGGGGGTTACTGGCCGATCAGTGCGGTCGTGGATTGCCGTAACCTCCAAGATTTCCCTCTATAAATGGAGGCAGTGCACTGCTTCTGAAGACACAGAAATTTTCCTTCTCTTCACCTACTGCATACGAGCATTCTGCATAAACTACTGCTGCATACTGCATACAATGTTGCTGCATTTCATCAATCCGAGAAGTCAGAACATTTGTCAGGTTCGTGGAGTTCTTACGTAGTAGTGCCACTCGTTCGAACTGTTAGCCGTTGTATCCTGGGAGACGTTTGCAATTTTCGGTTGGGCACAGTATACCGGAGCAATTCGTCTTAAGGACAGAGTCTTGGACTCGCCTCGGTTTGCATCTTGAGCTCTTCTCTAGGTTGAGCTCATCTATGTGTTGAGCTCATCTCTGTGCTGAGTTCTTGAGCTCTTCTCTGTGTTGAGCTCTTCCCTGTGTTGAGCTCATATCTGTGCTGAGTTCTTGAGCTCTTCTCTGTGTTGAGCTCTTTCCTGTGTTGAGCTCATCTCTGTGCTGTGTTCTTGAGCTCTTCTCTGTGCTGAGCTCTTTCTGTGTTGAGCTCAGCTCTTCCTGCGTTGAGCTCAGCTCTTCCAGTGTTGAGCTCAGCTCATCCCTGTGCTGTACAGAATGTCAGTTTCATTCTCTAATAAATCTGAGTTTGTATATGAGACAACAAAAAGAACGTCTGTGTAACTTAATTGATATCCATAAATGCAAGCAACGACATCATAGACGTATGGCAAGTACTAAAATTACTTACGTTAAAACCTTTGAACCCTGTCCAGCCAACCATCGTCGACTCATTTTTGATAGAGACCCCAGTCGTGGACTCATTCTCTGAAGCACCTTTCACGTACTGGAAAATTGAGCTTATGCCATCTTATAGATAGGTGTTTGCGTTCATACTTCTATCTTTTTGGTCATTGTTATCCAGAATTTTGTTTTTTTTGTTTTTAATTTGTTCAGACTTCAGGTTGTTGGGTCATACAATTGATGTACCATATGATGAACTTGATGTATAACATGATGGTTCGTGAAATTCAAGTAAGATTGCCGACAGTCCTGAACCCGTACAAGTACAATGATGAAATGAGCCGGATCATAGAAAAGAAAAAGATCAAAATAATTTTATAATTTTGCTGAAAGTGTGATACATTATCGAAACCTATTTATAGAGGAGATGTTTGCCCTACTAAGTCCTAGTCTATAAACTATGTTTTGTAATTTGTAGAAGCGATGTACCATCATGATCAATGAAAGCCTAAACCCAGTTGGAGATCAATAGATCTCGAATCTTGGGTTGTATTTGGCATGTCGGAAGACTTGATCACTGTTTGTTTACTCCCAGATTTCCCTAAGTGTGTAAGAAAAAACTTACACGTCACATGTTGATTTGGTATTACAGTCACGGGCGCGTCTTGATCGTAACATGAACCGAAGCTAATCTGAGATTTCGGTTCATCAGATAGTGAATAATCATGTGTATATGTAGAAGGATCAGCAGTATAGATTTGAGGAGAGCCAAAATGTTCTACACCATAACAATTTTGAAAAGGTTGTTGAAGAAGATAGCGATTTATGCTTGCTTTTCTTGCTTGAAGTTGCAGCCTTTTTTTCCTCATTCTTTCTTTTTTGTGGGCATTTTGGTGACCCCCAAGTGCTTGTGAATTTGTAAATCCCTTAAGGCAATATTGGCACAAGAATTTCTTGTCTCCTTGTTTTTCACCTAACATGATTTTCTCCTTGGATATCTTTTGATCTCTTCCTGATGAGATTGTGGATGAAGATGAATTTACACCCTCATCACTTTCATCATGGGATTTCTTTGAATCCATTTTTTCTTTCTCCCAAGAATCAAACTCAAAGCCAAATAATCTAAGCTTCTTCTCCATGCAAGATTTTGTATCGTTTCTTGTGGGAGCAAGACAATTAGATTCACCTTTTATCATGATATCTCTCTTTGGACAAAGAAATGTTTAAGGTTTTTGTATGTTTGATATGTACAAATGTTGGCAAGGGGTGTCTTTCTTATATAGAAAATGTAAATGGGGTTTTGCTTTTGCATGCATTTTCATCTTTCAACAAGATGGTATTTTTTTAATCATCATGAACAGCAAAAACACACCTAAGGCGCAGAAAAAATTGTGACAAAGAATTGTCAGATCGAGGGATCAGCCCCCACTTCTATGCGTTGTTAATTATTCCCAAAAGATTATGGTAGATACATCATAAACTTTTCCCAGTCATTGATGGGACTAAATCTGCATAATTAAATATGATAACAGCTGGTGAAGAGACTTTTTTTGCATTAAATAAAATTAATATAATTGATGTAGTGCCACTTGTATTTTTTTGTAATTATTTCATTATTTGTCTATGTAGATAAATATAGAGGCAGAGGTCTAGCAAGAAGCAAACTCTCTATCTATTGGGATAGAGATATTGTTTGTCTGTCTCTCATCCTTCCCAGACTCTAGCAACAGATTTTGTTGTTGTTAGGATATACCAGATATGTGTTGTTGTTGATGTAGTGCCACTTGAACGTTTGAATTGATGTTTTATGGTTAAAGAGAAGGAAATGGTTAGTAGCATTATTTTAATATGAGGGGCAGCAATAAAAGTCAAACAAAGATGAGAATGTAATCACCAACCAAGAAGGGGCTAGCTAGGAACCTTTTTTTTTTTTTATTCAACAAATCTAATACTGTACTTAAATGCTATTATAAAAAAAAGACTTGTTTGCTTGACCAACTAAAAACAAGTAGTTTCCTCGTGAACTGTTCTCTACCCAAGTCTAACATAAGTCAATATGGTACTATACACCAGGCAACAAAAAATAAAAAATAAAAAACCCAACAAGAAGTATAGGATAAATACGGTTTTTTCTTAAATTCAAAATCAGGAATGCAAATTCTCCTTTCTCAATCAGGATTTGTATCTTTTATTTATTTTTTTATTTTTGGATTATTTTTCTTTTCTGTGTTTTTTTGCAGTGTATTTCACACAAAAACACTGTGTTTTAAGTGTTCATTATTCCACACATTTTCCTTTTTTAGTGTTTTACACGAAACAAACGTGAAAAAAAGACACGGAAAAACAGTTGGACAATACAACAAAATGAAAAGATAAAAACCAAAAAAACAATCAGGATGTCCAACATGGACCGAATTTAAGAAAACCTCGATAAATAACGTGACATCCTCTATGATTTTTTACTGCCTTCGTACCAAAATATAAGTTCACTTTAATTTTTAACATAATATAATTTATACTATATTGAATATTATGTTTAAAAGTCAAGAATTGACAGTGAATCCTTTTATAAATTGCAATTTATTTGTCCACGAATAGGATATAATTAGGTAAAGCAGAAATTGACGTCTCATGTAAGGAAAATTACATGCAGTAACATATTTACTTATTTCTGCACCTTTTATAATGTTGTTATATCTGACTGATTTCTAACTTCTTCAGTATCTGCTTTGTATTTTCATCTTTTGCACTTACACAATTTATGAAGCTAATGACCTTAATTTATAGAAAAATAATTATAAAAAAATACAGAACAAAATCACTTACCTCCAATATACTTAAACACTACAAAATATAATGATCAAGAAATCACAATTAATTTCTCATTCTTCTAGCATACAGTTACAACAACAATCATTCCCAATATTTTTCAATAACAGCAAAAGCTATCGCTAAGATCCGAAGAGGTTGAGAGACAGGCAATCAATACCTCAATTTCAAAGGATAGAAAGTTTGCTTTCAGTAAGACCTCGGCTCTATATGTACATGTATAGATGACACAATAGTAAGAGTACAGTGTGGTAATGTACTAGTAAAGAACTTAAACACAAATAGAAAGCTTATAGCATACAGCTGGTGAAGTGAAACTTCCATGTAATTCAGATAATGAGAACTCTCTTGGAATTATCCGTGCACCCTCCACACACAGCAAGAAAAGTATAAAACACACATTAGATAATGACGTTCAAGAAAAAAAATGCAAGAAAAAAGTGCAAAAAAAATAATTCACAAAGAGTAGTTGATGAACCAAAGAATAAATAAAGTGGAGGATGAGGTAAGCAGATATACTAATTATAATAAGGGTCTTCAAATTAGATCCGCATATCTTCTTAGAGCATGCAAACCCTATATTTTATGCACAAATATGGTTGATTTGAATCAAATACCAATCTATATTATCCAAATGTATACGCAAAGCATCTTATGTTGGACATCCCTCTTAGGTCCCACGATTTCAAACTTTTGAGACATGTTATCGAAAGGCCAAATCTTTGGTTATGCGTCTCCCACCATTCCAATCTTAAAGAACATTATGAATGATGCAAATCAAGAGCTTAACGGCCTACGAGGTCTTACACAAGGAACTCACACAAGTTGTCTACAGCAAACTGGATCTTTGGCTCAGCAGCAGTGAAACACACACACCATGTGTGTCACTAGAATCAAATCTTATATCTCTTAGAGCAAATCCAGCCCGAATACCAACTAAGTTTTGTCCCGTGGACAAGATCATGTTTTTATTATGTTGTGTCTTGTTAGATCTTGTACTAATGGACAATTTTCCACCAATAAGTCTCTCATTTCTCATCAATTCCCACTTCTTCTTCTTTCTCTAGTCTATTCTAATTGCTTTATTGCTTTTGGGAGAAGAATTCCAAGTCGGCATGCCTGATCAACCATTTCATTATCATAACATGTGGAGTATATTGTAGTGAACCCAATCTTAGAGGATCTTGTAATGGTGGCTGGTTTAGGATTTGTTTTTGTTTGCTTGCTTATATTCATTGTCTTTTGGTTAGTAAGAACAAGCAGGTCCGCCCCACCATAAATCTTGACACATAATCTATGTAATAGCATGAGAAGTTTGAATTTTTATGTTTATCAGTCACCTAATACGTACGTACATTGTTTAATATTGTTCTCCAACAGTTTATTTACAAAAGACAAGAGTTGAATGTTACGCCATTTGGATCACTATAGTATATAATGACATTTGAGCACCTTTTATCTATTGTCCTCTAAGTTACGCGTTAATATATATATGTGTGTGTGTATTTGTTTATGTCATTTCCAAATTTTGTTTTTATTGTACTTAGGCGTTACATGAGAATTGAGATCACTAAATATTTTGAATGCGTGTATTTCAGGAACTTGCTAAAGTTGATTTTAGATTTGAATCATCTTTACTAAGTGACTAGCCTAATTTGTTAGGTTCAAATGCCACACACTTTTTGGCACTTACGTGATGAGATCGGCTGTTCTAACTGCTATTTCGACTTAAGTAATCATGATTAATTTATTAAATATTTGATATCAATATTTGTTATCAATATCAGACTAAAGTAATCGTGATTATAACTTTGGTCGAAACAACGATTGAGTATCATCTTGGAATAGCATGCCATATCCCATGTACGCAGTGATGAAGCTGGATCTTCACCAAGGATCAGAGACGATCCGAAATAAACGTCGTTAGCTGCTTTTCACTTGTGTATCCAAGATACTTTCTTGATGACCTGTACAGGGAAGCAAAGATCAGAGGTCCCGGGAGTGTGACCTCGGGTTAAACTCTCCGACGCTCAAGTCAGTTTGAGCCATTCTCACTGAGATATGTTTATGTTTGAAGAGTTGAGAAGATCTCACAGTTTCTTGGTATAGAGATTTCTCTGTATTAGCTCTTGGAGAAGAAAGGTTTCCGAATCCCCCTCCCTTCTGCCCCCCTGCTGTGTCTTTATTCATCTCCTTGTTTAATGCTTCTGACCGTGGATGTGACTGAAACGTGTGTCAGAGGGCTACTTTGCTGTAGGTGTGCAGTAAGATGGGACGGGTACTTTTACAAGTTGTCAAATCTATGTTGAGTAGATAGCTGGCAATAGACCTTCTTTACACTGTAGCTCTGCAAATTATAGTGTCGGGTCCGAGAGGAAGCTTCCTTGAAATCTTGTTCTAATCTGGTATAATTGCTTAAGGCCAGATTTTTATTCCTGCCGAGGCCGAGGTTGAAGCTCAGGCTGAGACAGAGCTGAAGTGTGTTGATGAAGTCTAGATGCCTTGTAAAAATCTTGTTCCATCACCCTTATGAGGCAGAAGCCGAGGCTGGGCCTCGAGGCCATGGTAGAGCAGAAGTGAACTCCTTGAGTGAAAAGTTGATATTTGTTCACTGTGGCTGAAGTGGATGTCTTGGTTAAATAATACCTTGTTCGGACAGAGGTGAAATTATTGGTCTGCCAAAAGTAGTATATGAGCTAGAGTACTTCAACGTTGACTGTTTGTTGACCAACGGAAGAATTTTGTCTTATATGACAGCTGATTTTTAGGCTCATCACTTTGCCCCCAGATTTAGTGTGGCCGAGCTGACCAGCAAGGGCAGATAAATCTGTTTGGATAAGTTGGTGACGTGTCCATCTTTAATTGAGCCGTTATCCTCATTTAGTGCCAGCGTCAGTTTCAATGTATCTCATAATTGCTTTTCGGCGGTTGAGATAATCGAAGAGGGGGAACACGAGGCGTTGCACCTTTTCAAATTTACCTTTATTAAAGGCAAGCTTTTCCCTCCCAAAAGGTTTTTCTTCCTTTTCACATTTTCGTACTTCTCCCTCACAAGTGTTTTCCGTCTCGTTCTCCGACAGCTTTTCCCTCATGTTTCCATCTTCGGCAAAGTCTTTTTCGTCTTCAACTCCGGCGATTCTTTCTCTTCAGTCTTCAAAACTCTGTAAGCTTTATTCTTTCTTTCATTTCAATGGCTATTATTGCTTCGTCTTCTTCAAATTCCCAAAATAGATCAGCTCATTCTTATCTTGCTGATCTTGGGGGTAATGTTGGGAGCCAATCTCCTCTCTCTGAGAGGACAGATTCTAGCGAGGACAACCGTCCTTTGAGGAGGTTGCGCCTTACTGGTGCGCCCTCTATGATTGCCCCTAAATCCATGGTGCCCTCTGTGTCTGTTGACAGAGGATCACCATCTCCGGCGGTGCAAGGCTCAGTTTGCACTTTGAAAGCCACTGATCTTTTTCGTTTTTGTAAACTGTATAGCATTGATATGAGTGTTTTTGTTCCCATTCTTCCTCTTTGTCATCAAACCGCCTATGATCCACCCGTAGGGTACGAGGCAGTTTATGAGGAATATTTCAAATCTGGTTTTAGCCTTCCAGTTCCTGAACCCTTATTCTTCATTCTTGAGTTTTATAACCTTAGGCTGCCCCAACTCATGCATAATGGCCTGAAAGTAATCCTTAGTTATATGCTCTTACTGAGAGCTCTTGGGGAGGAATTCAACCTCAAAGTCTTTAGGGGGATGTTTGTGTGCAAACACGAAGATAGTTGGTTCTACTTTAATAGGAGGTTTCCTAACAAAGAAGTTAACCACGCTATAAACATCCCTACCCTTACCAAGAACTGGAAAGGTCGTTTCTTTTTTATCAAAAAGATAGGATTACCAGAGGGGGAGTATTGGAAGTCCTGCATTGCATATAATTCGAGGCCAAGCGAGAAATTCTGCGATGAAGCCTCCAGATTGCTGAACCTGTCACTAGCCGTAGACTGGAAAAAGATAGACATGTCAGTTTTAAGAGCTGCCGACCTAGATCACTTGTGTGGCCCCAAATATCAGATTCTCGGTAGAGCAGATTTGAAAGTTGTTATGGGTATGTGTTATAATTTTGAGCATCCTAGATTTCCTTTGATGTCTTTCAAGTATTTTGATTGGTTGATTATTGCACTTGCAGGAGCAATGGTGTCTGAAGTAATAGCCAAGTTGAAAAAGATGGCTCCCAAGAAGAGGAAGAGGACTGAGGAAAGGCATTCTTCCTCAGAACAGGCCTCTACCAAAGCCTCTTCTGAGATGCAGGTGCTCCCTGATGAATCCACTCCTGCCGAGGTTGGAGTCCAAGGTAGTGTTTTATCCTTTGCTGGTTGGAATCAATTTACTTTCATGCTTTCATTCAGCCCTTTAACCTTTATTTTTTTGTTGCAGCTGAAACTTCAACTGGCCCCATCCAGGTTGCAGCCCAAAATTCCTATTCAGGCTACAGCTCCGTCAATGGACAAGGATGGAGAATATGAGGCCCCAATCTTGGCCTTTCCTCCACCTGCTGCCGAAGCTGAGGCACCTGTGCCTCAGTCAAGGTCTGTTCCCTCTGAAGCCCCTTCTTCTGCTGAAGTTAGAGAGAAAGTTTCAGAGGGAGTAAATGCTGGGGGGCTTCCCAGCAACATGCCCATGGAAAAGCCCCCCAGGAGGAAGGAGAACCTTCTCATAGGCATCGTCGCGGTAAGAAGACGATGGAGTTTTCTTATGCTGACTCTGCCGCCCATCCAGGAATAGCTAGGAAGCTGACTAAGTTGACGGTGCTGCCCAGAGATTGGGGCTTTTTGGTCACCGAGACTGGCTGAAACCTTAAACTCATACTTGTGCAACATGTCTTTGGTAAGTTTTTCTAAAAATTTCTTTCTTTCTCACTTTGGTTACTTGAAGCCTTTTTTAACTAAGTAATTTGATTGCTGCAGTACCGAGTTCAAGAATACAGTATGCTCAGGCGGGCTGAAGAGATGCGCAAGATGGTCGTTAAGCTGTCTGAGAGCAACACCAATTTGAGATTAGCTAATGAGGAGTTGGCTGAGGTAGCAAAACCCAACAATACAAGGCTGAAGAGATGGACGCAGAGGTGAACGCGCTGAAATCCGAAGTGCTCTCCTTGTCTTCTGAAAATTCCAAACTTCGTGAAGGCAAGGAGGAATCTGACACTCAACTGGCCATCGCACGTTCTGAAGTGGATGAGATGAAGGAAGTGGTGACTAACATTGGGTCAGTCACCACCAAAACGCAAGCTGATCTGGAATCCTGCCAGAATCAACTCCACACTTGTGAGCACGAGTTAAATCTTTTAAAGAAACAAGTGGAGGAGGAGCAAAAAAGGCAGGGCTGAGATGGCTCATCAACTGGAGGAAGAAAGAAGAAGCAAAGCTGAGCTCACTCATCAGTTTGAGCTTCAAGCTGAAGATATCAAAAAGAATGCAGTTGCTGAGTTCAGACATTTTGAATATTTTTCAGACAACCTCCTGAAGATGCAGAGCTCAGTGCTGACGTTGACCAAACATATGCGATAGACACCTGCTCCGAAGTTTATCCAGCCTTGGACAAGAATCATCCTCAAATTGCTGACCTCTACAACCCCGAAGCTGAAACTTTATTTGACAAACAACTGGCATTGTTCAAGAATGGGGCTGATCTCAGAGATCCAGATGAATACTAGAATAGGATTTTTCCCACTTGCGCTTCTCTGTAGTTGTAATAGTTTTAAATTTTCTAAATGAAAATCTTATTTCTTTCAACTTGTGTTCTTCAGCTTGCCCTATTCTTGTTTTCATAACACAAGTGATTGACCTCGGCTCTGCCAAGGGTTTTAAACAGCATAATTGGCTTCAGTTCTGATAAGAAGGATCTCTTTATAACGCAAGTGCTTGACCTCGGCTCTGCCAAAGACTTTATCCAACATGTTTGACTTCATAATGCAAGTATTTGACTTCGGCTCTGCCAAAGACTTTATCCAACATGTTTGGCTTCATAATGCAAGTACTTGACCTTGGCTCTGCCAAGGGTTTTATATTGCTCCTATTAGGCCTCAGTCCTGCTGAGCTTCTTGAATGATAAGTCCTTAACTTCGATTTAGCTAAAGCTGAGATGCAAGTTAATACTTGGACTGTGAATAAAATAATTCCACACTTCTGAAATAAAGTAAACCTATTACTTCATTGGATCTGTTAAACAAGATGAAAGATAACATTTTGCGAAATCTTAGTACTGGCACTGCCATAAAAACACTGTTTTATTCAAACTTCAGCACTGCTGATAGCTATACAAACGATTTACACTTTTTCTAGACCTGCTAGTAGGTGATGAGGTTCATGTACACTGTCATGATTCACCTCGGCATCCCTTTATTAGGATGATTTTGAATTCTGTTCACAAAACTTTTGACCCTCAATGGGCATCTGCCTCAGGCTTGCTGAGGTCTTTTTCGGTCGAGACCTGCTCGGCTAACTCAGCCCTGCTGAGGTGGGGTACTTGTAGGGAAACCTGTCCCAAACATATATTGAGTCCTGCTCCTTGCTGAGGTGAAGTACTTGTACATCACTGATGTAGAAGTCTTAGATGTGCAGAATGACAAGTCTTTGGTAAAGTCTTGCCTTCCAAAGTTTTTAATTTGTAAGCTCCCGCTGAACGCACCTCGACTATACGATAAGGACCTTCCTACTTGGGGTTAAAAGTCCCAGTTGGTGCTGCATGACTTGCTTCGTTATTGCGTAATACTAAATCTCCCATTTGATAAGACCTTGGTCGCACTCGAGAATTATAGTACTGAGAAATTAAATTCTTGTACTGAGCCATGCGAACGTGGACTTGTTCCCTTTTTCCTCTAAGTCATCCAAATTCAAACACAGCACTTGGTCATTGGTCTGAGCAGAGTAATGATCTATCCGAGCAGAACTGGAACCAATTTCAGCTGGAATGACTGTCTCAGTGCCATAAACTAAGGAAAAAGATGTTTCCTTAGTGGAGGTGGAAGGAGTAGTCCGATATACCCATAATATACTTGGGAGTTCATCCACCCAGCTTGCCCCAGTTTTGTATAAACGCTTCCACATGCCATCCTTGATAGTCCTATTTGCCAACTCAACTTGCCTATTTGCTTGCGGGTGTGCTACTGAAGTGAATCGTTGTTCAATTTTGAGCTCAGCACACCAAATTTTGACGGGGGCATCAGCAAATTGTTTTCTATTGTCTGAGATGAGAACTTGTGGAAGGCCGAAGCGACAAATGATATTCTTCCGCAAGAACTTCTTTATCTGACCCCCAGTAATGGTAGCCAAGGGCTCTGCCTCCACCCATTTGGTGAAGTAATCAATGGCAATAATCAAGAATCTGACTGAATGTGTAGCTCGGGGCGGAGGTCCAACAAGATCTATTCCCCATTGCACAAAAGGCCAAGGACTTGCAATGGCAGTGAATTCTTGACTAGGCAAATGAGAGATTGGAGCAAGGACTTAGCATGCTTGACATTTCTTGATCAATTCTTCTGCATCATGACACAGAGTGGGCCAATAATAACCAGCAAGGTATCATTTTCGCGCTAAAGACCGAGCACCAGAATGGCTTCCACAGATTCCCTGGTGCATCTCTCGAAGGATGTAATCTCCCTCCTCTTCGGTTACACATCTGAGCCAGGGCTGTGAAACAGACTTTTTATATAGGTGATCGTTAAAGAGAGCATACCTTGCTACCTTTAGCCGAAGACGTCGTGCTGCCTGTTTATCCTCAGGCTGAATTCCATGCTGCAGGAAGTTAACTATCTCATCCATCCAAGTGTTGCAATAATCAACCTGCAGCACTTCATTGGCATCAAAAATACGGTGCTTCACTAGCTCCACGACTATCTTTTTTCCCAAAGTGGTCGAAGTAGAGGAAGCAAGCCGAGATAGCCCATCCGCTCTCTTATTGGCCGACCTAAGGATATGCTCTATGCTGAAGCGCTCAAATGTCTGGCCGAGCTACTGTACTTTAGCCAGATATCTTTTCATGTTTTCTTCCTTGGCTTCATAATCCCCATTAATCTGGGAAACAACCAGCTACGAATCACTTCGGGAAATGATGCGTTCTGCCCCAAAATTCCTTGCGAGACCCAGCCCTGCTATTACGGCCTCATACTCTCCCTCGTTGTTGGTTGCTTCGAAGTCAAAACGCAAGGCATATTCAAATTCTTCCTTGTTAGGGTTGATTATTAGGAGACCTGCTCCACATCCATCCTTGGAAGAAGATCCATCAACATATAAAGTCCAATCATCCACTGGATGAACATCTTCCTCCACGGATATTCTTTCAGTCAAAAAGTCTGCTAAGGCTTGAGCTTTGATTGAAGTCCGTGACTTGTATTGAATATCATACTTTGCAAGCTTCATAGCCCATTTGGCAGCTCGGCCAGAAGTGTCTGGCCTCGTCAGAATTTGTTTCAAAGGCTGATCTGTAACCACTATGATGGGATGAGCTTGCAGGTAGGGCCTAAATTTCCTTGCCGCCACAATGAGTGCCAATACCATCTTTTCAGCATTGGGATATCTGAGTTCAGGTCTACATAGAATTTTGCTTGCGAAGTAAATGAGCTTCTGCACATTATCATGTTCCCTGAGCAGGACTACACTCACTGCTTCTTTGCATGTGGAAAGATATACATAGAGTACTTCTCCGGACAGAGGTGAGGTTAACATCGGCACCTCGGACAAATAGGACTTCAGCTCATCAAAAGCTTTTTGACACTGGTCATCCCATTAGAAAGAAGTCTTCTTTTTTAAGATCTGAAAGAATGACAGAGATCTTTCGGTAGACTTAGAGAGAAACCTGCTCAACGCTGCAATTCTGCCTGTCAACCTCTGCACTTCTTTAATATTCCTGGGGGATGCATGTTTTGTAAGGCTTCAATCTTGGCAAGGTTGGCTTGAACTCCTTCCTTAGAGGCCATGTATCCCAAAAATTTTCCAGTGCGTACCCCAAATGTGTACTTCTTCGGATTCAATTCATGTGTGAATCCCTCAAAACAACAAAAACTTCTCTTAAGTTTTGAATATACTGATCAAGAGACCTGTTCTTTATGAGCATATCATCTATATATACCTCCATTATTCGGCCAATTTGTTCACTGAACAAAGAATTGACCAAACGCTGGTAGGTAGCCCAAGCATCCTTCAATCTAAATGGCATGGTTACATAATAATAAGTACCTGACTCTGTTATGAATGACGTTTTTTCTTGATCTTCCTTTGCCATGACAATTTGATGATAACCTTTAAAGGCCATCTAAGAAGTCGAAGATCTCATGACCAAGTGTTGAATCCACTAACTTATCAATCTTAAGTAGTGGGTAACAATCTTTTGGACATGTCTTATTGAGGTCAGTGTAATCTTTGCATGTCCTCCATGATTCGTCTGGCTTGGGGACCACCACTAGATTAGCCAGCCAGATTGGATACAGAACCCCCACAATAAACTTTGCAGCAAGGAGTTTCCTGACTTCTTCTGCAATTACCTTGATTCTCTCTAGAGCAAAATTTCGCTTCTTTTGCTTTATTGGCTTCATTTGAGGATCAACATTTAGCTTGTGCTCATCTAGATGTGAGGGGATCCAAGGTATATCTTCGGCAGTCCACACAAAGATAATTGAGAATTCTCTCAGCAGAGCCTATAGCTGAGTTAGCAGCTAAGATGGCATCCATGTCCCGATTTTTATAACATTTTCAGGTCGGCTTGGATCAGAGACGAAGTCCTGTACTGCATCATCTGACTGTAACCGTTCTTCATCTGAAGGTATCTTCTCATCAAGGATGACCTGCTGAACTGCCTCATTGCCTTGAGTGGCGACGATGTAACAACTCTGTGCCACTTGTATATCACCTTCGATTGTCACTAACCCAACTGGGGTGGGAAACTTCATACTAACATGCAGAGCTGACATAATAGCTTCCAAAGCCACTAAGGCTGGCCGACCTAACAGAATATTGTAAGCAGACCTCTCCTTGATCACCATGAAGTCTATCCATAGACAACGGTAGGCTGGAGGTTTACCAAAGCTGCAACTGAGTATGGCCAGTCCTGCTGGCCGAACTACAGCACCAGTGAATCCATACAGTGAAATGGTGACTGGCCTCATTAAAGAATTTGATAGGCCCAATTGCTGATATACTCTATAGTACATCACATTTACGGCGCTACCGGCATCCACATATACACGTCGTACTTCCACAATCTTGTCTGGAGCTAAGTATATACGCAAATCTATTACTAAACATGTGTTGTTGGAGTCAAGTGAAATGGGATCTTCTGGCCCATAAGTCAGCTCCTTAATCAACTTACTCTCTTAGTGGGTGGACCAGATGAGGTTCCTGCTGAACTGGATTCACCTCGGCTCGGATGAGATGGTCCTCCAGAGATGGTGTAAATAATGGAATTGACCTGGGTTTGACCTGCAAACCCATGTCGGCCTGGCTCTTCATCATCATCCGGCCTGCAATGCCGAGGTGGGGACTCTGGTTGGCACTTGTCTTTCTGAGGGTTTTTGTGGAAGTCCAAATGATTGTGCAGGCATGAACGTGGGTCATAAAACTGTTTTAAATGACCCTTCTCTATCAGTTGCCGAATGACTTGAGCCAACTGCCTGCAATCTTCTGTGTCATGCCCAATATCTCTATGATATCGGCAGTATAGCTTAGGGTCTCTTCTCTCCCTGGGTCCATTTAGAGGTTTAGGATGAACCCTCAAGCCATCTTTCTCCATGACAGCTAAAATATTATCTTTAGAGGCTAAAAGGGGTAAACCCTCTTTCTCTCCTTTACCTGTTCCGCCCATGTGATCGAGCGCACTGCGCCGATCGCGGTCCTTTCTTTCATTGCGCCGATCTTTCTTTTTGTAACTAGATCGGCTTTCTTGCCAAGCTTCCTGTTCGGCCTTCTTCTTCAATCTGTTTGCCTCTTCACCTCGGACAAACTGATGGGCCTTCTCCAAGCATTCTCTTAATGTTGTGGGCCCCTCCTTGGCAAGCTGAGAGAAGAGGTGACCAGTTCGAAGCCCATTGATAAAGGCAGCCGCTTTAACGCCCTCATTTCTGTCACTGACTTGTAGTGATTCATCTGAGAAACATTGCATGTATTTTAACACAGACTCATCTGGGCCTTGCCTCAAGGTCATTAAATGTGATGAGTTCTTTACAAAGGGTGTGCTGGGAACAAACTGGGATTGGAATTTTTGTGCCAGTTGCTTGAAAAATCCCACTGATTTAGATGAGAGCTCTTTGAACCATCTTCTGGCCTTTCTCCGCAAATACATCGGGAAGGTTTTGCAACGCAGGGGATCTGAGACATTTTTCAGACTCATCGCAGTTTGAAACTGAAAAAGATGATCCGTTGGGTCTGTTATCCCATCATAAGTATCCATCTTTGGCACCTTGAAGCTATCTGGTGCCAAGTACTCAGCAATATCCCAGGAAAAAAAGACTTTCCTGGACTGTCTGCACAAACTCTTGCATGTGCTCTTCATAGTAAGTTCTCGGCCAGCGATGAACTTCATCTTCCTTTAAGATGCTTTTCAGGGACTGAGACCTTACGCTCAGACGCTGTCTGGCCATAGGCTCTGATTCCATTGTTGGGGCCTTGAAGCTGCGTCTCCTAGCATCTGCCATGAAACCTCTAGGGGGTCTGGAGGAATGGTTCTGAGATAGTTCCTTAGGATGAAGAGGGAGATCCTCATCCATATCCTCAACTTCTTTTTGCTTGCCTTTGAGCTGTTCCACTACAGCCTCAAATATTTTCAGATTTTCAGCGACATATTTCATCGCTTTATCTCGTTCTTCCATTGATATTTCTGCAGTTGGATAATGTTGCTCAAGTTCACGAGAATCCTGTTCTGGGATACCTGAGCGAGTAACCATTCATCGTTGCAGGTTGGATGACTCACCCAAACCTTCACGGCGACCTCTAACTATCTTAGAATAATGGCTGTTTTAGAGTTTTGCAAAAATCCTTTCTGGATCGAGAGATTTAATGGCTCTTCTTCTAGCGCCAAATGATGAAGCTGGATCTTCACTAAGGATCAGAGATGATCCGAAATAAACGTCGTTAGCTGCTCTTCACTTGTGTATCCAAGATACTTCCTTGATGACCTGTACAGGGAAGCAAAGATCAGAGGTCCCGGGGGTGTGACCCCAGGTTAAACCCTCTGACGCTCAAGTCAGTTTGGGCCATTCTCACTGAGATATGTTTATGTTTGAAGAGTTGAGAAGATTTCACAGTTTCTTGGTATAGAGATTTCTCTGTATTAGCTCTTGGAGAAGAAAGGTTTCCGAATCCCCCTCCCTTTTGCCCCCTGTCGTGTCTTTATTCGTCTCCTTGTTTAATGCTTCTAATCGTGGATGTGACTGAAACGTGTGTCAGGGGGCTAATTTGCTGTAGGTTTGCAGTAAGATGGGATGGGTACTTTTACAAGTTGTCAAATCTATGTTGAGTAGATAGGCGGCAATAGACCTTCTTTACACTGTAGCTCTGCAAAATATACTGTCGGGTCAGAGAGGAAGCTTCCTTGAAATCTTGTTCTGATCTGGTATAATTGCTTAAGGCCAGATTCTTATTCCTGCCGAGGCCGAGGTTGAAGCTCAGGCTGAGGCAGAACCGAAGCATGCTGATGAAGTCTAGATGCCTTGTAAAAATCTTGTTCCATCACCCTTATGAGGCAGAAGCTGAGGATGGGCCTCGGGCCCATGGTAGAGCAGAAGTGAACTCCTTGAGTGAAAAGATGCTATTTGTTCACTGCGACTGAAGTGGATGCCTTGGTTAAATAATACCTTGTTCGGGCAGAGGTGAAATTATTGGTCTGCCAGAAGTAGTATCCGAGTTGAAGTAATTCAACGTTGACTGTTTGTTGACCAACAGAAGAATTTTGTCTTATATGACAGCTGAGTTTAGGCTCATCAGACAGTTCAAGAAATTGTACTTTTTACACTAACATATAAGATTAAATTATTACATTTCTGAACTAGTTAACATATTCTATACTTCACAACTAACTAAAAACGCAGATCATGTAGATAGAAAAGTAAACTGGTATACTGAAGGATAAATAATGTTATCCTATTTGGTACTGTATAAGAATGAATGGAACCATAGACTTAATACACTCCACATATTGTTGACCTTGAGCTCACGCAAACTAAAAGAGAAGACACTCGAAGCCAATGCATCAAAAATGCCTTGGCAGCTACGGTATATCACATCTGACAGGCGCGAAATAAATACATTTTTGAAAACATTGTTTTTGTATCTAAGGATGTAGTACATAGAATACGCACTCATGTGTACAGAGTAATGTATAAGCTCTTCTCCCATATTTTAGACACAGATGATGCTTTTATAGTTTAAAATAACTTACATTACTAAATTGTGCATGTAGATCGGCAGACCATTCTACAAGTAAGACTATTGTATGTGATACATCCCTTTGATGTCTTTACATTCGGGTAATACAAATTTGCATTTCACCCAAAAAAAGAATAAATGGAAGCATGGCATCGGGTTGCCTCCAAAATCATTGAATTAATCAATCAATCAATCATAGCCAATATATCATAACGGCATCAAAAGCTACCGTTAGAGTCTGGGGATAGTGAGCAGCAGACAAACAATACATTTATTCCAATGGATAGAGAGTTTGATTCCAGTGAGACCCCGACTCTATATATACCTGCGAAAATGAAACAAAAATAGGGATGTGATGTGCTAGTGTGTTAGTGAGAAAATTCAGTAAACACAAATAGAAAGTTTCCGATATTAAAATCAGTCTTGAATCCACGCGTTTTTTCGTACAAAATCCCAAATCATAAAAACGCCCCATTAATAGTTTCTATTCAACAGGGTTTTTCAAAGAATGCAAAAATTTACCCGCCATCAACTCATGGTCGTGGTTTTTGTATTATTTAAGTAGATACTATTTCTGCTTTAAATTTTGTAACTTTTATAAAATGAAAGTATTCACCTACCCTTTTTTTTTGACTTAGGTTATGGAAAATCTCAATTATATGCATTAATTAAAGGCACTAATATAGGAATATACAATTAATCTATTAATTTATAATCACAGAAAATAAAGTAAGAGTTAAGACCAGAAACGAAAATGACCGGTTGAGATCAGGAAAAGCAGAAAGTGAGGCAAAATATTAGTCCTCCAATCACGCGCTGCCACGTGTACAAAAAGTGAAGAAGTTTAAATTTTTTCGTTTTTAAAAAAGAGTTGCTTGTACACGTGGCAGTGCATGATTAGAGACCTCACATTTTGCCTCTCTTTCTGCCTCCCCTGATCTGAATCCGAAAATGACACCTATAGAAATATGTTGTAACCCTTAATCAATCTAAAGATCTTCATGAGCTTTCCTGTTTCCACTGTATATTAATTTATCCGCTCATTTCAGATACAATTAAGTAATTAGAAGAGTTTTGTTAATAATTAATATTGTCTAAAAAAATATCGTAGGTCTTTTAACTGCGATAAAATCTTCTGTGTAATTTTAAAATTCTCAATTTTTGACTTCCCGTGTGCTTTTTTTTTTTTCCAGAAGCTTACTATGTGTTGTATGTAAACTCAAACATGTCACACACACCACATAGTAAACTCATGTAAAAATAAGTTACGGAAAGAAAATGGGACAACAAAATTAAGAAGAAGATTTGATCCACTTTTTTACTTAGTTATGCAAACGAAAAAGTATATTAAAGTGACATAGATACTACTACAATAACAACATTACCCCCATTGACTTAGAAGCTATGTCTATGACGGAGTATGAGAGGTCGGATGTGCGTAACTATACTGATGTGTTAGAAACACACAGAGGTTGTTTCCCAATGGCCCATAATAAAAAATAAAAATTGTGTCAAGATGTGTCGATCAACTGTTATTTCAGAATATAAGAAGCGCAAGTAATTTAATAAGTCATTTTGCTTTATTCCATCATATCTCAAAGTCAAAGTAAAAAATGTGTCATTGACTCCATTGGAAATGGAAACATAAAGTGACAGATAACTTATAAGCAATCCGCTTCTTTAACAGCTAATGCGAGTACAAACGTCTCATCGTCATCAAGTCAAGCAAGGCAATGATCGACCAGCTCTTTTGCCATAAGCATAATCACACTTCATTAATCAACTGGAATCTATGTTCTTACGCTCTAAGGATGATGCAAAGTTTGATTTGCGGAACAGTCACAACAAACTGTTAGGTCCTTTAAAACACATTAGAAAGAGGATTGAATAATGTGTTCACCAAGTATGAATATTTTTTTGTATTTTTTAGATGATGATCGAGTGCAAATCAATACTTGGATGTGCTCTTCAAAATGAATAAACTTGCGGGAGCGTAAAGAACACGAGATATATAGAGGTTCAAGTCAAATGACTCTACTCCTCTACTTTTTTGGTTTTTCACAAGAAGGATTTTGAATGGGGATTGTTATTTCTTTCGGGAGAAACAACAATCAAAGAAAAACTGACAAAGTAAGAAACTATGATATACGCCTAGACCACAACCAAGAAATGCCAACCCCTTGAAGTCTAGCCTCCAAAGAACTTCCTTGCTCCTCAAAGAATTCTTGTTGGGAGTATGGTGTACCACAACACCATCAACTAACCCTCCAAAGTCTGGATTTCTTCAAACAAGAAGCACCCTTGCTTCTTGACCAACAATCTACACCTTGCTCTACACAATCTTCACTTAAGAAGAAGACTCTTTTTTTACAATCACAGCTCTCAAAAAAAATACAATGATACAACTATTTTGAGAGCAAAAGCTTGAGAGAAACTTGAGAGCTTGTTAGTAGAAAGTTGAAGAATGAAAATGAGATGAAAACCCCTGTTTTATCTCCTCCTAGCCGTTTGTAACCTTGCAGGAGACAATAATGAGTTTTGTCTCTTTGTGATGACATGTCTTCTTCCATGAAGATCTTCTCTTGGATGGATAAAAACTTTTTGAAGAAGCTTCTTCTTGAATGCTCAAAGAGGAAAGAGAGCATTCTCCAAAGTGAGAGAAGAACCAGTAATTTTTCACTAAAAGGGAGGGTACAAATGTGAAGTAATCATAAGAAAGTACAGCGTAAACATTTGTAACGTTGAGTCACATGAAGCGCCTGATGTGATTTACGAACATGCGTTCAATGTGACATGGAGCGGTTATTGTTAGGTCCCTTATGTGTTTGAACTGGCATTCAATGTGACATGAAGCGCCTTAAGTGAATAAGGAGCACTTGTTCAATGTCACATGAAGCGTCTGTTGTGGGTAACAGAACTCGTTCGAAGTCACTTGAAGCGCCTGATCTCAACCTTCAAACTTGTTCGAAGTAATTCTGAGTTTTGTCAAAAGTAACTTGATATTCGTACCCATTTTGGGGAGAAATCGTCTATTTGACTTCTGTAGCACAAATGAAGCGTCTGTTAAGGTGTTCAAAGTATGATGTTACATAGCTTTACATATTAGGCGCCTTATCTAGGCGTTCGAAGTGTTTTGGTTTCCAAACACTTCACATGAAGCGCCTTATCTAGGCGTTCGAAGTGTTCTGGTCTCTAGCCACTTCACATGAAGCGCCTTATACAGGCGTTCGAAATGTACTAGTCTCCAAAAACTTTACATAGAGCGCCTTATGTAGGCGTTCCAATTGTCAATTGTGCAAATCATCAAAACTTATCATATTCTAACACAAACAGCTTTCAACGGTCAGTTGCATGCTAGGCCAAACAAATGGTGCATGGTGTACTTTGCTTTTAGCCCTTAAGAGGACTTGTGCTCATGTCAAAATTAATCAACCATTTACATAAATTAGTTTGGCAAAATGTTGCTAGAGATCTTCACGAAGTTGACTTCGATATAATCTTACCTTTGTTTAAGTTGACCTCGGGTGTTGACTTGAACTAAAACCAACAACCATCTACCACATCCATTATATCACAACGACACCAAAAACTATTGCTAGGATCTAGGAAAGGTGAGAGTCAGATAAACAATACCTCCATCCCAAGGGATAGAGAGTTTGTTTCTACTTAGACCTCGATTTTATATGTACTTTCATAGATGAGCCAACAATAGGAAAATTTGAGCTTTGACAACTAAAAATTCGCATTTTTTTATCTTCAATACGGATAACGGCTGTTTAAAAAAAAACATTGAACGGAAATATCATTTTACATTCCATAACCTAAACGCAATTAGCGTTCATTATCAAGGCGTTCAGTGTTAAGTGTAAAGAAAACAATATTGGTGAATGTCAATTTTCATTCATACGAACAATGTACTCCTTTCTCTTCTTTATACACTCACTTATCTTCTATACAAGGTAAGTAATCAATCCCCCTATAATCACTACCGTAATTACATGCTAATCATACACTGACTATGATATACCTAACTAAGGTAAGAAATTACAGCGAATATTTTCTTTCCTAACACTCCCCCTCAAATTGAGCAGGGGAATCTACAATGCCAAACTTGACCAACGTCTCGTCAAACGCCCTTCCAGCCACAACCTTCGTCAAAATATCCGCTAACTGATCTTCAGATGGTACAAAAGGAAGCACAATAATTTTCCCTTCAATTTTTTCTTTAATAAAGTGACGACCTATCTCAACGTGCTTGGTCCGATCATGCTGTACAGGATTCTCAGAAATGTTAATTGATGCCTTGTTATCACACATTAGCTTGACTAGAAGTGATACGAAACCCTAAATCACCCAACAGTTTCTTCAACCACAAGATCTCCATAACTCCCTTTGCAATTCTCCAAAATTCTGCTTCAGCACTTGACAACGTAACCACCTTCTGTTTTTTTGCTTCTCCACGTGACCAAATTTTTGCCAAAAAAAGAAAAATATCCAGAGGTAGACCGTCGATCCATAACACTCCCCACCCAATCAGCATCGGTGAACACTTTGATATCTAGATGACCATGGTTTTTAAATCAGATACCATGTCCAACTGTCCATTTTAGATACCGAATAATTCTCATTACAGCCTCCATATGATGACCTTGATGGCGATGCATAAGCTGACTCACCAGACCCACTACAAAAGAGATGTCTGGTCGAGTATGAGCTAAGTAGATTAGTTTTCCTACTAATCGCTGATATCTCCCCTGGTCTGTTCCTGGTTTTCCTTCTTCAAAGTCCAGTTTTTGATTCACTAACATCAGAGCTCCAGCAGGTTTGCAATCTATCATACCAACTTCAGCCAGTAAATCCAGAATATATTTCTGTTGAGAGATAAAAATTCTTGCATCAGATCGTTGTACCTCTATCCCCAAGAAGTACCTTAAGACTCCCAAATCTTTCATTTCAAACTCTGAAAACAACTGCTGTTTTAATACGGCCATCTCCCAAGTGTCATCACCAGTGATGATCATGTCATCTACATAAATTATTAGACACATCACATAATCCCCTTTTCGTTTTGTAAATAGCGTGTGATATGCGTTACTCTGTTTGTAACCCTGTTTCTTCATAAATGTAGTGAACCTCTCAAACCACGCCCTAGGTGACTGCTTGAGTCCATACAACGACCGCTTCAGCCGACACACTTCATTATCTACAAAATCTTCGGAGAATCCCGGAGGTGCACTCATATATACTTCTTCTCTCAGCTCTCCTTGAAGGAAGGCATTTTTGACGTCATACTGCTAAAGAGGCCAAGACTTAGTTGCTGCTACGGAGAATAAAAATCTGATCGTATCAAGTTTTTCCACTGGTGAAAAAGTCTCAATACCATAAGTCTTGGTATATCCCCATGCAACTAACCTTGTCTTATACCTTTCAATGCTCCCGTCTGCCTTATACTTAACAATGTTATACCCATCAGCATCCAACTGAGTGTTTACCATTTGGTAACCGAACCTTCTCCCAGGTGTTGTTCTTATATAACACACTAATCTCTTCCTTCATCGCTGCATGCCATTCAGGTTGATTCAATGCCTCTTCGACTATCCTGGGAATTTCAACAACACATACAGAGGCCAGATATCCTTTTGCACCCTTGACTGGATACTTTGTTCCTTTGGTCACCTTGCTCGGAGAGTACCGAACTGGAGGATTTCCTCTATTCTGTCGAGGTGGGAGTCTCCTACTATGATTTCCTTCATTTCCCTAATCAGTTTCACATACAACGGGGCAAAGACTGGGAGGATTGGTTAGGTTAATATCACTTGAATTAGAAATGGGTGAAATGTATAAAACTTCAGAAGGTACCTGATCTTGCAGGGTATTCGCTGGAGATGAGTCATTGAGCAGGTCAGGAGGCAGGACTATATCTATGCTGGGTAAAGCACAGTCGACACCACCTACTTGCCGTGTTGGAACCTCTTCCACCGGACTAGTATTATGGAGCCAGCCGTATGTCTCACCTGATGTCTCCCCCCTGAGACCAAGATGAGGCGGAATAGAAATACTCATGTTCAAGGAACATACAGTTCATGGTGACATGAACACGATATGTGCGGGGATTATAATACCGATACCCTTTTTGTGTCATATCATAGCCAAGGAAGACGCATTTATCAGCACAAGCATCGAGCTTGGTGCGCTGAGAAGAGGGAATATGCACAAATGCATTACACCCGAAAACCTTTGGAGGTAGTGTAAGAACAGGTGGAACCTCAGTGAGTGTGGCGAGGACAGACAGCGGAGTGCGATGATTCAAGATTTTAGTGGGTAGGCGGTTAAGAAGGTATGTAGACGTAGCAACAGCTTCGGGCTAGAAGGATATTGGAACGTGAGATTCCAGCATCATGGCATGAGTCATCTCAAGTAAAATTCGTTTTTTACGTTCAGCCACGCCGTTCTGTTCAGGGGTGTGTGAGCAGGACGTTTGGTGTGAAACACCATGGACCCGGGCAAAGTCTTTTAGATCGGTATTGACGCATTCCCCACTATTGTCGAACTGGAGGATTTGAATTTTCTTTTGGAACTGTGCTTCAATCAGATGGTAAAAATCAATAAACTTAGAGTAAACATCAGATTTGTTCTTCAGAAAATAAATCCATGTCATTCGTGAGCAGTCGTCAACAAAAGTAACAAAGTATCAATGCCCGAGATTAGTAGAGTATGATGATGGCCCTAGACATCAGAATCAACAAGAGTAAATAAAGTTTGAACTCGCGTATTATTTGGTTTGTACGTGGAACGATGATGTTTCGCACGCAAACAAGTGTCACACTGAAAAGAAAACTCAGAATGAGGTAAATAAGGAAATAAGAGTCTCATATAACCTAACGAGGGGCGACCGAGATGACGGTGCCATAACCATAGCCATTGTTCAGTGGTTCCAGTGGCAAGATTAGACCGGGCTTGTTGTACCACTTTCGACACATAGTATGGTCCATCCTTCTCAATGCCACGTCCAATGATCTCCCTCGAGCGAATATCCTGTAAGAGACAAAAGGTAAGATACATAAGGACAACGCAATGTAAATCTCGGGTAAGTTTACTGATAGAAAGTAATTTAAATGATAGACTGTGTACATAAAGACAGTTACACAAATGTAAAGAAGGGTAAACTCGAATAGTGCCTCCCTCTGTGACTGGAATGAGGGAGCCATTGGCGGTTTCAATATGGGTATTCGTAGGAGATGTCCAGTCATGGACGTCACTAAGGTCATTAGTCATATTATCGGTGGCCCCACTGTCCAGGATCCAATTGGGACACGGAACAACTCTAGTATGTGAGGGGTCAGAGGAATACTGGGTTTCGGGAGGTATCTTGGGCTGAGGAGGGACAGTGGTGGAAATTTCTGAGGGGTTTTTTGCGGTTATAGAAAAAACAAGGGCAGTTACGCAAGTTTTTGAAAGTTCCGGATAAATGTGTACAGGGCTGAAAGGTTGAGGACTGAAATTAGGGGTTTTGGAAATAGGCCGGTCCAGGCTACTGTTTTTTGAAATTTTAAGAGGGGAACTCGTTATATGTGAAACCTGCAGGGATTTAGGAGCAATTTTCGTAAGGGCAAAACAGTCCATACGAACATTATAAGGGTTGAAGGTGAGTTACCTCCACCGAAGGATCTGGAGGCTCCCGGAGCTTCTTCTTCGTCTGCGTGCATTTTCCCCTTGGTCATGGCTGCTGAGCCTGCCGCCCGCCGTTCTCTTGCCTTTCCTCCATCATTTTAATGTCTCTTGCCCTCATGCCATTCATGATATCCTATAATCTGGAAACAGGTTTCCTTTGTGTGCCTTTTTCCACCACAGTGGCTGCACACTAACCCCTCTTTCTCCTCCACTCGCCGTGAATTGCTCCCGTGCTGTCCTCCTCTGCCTCTGTTCTGCCCTGTTCCTCGGCCTCTGATGGCTATGGACTGTGCTGCCAGACCCTGTCCAATCCCCAAGGATGAGGTATCCTATGAGGGGGTGTACTCCGTGTAGAACTGCGGATCCGTCCTCCGCCCTGCGTATTTCCCGATATGCAGTTTCTAGTGAGAGCAATGGACCTCGTTTGAGTGAATCGTTTTTCTTAGGAGTGTACTTTTCGTCTATTGCTGTTAGAAACTGGTACAACCTGAGGGCTTCTATTTTTTTATTGTATGTGTTGATGTCAGTTGCACAAGTCATTGGATTTGGCTCTTGAGCATTAATTGCTGTCCATAGATCATGTAATTTGCTCCAGCATGATTCAATACTGTAGTCTCCTTGTTGAATTTGACTTGCTTCCGATGAAGATCGAAAATTCTAAGGGGGTCTGTCCTGGATCCATATGTTAAAGCCAAGCCATCCTACAAAGCTTTCGCAGTGGGATAGCGGGTTACATTCACCACAAGAGATGGTTCAATGGTCTGAATAACCCTGTGAACACTGAATTGTCTGCTTGCTCCCATCCAGAAAATTCTGGATCCGTTGGTGATGGAGGAGGAGGAACACCAGTAAAATGATGTCTCCTCACCCTCCCAATGATTGCCCGAAGTACTAATGGTGCCCAGACAGCATAGTTCAGCCCATTCAATCTCACGGTAATGTTAAGGTTTTCTGTGGACAGTGGGATGGAAGATGTGTGGGTTGTTTGTGTTATTTGCCTAGATGAAGTATTCTGGATAATGCTTGCCACTTGGGCAGCTAAGTTTGAGAGATTTGGTGTTTTAGGTTCACTGGTCTCTGGAATTGACATGGTTTTGTTTGCAGGTGAGAAGCAGTAATTCTGCACTGGTCAAGTGACTAAGATGGGTAAAGAACAGGTAACAACACACCAAATACTGGCTGAGATTGGTATCAAACTAGTAAGTTAGCCAAAAAACAATGGCTGAGTAAGGTATGTCTGGACTAAGTTGGGCAGTGAGAGTATGATCTCTGAACCTTCACCAGAAAACCATACTTCTTTACAAATGGTATTTTTGAGCAGGATCCAATTGCTCTGATACCATGTTAAGTGTAAAGAAAACAATATTGGTGAATGTCAATTTTCATTCATACGAGTACTATACTCCTTTCTCTTCTTTATATACTCAGTTATCTTCTATACAAGGTAAGTAATCAATCTCTCTATAATCACTACCGTAATTACATGCTAATCATACACTGACTGTGATACACCTAACTAAGGTAAGAAATTACAGCGAATATTTTCTTTCCTAACATTCAGGTGTGGCTTTTTTCCTTTTAACAAGTTTGAGTTGGTCTCTCGTTATCTTGCTGAACAAACTTGTACTCTTATGGCAAACTACCTTGTGATAAACAATCAAATAATGAACATCTTATTAATTGGTCACTCACAAATATGGAGGATAGGGATCGTAAATTTAGAAGCAACTATACGTATTTATATTGAAGAGTCATACATCATTCATTTCTTTCGTCTTTTTGGCAACGCTCGATTTTGGTCAGTAATCAACAGATTTATTCTATGCCATCATTGTTTTCACTAAAATTTTGGCTGTCGTAGCCACTTAAAGTTCACAAATTCATAAAAGTCAGAAAGTTATAGATTAAGAAAATGCAAAATTACAAAATGGGGATATATATATATATATATATATATATATATATATATATATATATATATATATTTCATTTTCCTCGTACTAAGATGACTAGAAACGTGATTGACTAATTGTTTAAGGACCTCAAATCATGACTACAATATGGCAGTATTCGCAGGATGACATGAATTTAATACCATGAATCTCAAAAAGAATTCCATTTCATCTACTTACACCCACGCCAACTTCAAAAAATATTATCAGAAATAAGTGAAAAATCTGCCATCTACAAGATATCGTCCCAAAGTATTTGGTCTCTTATATGGTAAAATCCAAATAAAACACCATGTTAAAGGTGAAATTGGTGATCAATGATCCGCAGTGTGTTTGGTGCAGATGTTGTGAATTTATAGTAGCAATCAGTGATTGAGCAACTAAGTGATGAATTCAGTTAGTTGTGACGTGAGGAGGTTGCGTGTGTGAGCAGCTGAAGTTGGAGTTGCAGAGGGTGAAGGAAGTGCGCAGAGCGCAAGGAAGAAGAAGGTGCATGATGATGGCGGGAGAAGTTCAAACACGGTAGAATGACATTTTTGCCCTCACTTAAGTTTTGTGTTAGTGTTATGTTGAGGGGTAGTTTTGTCTTTTTGCTCTTTATCTTCTACGCATCGAATATATAGCCCAGGGTCTGTACAAAAACGGTTATTGTCAAGAACTAAGATTTTTTTGAGCTTTCTCTCCAGAATTTGCTCTGACATCTCGTGCTATTCTTCAGCACAATTGTTTCTTATGCCTTTAATTTCACTCATGAATGTTTAGTTCTTGAGTTCTTTGTTATTTTTCTTGGTGATCGTAGTATATTTCACATGGTATCAGAGCCTTAGTCCATGAACTTTGGAACCATCATGGCGTCAAATGCGAACATTAACAGTTCGATGTCAGCCTCCACATCTAATTCTGCCATTGATCAGATGGATGATCCGTATTTCATTCATCCAAGTGATAATCCATCAATGGTGCTGGTTCAGCCATTGCTTGATGGAAATAATTAGCACAGCTGGAGTAGGTCTGCGAGAAGAGCTTTGGAGTCGAAGAACAAGGTAGCGTTTGTGGACGGTTCAATTGAGAAGCTAGCAGAGAACGCTCGCAGGTATCATGCTTGGCTCAAAGCTAATAATATGGTAGTTTCTTGGCTAGTAAACTCTTTAATTCCAAATATTGGGCAGAGTGTTATGTGGTTGGATTCTGCGGTTGAAATTTGGAATGATTTGAAGTCTAGATATGGAAATGCTGATTCCTTTAGACTTTCGGATTTACAGGAAGGTTTTTATGCTATTAGACAAGAAAACAACATTGTAACTGAGTATTACACTAAACTTACGAGTGTTTGGGAGGAATGGTTAGTCCTCAGATCCATTCCTGCTTGTTCTTGACGTAGGTGTACTTGTAATCTAACGATGGAGATTAACAAGTTTGTTGAAAATGATTGTGTGATCAAATTTTTGAAAGGACTGAATGATGACTTTGAGGCTGTGAAGTCACAAGTCCTATTGTCCAACCCGCTGCCAGATTTGAAATCTGCGTTTGCAATGGCTATAAAGCTGGAGAGAAAATTGAATTATTCTGGTGCTCAAGGATATTTTAACAATAATCCTTCTTCTGTGATGAATGTGAGTAATACATTTGGAAACGATGCCAATACTTCTGGTGTTAATAGTAATAAACCTGCTGGTAGAGGACAGAAGAGAGGTGGATCAAGAACTTATCAAAATAATTCCAAAGTGCCTGTATGCAGCTATTGCAATAAGTTGGGACACACTGTTGATAAATTCTATAAGAAACATGGATATCCTCTGGGGTTTAAGTCTAAGGGTCAAGTAAACATGGTTAGTAGTGATGGTGGAGCAAGCCAGCAGGTGATAGAGTTAGTCAGACAGACTGGGATGAAGAGCAGAACCAAGGCAGTGTGAAATCACCTGTTCTGACTCAAGATCAATACGTTCAATTGATAAATTTGTTACAGGAACGTCAAGAAAACACTAACAGAGGTATTGCTGTGGTGCCAAGCAACACAGGTGGAAGTCATGCCGTCATGTCTGCACAGCAGGCTGTAACTTCTGCAAAGGAATCAGGTAAGGCATTGCATTTAAATTCAAATATATGGGTGTTGGACTCTGGGGCTAGTGATTATGTCTGCTCTTGCATCAGCCTGTTTGAGTATTATAATTCAGTTAATTCTTAATCTGTTGAATTGCCTAATAAATCCTTGCAGAGGTCACACATATAGAAACAGTAAAGGTAAATCCACATTTGATCCTTACCAACGTTTTCTACATTCCTGCATTTGCCTTCAATCTCATATCCTTGAGTAAGCTCACACATTCAAACAAATTCGAAGTTCTGTTCAAATCTGACTCATGCTTGATTCAGGACCTTAGAACCAAGAAGATGATTGGTTTAGCCGAGGTAGATCAAGACTTATACTATCTTCATGGGACCTTCAAACCAGGAACCAGACATACATCTTGCTACCTTCCTGTTTCTTTGGCACATGCTGTATTTTCTTCAGACGCATGGTTATGGCATTCAAGACTGGGCCATATGTCCAGTCCTAGAATAAAAGAGATTCATAAAATAGATTCTCTTGTAATACCTGATCCATCCCTGCAATGTACTGTGTGTCCTCTTGCTAAACAGAAGAGAACACCTTTTCCTATTTCTGAGTCTGTAGCTTCAAGTTTGTTTTCTCTTGTTCACATGGACATTTGGGGGCAGTACAAGTTCCCTACAATGTATAAGCAGCATTACTTCCTTACTGTTATAGATGATTACAGCATATATTGTTGGGTCTATTTGATGAAGTCCAAGAGTGAAACTAGATCCATTGTGCAAAGTTTTTATCAATATGTCTCTGTACAGTTTGATGCAAAAATAAAGAAGATCAGAACTGATAATGGGTCTGAGTTCATGATGAACCAGTTTTATGCAGACAATGGTGTAGTCTATCAAACCAGTTGTGTGAACACACCTCAGCAGAATGGTGTAGTTGAATGCAAACACCAACATATCCTAACTGTAGCAAGGGCAATTAGGTTCCAATCCTGTCTTCCCTCCCCATACTGGGGATTTTGCATTCAACATTCAGTTTACATCATAAATATAACTCCCACACCTGTTCTTTACCAGAAAACTCCATTTGAAATGCTGTTCAAGCAAGTCCCAGCATACAGAGACTTGAAGGTGTTTGGTTGTCTGGCGTTTGGAACCAACACCCAGAAGCATAAAGAGAGGTTTGATGCAAGAGCTAAAAAGAGTATATTCTTGGGATTACCCTACAATACAAAGGGATATATCTTGCAAGACCTTGATACAAAGTGTGTTTACATATCCAGAGATGTCACTTTCTTTGAGACCACATTCCCATTCAGTCTTCAGGATTCCTCCGCACCTGAAAGCTCAGCCATGTCAAACCCCATACCTTGCTTAATTCCTTACTTAGCAAACGAATCAACCTGTCCTGCAAATCCTCCTGCCTCTGAGCCCAATACTCAGCCGTCAAACCTTCCTTCATCTGAAGCTAATGTTCAGTCATTGCTTCCAAATTCTCAGCATACATCCAACCCCGTTTATTCAAGTCCTCAATCACCCTTGACTTTTGATGAATCTGCTAGTCCACATGAGTGCCCATATGCTAAGTCTGATGATCACAATGTACACATGGGAGGTGGAAATATCAGTATAGACTTACCACCTATTCAGGAAGCGTTACCTCATGACAGACCAGTCAGAAACAAACGAGTACCTGTCTATCTACAAGACTATCACTGTAACAACATTATCTCTTTTGACAAACATCATAAGCATACCTCACCACATTCACTCAGTAAGATCATGACTTATGCATCTTTAGCCCCAAAGTACAAGTCATATATCTTGAGTTTAAATGCACATACTGAGCCTAATAACTTGCATAAGCTTCTAGTTTGTCTGTGTGGCAGGATGCTATGGCTATGCAGTTGGCAGCGTTGGAGGCTAATGATACCTGGACTGTGGTACCCTTGCCTGAAGATAAAAAGGCCATTGGATGCAGATGGGTCTATAAAGTGAAACTGAGGGTAGATGGCACTGTGGAGAGACACAAGGCCAGGTTAGTTGCCAAGGGGTATACCAAACAGTATGTCATTGATTATATGGATACTTTCTCTCCAGTTGCAACGATGACAACTGTTAGAGTGGTATTAGCATTGGCAGCAAGATTTCATTGGCATCTTCACCAACTGGACGTCAATAATGATTTCTTACATGGTGATTTACATAAAGACATCTACATGTTCCCCCCTCCTGGCATGATAATGGGTGGCCCAAACATGGTATGTAAGCTCAACAAGTCATTGTATGGTTTGAAGCAGGCCAGTAGGGAGTGGAATGCCACTCTGACCAGATTCTTACTGTCTATGGGTTTTTGTCAATCTAAGTGTGATTACACTCTTTTTACCAAAAGGGTTGACACAAAGTTCATATTGCTCTTGGTGTATGTTGATGATATCATAGTGGCATCAAGTGATGAAGGCCTTATAGCTGAGATCAAGAATGCATTGCACCAGGCATTTCAAATTAAGGATCTGGGCCTTCTCAGATTCTTCTTGGGTATTGAAGTGGCTCAGGCTAAGGGGGGATTAGTGTGAATCAACGGAAGTACACATTAGAACTTCTGGAACATGCTGGTTTCTTAGAGGCCAAACCAGCCAAAAGCCCAATAGAGAGCCATCTTAGCCTGACACACGAAGATTCTCAAAAGTTATTGGATGTCACACATTACAGGAAGCTAATAGGGAAACTTATCTATCTCACTATCACTAGACCTGATATTGCTTTCACAGTCCAGCAATTGAGTCAGTTTCTTGACTATCCCACTGAAATTCATCTTAAGGCTGCACACAGGCTCCTCAGATATATCAAGGGTACCATGGGACAAGGGCTGTTGTTTCCTAGAAATGGGAATTTGAAGCTAAAAGCCTTTGTGGATGCTGATTGGGGCGGGTGTCATGAAACTAGAAGGTCAGTCACGGGGTATTGTGTTGTCTTTGGAGATGCTCTAGTTTCTTAGAAAGCAAAGAAGCAGACAACAGTATCCCGTTCATCAGCTGAGGCAGAGTACAGGGCTATGGCGATGGCTACTTGTGAGATACAATGGCTTCTGTACCTTATGAATGATTTGGGACTAAAGGATCAGACACCTGTAGAGGTTTTCTGTGACAGTAAAAGCGCAATTTACATTGCTGAAAATTCCGTCTTCCATGAAAGAACAAAACATATTAAGATAGATTGCCATGTAGTCAGGGACAAAGTGCAGGAAGGTGTGATAAAGTTGATGCCAGTACGCACAGAGATGCAGTTGGCAGACATATTTACGAAGGCACTGGATTCCAAGAGGATGACACAGTTGATAAGATTGCTTGGAACACATAATCTCTATGACACGCTATGCTTGAGGGGGATGTTAAAGGTGAAATTGGTGATCAATGATCCACAGTGTGTTTGGTGCAGATGTTGTGAATTTATAGTAGCAATCAGTGATTGAGCAACTAAGTGATGAATTCAGTTAGTTGTGACGCGAGGAGGTTGCGTGTGTGAGCAGCTGAAGTTGGAGTTGCAGAGGGTGAAGGAAGTGCGCAGAGCGCAAGGAAGAAGAAGGTGCAGGATGATGGCGGGAGAAGTTCAAACGCGGTAGAATGACATTTTTGCCCTCACTTAAGTTTTGTGTTAGTGTTATGTTGAGGGGGTAGTTTTGTCTTTTTGCTCTTTATCTTCTAAGCATCGAATATATAGCCCAGGGTCTGTACAAAAACGGTTATTGTCAAGAACTAAGATTTTTTTTTTGAGCTTTCTCTCCAGAATTTGCTCTGCCATCTCGTGCTATTCTTCAGCATAATTGTTTCTCATACCTTTAATTTCACGTATAAATGTTTAGTTTTTGAGTTCTTTGTTGTTTTTCTTGGTGATCGTGGTAAATTTCACACACCATAAAACTCCGTATATATGACCAATATATACAAAAACAAAATCGGAATATACAGAAATATCGTAGTAATATAGTATCAGGAAAAAAATAGAAAAAAGGAAACAGTCTACATATGCACTCTATGCGCCTTTCCTCCCTTAAGCTAGTGGCATTTCTCCATCCGCAAAAGGAAAGAAAAAACTCACATATTCCAATTTTCTTTGTAGCAAACAAGTTGTCCTTGAAGCAAATAATCAACCTTAACGTTAACCCAAACTTTAAAATGATTCAATAGTAACTATCAAACATTTTAGTAAATATTATCGAATAGTTTAAAGAAAGATAAATGAAAAATGGACCCTCATGTTTGAAACATAATCTTGCTGATGACTTAGCATCATGCAAGATTGCAATCGTTATGGACAGTTGGAAAAACTAAGCTTCATTCCCCCCTTATTAAAGCTCTGCTGGACATAAGGGATGAGCTAGTTTGCAGACAGGGAGGTATTTTAGAGTCACAAAATACGCTTCAATCATGGGTGGTAACACAGAGGCTCAGTCCCAAGATGACCTATAATTATTTTAGATACTCTTCTCCGGTGGTTCCTTGGTGCTCACTGGTTTGGGACTCAGCCATTACACTTAAACATGCTTTCATATTAAGGTTAGCGGCTTCTGGGAGGTTAGATATAAAAAACAACATGCCTTTTCGGTTGGATTCGACATGCCACTTTTGTTCTGAGATTGAGACTGAAAGGCACCTCTTCTTCAAGTGCCAAGTAGTAAGAAGCATTTGGGATTCAGTTCTAATTTTTTTCCGGTTGCTTCAGTCACTCAACTCTCTGCCCAGGTTTCTTGCTTGGGCAAATGGAGGCTAAGAGGAACTTCTGTTAGAGTTAAGGCAATCAAAGTTTGCCTTGCAGCAGCGGTATATCTGATTTGGCAAAGTAGAAACAAAACAATTTTTGAAAGGATCAAGATGGTCGTTGGGGATGTAATTCATAGAATTCACAGTCTTAAATGCCCTGTATCCATATAGTCGTCACTTTTGACTTTGGTTTGTTGTAGCCTTTTGTATAGCATGTCTTGAGAATAGGTTACATGGATGGTATGGGCTGCATTCCCTTTATAATGCTTTGATCTTGGTTAATATAATTTGCATTTTAACCAAAAAAAGATTGCAATATCAAATACTGCAACAATTTGGAGGTCCTTTTCTCTTAGATGTACAAAAAGATAACACTCATGCAAAAGCATTTGGACTTTTTGCAGTAGATAGGTAGCAATAAATAAAAAATGGACCCTCCAAGAGTTGTGCTCGTTCGACAGCTAAGGAAGGTAAGTTCGTATAGGACATCATCAAGTCAAAAACACAATCATCCACAATTTGTCTACCCACTAAGATGACAGATCACATTTCATTTAAATTAAAGGACTAAAAGAATAGTTATATATATACATGCAACATTAGAGGAAAAGCTGTTGGATGTTGGAATAAGTTAGGTTTTGATGATTTGCACAAATGTCAGTTCGAATGCGCACTTTAAGCGTCTTATGTGGAGTGTCTGTGATACATAACACTTCGAAAGGCTGTATAGGCACTTTATGTGTTTCAGTCACTTTGAACGCCTATAAGAGGCGCTTCATCTGCACTTCGAATGAATATATTACTCGTATAAAGCGCTTAATGTGTATGGTGTTTTTAACCGAACACTTTGAACACCTTTGTAAAGCGTCTTATGTGTCTAGGCCAAAATGACATCATTTCAAATGACCCATGAGGTGCTTCATGTGATTCACAAAAGTCAAAAGTGACTATTTTCCTCCCAAAACAGCTATGAATATTAAAGTAATTATTAAATGATTTTTGAATAACAAACTCTCGCTTTGAACGAGAGTGAAAGTTCAGAAAAAACGCTCCATCACACATCAAATGAGAGAGTTAACCACATTAGGCGCTCCATCTCACATTGAACGGGAGTTCAATCATCATTATAAGCGTTTCAAGTGTTGAACGACTCAAATATTTTGTGATGCTCTTACTTGTGATATTTTGACACTTGTGGCTTCCTTCTTAGTGAAAATCACAGGTCTGCAAATAATATTCTTCCTATGCAAATACTATCTTTCCTCTTTGAGCTTACAAGGATAAGCTTCTTCCTGAAGTTTGACTTCATCCAAGAGAAGATCTTCATGGAAGGTGACACATTATCAAGAGAGACAAAACTCAATCTTCTCTCTTGGCACTATGACAAATGGCTAGAAAAATGGCTGGATAAAACATGGAACTTCATCATTTTTCAAAAAAAAACTTTCCAACCTACAAGCTATCAAGTTCTCTCAAGCTCTTACTCTCAAAATACTTGTATCATTGTTTTCTTTATATTATTTGTGAGGGTGTGATTTTTAAAAGAAGAAGAGTCTTCTTCTTGAGTGAGCATTGTGAATAGCAAGGTGTAGATTGTTGGTCAACAAGCAAGGTTACTTCTTGTTTGAAGAAATCCAAGCCTTCAAGTGTTAGTTGATGGTGTAGAGATGCACCATACTCCCTAAGATTCAAGGTAGTTGAACTTTCTTGTTTCAAAGTTTAGGTTTGTTACCTAGTTCACCATTTTGTAATCTTATCTTTGATTGTTAATCCCCCCAAGTGAAATAAAAATCCCCTAGTTCTAAATCCTTCTTGTGAAGGGCAAGATAATCCAACACTGAAATATATCTTCGTTCATGTGGATATCATATTTGGAGAGAGGTTTCTAAAGGTTCCACTATACCTATTGATGTTGATGATCATAGTCCAAAAGAAGAATTGCAATCTACCATCAATAGCAAAGCTCTTGCTATTTTGAATAGCTCTTTATCTCCAAATGAAAGAGCTCAAATTCAAGGTGTTCAATCCGCTCATGAAGCATGGACAAAGTTAGAAATGATTCATGAGGAAACTTATCAAGTAAGAAAGGCAAAGAGGAGATAACCGATCAAGCAATTCTACAACTTTAATGTCCCCAAGGGTGAAAAGATTGAAGAGAGTATCCAATGATTAACCAAGCTTGTCAACTTACTTACGGCGATTGGGAAGAATATTGAACAAGAAGATCTCAATCAGTGTTTTCTAAATAGTCTAGAAAGAGAGTGGAACGCTAAGGTGACAACCATTGAAGAATCGAAGGATCTCGGTACTATTACATTATTTGAGCTTTATGGGAATCTAATTACTTATGAGATTCATCTTGAAGCTCAAGAAAAGAATGATCCTATTAGAAGTTCATCCAAAGCCTTGGTATGCGAATCGAAAGAGTCAGGCGATGAATTTGGACTTCTTGTAAGGAAGTTCAAAAGGTTTTCAAGAAAGAATAAAGATGAAGCAAACAAGGTTCATCAAAGAGAAATTCTCCAAGGACAAAGACAAAGTGAATGACCAAGATAACAAATGTTACAAATGTGGAAGATATGGTCATTTCATGAAAGATTGTCGAGTGAAAGATCCGCACCCTAAAGATAAGAAAGCCATCTATCAAAAGAAAAAGGCTTTGCAAGCGAAGTAGCTCATTGAGAAAGTCTCTTATCCGGCTCCGAGAGCGACAACGATGACAACAAGAATCTTGCTCTCACGGGAGTATTCGATGATGATCTTGATTAGAATTTCTTTTCTCTCATGGCCATTGACGATAACTAGGAGGTATGCAATAAATACTCTCATTATAAATTGCAAGATGAAATAGATGATTTAGGGAAAAATCTCACTTACTAGCCTAACGTTTGGCCCATTACTCAGTTAGCAGCCTAACGTTGATGAAACTCACTTAACACCCAATCTTTGTCCAAAATGGCTCACTTGTAGCCAGTCACCGGAAGGTGACTTACTACAACAGGTTTTCTCTTTTTTTTTAAAAAAAATTTTCATTTCTAAAAAAATGTTATTATTTCTAAAAATTGTAAAAATTAATTAAAAAATATTTTAAAAATCAAAAAAATTAGGAAAAAAAGATAAAAATAATAAAAAATTACCCACAACGCCCCAACCCTCCACCCACGCACCCCACCCCCGCGCACCCCTCAACCCCAGGCCAATTTTCTTTTAAATTTTTTTTTCTAACTCACTCATAACGCTCCGACCACCCCCGCGTCCCCCCCACCCCCTCCTCTCGCCATTTTTTTTAAAATTTTTTCTAACTCACCCATAACGTCCCAATCACCCCTGCGTCCCCTCCCCCACCCCCGAGCACACCCCAAAAAAATTTTAAAATTTTTTCAACTCACCCACAAAACTCCGACCATCCCCCGAAAGCCGAAACAATCCAACCCCCAGCCCAAAAAGAAAATGACAATTTTTTTTGTCAGGTTATCATGAGGTTAAATTTTCTAAGAGAATTTCTTCTGTGTGCTGAATGTTGGAGGAGCGCAAATGACGATGTGCATGATGTAATTGCATAAGTAGTTCATGCACATCGTCAATACCTATTGCATAAGTATATTGTCATTTTCTTTTTGGGCTGGGGGGTTAGATTGTTTGGAGTGCCGGGGGATGGTCGGAGCTTTGTGGGTGAGTTGAAAAAATTTTAAAATTTTTTTGGGGTGTGCGCGGGGGTGGAGGAGTGGACACGGGGGTGGTTGGGACGTTATGGGTGAGTTAGAAAAAATTTAAAAAAACTTTTTGGCGAGAGGAGGGGGTGGGGGGACGCGGGGGTGGTCGGAGCGTTATGAGTGAGTTAGAAAAAAAATTTAAAAAAAAATTTGGCCTTGGGTGAGGGGTACGCGGGGGTGGGCGTGGGTGCGTGGGTGGAGGGTTGGGGCGTTGTGGGTAATTTTTTATTATTTTTATCCTTTTTCCCTAATTTTTCGATTTTTAAAATATTTTTTAATTAATTTTTACAATTTTTTAGAATTTTTAAATTCCTTTTAAATCACTTTATTCAAAAATACAATTTTATTTTTTAATTAAAAAGGGTCGCCACGTGTCAACTCCTGGTTGGTCTGAGAAAGTCAAAGGTTAGTCAACGGTTGGTCAACGGTCACCTGGCTACAAGTGAGCCATTTTGGACAAAGATTGGGTGTTAAGTGAGTTTCATCAACGTTAGGCTGCTAACTGAGTAATGGGCCAAACGTTAGGCTAATAAGTGAGATTTTCCCGATGATTTAGTGCAAGAAAATGATTCGTTAGACATCAAGTATAAGCGTGTCAATATGACTTTAAAGCATGTATAAATAAGTATAACGACACGCTTGAAAATCATATTCCATTGCAACTTGAACATGATATCTTTTTGACTATTCATTTGATAGCATTGGAGGAAAAGCATGAATCGTTAAGGTCTCAAGGAATTCACTTGAGTAATATTGATAACTTGAGTGCTCCTCACCAAACCCTTTTAGCAAAAGAAAGTTTCTCAAAGGGAAAGTGCTAAAAAAACAAAGTAGGAAATGATGCATCTACTTCAAGCATGAAACATAATGGTAAATCTATCTTCATGACATTGCCTAACAAGGGCAATTCAAGTGAACAATCTGCATCATTCTTCAAGAAGTCAAAGTCCTTGAAGAAATAAAAGTCACATGCATAGGGGGAAGACAAATTCAACTAAGGTGTCAAAACCTCCAGTTGAATCCGTGAGCAGTGTTACTTCCTTGGTTCCAGGGAACGTCATTCTTAAACGTGAATCACAGAATGTGCCATTGCATGTGCATAATAAGCATTCTTATCCTCACAAACTTATTCCTTCATGATTTTATTGTTACAAGAAAGGGCATGTAGAAAGATTTTATAGGGCAAAGAAAAATAGAAATCTTGTATAGGTGACAAAGGGTGTAGTGAAGGTTATTAACCCTCAAGGACCCAAAACAAAAAAGGTACCAATGTCATATGGTTCTTTTGTAGCCCACTCAATGGAGAAATCAAGAACAAAAAGGTCTAATAGGTTGTGGACAGTGGGTGTTCCAATCATATGACGGGAGACAAAAGCTTGTTTCATAGACTCACTATGCAAGATGGAGGAGTTGTCTACTTTGGAGGTAGCAAAGACCAAATCAAAGGACATGGTATTGTGGGTAACGATTCATTCTCTCTTAGTGATAGTCTATATGTTAGTGGGTTAAAATTCCATTTGATAAGTGTAAGTCAATTGTGCGATGCTAATTGCGAAGTTACATTTTTGAAAACAAAGTGTATTGTGAAAAAGGACAATATTATTTTGTTTGAAGCTTTGAGGTTCAAAAACATTTATAAACTTAGCATCGATGATTTGGTTTCACAAAATGTATCTTGCCTAATTGCTAAGAATGATTTGACGTAACTATGGCATAGACGTCTCGGACACGTATGTTTCAAAACCTTTAAGTTTATTTGTGAAAATGAAAAGGTTCGAGGCCTTCCAAAAATGAATTTCGAAAACCAAGACTTATGTGACACTTGTCAAAAGGCAAAGCTTGTGAAAATAGGTTTTAAGCCTAAAACAAGTATTTCCACCACCAAACCCCTACAATTATTACATATGGATTTGTATGGGGATATTGGTACTAAAAGTTTAGGTGGTAAACATTATATCTTCGTACTAGTAGATGATTATACTCGTTATACATGGGTGATGTTTCTTGCAAAGAAAAGTGATGCATATAATGAGTTCATCAACTTGAGTAAGCGATTGAAAAATCACAATGAGTGACACTATTAAGACCATAAGAAGTGACCGTGGTGGTGAGTTTGATGGGGATTTTGAAAGGTTTTGAGTATCCAAAGTATACACTCATGATTTTTTGTCTCCAAGAACTCAACAACAAAATGGTGTAGGCGAATGAAAGAATAGAACTCTACAAGACATGTGATACGTGCAAGAATGGACCTTTCTTTAACTCTAAAGCTCCTCCTCCAAATATGGTTTAGGCACAATGAAGATAGCTTCACCTTGCTTCCAAATAAGTTAAAGAAAACCTTTTGAACATAAGTCCTCCAATGAGTTCTACATAACCCAAGCAAGATACCTCCCTCTTGAATGTTTCACTCCCCGGAATTGGACAACTCTCACAAGGATGCTCAAGCCTTGAAAGATTCTAGCCTTGATTTTGAATATGAACCAAGAAAACACACAAGAATTACTCTTGAAGAAGAAGAAATTTTCATTGAAGGTGTGAGATTACAAAGCTTCTCTTATGTGTCTTTTATAAGCAAAAAATATCACAAGACAACAAACTATCTTACAAATTGAAATAATGATTGAAAAGACTACACACTTCTAAAAACTATTCATGTAGGCTTCATAAAAACTAGTCTTGCAAGTCTTGAATGATGATTTTCAAAGTAGGTCCCTCAAGTACTATTCATGGAAGACTTTAAGCATTTGTCTTCATCTTGAAATCATTTCTAGATTGTGACTGATTTTTGGACATTTTCCAATCCGAATTAGGCCTTGCTCTTTCTTAGAGAATTGTAGCCAATTGAGTGTAAAAAATAAGCATATAAAGTTCTTTGCATTTGGCCCAACCATTGAGGAGATACATCCAAATTACTGAAGGTATGTCACAGGATTCGGTAGAAACAATACTTCCATTTGCATGCTCTTTTTGAATGCCAAGACGACCGATCTTGGAAAAGTACAAAACATGAAAGTTGTAGATCTTTGTCTTAGATTTCTAATGCATCCTGAAACTCCTAATTTGGATTTGTGGTTGGAGAGATACGTCAATTCTATCAAAATGGGTCCTGGAGAAACTCACAATCTGAGATGGGCCTAAACTAATACAACATAAACATTTAAAAAACAAAATAAAGAACACATTCTATACTAATGATATTTTACAATGGTTCTAAAATTTCTTACAAATCATGTTGTAGGTTCAATAAGGTGAACCCAATGTATAAGTTCCCTTGGTTCATCTTGCACATGTTTAAATAGGAAGGCCCCCACTTCATGCATTAGTTTCTTAGTTTTACTTCTTGTTAAGGGTCCTTGATCTTGCATTTTTGTAAAATTATGTGCATTCTCATTATCTTGGCATGTATGATGGTTATGGACCTCATCAACATGTGTAGGTCAATGCTAAATGATTTTGGTTTGCCCAAGTATATTTGTGCCGAAGCGGTAAATACCGTTTGTCATGTGATCAATCATGTCTTTTTGAGACCTTACCTAAATGTGACACCTTATGAGCTTTGGAATGACAAAGTCTCCAACATTGGGTATTTCAAAGTGTTCGGGTGTAAGTGTTTTATACTTAACACTAAGGATACTTTGGACATACTTGATCTCAAAGCGGATGAAGGTATCTTTCTAGGTTATGCCTCAAATAGCAAAGCATTTCGTGTTTTCAACAAAAGAAGTCAAAAGGTGGAAGAATCAATCCACGTTAAGTTTAATGAGTCACTCAACAACGAACCTAAACTTAATGAGGATAATGAAAGAGAATAAAGTTGATGCTTCTCAAGAAGAAATTCTTGATGTCATTCCAATGGTTGCTCATCAACAAGAGGTTGTTGATAAGTTTCCTAGAGGGAATATCTTCATTGATTTGAGAGTAGAGCCTATTGAAGGTATTCCTCCACTTAGTGTCTATGAACAAGGTGAGTATAGTAGAAATACTTCTCATATTCCTTTTATTGATACACAAAATGTTGATAATGCACCACCTATTCTGGAAAATGATGTTCATATGGATCGTAATGATTTGTCTCTTCCGGAAAGTGATCATGAAGAAGTTGGAGGGGATGTCTCCAATCTTCCTAGATCATTCAAGCACAAAAGTTCTCACCCACGTAAGTTGATCATTGGTGATTTAAATAGGAGCATCAATACACGAATGCAATATCGAGAGAACGCATTTGTCTCTGTCATAGAGCCCAAGAATGTTAAAGATGCACTTCTTGATGAAAATTGGACCTTGACAATGCAAGAAGAGCTAAATCAATTTAAAAGAAGTGATGTTTGAGAGTTAATTTCCAAACCCCTTGATCATCCCATCATTGGTACCAAATGGATATTTCGTAATAAAATGGATGATCACGGAAATGTCACTAGAAATAAAGCTAGGCTAGTTGCTTAAGGATACCGTCAAGAAGAAGATATCGATTTTGATGAGGCATTTGCATCCGTAGCACGGCTTGAAGCCATTAGAATGTTATTGGCATATGCTTGCTACAAAGACTTTAAACTCTATCAAATGGATGTTATATCCACCTCCTTGAATGGTATTATTCAAGAAGAAGTGTATGTTGCACAACCTCTCAGTTTTGAATGTCATGATTTTCTTCATCATGTGTTCAAACTCAAAAAGGCTCTCTATGGCTTTAAACAAGCTCCTAGAGATTGGTATGAGAGGTTAAGCACTTTTTATTAATAATGGTTTGTCAAGGGGTAAAATTGATACCACCTTGTTCATTAAAGAACAAGACAAGAATCAATTGATTGTGCATGTATATGTAGATGATATTATTTTTGGGACTACTAATGATTGTCTTTGTGAGCAATTTGCTAGCTTGATGCAAGGTGAATTCGAAATGAGCATGATGGGTGATGTTACATACTTTCTTGGACTCCAAATCAAGCAATCTCCAAGGGAACATTGGATGGTTATGAATTTTGATACCCCATTTCAACAGAAAATTCTAAATGGTGATAGGTATGATATGCCGAACAATATAAATATAATATATATATATATATATATATATATATATATATACATATATATAAAGGAGAAGTATTCTGCATTATCAATATTAAGTGGGCACAAATGAAAGCCACGGTATATAAAATTTTCCTATTAGAGATTTAATGGGGTTGAATACTCTTTACCATTTAGGTATTTATTGGAGAAAGCAAAAGAATATGTTGTTGATGTAAGGACAAATGATGTAATGAGAGGAAGAATGACCTGACCGAGTGTTATATAGGAATCACATATATATAAATCCATTGATGAAAGATCCAAGAGACACAATCATTTCGTTCAGAAACTTAAGTTTAGGAAGGACAGCTGAGTGACTTTAGTTGTTGTCCCCATGAAATGGTCAACTATAGATGTGTCTTTTCAACAATAAGCAGTAAATTTAGACCAATCCAATTAACTCCCAGGTGAATCATATACTACCGTTCGAAAAAGGAACCAAATAAAAGGGAAAAAGAAATAAAACTTCTTATTTGGATTTGGCCAAGTTAATCATCAATTGAACTAAAGATTCGAAACCTAAAAAACCCTACAAGCTCAACATCCATAAGTCATCAACAATTTGAAATGATTACACTCCATATGTCATGACCTTAGCTACTAGTAGACGATGTGTGAATCATACATGTTGTGCGACATACCGGATCATATATATTATGTAATACGAAAAACAAGTCCTTAATGATTAACAAGATTTAAGAACAAGTTAAGCCTCCTCTCTATGTGGATCTTTGAATACAAGAAAATCCGACCCTCCATACTTATAATAGGCGAAAGCTTTTAAAGTAATAGAGTACTAGTATTGTTTCATGTAACTAGCGCATACAAGAAGTTGCCAAATAATAAAATAAGAAACCATTAAAATCTTCAGAAAGAAATGGACAACCCACAATGCAATGGACCTTGTGTTATGTAAATCCAGTCACTATAATATTCAAATACAATCAGGACATCATAATCAAAATTACATAGCAATTGTTACCACACTATGAATGCAAACTTGAAACAGGGGCTACATCATACTATAGCAAACTGACAAGCCAAGAACACACACAACCAAATTAAAAAAATGAAAAGGGTTTATGTCTACCAGAAAAGGATGAAAAGAGGGAGTGATCTGATGGGTTTTTTTCTGTTTCTTGGAGTTGGGTTTGGGAAAGAGTGTGTGAATTTAGAGAAACAAGCAGTGATTCACATGCTATATCATGATCACACCATCATCTGCAGCCTACTTAGCAAAACCATCCTGCACAGTAACTAAACCAAACACAAGATTTGAATTATAAAAAAAATATAAAAAAACCCTCGTAGAGATTTCCAAAAATAGATTACGTATATTATAGATCGGACCATGATGCTCTCATTCCCCATAAGTGAGAGAGATCAAGGGAAGAAAAAACCTCTAGCATTCATGGCACTGACAAAACTAGGGTTTCTTCTTCATACTTGAATTCCCTCTTGACATTGATTTACCTTGGATCCTTCTCCCTCCGTTTCTTCCTCTTAGTTCTTTTGTGTTTCGAAATTGTATCAACAGAAGGTGGATGATGAGGTGGTAAATGGAAACAACTGTGGAGGTGATGATGAGAGTGAGGGATTAATGATGAGATGAAGAGGTTATACGACAACATGATGATCATGATTTCTTCTGCACTATTTTTCATATTTTGCTTCGGATATCTCATAATATATGCTCAAAGACTAAAAAGGGAGAGGAGAAAGAAAGAACTTCTGCGAAATATTATTTTCTTTCTAAAAAATATTAGTCTAATTTATATTTTAATTTATTTCAAAAATATTGTCTACTTTTTTGAAAGTTTCTATAATACGATTTCAATTAGCTTGTATGATTTTTCTAGTTTATATCAATTAACCAACTAAATAAAAAGGCGTTTCTGGCGCACTAAGCTCCCGCATTTGCGCAGGGTCCAGGGAGAGGTCGGATTGATTTGAGATCTAATGTAAGCAGTCTTATCCTACACTTTGTACAAGAGGCTGTTTCCCGAGCTCGAACCAGTGACCTCAAGGTCACAAAGCAGCAGCCTTAATAATTACTCCTAGCCCCACCCTATAATTAATCAACTAAATGTATAATAACAACAACAACAACAACAACAATAGTTTTACTTTCTTAAATAGTTTAACTAATTAAAAGCAGGAACTTGAGAACAACAACACATACCCAGCACATCATAACAACAGCAAAAGCTGTTGCTAGGGTCTGAGGAGGGTGAGAGACAGGCAAATAGTACCTGCATCTTAAAGGATGGAGAGTTTGCTTCCAGCGAGAACCCCGGCTCTATATGTACCTGCATAGACGCATAATGAATGACAAATAATGAAAGACAAAGACAAACACATAAAGTGCAAAGTCAACCTAATGTTCAGAGAGTATCTAAGCCCCTATATATACTCTAAGGCGCCCCTATATCCAGCCTAAACCTTGCTAACCTTAATCCTCCGTCTACATGAGCTTCTATCCTGGACCATGTCCTTAGATAGGTGCAAATCTAGTAGATCATGTCTAATATGCTCCTCCCAAGTCAGTTTGGGTCCGCCTTTACTTCTTTTCCATCTACAATGAGGCTTTCAACTGCTCTGATGGCCGTCGTTGTATGTCTTCGCTTGATATGTCCAAACCATCTCAGTCTTCCCTTCCTTATCTTATCCGCTAAACTAGCCACCCATAGCCTTTCTCTAAATACCTCATTTCTGAACCACTCTAGCCTTGTATGCCCACACATCTAGGGGTGTACATGCTTTTTAAAAACTGGCCGAACCGCATCAAACCGGCCAAACCAAACCGTAAAAAACCGGACCACGGTTTTATGGTCGGTTTAATAAATGCTAAAAACCGGACTGTTTTATTAGGTCCGATTTCCGGTTTTAAGAATTTCAAACCGTATAAACCGGACCATACCAGTTATATATATACATAAATTTGATTATACATTATATATTTAATTATATTTTATACATTATAGTAGTATTTTATTTATTTGTTTATATTGTTTGTGAGTTTGTTTTTTATTGAATGTTTATAACTTGGGAGGAAAAACTAAGTTGATTAATCATTTTTTGGTGAACAAAGGTTGGTACCTAGTGGATTTGTCTTGTTATACCTAAGAAAATATTAGTGTTTTTCTTTGATTTATTTATCCTCGTTTAATTACTTCTTTGATTTTTAGTAATTCTTAGTGTATAATTATTTCCACACATTGTTTATCATCCCGTAAAAGTATGAAAGAATTGAAATTTTGTTACTTGGATGATTATTCTGTATGCAAATAATGTGATTACATGATTGAGTATTAAAGATACTTGAATGATTTTTCGATTAAACTACTCTATCACCTTAATCCATCCTTTTGTTGAGGGTCAGATACTTTGTGTAATTTATTATAGTATGAGTTTCTTGCCAAGACATGATAAATTAAGGTATAATAATATTCTATGATAAATTAAGGTATAGTAGTATTCTACTAAGGGAGTATAGTTTCATTTTTAGTTTGAAAAAAATCCTATCAGGAAGAAAACTTGTCCTCAATTTCGATTATGAATCTTGACTTTTTTAATCAACGTTATCAATGCTTCAGGTGAATAAAACCGGAAAAAACTGAAACCAAACCGGACTAGACCGGACCGGTCAAACGGTTTGTTGACTGGTTTGGTCCGGTTTTCGGTTTTCTATTTTCCAAACCGTAACAAACGGTTTGGTCCGTAAGATTCTTAAAAACCGGCCGAACCGGACCATGTACACCCCTACACACATCCACCTCAACATCCTCATCTATGCCGCTTTCATCTTCTGCGATGTGTCCTCTTGATGGCCCGACAGTTTGTTCTATATAACATTGTCGGCGGCACTGCCACCTATAAAATTTTCTCTTTAATTTAGTTGAAAAATTCTTATCACACAGCACCCTTGAGGCCGCTCTCCACCTACTCCAATCTGCTTCAATTTTGTGCGCTACATCACTATCTATGCCACATCCCTCTATACAAATGATCCTAATTACTTGAACTTACTTACTTGTGGTACAACTTGACCCTCGATGGTGAACTGGCTTGTGCCGCTGAAATCGCATTGCAGATATTCGGTCTTAGAACGACTAATCCTTAGGTCTTCTCTATCTAAAGCCCCTATCTGTTGCTCTAGTCTCACTCTCAGTGTATGTCTACTCTCAGCGACTAATACAATATCGTCAGCAAAAAGCATACACCACGGAACTATCTCTTGGATCTTTTTTTACAATTCGTCGAGCACAAACGGACATTTTTTCTTTTAGGTAAGCCAGATGACTATACTTCTTTAACTTCGCTAATACATAAGAACAAATCAATGAGGCATTCCTTTGAACACATCAATACCTTGTCTTAAAGAAAGCCAAAAATGAAGATACTGGTATTCATCAGTAGTTGCTGATGGATACTGCTGCCCTCGAAATGCATTAGATATTAAAGGTACTATACGTTTCTCTTGATACAATTTTTGTTTTCATTTTTGTGGGTGACACGGAATGATTGAAACTTCGGCTTAGGTAAACTGGGACACATATTTATTTGTTGATACCTAATGATTGAAACTTCGGCTTAGGTAAACTGGGACACATATTTATTTGTTGATACCTTATCCTCATAGAATCCGCATATGTTTATCTTAAATTGGACGATGCGTGACTATATTCTTAATACTTGTCCTCACGTGGCAACGTGTCTTGACATACACACGCGCCTTATTACACACCTATCAGAATCCACCCTCAATCATAAACTCATGCATGAACATCTGGACTTGGGTGAGGAGAGACAATAAATGGCCAACCATGGACTAGGCAATGTGTGAGTCTATATTTTAAACCTGATTTGATACTATATTGAAAATTTGCTTACATGAGGTGAGACTCATATCCACTCAAAATCTTAAAAGCGATGGGTGTAGTAACTTATTTTCATATAACCCATATATTTTTCTCAAATAGTCGATGTGGTACTACATTCTTAATACTCGGTGTAGTGCATTGTATACTTATTTTCCATAAAAGGAAACATATATACAAAGATGATTGGCCAGTACTCCAAAAAAAGAAAACCTATATATCCTTAATAGAGTTTTTCATCGAGCGTGCCTTTTCAGAGTCAACTAGCACTGTCATAAGCAAACTTGATGATGTCGGATTTATCACCAATATAAAAGTCGAAATATCTGAGGTTAAGGCCGTTACTCCTCCGTCAACAGTCCTTATAGGAAGCCTGAGAAAGGAAAGAAAGCGTTAGGGGTCACAGGGCGCTGCCCCGGGAAAACCCTCCGACGCTCAAGTCAGTTGCGGGCATTTTAGCGTATAGCTTATACTGAAAAGAAGGTTGTGTGGAACCTGTTTGAGGTCGGCTAGAGTGTATTTGCCGAGCTGAGGTGAAATCAGTGGGGTATTATTTCCGGACCTCTCTCCCTTATTGTTGAGGAAGCTCTTTTATAGTTGGTGTGGATGGGAGCTGAGTGTCCCAAAAGGATGAGATGAGGACGTCTGGCCGGCTTGCATGGCAGTCGCGTAGCTGCTTGGGATTGCTTTGCTGGCTTCTTCCCTCCGTATGATCGACATCTGGGGAGAGATAAGATTGCATGTAGGCCACGTAGCATACAGGATTATGACTATTGTAACCTGGCCTAGGTCAGTAGTAAGAGACCCGTGGCCGAGATGAACTGTTGAGGGCTTAGGAACTGAGGGCTGGTTTCTTTTGGCCGAGCTGGATGTATAACCGACATCTTCTAGATGTCCGAGATGCCAAGCTGTACGGCCGAGGTGCCATTTTGAAGGCCTCGTAATAAAATGCTTGGGCCGAGGTTCTCTGGCCAAGCTATTCCGGCTGAGACAAGGCTCTGAAGCCGAGTCAGTCCCTTGACCGAGGTAAGGCCATTAAGTAGAGGTGAGACCCTTAGGCTGAGATGTGGCCGCTACGGCCGATGTGAACTGTTAGTTCCGGTAGGGTGCTGACCGTGTGACCGAGATGGAGAGGGACCTCTGTGGCCGAGATGGAATATTCGTTCGCATATGACTTGGTGTCAGTCTTCAGGCTAACCTGCGGTACTTAGTCACTTCTATACTCTTGCTTAGCATTGACTGTTATTGACTAACGGGGGGTATTTTTGACTCATCATTTGCCCCCCAGATTAGTTTGGCCGAGCTGACCTGTGAGGGCTGGCTAATCTGTTGAAATTACCGTCCCTTTCTGAGGTGTCATCTTTTGTACCAGCCATTATACCTCTAGTGAGTGTAGAATACGAAACGTCAATTTCTGGCTGTAATGAGTGGACTGAACTAACCAGACTGGTGATCTTTCCTGGCACGTGTTCATCTCGGGTTGGTTCGTCCTGCATAATTACTGTCTGCGCAGATCGAGGTGACGACGGTACAGCTTTTTAGACCGGCGGTTCATAATTCGGTATCAGCCAGCCTTAAATGGGGCGTGGGAATCGAGGTTGGTGCTCCCGAGGTGACCTTTGGAATGGCCGGGATCCTTGCCTATAAATAGGTCTTTCCCCCTGATTTTCACTCTTTCACCTTCCTGATTTCATTCAACCCTAGCTTTAGCTCTTCCCTGGTGTCAGCTTCCTCTCTGGCGTTAATCCCTGCTCCGGCGTTCTCTGCACCTCGGCGGTTCTCTTCCTTCTCTTCGGGCAAATTGCCTATAAGTCTTCTTCTAGCTTCCATGTCTTCCACCTCTGATTCACAAAACCGCTCTGAGGGAGCTTCCTACATTGGTAATGAGGGAACTTTCAGTTCCTCATCAGAAAGGACGGTTGTCTCTGAGAACCGTCTTCTAGCTCGGCCATTAAGTGACGCTGGCGATGTTGCCGGCCCTAGTGGCCGTGCTCCGCCGAGCAGAGCTGTAACCGTAGTTGAGGTTTCACCGGAGCAGGCAGAAACCATCCCTGCTCTGGGAATTGCCGCAGACCCTCCTAGGTCTAGAATTTCAAGTCTGCCAGTGGGAGTAGTTTATAGGGGGTCTCCTTCAACCGAGGTCCAAGAGTCATTCTGTACTCTGTCCGAGGTGGACGTTTCCTTGATATGTGGTATGTACGATATTGACGTTGAACAATTTGACCCCCTCCTTCCTTTGCCCAATCAAACAGCCTATGACCCTCCTGCGGGATATGAGGCTATCTATGAAGAGTACTTTCATTCTGGGTTTCGTCTTCCTGTCCCAGTCTCTTTATTTCGAATTCTTCATTCATATAATCTTAGGCTTCCTCACATCAAGCCTAATAGTTTGAAAATTATTCTATCTTTTCTTCTCTTCCTTAGAGCATCCGAGATCCCCTTCGATCAGAGGATCTTTAGGAGTTTGTTTTCCTGTAGAACCTCTGAGAGTTGGTACTACTTTACCAAAAGAGTAACCCCTGAGGATTTCAACTTTGTTGTTCATATACCTACTTTTAAGAAGAACTGGAAAGGTAGATTCTTTTACATCAAGAAGTTAGGGCTGTCTAGGCTGGACATATGGAAGTCGGGTAAAGCCGACAACATGAAGCCGAGCTCGGAGTACTGTGATAAGGCAGCCAAGTTGTATTCCCTGCCCGCAGTCATTGACTGGCATAGGGTGAATGACTCAGTACTGAAAGCAGCCGACCTGAGCTCCTTAGCTTCAGGTCCCCATTATAAGCCCCTTTCTCCAGAGAATTTGGCAATAGTCCGAGGTATGCTTTAGTACTTATGCTCTTTTTTGTTATTTGTCTGCCTGCAGCTAACCTTGTCTACTCTACGCAGGCTCCATGGTTCCTGGAGGCAAAGAGTTTGCAGCGAAGATTGCTAAGGCTGCATCCCGTAAGAAAGCTTAAGCTGCCAAGGCAAGGGCCGAGGCCGCTCAAAGTTTGCCCCCAACTGAAGGCATTGCCGAGGCTGAGGTGAACCAAGCGATTACAATTTCTTCTGAGTCGACTACTCCAGGTATTTTTCGTTTTCTAACCTGTTGAATTGTTCCCTTGGGTGATTTATCTTATTCGGATCATTACTCCAGAGGCAAGGGCCGAGATCCCTCAAATGAACCCAACTCCAGTTGACCTCGGACATACCCAGCTGATTGAGGGCTCTGTTCTGGGGAAAAGGCAAAGGGAAGACGCCCCCATTCCTGAGACCGAGATACCGCCAGCCCAGGAGCAAACTCTAACGGTGGGCGAGTTTGATGAGGCTGACACCGTGTTGGCTCCAGCTGTGGCCAAGAAGATGAATAGCTTAATACTGCCTTTGGACAAACAACGTGTTTCAAACGCATCCTGGGGCAACTTAGTCAACTCTGTTCATATCAACTCTGCCATGGTATGAACTAACTCTATCTTGTTATACCCATTGAGGTTTTACTAACGTTTTGGTAAACCAGCTGAAGGTACAATTGTGTGAGCTCATCAACCGAAGTGAAGAGCTGCAAGGTCAGCTGGCCGCTAAAATCCAAGAATCTGAAGCAGCTTCCCAAGACATCACGTCCTTGAAGGCAGAAAACAACAAGCTTCAGGGACAAAAGGAAGAGGCTGAAGTCAAATGGGCTACAACTAACTCCTTGGTAGCCGGGATGGAGAAGAGGAATGCCGACCTGGAGGCGTGTTACAACTAGGCAATGGCAGAGTCGGGGCAGGAGGGTGCCGTGATTACATCTCTGCAAGAGAAATTGGAGCAGCAAGCATCGAATTTTGCAACTCAGCTAGCAGCGGCTAAGGCTGAGGCAGTGGCGGAGTTCAGAAAATCTGAACTCTTTGAAGAAAACATGGTGCTGCTGCAAGGCCCGGTTCTGCAGATGGGCCAATCAAAGGCCATTGATGTCTGCGCCGAGGTATGCCCCCAGCTGAATAAGGAAGATCCTCGGCTAGTTGAGCTCTATAACTCCCATGCTGAGGCCGAGTTCGAAGCTCAATTCCAAAAGTTCACTGAAGGAGCTGACTTGCGGGAGGATGAAGAGCAGATATAGGCTTGTTTTTAGATTGAAACATGTACTCAGTTATCAATGAGAGTTTCAGCCTTCTTAATTTGCAGTTCTCGTTTATTTCCAAGTTTTTTGCATTTTTCAGTGTTTTTCCTTCACATTTTTTGTTGCCAAGTTCTCACGTCGGCCTCGTTAGTCCTGAACAAGTCCGCAGACTAGCCTGTCTCTGAGTTTTTCAGGCTTCTTGTTGCCGAGATTGAGTGTCAGTCTTATTAAACCTGCTCAGTCATAAATAAAGATTGACAAAATAAAAGTAACCTTGTCACGCTGAATAAATAAAAGACTCTTGTGTTGCCTTGGCCGAGATCCCATTTAAAGGGATAATTCTCTGAGCATATCTGACGCATGCTAGCCGAGATGAGATATAGAGGTATCTGCCCCCGACCTTTTCCAGATTTGCCAAGGTCATACGAGTTTCTTCTTCAGCGAGTTGGTGCCTCGGGCTAGCCGAGGTCTTGAGGTACCCTTTAGCGGGCATTTGCCTCAGTCTTGCCGAGGCTTTTTCCACCCTTTAGCGGGCTTCTGCCTCGTTCCTGCCGAGGTCTTTTTGTACCCTATAACGGGCATTTGCCTCATTCCTGCCGAGGTCTTTTTGTACCCTATAACGGGCATTTGCCTCGTTCCTGCCGAGGTCTTTTTGTACCCTATAGCGGGCATTTGCCTCGTTCCTGCCGAGGTCTTTTTGTAAGGAATTTCAGTTCCGCAGAGCTGTCCACAACATTGAGTTGGATGAACACAAACTTTTTATTGCCGAGAAGTTTCATGCACCGAATGGTGACTTGACTTTATCGAATGCCGTACAGACTCATTACAAGGCCAAACTGGGGGTTTTCAACTGTTTGAGAAAATCGGTCCCCACTTAGAGCTCGGCTTACTGTCATGGTTGCCTAGCTTGCAATCCTTAGAACTGTTGCTTAGATTGGCATCCATCTCGGTGATTGTCTAAGCCAGATCTGCTGCGCAAGTTTGATCTCGGATCGTAAAATTGCTGCAGATGGCCCAGTTCAATAAGGCGCACAATTTCTTGGCCAAGTTGCCTACAATCTTCTGTGTCATGCCCAATATCATGGTGATAGAGGCAGTAGAGTTGTGAGTTCCTCTTGTGAAGTGGCCCAGCAAGGGGCTGAGGTTCTCTAGCCAGCCCTTTCTTTCTCATGTAAGAAAGTATATGGGCCTTTGAAGCTAACAGAGAACTTCTTTCTCTACCCTGACCCCCTAGTTGAACTTTGACAGATGCTCTTTCTCGCCGTGAGGCCTGGATATGCTCTTTAGGCCTGAATGGCAGAGATGAGGTTCAGGTGCACTGTGTGCCCTGGTAACCAGACCTTTGTGCTGAATATCCTGCTTCAGTCACCATCTCGGTTTGACATTCAGAATGATACCCCGGCCGAGATGGGGAATATTCCAACTCCTGTACACTAGAACTACTGGGAGAGGGGCCACTGGTACCTCCTGCTAAGGCTTTCCCTCTCATTTCCATTACAGCTTGGAATGCTGCCGGATTTTGAGCCACATAGTGTATAGCCCGCATATGTTCTTCATATGTGAGGATAATAGGAATTGAAAACTCTTTTGGCTCCATGGAGCACTGAGCAGTTGGTTGCAGAGAAGACCTTTGGTTGTTTTCCTTGTTCATCTTTCCCTCGATAGCTTCCGAGGTCAGCTAAGAGGAGTTGTTGGAAATGCCTTGAATTGATATTTCGAAGGTAGAGAGACCCGGAGGTTCGGGCCCTTCCTCTAGCGCTAATTTGATGATTTCGGATTTATCACCAATATAAAAGTCGAAATATCTGAGGTTAAGGCCGTTACTCCTCTGTCAACAGTCCTTATAGGAAGCCTGAGAAAGGAAAGAAAGTGTTAAGGGTCCCAGGGCGCTGCCCCAGGAAAACCCTCCGACGCTCAAGTCAGTTGCGGGCATTTTAGCGTATAGCTTATACTGAAAAGAAGGTTGTGTGGAACCTGTTTGAGGTCAGCTAGAGTGTATTTGCCGAGCTGAGGTGAAATCAGTGGGGTATTATTTCCGGACCTCTCTCCCTTATTGTTGAGGAAGCTCTTTTATAGTTGGTGTGGATGGGAGCTGAGTGTCCCAAAAGGATGAGATGAGGACGTCTGGCCGGCTTGCATGGCAGCCGCGTAGCTGCTTGGGATTGCTTTGATGGCTTCTTCCCTCCGTATGATCGACATCTGGGGAGAGATAAGATTGCATGTAGGCCACGTAGCATACAGGATTAAGACTGTTGTAACCTGGCCGAGGTCAGTAGTCAGAGACCCGTGGCCGAGATGAACTGTTGAGGGCTTAGGAACCGAGGGCTGGTTTCTTTTGGCCGAGCTGGATGTATAACCGACATCTTCTAGATGTCCGAGATGCCAAGCTGTACGGCCGAGGTGCAATTTTGAAGGCCTCGTAATAAAATGCTTGGGCCGAGGTTCTCTGGCCAAGCTATTCCGGCTGAGACAAGGCTCTGAAGCCGAGTCAGTCCCTTGACCGAGGTAAGGCCATTAAGCCGAGGTGAGACCCTCAGGCTGAGATGTGGCCGCTACGGCCGATGTGAACTGTTAGTTCCGGTAGGGTGCTGACCGTGTGACCGAGATGGCGAGGGACCTCTGTGGCCGAGATGGAATATTCGTCCGCATATGACTTGGTGTCAGTCTTCAGGCCGACCTACGGTACTTAGTCACTTCTATACTCTTGCTTAGCGTTGACCGTTATTGACTAACGGGGGGTATTTTTGACTCATCAAACATGTATGTTCGAATTTGTGGAAAACGATTTTCTTCTTTTTCATTGATATATTTTGTTCTTCAGTACATAGCCTATTTATAATTCATACTACATAGTTTACAAGGAAAAGCCTAATCACAGTGATTACAATCAATCAAATATGCGCTATCTAAGGTAGTGATTTGATCACACTAACTAAGGTAAGTTTTGTATATGGTAGTATCTATTTACAGTATGTATGAATCACTAATTCCTTAATTTTCTCAACACTCCCCCTCAAGTCGAACGGTAGGATCTCTGACGTTCAACTTGCGCAAAATACTGGTAAAAATTTGCCCATTGACTGCCTTTGTGAGTATGTCCGCTAGTTGATCTTCAGAACGAACAAATGGTAGTGAAACGACTCCACTGTCAAGCTTTTCCTTGATAAAATGACGATCAATCTCAATATGTTTGGTTCGGTCGTGTTGGACAGGATTTTCTGAAATGATGATCGATGCCTTGTTGTCTCAATATAGACACGTCGAATCCGATGTTTGAAGTCCAAGCTCAGCCATAAGTTTTCGTAACCACAAGACTTCAGTAATACCTTTGACAATTCCTCGGAACTCGGCTTCTGCGCTAGATAGCGACACTACCAATTGCTTTTTGCTGCGGCAAGTAACCAAATTCCCACCTACGAGAGTAAGATATCCAGAAGTAGACCGCCTGTCTACTACACTTCCTGCCCAGTCCGCATCCGTATACGCCTCAATGTTAAGATGTCCATGGTTTTGAAACACAATGCCATGACCAGGAGTACCCTTGAGATATCTCAAAATTCTGAAGACCGCCTCGAGATGATGTTCTTGTGGGTTGTGCATGAACTGGCTCACTACACTAACAGAATAGGCAATATCTGGTCGTGTGTGAGATAGATATATCAATTTTCCAACCAGCCTCTGATATCTTTCTCGTTCCACTAGCGGTGCTCCTTGAACCACGTCCAGTTTCTGATTTGGAATCATTAGAGTGTCCGCCGGTTTCCCATCCAGTAGTCCAACTTCAGTGAGAAGGTCCAGAATGTACTTGCGCTGAGAAATGTAGATGCCCATAGGAGAACGAAGCACTTCAATCCCTAGAAAATACTTTAAGCCTCCAAGGTCCTTCATCTCAAATTGAGTGAACAGGTGATTCCTAAGACGAGAAATTTCATTAGTATCATTTCCAGTAATAATCATGTCATCAACGTAAATAATAAGGCACGTAATACTACTTCCCTGTTTCCTGAAGAAGAGAGTATGATCAGCATTGCTTTGTTTGTAGCCATCCTTTTTCATGACAGCAGTGAACAGGCCAAACCATGCTCTAGGTGACTGTTTTAGCCCATATAACGCATTTTTTAATCGGCACACTTGCTCTGGCCCGAACTCGTTGATAAAGCCTGGTGGTGGTTCCATGTATACTTCTTCTATCAAGTCTCCATGTAGAAACGCATTCTTAACATCAAACTGTTGTAAGGGCCAGTTTTCATTTGCAGCAATCGAGAATAATACTCGGATGGTGTCTATCCGTGCTACAGGAGAGAAGGTCTCTGAATAGTCGATGCCGTATGTCTGGGTGTACCCTTTCGCGACCAGCCTGGCTTTATGTCTCTCAATACTGCCATCTGCCTTGTATTTAACAGTAAATACCCACCTGCATCCAACAGTTTTCTTACCACGTGGTAGCTCACATTTCTCCCATGTTTGATTCTTCTTGAGTGCCTCCATTTCTATATCCATCGCTTCCTTCCACTGTGGTTGTTTGCAGGCTTCTTCCACGGTGTGAGGTATTTTCTCAGAACATAGTGTCACAAAGAAGCTGTGTGCTGGTCCTGTCATATCTCTCCACGGTTCCTTGATCGGATACTCAGAGCCTTGAGCAATCTTTGTGGGAGAGTATCGTTCAGGTGGTATTCCTCTGTTTTTTTTGGGTGGCAGCAGACGTCCCTGGTTCTCTGCAAAGGGATTAGTACAGTCCATGGAAGAATTTGGGGAAAGGGAAGAGTTATTATGAGGTACAGGTACATCAGTAATTTCAATAGAGGATGATGGGTTAATCTCATTAGTGGGAGAATAAGACATAGAATCGTTAACCTGTATACTATCACTTACCTGTTGAGGGTCATTCAGCCGGGGAATATCAGTGGCAGTGGGACTGGCACTGACGTCATCATTACTGTAGGGAACTGTTGAACAGTCGACGTCATCTACTTGCCGTGTTGGTTCAGTCGCCAACCAGTATGGTCTGGATAGCCAATCGAGAGTATCATCCCCAGTTATCTCCCCCTGAGACTGAGATTGGGTAGCAAATAAAGGTTCTGTTTCAAGAAATACACAGTTCATGGTGACATGGATCCGGCGGGTTCGAGGGTTATAACACCGGTATCCCTTTTGGGTGGACGCATAGCCAACAAAGACACATTTCTCAGCACAGGGGTCAAGTTTATCGCGGTGGGTGCGGGGAATGTGAACAAAAACAGTGCACCCAAAAACTTTGGGTGGTAGGGTAAGGATCGAGGGAATGGTGGTTTGGGTGGCTAACATTTGTAGTGGTGTTTGGTGACAGAGGATAGATGTAGGAAGGCGGTTACTTATATAAGTAGCAGTAGATATTGCCTCCGGCCAAAAACCACGAGGAACATTAGTATCAAGCATCATAGCTCGTGTCATTTCGAGGAGAGTACGATTTTTCCGTTTTGCAACTCCATTTTGTTCGGGAGTTCCAGGACACGAAGTTTGGTGAATTATGCCATTGTCAGAGAAAAAATTTTAAGTGCCCCGTCAAAAAATTCCCCACCATTGTCTGTTCGAAGTATTTGTATGGACAGATGAAATTGTGTAGTAACCATTTTATGGAATTCGATGAACTTTGTGCGAACTTCAGATTTATGTTTAAGAATATACAGCCAAGTCATTCGCGAAAAATCAGCAACAAAAAATGACAAAATATTTGTACCCAAGGGAGGTAGGGTGAGGAGAGGGACCCCACACATCTGAATGTACTAACGAAAATATTTTTTCCACACGAGTATTATTAGCCCGATATGTTGCTCGAGGCTGTTTCGCACGAAGACAAGTATCACATGCTAAATGGTGTAAATCATTATTTGTGGTAATAAACAGGTCTGGAAAAAGAAATTTAAGATAACTGAAAGACGAATGCCCTAACCGGCGATGCCAGAGCCATAACTGACGAGTAACCGATCTGGTGGCAAGATTAGACCGGCCCTGTTGTTCTACGGTATCTACGTAATAGAGTCCGCCAGTCTCAGTACCACGTCCAATGATGGTCCCCGTATGAATGTCCTGCAAAAGGCAAAACGAAGGATACATGAGAACGACACAGTCTAATTCTTTGGTAATTTGACTGACAGATAATAATTTTGTGGATAAAGATGGGACAAACAAGCAGTGGGATACAGTTATTTTGGGGGTGATTGCAATGGTCCCCCCCTTGGACTGGAATAATCTCTCCGCTAGCGGTTTCAACATGAGTCTTTAAAGGTTTAGAATGGCTAATGAAATCAGTCGGGTCAAACGTCATGGTATCTGAGGCCCCACAATCAATTATCCAGCGGGAGTTAGGTTGAGGAGGGGATCGTCCTGTATGACAACTGGATTTGCTTTGTGTGGAAAATGTGGGTTTGTGGGTCAAAGTGGGTGGATTCATAACATCAGGACCGGTGTGGCCAGGAATGAATTTTTGAGGGGTATGTTGAGTAATTTCAGTGAAGCTGGGGTGAGACTTGTCGCATTTAAAAACTGGAGGGCCATTCTGGTCAATCTTAATTCGAGGAGGGGTGTAAGGGTCGTGTTTAAAGTCTGAGGGGCTGCTGTGCATAATATCATAAGTATGGACTGCATTTCCCTTAGCAGAAATAACAGGGGCCTCTGAAGTAATATTGGGGTATAAAAAGGGAAGGGGGCTAGGGTTTCCCCTAAGCCCCCCGTTACCTGCCGCCGTCTGGGAAGTTTCATCTTCCTTGGGCCTTTGCTCTGTCCTCCCTGCTAAGGCTTTGCCGCTGCCTATGCCACCGTCTTCTCTCTCCGGGTTGATGGTGGCTGTCTCCATTTCAGCGATTCCAGTGGTGTTGGCACTGAATCCGGTACTGGTTACTCTTTTCCCTTCCCACCAGTCTGGGTAGCCCTGCAACTGAAAACACCTCTCCTTTGTGTGACCTTTCTTTTTGCAGTGGTTGCACAGCAACTGGCTCTTGTCTATTCTCCCTTCCCGCGATGATGTATTTGAGCGGGTTGGGTTTCCTGGCTTATCCGTTTGCGGTGACGATTTGGCTCTGCCTCTGCTTATGGTTGGAGCCCGTCCTGCTAGTCCCTGTCCGATTTCAACTCCCAGTGATGAGTTTTTCTCTGAGGGATTCAGATTTCTGAACACCTGGTTCCGGGCTTCTGCCCTGCGGATCTCTGAGAAGGCAGACTCTACGGTAGGTAGAGGTGTCCTCTTGACCATCTCCTTCTTTTCCTGTTCAAACTGATCTCCAATGGCAAGTAAAAATTGGTAAAGACGAAATTCCTGGGTTTTTTGATTGTACCTTCCGATGTCTTCTGGGCATCGCATCGGGTTCGGGTCTTTGGTGTCTATTGAGACCCATACTGCCTGGAGTTTGTTCCAGCAGTCCTCCACAGTTCCGTCTCCTTGACAGATGGTGTTGGCCTGTTTGTATAAATCAAAGATCTGGAGTCCATCTCCACTGGTTCCATAAGTAAGGGCTAGGCCATCCCAGAGAGCCTTAGCCGTGGGATACCTAGTTATGTTATTGATCATGGTAGGTTCCACATTTTGCAATATCCAGGTGAAAACCTTATTATCATCTTGTTCCCATCCACTGTAATTTGGGTCATGTTGTGGTGGAGGTGGTGGGTTGCCAGTGAGGTGTGCAACCTTGCCTTGGCCGAGTATGGCCCTATAAATGACAGTGGACCATAAAGAGTAGTTACCACTGTTCAGTTTCACTGATATGTGTAATGTTTCAGGTATTGGCAAAATCTGTGGTGGTGGTGGTCCGGATGGCCGAAGGCTTTCCCGGAGAATTTGAGCCACTTGTAGTGCTAAATCTCCGGGAACAGTATTAAACGTGGGTGATGGTTCTGGGTTGGTGGATGATGATTCGGGTTTGCTGGTTTCTGACATTTTTGGGTATTTTGCGGGTAATAAAACTGATGGGAACAGATTGGGTAAGCAACAACGGAATTGGTAAGCAACACAGTTTTAGACTGTGATGGTTTGCAACAAATACAGCCAACTGGCTGGGAAAGGTATTAGGCTATGATGAAGTTCTTTCTGAGCCTATTCTCAGAAACTTCAAAAAATTTCCAGAGAGGAAGTGTCCTGCTCTGATACCATGTTCGAATTTGTGGAAAACGATTTTCTTCTTTTTAATTGATATATTTTGTTCTTCAGTACATAGCCTATTTATAATTGATACTATATAGTTTACAAGGAAAAGCCTAATCACAGTGATTACAATCAATCAAATATGCGCTATCTAAGGTAGTGATTTGATCACACTAAGGTAAGTTTTGTATATGATAGTATCTATTTACAGTATGTATGAATCACTAATTCCTTAATTTTCTCAAACACTATAACTATATCAAGGTAATAATTTCATCCAACCACTTAATTGCACGCCTTCCTCCTCCTATACAATTCAACCATTATAACTGTTCCATTATTTTTTAAAGCACCATGCTCCAAAAACATTTAAAATTTGTGGTCCACCTATTATATTTCAAGTTGTATCTCTAATAGTTCAAAGGACCATCTTTTCTATGATTTTGTTCCCTTCGATGCTTAAATATATTAAATACACTATATTTATACAAATTTTTTGACTTTACATGCACTTTACGTGCTAATATTTTATTTAATAGTATAACATCGTCTTCAACTAGAAAAACGCAACTAGTTGCTGGACGACGATTGAACTTAACAAAGAATCTATGCAGTAATGAATCCACAACTTATCCAGAAAATTGTCTATGTTAACGAAAAGGGCAAAATATATTGAGGATCATTAAACTATTTTTGAAAATTGTCGAAAAAGTCTGAGTCAACTAAGAAAAGTAAAGCTGCGAACAGAATTGCTTTGGGGACGGGATTATTATGGATTAATATTGTACCAGATAAATATGATTTCTTGGTATAGCCGTGCTGATAAACATAACAATTTTTAGAATGGCGAAGTAGTAACTTCCCTAATAAGAAAATACAAGAAAAGAACAACAATAGCCGTCTTTTCTTACTATGCAAATCACATAGCACATGGCATTTTAGTAAAAGAAAATTATGTTGTATGATGGAGCTAATTGAAGTGTTGTAGGGTGCATGTTAACTCTTCGATAGTTGATACAGGAATCTCCCTAGGTTGCTCATGCGTGAAGCCCGCCAGTCAATATTACAGAGTCCTTTGTATGAACATGAAGGGGGGCGCAAGCGCGCGCGCGCGCGCGCACACACACACACACACACACACATATATATATATATATATATATATATATATGCATAAAATTCAGTATATTTCAAATATTTTCAAATGTTAAAAACGTGTAGTTAGGATATCTTTGATTGTTGGGATCATTGTGGATATGGAAACAAATTCAAGTACATATCAATCATAACAAATCATATCCGAAGATAGACTGATTGTATAGACTATAAATTGGATGTATCGAAAGTATTTTCCATCAATGAAAAAAATATTTCATTCATTTACCAGTTCTAACATGCTATCAAAGAGTGTTGCCCGATCCTATGACTCAAAAAAAGAATTCATCACCGTCCTTCTCTCGTTCCTTATAGGACTCGGGAAAAAAAACATCATTGTCCAGTACATTTTTCCTTCGTTCCTTCTATTTACTGTGAACTCAAGCCACACTCGTCATTGTTCACAGAAAAAAATCAAAAGACTCAGAGAAACAACTTCCATCATTGTCTAAAAAACCCTTTCTTGACTCGTCAACCTAAATCAAGAGGCAGAATATGGCTGACACCGGCACTTCAGGTTCTAAGGGAGACAAGTTGGCTATCCAACTAGTCAACTTATTAAAAAGTATCATTGGTACCACGGCTACCAATAATGATGATCTGTCCCGAGGATTCAAGTTCAATAAGGATAATTATCCTCTCTCGTCTACCCTCATAAAGAAAGCAATTGGTGGACGAGGGAGGACAAGGCACATCACTGGAAATCCCCCACCACCACAGGTTACAGATCTCAGCTATGCCCAGTGGGAGCAACAAGATCACTTGGTTTTCACTTGGTTGATACAAAATATAAAACCAAGATTAGTGAACAACGTGTCGCAATACCCAACTGAAAAGACTCTTTGGGATGTGCTTGCAACCACATACGGCGTAGGGGGAGATGCACTTCAAATCTTTGACCTCCACAGAAAGGCCAACACCATAAGGCAAAATGGGGGAAACCTGGAGGACTGCTGGAACATGTTGCAGGGAGTGTGAATGGCAACAGACGGCAGGGATCCAAATCCTATGAAGGATCCCACAGATATTTCCATCTACAACCAAAAGATCCAAGAACAACGTTTATTTCAACTTTTGACAGCTGTTGATGATAAGTTTGAGTGTGTAAAAAGGGATCTACTGAAACGGGAGCCACTACCCACTGTGGATTTGGCATATGGTGCAATCTGGCGAGATGAGGCTCGGATTGGGATACTGAGGGGCACATCCTCAGACTTGGAGTCATCATCGGGTGTTGGAGTGGGTCTGAAGACCTAAAGACGACAAGAGAAACCAGCACCACTGCGCTCAGGAGCCTCATCATGCAGTGGGAAAAAAAGAAGATAAATCAAAACTCAGGTGCACACACTGCGGGATGAAGAAACATACCCGAGAAATGTGCTTCCAGCTTGTTGGATATCCGGAGTGGTGAGAAGGCCGCAAGCAGCAAGCAGCAAGCAGCAAGCAGCAAAGGGGGCTCTGCCAGGAAAAGGGGTCGCTGCAATCAGCCTGGCTAAGAGCAGCTCTGGAGGTGCAGCTGAGAGCAGCCAGCAACAGAGAAAAAGATGAAAGCCTTACAGGTTAAGAACAAAATGGTTTGCAGGTTAGATGGCACAGGAAGGATCCAGAAGAGACGGGAAAAAAGCAGGAGGCAGAGGGGGGGCGCAATAACGGCTGAGGGAGAAATAATTGCAGGGTCGGTGGGAGTTATCGATGGGGGCAGGTAAGGGGGCTGGCTCATTTAATGGCCAGCCCTACTCCTTTGAATTGCTGAAACTGCCCTCCCAAATTTCAGCAAACCTTTTTGACGCCCAGGACACTGAAAAGTCCATATTGCACCTACCTTTAATCTAAAAAAATACAGCCTTAACCCTTACATGTCACTCGTCTAATCTAAAACACTCCGGATGGATCCTAGACTGTGGGGCAACAGATACTATGTCCTATGACCGCTCCGATTTTTCCGTCCTTAATAAGCCTCCTAAACAACACATTGAGACAACCAACGGTGATCTTGTCCCTGTCCGTGGTGCCGGTTCCATTTCAATTTTTTCCAAATTTACAATTTACGATTGTCTTTATGTTCCCAATTTCCTCTAAATTACTCTCTGTTAACCATTTAACTTCTGTGCTTGACTGTGTTGTTCTAATCTACCTTTGTTTTTGCTTACTGCAGGACATTCACTCGAAGACGATATTTGGACGTGGCACTGAGAGTGACGGGCTATACTACCTGGACGAGATCTCTCAAATAGGTCGATCCATGCTTGCTCACCGTACTGCCTAACGGCAGCTCTAGCTATGACACCGTCATTTAGGTCACCCCTCTTTCGGGTATCTTGGATTTCTATTTCCAAATTTATTTACCAACTCCCAGTCAAATTCGTCTTGTGAAACGTGTATCCAGTCAAAACAACATAAAAGTACCTATTGTCCCATAAATACTCGTGTTGATCGTGTTTTTTCTCTAGTACACTCTGATGTTCGGGGTCCCTCCCCGATCCTAACACCTCAGGGTTTTCGTTACTTTATTACCTTTATTGATGATCATTCTCGCATGACTTGGGTATATTTTCTCAAACATAAGTCCGATGTTACTACCTGGATATGTGATTTCTTTACCATGATACATACACAGTTTCACACACGTATGTCTATTTTTGCTCGGATAATGGTGGCGAATATATGTCTACAAGTCTCCAACAATTTTTTACGTCTCATGAGATTATTCATCAGACTACTTGTCCCAATACTCCACAAAAAAATGGAGTGGGGGAACGAAAAAACAGAATTCTCCTTGAAATGACTCATGCGATGCTACTGGAATCATCTGTACCCTCTTCTTTTTTGTCTGAAGTTATGGCTACTTCCGCATACTTACTCAACCGGCTACCTACAAAAACTCTTGATAAACACACCCCACTCAATGTGCTCTCCACCCAGGTGTCTGTACCGTCTATTCTCATGCTACCCCTTAAAGTATTTGGATGTACCATGTTTGTCCATATACCTAATACAGACCGAAATAAACTAGACGCGTGTGCTCACAAATGTGCTTTCGTCGGGTATGCTAAAGATCAAAAAGGATACCGCTGCTATCATCCTCCCACCCGTCGCATGCATATTACCATGGACTGTGTCTTTATAGAATCAGACTACTATTATCCCACCTCCTCATCCCAGTCTTCAGTTTAGGGGGGAGACCGAAAAGAGTGTGACCCTCGACTGGTTAAGTAGCCAGTGCATGCCAGAGACGGTACAACAAGAACAGGCAGGTGGCGCCATCGAGTAGGCTATAGTTCTGGTAGAGCAACTGGAAATGCCAGTTGCAACTCCTGAGTCTCCTTCGGTAAATGTCCCTGAGGTAAATATGAACTACTTCCCTGATACTCCTGACACTCTTAATACTGCCTTAGAATTTCTTGAAATTAATCCTGAAATACAGAAAAGAGTCCTACCGCCAAGAGGCAACATAGGAATACCTCCCCGGAGATATTCCCCAGAACAGAAATCTCAAAGATCGCGATACTCAGTGACTGAAGAGCGTGGGCTAAATGTTATGACCAGTGTGACTTCAACACCGCGGAATGTGCAAGAAGCCAAAAGAATTAAGGAATGGAGAGATGCCATGAATGAAGAGATGATGGCCTTAAAGATGTAGGTGGTTCTTCACAGTAAAGTACAAGTCTGACGGAACAATAGAAAGGTACAAGGCTCGATTAGTGGCAAAAGGATACACCCAGACCTATCGGATTGACTATACTGTTACACCCGTGCTTTGGGGGTAAACAAAATAAAAAGAAAAAGAAAATTAAATAAAATAATATAGTAACAATCCTAAACCACTTAGGAATTTGAATTTGAAGTAGGATATATTTAAATGTAAATCCTATATCAACTAGAGTATTTAAATCCTACTCAATTAGGATATTCTTAAACCTAAAACTACTAGGAAACTACTAATTAACTTTATCCTAAAACCATTTGGAAATTTACTGATTAAACTACAATCACCTCCCTCTATATATCCTCAATAACCTAAACTAGTACACACACGGAAGATAAATTATGCCGCCATAGCAGCCGCAACAAGAGAAGGAAAAAAAAATATAAGGCAGTCTTGTTTGTGCCTTCCAGCCGAGGCACCCTAACGGAAAAAAAAAGAAAAATAATTCTTGTCCAACCCCAAGTCAAATTCAATCATACGGTAATTTATACATAAATCAGGTAAGTAATCTTCCTATACTTGCTATGTTTTGCGAAAATTCTATATGTTATGCTCGTTGTAAACTTCGGATCATGCATGAGTATTTTTAAATGCATAGTTGTATGAATTCTTTGTGTATATGTATATGTGTGACACAAATTGTATATAATATTTGTGCGTGTTATAAATATATATGTGTGTGTGCATATATGTGTGTGTGATGGTGATGGCCGAATTGGTTTGAGAAACCATCGACATATGAATTTGTATGAGAAAAATATGTATATGTACATGTGATGAAGTATTTTATGTAATATTATTTATATGTACAAATTTTGTATTCACATGCAGAGTTTCTTTGAAATTTGTGATTGGCCGAAG
>AP025053.1:29141725-29449453 GCA_036186865.1 Eustoma russellianum | reverse complement strand
AGCTCCGGTCTTAACGCCCTTATTACTGCTGTGCAGCCTTTCCTCGGGTTCGTAGAGTCGGGTTTCCCGTTTACCCGACTGTGGCCCTTTTGCCTAATCGAATTTGTGCGTTTATGCAAGTCAAATACTTGTAGAGAATCAGCCCCTGTCCCATATGCTACTGTCAACCCATCCTGTAAAGCTTTTGCAATTGGATATTGAGATACATTGTTGATAATACTTGGCTCAATGTTTTGTATAATCCAAGTGAACACAGAATGGTCTCTGGTCTCCCACTGAGAGAAATTCGGGTCTGTTGGGTCTGGAGGATGAGGCACACCCGTAAGGTGTTGACTCCTTCCTCTTCCCCCCACAGCACGTCTGATTAATGTTGCTAGAGTTGATAATTGTCCCCATTGAGTTTAATTCCGACGGACAAATTATCAAGACTGGCATTTGGTGACTGGAAATTGAAGTTATTTAGTAAATTAGCTAGCTGGATAGCTAATTCATTGTTCTCCAACTTGTTTTCCTCGGTTCCTGACATCTTGCTTGGTTTTACTGCAGGTTATGGCTGGAGGCCTTGAAAGGTAGGTGTATGTGGTTATTGTGCTGATTTTGGACAGAGGGTCGAGAAAGGTATATGGAAACAATGATGAAAAAAACTTTTCTGAGTTCAATCTCCCCTGGTTTTCCTTCTTGCGGATTTGGGTTTACTTCTGATTTCTCCTGGAATTGTAGTTGCGTCGAATGGGATTATAGTTCTGGTTATGATGATTGTAGTGTTTGGTTTTTTAAGGACAGAACATCATTCTGATACCATGAAGAACTATACGACTTTGTATGAAATTACTTTTCATTGATTCGATTGATTACAGAATTTGGTAAATATAATCTTATCTACGATTTTGAATGATTTGAATTTGATTTGATCTTGATTGTTATCCCTTAACTTCCACATCTAACCAAGGTAAGTTAGGATTCTGACTGATTCTGTTTGACTCAACAGTGCGTGTCTGTGAAATCGAACTCTTAACTTGTTGGTGACAAACCTAATCCGAATACCAACTAAGCTATGATATGAGACAACTTTCTCGTCTTAATTGTCTATAATTACGTGGTGGCACATTTGCCTTTTGGAACAAGGGAAAAAAATGAAAAGGGGAGGACGTATAAGTTTTTACCTTTACAAGCAGTAACCTTGAGCAATCTTTCAATGACTTTTCTATCCCCAAGACTGTCATCAACGGCAAGGACATGAACTTCATGAGACTCCATGCTAGAAGAAGACAATTTCTCCTTCCTCCTACACCTGGAAACAATACCACTTTTCCCCATGATTTACAAAACCCAAGTCAACTTTCACTCAACAAATTTGCTAACTGTGACAAGAAATAAAGATTCTCGCTATTCTTGTCAATTTGTGTGTAGCAACCAGCTTATACAGATATGGAGAACGAGGATTTATTAAATCAAATATGCTGCATTTGAATCTCTATTCGGTATGACATACCGCTGGAATTGATATGATTTGATTTTCTATATCCATTTCGTTTTTTGAAAGGGTATCCACTTGGGGTGTTGATATGATCTTTTGTGATTTTGTTGACCCACAGACCCTTTTGCACTCATAAAAAAACTGTAATTTTTTTCAGTACTATAAAAACTGTATTATGACATATCTATCGTTTAATCTAGTAAAAGTCGCCTTATCATATGGGAGAAATCTCACTTTACCTGTTACGTACATTGTTGTTAACACTATTCAAGTTATATTATATGTTACGCCAATGCTAAACAAACACCATCTTTTGATAAATATATATTTTTATTTAATCAATAGTCAATAATAAATGATGAGATGAAATCAGTGGTGTAAAAATAACAAGAATACATATTTATAAAAAAAAAAAACATAATGGTGTATTTATCATTGGTCTATATGCTATACAAATTATTATGAACGGAGGGTAGATGGTTTAATATGTAATATTTTACTGTAGGGTATGTGCCGTCGTGTTCAATTATAAAGAATATAATAATATAAAGATAAGTTTTTGTTAGGACCCTTAGAGGGGGATTGAATAGTGTGTTTACCAAGTATAGATATTTTCTTGAATATTTTTCATTTTTGAGTGCAACCAATACTTAGGTGTGTTCTTGAAAAGACTAAGACTTTGCGGAAGCGTAAAGAACACAAAGATGTATAGAGATTCAAGTCAAATGACTCTACTCTTCTACCTTCTTGATTTTTCACAAGAATGATTTTGAATGGAGGATTGTTATTTCTATGGGGAAACAACAATCAAAAACAAAATCCAACAAGATAAAAACTAGGCCACACGCCTAAACCACAACCAAGAAACCTAACCCCTTAAAGTCTAGTCTCCAAAGAACTTCTTTGCCCTCAAAGAATTCTTGTAGGGAGTATAGTGCACCACAACACTATCAACTAACCCTCGAATGTCTAGATTTCTCAAACAAGAAGCACCCTAGCTTCTTGACCAACAATCTACACAGCCTCTCACAATATTCACTCACTAAGAAGAAGACCATTCTTCTTCCTTTACAAAACAACTCTTAACAATAAAGTAAAATATATAAGATTACAACTATTTTGAGAGCTTGAAAACTTGAGAGAAATTTGAGAGCTTGAATGGTAGAAAGTTGTTGAAGAATGAGATAAAACTCCCTTGAGTTTTTCTGTCCATTTGAAATCCTCTGCAGAGCCAATAATGGGCTTTGTCTTCTTGTGATGGCATGTCCTCTTCATTGGAGATCTTCTCTTGGCTGGCAGCAACCTTCTTGGAGAAGTTTCTTGTTGAGAGCTTAAAGAGGAAAGATCATCCTTTCAAGAATGAGAGAGAACCTATGGAAATAGCACTTAAAAAGAGGGTATAAAAAGTCAAATAATGTTAGAAAGTAAAGCATAAGACTTTTGTAACGTTGGTCACATGAAGCGCCTAATCCGTTTATTGAACAGGCGTTCAATGTGACATGGAGCGCTTTATATGAAAATGAACATGCGTTCGATGTCACATAAAGCGTCTTATATGGGCAGCTGAATGCGTTCGAAGTCACATGAAGCGTCTAATCTCACCCTTCATGCTTGTTCGAAGTAGTTCTGACTTTTGTCAGAAAGTAGCTTGATGTACGTGCCCATTTTGGGGGGAAAGTGCTTTTGACTTAGTAGTACACATGAAGCGTATAATGTAGGCGTTCAAAGTGTAGTGCCTTTTTCCTCAAACACATGAAGTGCCTAATGTAGGCGTTCAAAGTGTGCGGGTGTCTAGACACTTCACATGGAGCGCCTAATGTAAGCGTTCGAAGTATACTGGAGTTCAACCAAGACACATGAAGCGCCTAGGCGTTCAAAGTGTACTGGTTTCCAGAGCCTCTATATGACGCGTCTTATGTAGGCGTTCAAAATATATTGACCTTCAAACACTTTACCTAAAGCGCCTAATCATACGTTCCAAGTTCCAATTGTGCAAGTCATCAAAACTCTAACACATTCCAACCGTTTTCATCAAAATAAAAGTCAAAAGAGGATCGTTACCAGTAGGATGTTTGAAAGCGTTTTCGTTTATGGTTTACTTTCAAAAGACAAATATGAATACTTGTCATGAAAACAAATTTTCTAGAAGAAACGTGTTATGATCAACTCATTTTTTGTTCGTTTAAGATGATTATTAATACAAATTTCAACTGCTTATTTAAAATGCAAATTTTTGACGAATAAAACTACAGAAGATAAGAACATGTTGTGTGATTTGATAAAGTTAGGATCGTTTTTATGAGTACATGAGGATTCGAATCCCAAAAAAGTCGTCCAAATTAGATTTTTAAGACCAACCTTAACTTGCTTGATCTTCACTTCACTAATTTTCCGCTGGTCCGAAGCTATTTTAGCGTGATTACGATCCACTTGAAAGCCATCATAATCATATGATTTACCGTCTTAAATCATAAAACTAGAACTATTTCGAGTGGTTAGAGGTAGACTCCAAAAAAAAGTCTTGGGTTTAAATTCAGCAAGGTTTCTCATATTTTATATAAAAACGAACAAAAAATATAGTATATGTATTATAATGCAACACATGATAGTATAGTGTTTATCTATGTTTGTGTTATATATATAAAAGCAAATCCGACCTTATCATATACCTGCATGTTTTATGAGATGACATATTGTGAGTTGAGACTATTCACCAATTTATTTATTTATATATTTTTACTAATTGGTCAGATATATCCTCCTCAATTATCTTCCTTTTCCCTCCAATATATATATATACACATATATATATATACACATATATATATATATACATATATACATACATATATATATACATACATATATATATACATACATATATATATATATCTTGCTTTGTTCTTTGCGCTAAACTTCTTTCCCCATCACAAAAAAAAAAGGAAAACAGGTACGCAATGGCTGGACAAGAAGGGGCAGATGGATTTATGATAACGATTTCTCAATGTGGGTAGGGTCCCGGAGGTTCCCAATTGTAAAAGAGTGTTCTCGTTGTATTAGGATTCTGCGTTTGCGCAAATTCGAATGAGAGGTCAGATCGCTTCGCGATGTGATGTATGCAGCTTTATCTTACACTTTAGGTAAGAGACGGTGTTTGCGCTTCGAGCCGATGACCTCAAAATCACAAAGCATGTAACCTTACCGGTTGCTTCAAACTCACCCTCTAAAGTTCACAAATGTATCATAACGAAATAGGCCGGCCAACAAATCCGAAAACCATTTGCAAAATTCCTCCTACACCCGACGCAACCATGTGCCTTCCAATTCTTAAGAAGTAGTAGTATGTTGCTAAAACACGATGGGCTTCCTCGTAGCACTTGGTTTGAATCAGACACTGATTTGAAAGTTAACTGATATGTATTTCGTGTTGGAAAAAGTACATTAAAGTACCTTTCCGTGTGCTCCAAACCTATATAGAATGTATATGAGGTTGTTTGGGAGATTGATGTGATGGGTTGCAATGTTAGGAACTTTCAGTCGGACATGGAACTCTCACGTGGATCGATCAACGTATGTGGATCGATCGACATGAGAGTTCCATGTTGATCAGAGGACGTCGATATCTCATTGAGAGATCAACGTGAGAGATCTACGTTGATCTGAGGACGTCGATCTCTCAATGAGGGTTCGACGTGAGAGATCGACATACGTTGATCGATCGACGTGAGAGATCGACGTACGTCGATCGATCGACGTGAGGATTCGACGTGCCAGCGGACAGAACCTTTCATTTTGGGTTGCAACTTTTGATCCAAGGATCATCTCCCTTCACCTATGAACGGTAATCAAATTACTTTAAGGACAGAGTCATCTTGAGACTCGTCTCAGCTTTTGTTTGATCACTTTCTTGCTTGTTTGCTACAATTTACTAACAATCTTAAAGCACTTTACAATGGCATCCAAGCAAGCTTTGCTGGATATGTCCAAAATTGAGCCGTTCGACGGCAGGTTCTATAAGCGATGGGCAGCAAAAGTGCTGTTCTTCTTGGAAATGCTCTCAGTTTCATATGTACTCAAGATGGATAAGCCCAGTGATGAAACTAAAGCGAAGAAATACGATGCAGACAACACTACTTGCAGAGGCCACATTCTACATTTCCTGGCCAACTCTCTATTTGACATTTATGTCAAATTCACATCTGCAAAAGAGATTTGGTCAGCACTGGAGAACAAATATGGTACTGAAGATGTGGGCAAACGCAAGTATCTGGTGAGTAAATTCTTAAAGTTCCAGATGCTTAATCATTCTCCAATCAATGATCAAATCCATCAGTTCCAACGATTGGTGGATAATCTGGAACATGAAGGAATAAAGATCGATGAGACATTCCAGGCGGCGACGTTGTTGGAGAAGCTTCCACCTTCTTGGAGTAAATACAAGAAGAGGGAAAAGCACGACGATGCAAAGTTGTCTCTAGATGCAGTAATCAAACACATACGCATCGAAGAGAACAACCGGTTGAAAGATGAGTCTCACCGGGAGGAAGGCGTCAAAGCCAATGTTGTGGAGCATGCAGCAAAGAAGCCCAGATTCCACAACAATAACAATGGCACTAGCGGCTACAACAGTGGAGAAAAAGGTAAGAAAGTTGTTGTGCAGGGCCAGAACAAGATGAAAGGAGTATGCTGGGTGTGCGGGAAACCAGGACACCGAGCAATCAACTGCAAGAAACGGAAGGGCCAACCAAGCAGCCAGGCGAATCTTGTGGAGGCCAAAGGAACAGCAGACGACATCATCGCAGCAGTCGTCCTAACGGAGGTAAACCTTGTTGGTGGCACTACGGAATGGGTGGTAGACACGGGTGCTACCAGACACATTGCTACCAGTAAAGACTTATTTTCTGAATACAAGGAAATAGGCAGTGACGAACTAGTTTTCTTGGGAGATGCACATAGTACCCAAGTCCTCGGAAAGGGTAAGGTGCTTCTCAAGTTGACATCTGAGAAGAAACTGGAATTAAGCAATGTGCTGCACGTTCCTGCCATGCGTAGGAACTTGATCTCCGGAGTGCTGCTGAACAAGGCTAATATTAAACTTGTTTTAGAGTCTGATAAACTTGTTTTGTCTAGAAATGGAGAGTTTGTCGGTAAAGGTTTCTGTAATGGAGGTCTGCTTGTACTCGATGCTGTTTGTTACGTTAATAAAGATGCATCTAGTTCTGTTTATTTCGCTGAGTCTCTTGATATGTGGCATGCTAGACTAGGACATGCAAATATAGGAGCAATAAAGAAACTTAAGAATATGAATGTGATTTCTTATGATGATGATAACTTCAACAAATGTGAACATTGTGTTGAAGCGAAACATCATAAGAAACCTTTTAAGAAAGTTGATAGAGTCTCACAAAAACTTGGTCTAATCCATAGTGACTTAGGTGATTTCAAGAATCACATGAGTAAAGGTGGTAAAAGGTATTATGTTACTTTTATCGACGATTACTCTAGATACAAAAAAGTGTATTTGTTAAGTCATAAGGATGAGGCCGAGTCTAAGTTCATAAGTTATAAGAACGAAGTTGAGAATCAACTAGACTTAAAAATCAAAAGGCTTAGAACAGACAGAGGTGGTGAATATAGCACAGACTCTTTACAAAAGTTTTATGAAGAGAATGGCATTATTCATGAAGTCACACCTCCGTACGCACCCCAGTCTAATGGAGTAGCCGAAAGGAAAAATAGAACGTTGAAAAATATGATGAATGCCATGTTGGTTAGTTCATGATTGCCGGACAATTTGTGGGGGAGGCAATCTTGACTGCTTGTCATATTTTGAACAGGTTACCTTATAGGAAGTTAGATAAAACTCCTTATGAGTTGTGGAAAGGCTATGCTCTCAACTTAAATTATTTGAAAGTGTGGGGGTGTCTAGCCAAGGTTGGAATTCCAGATTTTAAGAAAAGTAAAATCGGATCCAAGACAAGAGATTGTGTATTCATTGGGTATGCTCAAAATAGTGCAGCATATAGATTCATGACTTTAGACAATAGTTCTATTTTGGAGTCTAAAGATGCTGAATTTTTTGAGCATATATTTCCTATGAACAAACAATCTATTGGTGTGTCTAAATTTGAGACAGGTGAGTCAAGTAAATCCGTAGTTGAGGAAGAGGTTGTTGAACCTAGGAGGAGTAAGAGACAAAGAACAGAGAAGTCATTTGGAAGTGACTTCATAACAACCTTCATTTTAGAAGATGATCCCAAGACTTACGGAGAAGCAATTAAGTCGATTGATTCTAAGTTTTGGAAGAAAGCCATAGATAGTGAACTTGAGTCTATTTTAAGTAACAATACTTGGGAGTTAGTGGACTTGCCTAGAGGGTGTAAACCTATCAGTTGTAAGTGGGTCTTTAAGAAGAAACTAAAGGCAGATGGAACAATTGATAAGTTTAAGGCTAGGCTTGTCGCAAAAGGGTTCACACAACAAGAATGTATAGACTTTTTTGACACTTACTCACCGGTTGCTAGGATCACTACGATTAGAGTTTTAGTAGCACTTGCCTCTATTCACAAGCTTGTTATTCACCAAATGGATGTGAAAATAGACTTCTTGAATGGAGACTTAGAAGAAGAGATCTATATGAAGCAACCAGAGGGTATGATAGTTAAAGGTCAAGAACACAAAGTGTGTAGGCTTAAGAAGTCTTTGTATGGTCTTAAGCAAGCACCTAAACAATGGCACGAGAAGTTTGATAACGCACTAGTATCTAATGGTTATATAGTAAACGAAAGTGATTGTTGTGTGTATAGTAAATTTAGTGGTTGTGATGATGTCATTATTTGCCTTTATGTTGATGATATGTTAATATTTGGAACCAACATAGATGTTGTTAATGATACAAAATCCTTGTTATCTTCTTTGTTTGATATGAAAGACATGGGGAAGGCTGACTTAATACTTGGTCTTAAGTTAGTAGAGAAATGTGGGGGTTACTTACTTTCTCAAGAACATTATATGGAGAAAATGTTGAGAAAGTTTAATCACTACGATGTAAAGCCAGTAAGTACGTCTTATGACTTGCATATTACTTTGACCAAAAACAAATGTGATAGTGTGTCTCAATGTGAATATGCTAGGATAATTGGTAGTGTAATGTACTTGATGAACTGCACTAGGCCTGACATTGCATATTCTGTGAATAGGGTTGCACGATACACTCATATTCCAAATGAGAGTCATTGGTGTGCATTAAGACGTTTATTAAAGTATCTTAGAGGAACAATGAATTTAGGACTCATGTTTACAGGGTCACCTGCTGTTTTAGAAGGCTATTGTGATGCTAATTGGGTGACCGATAATGATGAAATAAACTCCACTAGTGGATATGTTTTCACATTGGGTGATGGAGCTATTTGTTGGAAATCATGTAAACAAACTTGTAGTGCTAAGTCTACAATGAAGTCTGAATTTATTGGCTTAGAACTTGCTAGTACAAAAGCCGAGTGGTTAAGGAATTTACTTGTTGATATTCCTTTATGGTCTAAACATATGCCTTCTGTATCTATTCATTGTGATTCTCAGGCTGCGACTGCACGTGCAAGGAACAAGATATACAATGGGAAGAGCCGGCACATCCGTTTAAGGCACAAGATTGTGCGCGAGTTGATTAGTTCAGGGGTGGTAAACTTGGAGTTTGTAAGAACCAAGTTTAACCTTGCAGACCCCTTAACTAAAGGACTAAACAAGAAGTTGGTCTACGAAACATCGAGGGGGATGAGACTTATTCCATCTGTAGAGAATTCTTCATGATGGGAACTCAACCCACAATTAGTAAAGATCCTACGAACGGGGTTCAATGTGGTAAGAACAAGTCATGAAAGAATTCTATGTTGCGCTATCTAAGTGTCTCTCCCTATGGTGTTGTTGTTGATAGTGCTCACTGTAATGACTTGAGGGTGGGATTTTAAGAATCTCTTAATGAAAAATTCATAGACATATTGTTTAGTGGTGTGAACAGTGCACACTTGATGAATTTCACCTATATAAGCTTGGAAGTGGTGCCGCTTCCTGTGAAAGCCTGGAAAACTCTCTAGAGAGTTTATGAATCCTGAGATAGGTGCATGGCCGATATCGCACCAAAATCGCGAACTTGGAGAAGTAGATAATGATATGTCTTCTTGTTGTTCATATAAACAATAGTGGAGTAAGATTCAAGACGAAGTTCATCTTACTTCCGTTTATATAACTCAAGTTGTACTACCGGCGATTCAAGACCACAAGTCATCGTATCTGTTATGTGTCATTATCTTCGATTGATAATGGAGAGGTTAGTTGTTTAACGTTCGGAAGTTGTCTTTATATAAGTTTGGATCATGTGGGAGATTGTTGGAAAAAGTACATTAAAGTACCTTTCCGTGTGCTCCAAACATATATAGAATGTATATGAGGTTGTTTGGGAGATTGATGTGATGGGTTGCAATGTTAGGAACTTTCAGTCGGACGTGGAACTCTCACGTGGATCGATCAACGTACGTCGATCGATCGACGTGAGAGTTCCATGTTGATCAGAGGACGTCGATCTCTCATTGAGAGATCGACGTGAGAGTTCCATGTTGATCTGAGGACGTTGATCTCACATTGACAGATCGACGTGAGAGATCTACGTTGATCTGAGGACGTCGATCTCTCAATGAGGGTTCGACGTGAGAGATCGACGTACGTCGATCGATCGACGTGAGAGATCGACGTACATCGATCGATCGACGTGAGGGTCCGACGTGCCAGCGGACAGAACCTTTCATTTTGGGTTGCAACTTTTGATCCAAGGATCATCTCCCTTCACCTATGAACGGTAATCAACTGCCATAACTGATAGAAAAACTGCTGAAATGAGTTTCAAACATGGTTTTTAACACAATCCAAGGTCTATATATATGAGATCTTGCTATCTTCAATATACACAACATTCTTGCAAAATTCCAAAGAAATTTCAGCAATCTTTCTACCATTCTCTTCATTATCTTTCTCTTCTACATCAAGTTCATTCTTCTTCTCCTAGAGCAAAGGAAAAGAAGACAGCCGTTATATCTTGGGAAGCATTAGTCTTGTTGTCTACCTTGCTCGTTGGTAGAGACTAAATTGCTTTAAGGACAGAGTCATCTTGAGACTCGTCTCGGCTTTTGTTTGATCACTTTCTTGCTTGTTTGCTACAATTTCCTAACATTTCGACCTAAACGATTTGCTTTAAGACCTTATACATCCAGGGATTGTTCCATCGCGATCTTACTATAGTTTACAATGATCTCTCTCTTCGTAATGAGTTTCCCAATCAGACTCAGGTGTCCTTCATCCAATCCGGATGAGATCCTAGGAGGCTAAAAGTGGGGTAGAATATGAGGTTCCAATCACGCGTCGCCACGTGTACAAAAACAAATGGATGCTGCAAATTTTTTTTTTAAAAAAACTGCTTTTGTACACGTGGCGACGCGTGATTGGATGCTTCATATTCTGACTCACTTTTAGCCTCCTAGGATCTCATATGCATCCAATCCTTCTTGGGAATCTTCTTCATCAACCAACAACAATTTGATCTCATCTTTAGAGATGGATAGGGTTTGAAACAATGTTTGTATATCATATTCTCCATGATTTCACGTATTCGGAAAGATAGAAAATTTGAAAAAAAGATATAGGTTGGCGGCTCCTAGGGAGAGACATGAAGTAATCGTATTATATATTCTACTAGACAGAAAACGGGTAAAAACCTAGTTAAAACGCAAGAATTCTCGTCTTACAAATAAACTTGAATTCAAGCTAAAGGACCTAATAAAAATAATACAACAACGTTACCGTATTACTTTAGACGCTTTCATCTATGACGGGTATGAAAAATCAGATGTACGCTATCTTAAAGGCTTCCGCATCCATGAGGGTATATGGAGGATCTGATGTACGCTACAACAACAACATTATCTCACTGCCTTAGAGGCTTCCGTCTATGGGGCATGAAAGATCGGATGTACGCAACCATATCTATGTATTAGAAACACAGAGAAGTTGTTTTTCGATGACACATAATGAAAATGACGTCAAGCTGTGTCAATCAACTACTAATTTACCATACAAAAACGATGACAATTTAGTGATTGTGTCTTCGTTACAAGTCTGGTTGGATGACCTCATGCTTAATTCATGTTCGAACACGGATGGATACGTTTAAACATTGAACATCAATCTGTTAGCTGTTAAGACCTAGCTTTAACTGACAAGCAGAGCTTAATAGTTATGAAAGTTTAATATCATATTTTGCACCTATGATAAATAATTCTAATTAAGCAACTGATACACAAAATAATTAACTAAGGAAAAGTAACTAGCTGCTGTTTAGTAAATTACTTAACACTAGTAAAAAAATATTTCGTGCACTACGGAAGTACAGATGGGCCAAGACAATTTTGGTCATCCCTTGTACACCATGGGCAATGGACACTGTATTTACTCATGATTGTCAGTCTGCAGCGGTTTGAGTGGCAGCAAATTTAACTCAAAAACATGGGCCACATACACGGGCTCAGATCAGAAGAGACAGAAAATGAGACAAAATATAAAGCCTTCAATCACGCGTTGCCATGTGTACAAGCAACTCTTTTTTAAAAACAAAAAAATTTTAAACATTTTGTTCTAGATGTTAGAGGCATATGGGTGAGATACATATTATTGAGAATGCATCATTTAATATATTGTTTGATCATTATAACTATCTCTATTTCAAATTATTTTTTATATACTATTTTTATCATTAATGAATTTTCTATTTTTCTTGGTTACAAGGATATATTTAAAACCAATAGCTTAACTTGGAAATTGGTTAACATTTTAAAACTCTTAAACTAAAATAGAACATCGACAAACAATCTTATCTTCTAAAAGAAAAATCCACAGCTCGCAATGTGTCGATGATCACATTGCCTAGCATGATTATTGCTGAGTGCTTCAAATTTATACAAAACATTTCTCCCATTCAAAAAAATTAAAAAGATTAAGATAATACGAAAATAAAATTCAAGCATCTTATAACGATATTGAACTCTGATAATGTCCTATTAGCGGTGTCGTTTGACTGCCTTTCACCCTCCCTAGACCTTAACGATAGCTTTTTGGAATATAATGGACATGTGTTGTTGTAATGTCTCGTGTTTGGCATGGGCTCAAATCTGATTATTACATGTGACGAGTCTGTTGGACATTGATGTACTTAAAAAATGTGGGCCGACATATTCTAAAATTTCCCACGCACCGGGTTCATACTCATCCCAACATTCCTCTTCATCAAATTAGCCCAAACTTCCAAAATGAGAAAGTACAAATTTTTTAAATCAATATCGTTTTTATCCTGAAAGCCTAACATAAAAAAATTGCTATAATTTATTTGGGCCAACAAAGGGGGAAAAAGGGATCTATATCTCTTTTTATCATTAATCTACGTCTATCCTCATTCACACATTCATTTTATGTAATAATTACACGTCGAATTAAAGCATTCATAAGTAAAACTGTAAAAGGTTTTGCTTCGGTCTTTCAAATTGAAAGGAAAGAATGACTAGCAATAGATAGTGTTTGTTTTCATGGGTTGCGTTTGGTTTGTTAGTTATAATCAAGACAAGTTTTCTAATAAAAGTCTAACTTATATTTATTTCTCTTATGTTTTTTATATCGTACGAAAGAAATAACTTTCGTATAGATTAATGATATGGAGGGCGGGCCTTATATTATCATTAAGTTGGAAGATATCGAAGCCATAAGAATGAAATATGCCTTATCCCAAGAAGCTACGAGTGAATTACACTTAACACCCAAACGTTGGTCACATTTTTCAGTTATCATTTAATCGTTATGAAACCTCAGTTGGCATCCAAACGTGGCCAAAATTGACTCAATTAACACCAAAACCGGCTGATAACCGGCTGCAGCCGGTTTCAGCGAATTTTACCGCCAAAACACGATTCCTTCCAAAATTAACGTCTTCCCCTTCCCTCCATTCTGCTGATACTGTTCCTGCTAGTTTGCCTCCATAAATTAACATTCCAATTCACAAAATGACCTGTTGTTGTATATATTGTTGCTCAAATCAAGCTTGTTAAGATTCTTGGACCTAAGAACCAATAATGGTATATCTCCAAATAGATTATTTCTAGAAACAATCTAAGTTGGCCAAATTTCGGAGGAATTGTTCCACTGAAACCATTGGAGGCCAAATTAAGAAGGCTAAGGTTAGTCCATTGCAGCAAAAAAAATTTGGGTTTCCTTGTTTAACCAAAAAAATTGGGATGTGAGCTCAACGGCCACCATCATTTGTGCACTCACGAGCGAAATGGTCTTCTTTCCCACATTTGTAGCAACCACTTCCTCCACCTCCACCGCCGCCGCTGTTATACCGACCTCCACCGCCGCCTCCGTAGCCCCTTCATCCTCTGCCACCGCCTTCTTGGTAGCAGTCCCTGGCTAGATGCCCCTGCTCACCGCACTTGAAGCAGCCGCTTCCTCCAACTCCATAACCTCCACCACCATAACCACCACCGCCTCCGTATCCACCACCACCACCATAACCGTCACGACCTCCTCTTCTGCCTCCACCGCTGCTGTAGCCGCCTCCACCATATCCACCTCCGCCTCCGCCGCCGCCTTCTCGGCTACCACCTTGAACCGGGCCGCCATCAGGAAGAACAAGACATGCCCATGGTTGAGACCTGATGGCAAGACCTAGGTCACTGTTGAGTAGAAAAATGAAGACAGTTGCATTTAAAAAGGAATCAGGGGTAAAATCGGTAAATCATACTGGTTAAAATCAATTTTGGGTCAGTCAACGGTTGCATTTAAAAAGTCAAAGGTCGCAGCTGGTTTTTTGGTGTTAATTGAGTCAATTTTGGCCACGTTTGAATGCCAACTGAGGTTGCATAACGATTAAATGATAACTGGAAAATGTGACCAACGTTTGGGTGCTAACTGTAATTTAGCCAAGAAGCTATTGTATCACTTGATATTTTGGAACACCCACACGGTTCTCCAAGCGGATGAGGAAAGAAGAGGGAACAGAGGAGTTGGAGCTAAAATTTGGTAGAAAAATTGTCCAGTTGTTAGGGTTATGCAATTGGAATAACTGAGGTTAGGTGGAGTCTCGTTTAAGAGGTGGAAAGCGAGTGTAGGAGGTAATTCTCCAGTGACAGGATAGTTTGTATCAAAAATTGTTAAAATTTAGATAATAGGTGTAATTTCAGAACTCATAGACGTTTAGTACGTTTGGTTCGCACTTCAATATCTGAATCAGAATTGAAATGGATATGACAGTGTATGGGTTTGGACGTAAAAGTAATAGTTGTTTGGTATTAAAGTGAGAATGTGTATGATTGACATTGATGGTGTTTGGAACGTGTCGGAATTGAAATGAGTATCGAATGTGGGCGGCCAGAAAATTGGCCGGAAAAATTTGACCGGCCGGCGACGTTGGACCGCAAGCGGCTTGTGGCCGATGGCGTTGACCGGCTATATATATCCCCCATATTGATAGACAAGAAGGCTAGTATATCAAAAAACTTTTATAGGTTTGGATACCCTGAGAAAACACCCCCTAATTTTTTGTGAATCGGATTGAAAGTGTCGATTCTAAAAATGAAAAACAACTATCATTACAGAGGGATAGGATCCCCTCACGCAAGGGGTGCGGTGACGCGTGACCGCGCGACACGTGGCAGCAAGAGAGGATGGTGAGGCTAGATGCAGGTGACCCTCATCTAGCCTCATCACTCCTTCTTGCTGCCACGTGTCGCGCGGTCACAAAGGAGGTGAGGAAAGTTGGGGTGAGGAGATCACAACCCCATTACAGAAGCCTGTTTTGGAGGCACAGTAACAAACTCATGTTCCATCTTTCCTTTTTCTTTTTGTCCTTTTTATTTGGGATTATAAAGTCATGGTACATCTAGTAAACCCGAGGAAAATGATATAAGTTTACGTTTCAGTATTTGAATAACTGGTAAAGGTAGCTATCAAACGCTTTATAGTTTATCCAGTTTTTTCCCGACACATATGACATATAGCATATGTTTACATATATTATATGCTAACATATTCTCAGAGTTGGCGTGTACTCTTTGCGTCAATTATTGTAAAATTCGTCTACTTGTTTTTGGTAAGCATAATCGTCACTTGTTACTCATTTGGTTCCAGTTTTATTGTCTATTTATTATCTTTTAGGCCGTCTTGAAATATTCTCTATTTTTCTATAGTGGGATATCGAAATATGTTCAATTCTAAAATTATCTTGGTAAACAACTAATAAAAATAATATATTAATAGTAAATAAGTAATACTATAATGGCTGAAGGTAAAAGTTGAAAATAGTTTCAATAACCAAATGATGTGTTGAATGATTTCTATTTTTTTTAAAAAAAAATTTACATCCCGTTGCAATAGACTATAAAACTAGGCTGGACTGAGTATTGATCGGGATGGTCTATAATGCATCTCAGTCGAAATCAGAAAACTATTTAACCAAATATATAGTATTTTATATACAACAACGAGGCCTCCGTTTATATCATCTGTTAAAATAAAAATTACGTTAACCTATGTCGATTAAATGTTAGTTCAGTCGTATATTATTTACGTCTGGTGCAACCCTAAATTTTAAAGATCAGCATATATATCTTAAAGATGTTAAAGATTATCAATCATAAAAAGTAAATGTATCTTTTTCCTTATTATAAAGAAGTAGCATATGGCAGCTTCAGGGTATCAATTAAAATAAGAAGCCGTGGCACTAAAGTTCACGAACAAATACTCTTAAGACTTCTTTTAGTTCCGTGTGAGCGTATAAATCCAAATAAAGTGTCAAATTAAAATCCACTCAGATGGCAACACTGATTAATTAATAGTTGACGAGGTCGGATTGTCTCGCCAAGGTAAAAGTCGAAATATCCGGGGTCAAAGGCCGTCACCCCTCCGTCATTCGTCCTCCTAGGAAGCCTGAGAAAGGAAAGAACGCGTTAGGAGTCCCAGGGCGCTGCCCCGGGGAAACCCTCCGACGCTCAAGTCAGTTACGGGCATTATAGTGTATGGCTTTAACTGAAATATAGGTTTGATGAAACCTGTTTGAAGTCGGCCAAAGTATAAGCCGAGCTGAGATGAAAACAACGGGGTGTCTTTTGACTCGTGATTTAGACTTGTAATTTTGGTTTCCAGTTTGGACCTGGTGGCTTCTTACTGTTGGAGAAGCCCTTTTATAGCTGGCGAAGCTGAGAACTGCGTGTCTCAAATGGTTGAGACGACGACGTCTGGCCTGCTTGCATGGTGGCCGTGCAGCTGCTAAGAATTGCTGTATTGGCACCTTTCCTCTGTATGATTGACATCTGGAAGGTTGGATATTGCATGTGGACCACGTAGCATACTGCTCTATGACTCTTGTAATCTGGCTGAAACCAATAATCAGAGCCGTGTTCAAGAGCAGATCCGAGGCCGAGATGCGTCTTTCTGGCCGAGATGGAACTGCCGAGGACTGTTTCCTTTGGTCGAGCTGGATGTATATCCGTTCTAGATATCCCCATCATTATGGCCGAGGTGCCATTTTGAAGGGCAGAAGTGCTGGTCGTGATAAAATGCTTGTGCCAAGGTTCTAGCCGGGCTATTCCCGTTGATAACTGAAGCCGAGGTAAGATCCAATGGCCGAGGTGGTACCCTTTAAGCCAAGGTGGAACCCTTTGGGCTGAGGTGGAACCCTTAGTTCCAGTAGGGAACTGACCATGTAGCCGGGATGGCGTGGGGCTTCTGTGGCCGAGCCGAAATACTTGTCCGCGTGGGACTGGGTCAGTTGTCAGGCCGACCTGCGGCCCTTAATCATTTCTGTACTCTTGCTCTAACGTTGACTGTCATTGACTGACGGGTGGATTTTCCGGTATCATCATTTGCCCCCCAGATTAGTTTGGCCGAGCTGAGCTGAGGGCAGGCTGATCTGTTGATGTCGTTGCCTTTGGCCGAGGTGTCTCTCTTAAAGCCAGTTACTCCATACCTATCAAGCGCGGTGTACGAAGCATCAGTTTGTAGCTGTACTGATTGGGTCAAACTATCCAGACGGATGACCTTTCACGACACGTGTCTGTCTCTGATTAGTTTGTCCTGCACCATTATGGCCTACGCAGATCGAGGCAACGGCGGTTCAGCTTTCAATCACGTCGGTTCAAGATTCAACGCCAATCAGCCTTAATGACGGCGTGGGGACCGAGGTTGGCCTAGATCGAGGTGACCTTTGGAGTGACTGGGACTTGCCTATAAATAAGGCTTCGTTCCTCATTTTTTCCTTTTGCATTCTAATTACTCTCCTCATTCTTTTTTCATCGGTGTCAGCTCTTCCAGCGTCTCCCTTGCTCCGACGTCCTTTTCACCTCGGCAATCTTCTTCCTCTTCTAACTAATCGCCTGTAAGTCTTCTGTTTCCATGTCTTCTGCTTCAGACTCACAGAATCGCTCCGAAGGAGCTTCTTATGTTGGTAACGACGGAACTTTTAGTTCCTCATCAGAGAAGACGGTTGTCTCTGAGAATCGTCCTCCAGCTCGGCTTCTGGCTGGTGCTGGTGATGTTGCCGGCCCCAGTGGCCGAGCTGTGCCGAGCAGAGCTATTAGAGTGGTGGAGGTTTCTCCAGAGCAGGCAGAAACCATTCCTCCTCCGGGCTCGGCAACGCTGCCTAGTAAATCTAGGGTTTCAGCTCTGCCAGTAGGAGTTGTCTATAGGGGGTCTCCTTCAGCCGAAGTCCAAGAGTCCTTTTGTACTCTGTCCGAGGTGGACATCTCCTTGATCTGTGGCATGTATGACATCGATGTTGAGCAATTCGATCCCCTCTTACCTTTGTCCAATCAAACAGCCTATGACCCTCCTGAGGGCTATGAGGCTATCTATGAAGAATACTTTCATTCTGGGTTTCGTCTTCCCATCCCAGTTTCTCTATTTCGCATTCTTCACTCTTACAACCTTAGGCTTCCCCAAATCAAGCCTAACAGTTTGAAAATTATTCTTTCTTTTCTGCTCTTCCTTAGAGCATCCGAACTCCCTTTTGATCATAGAATCTTTAGGAGTCTATTTGCTTGTAGGTCTTCAGAGAGTTGGTATTATTTTACCAAAAGAGTGAATCCTGAAGATTTCAATTATGTTGTAAATATTCCCTCCTTCAAGAAGAACTGGAAGGGCAGGTTCTTCTATATTAAGAAGTTAGGGTTACCCCAACTTGATATATGGAAGTCAGGCAGAGCTGACAACACGAAGCCGAGCTCAGAGTACTGTGACGAAGCGGCCAAGTTGTACTCTCTGCCTGTGGTCATTGACTGGCACAGAGTTAATGAACCCATTCTGAAGGCGGCTGACCTGAGCTCCTTAGCCTCAGGTCCCCATTACAAACCCCTTTCTCCAGATAATTTGGCTATAGTCCGGGGTATGTTCTGGTACTTGTGCTTCTTTTTCATTTCTAGCTTCCCCCACTTAACCTTGTGCACTCTATGCAGGTTCCATGGCTCCTGGAGGGAAGGATGTAGCTGCAAAGATTGCTAAGGCCGCAGCTCGTAAGAAGGCTCAGGCCGCAAAAGCTAGGGCCGAAGCCGCACAGGAACTGCCCCCAGCCGAAGGCATTGCCGAGGCCGAGGTTAATCAGGCAATCACCATTGCTTCTGAATCCTCCACTCCAGGTATCTTATATTTCCTATCTTGTTGATTTGTTCCTTTAGGTAGTTTTCCTTACTCGGATCATAATAGCAGAGGTAAGGGTCGAGGCCCCTCTGAAGAGTACAGCTCCAGTTGATCTTGGACAAAACCAACATCATGAGAGCTCTGTTTTGGGGAAGAGGCAAAGAGATGATGCCCCCGTTCCTGAGGTCGAGATGGCACCTGCTCAGGAAAACGTAACGGTGGGCGAGTTTGACGAAGCCGACACCGTGATGAACCCTGCTATAGCCAAGAAGATGAACAGCCTGATACTGCCTGTTGACAAACAACGTTTCTCAACTGCGTCTTGGGGCAGCTTGGTCAACACTGTCCAGATTAACTCCGCCATGGTATGATCTATCTTTTGCCTGTTTCACCTAAAGTTTTTACTAATCCAATTCTGGTGAAACAGCTAAAAGTTCAACTGTCCGAGCTCATTAGCCGAGGTGAAGAGCTACAGAGTCAGCTGGCAATCAAAACCAAAGAGTCTGATGCCAATTTCCAGAGCATCACCTTTTTAAAGTCGGAGATCATCAAAATTCAAGGCCAGAAGGAGGAGGCCGAGACAAAGTGGGCTACGACCAACTCCCTGGTGGCCGAGCTAGAAAAAAGGAATGCTGATCTAGAAGCATGTTACAACCAAGTCATGGCCGAGTCTGGGCAGAAAGATGCTGTGATCAAGTCTCTGCAAGAAAAACTGGAACAACAAGCATCAAACTTTTCTGCTCAACTTGCTGCAGCCGAGTCTGAAGCAGTGGCCAAGTTTAAGAAATCTGAGCTATTTGAAGAGAACATGGTGCTGCTGCAAGGCTCAGTTATGCAGATGGGCCAGACAAAGGCCATTGACGTTTGTGCTGAGGTCTGCCCCCAGTTAAACAAAGATGACCCTAGACTAGCCGAGCTTTATAATATCAATGCTGAAGCCGAGTTCGAAGCCCAGTTTCAGAAGTTTACTGATGGGGCAGACTTGCGTGATGATGATGAGCAAATCTAAACTTTGATTGTAACAAATGTACTCTGGTCATCAATGAAAGTTTCTGCCCTTTTTGCAATTCTTGTTCGTTTCCAAGTTTTTTGCATTTCAGTATTTTCTTCATACTTTTTGTTGCCGAGGTGGCACATCGGACCCAATAATTTTAGACAATCCTCTGCCCACAGACTAGTGTAGTCAAACTTTTCAAGTTCATTATTGCCGAGATTGAATGTCGGTCTTATCAAACCTGCTCAACTTTAATAAAAGACGGACAAAATAAAAGTTACCTTGTCTTGCTGAGTTTGAATAAGAGAATCTCGTGAAACCTTGGCCGAGATCTCATTTATAATCGCTCGAGCATATCCGTTGTACACTAGCCGAGGTGAGATATAGAGATCTGTCCCGACCTTATCCAGATCTGCCAAGGTCATACGAGTCCTGTGCAAGTTAGCGTCCCGAGTTGGCCGAGACGCAACTTCAGCTCTTGATCTTTCCCAAACCTGCTGAGAAGAAATCTTTAACCCTCTGGCGGGCTCTTTCCCCAGATCCTGCCGAGGAGAAATTTAACCCTCTGGCGGGCTCTTTCCCCAGATCCTGCCGAGGAGAAATTTAACCCTCTGGCGGGCTCTTTCCCCAGATCCTGCTGAGGAGAAATTTAACCCTCTGGCGGGCTCTTTCCCCAGAACCTGCTGAGGAGAAATTTTTTACCCTTTAGCGGGCAAGTGCCTGGAACTTTTGCCGAGGTCTTTTTTTCACCCTTTAGCGGGCAGGTGCCTGGAACTTAGCCGAGGTCTTTTTTCACCCTTTAGCGGGCAGGTGCCTGGAACTTAGCCGAGGTCTTTTTTCACCCTTTAGCGGGCAGGTGCCTGGAACTTAGCCGAGGTCTTTCTGGTAAGAAACTTCAACTCTGCAGAGCTGTTCACAACACAGTTGAATGAACACTTTTTATTGCTGAGAAGTTTCGTACATCGAGAGGTGATTTGTACAGGCCAACTACAAGGCTGAGCTGGGGGTTTTCAGATGTATTCGAAGATTGGTCCCCACTTTGAACTCTATTATTGGACAAGATAGCCTAACTTTCCAACTTAGAGCTACCACTCGGGTTGATGTTCACCTCAAGGAACATCTAATTTGGCTCCCCTGCATAAGTTTCATCTCGGATTGTGAAACTGCTGCAGATGGCCGAGCTCAATTTGACGGGCTATCTCTTTTCCGAGCTGCCTACAGTCTTCTGTATCGTGCCCTATATCATGATGATATAAGCAGTAGAGTTGTGGATCCCTCTTATGGAGTGGTCCTGCAAGAGGTTTAGGTTCCTTTACCAGGCTTTTCTTCCTCATATAGGAAAGAATACGAGCTTTGGAAGCCAGCAAGGAACTTCTTTCTCTGCCCTGGCCCCCCATCCGGACCTTAACGGATGCTCTTTCTCGCCGTGAGGCCTGGATATGTCTTTCAAGACTTCGAGGCCGAGGTGAGGTCGAGGGGCTCTGTATGGTCTGATCATCAGACCTTCGAAATGGGTACTCAGCTTCAGTTATAACCTCAGTTTGACATTCAGAATGATATCCTGGCCGAGATGGAGAATATTCCAACTGCTGAACGCTGGTACCACTGGAAGAAGGATTACTTGTTCCTTCTCTGAACGCTTCCCTTCTCAACTCCAGTACAGCCTGGAAAGCTGCTGGATTTTGTGCCACATAGTGTATGGCTCGCATATGTTCCTCATATGAGAAGGTAATGGGAGTTAACTCAAACTCCTGGAAACGTGATGCAGTTGGTTGCAAAGAGAGCCTTTGATTGCCTTCTCTGCTCATCTTTCTCTCAATGGCTTCCTAAGCTAAGAATTTTTAGAAATGACTTGATATTTCGAAAGTCAAAGGACCCGGAGGTTCAGGCCCTCCTTCTAGCGCCAATTTGACGAGGTCGGATTGTCTCGCCAAGGTAAAAGTCGAAATATCCGGGGTCAAAGGCCGTCACCCCTCCGTCATTCGTCCTCCTAGGAAGCCTGAGAAAGGAAAGAACGCGTTAGGAGTCCCAGGGCGCTGCCCCGGGGAAACCCTCCGACGCTCAAGTCAGTTACGGGCATTATAGTGTATGGCTTTAACTGAAATATAGGTTTGATGAAACCTGTTTGAAGTCGGCCAAAGTATAAGCCGAGCTGAGATGAAAACAACGGGGTGTCTTTTGACTCGTGATTTAGACTTGTAATTTTGGTTTCCAGTTTGGACCTGGTGGCTTCTTACTGTTGGAGAAGCCCTTTTATAGCTGGCGAAGCTGAGAACTGCGTGTCTCAAATGGTTGAGACGACGACGTCTGGCCTGCTTGCATGGTGGCCGTGCAGCTGCTAAGAATTGCTGTATTGGCACCTTTCCTCTGTATGATTGACATCTGGAAGGTTGGATATTGCATGTGGACCACGTAGCATACTGCTCTATGACTCTTGTAATCTGGCTGAAACCAATAATCAGAGCCGTGTTCAAGAGCAGATCCGAGGCCGAGATGCGTCTTTCTGGCCGAGATGGAACTGCCGAGGACTGTTTCCTTTGGTCGAGCTGGATGTATATCCGTTCTAGATATCCCCATCATTATGGCCGAGGTGCCATTTTGAAGGGCAGAAGTGCTGGTCGTGATAAAATGCTTGTGCCAAGGTTCTAGCCGGGCTATTCCCGTTGATAACTGAAGCCGAGGTAAGATCCAATGGCCGAGGTGGTACCCTTTAAGCCAAGGTGGAACCCTTTGGGCTGAGGTGGAACCCTTAGTTCCAGTAGGGAACTGACCATGTAGCCGGGATGGCGTGGGGCTTCTGTGGCCGAGCCGAAATACTTGTCCGCGTGGGACTGGGTCAGTTGTCAGGCCGACCTGCGGCCCTTAATCATTTCTGTACTCTTGCTCTAACGTTGACTGTCATTGACTGACGGGTGGATTTTCCGGTATCATCAATAGTCATTCCTAACTAAAGCAGTTAAAATACGTCACCAAACATTTGCAACCATTTACAATTGAAAAATCGCACCTAAAGCAGTAGTGATAGGCAATATATTGTACTAATATAATTGTATAATATCTTTAAATTTATGTATATAGGATAGAGGTATTGTCTCCCTACCACTTACCATCTTCAAACCCTAACGATAGCTTTTGCTATCGTTGGGATATATTAGGTTCGGATGATATATATATATATATATATATATATATATATATATATATATATATATATATATATATATATATTCGTGTTTGCTTTTAGTTTATACCCTCGGTTTGGAGGTTATACAATTACGATATTTTTAAAAGTTTGATAAGCTTTTGTATATTTATCCGTTGTTGCTTTTCCACACGTTCAGTTTTCAATGCCTTAGACTAATAAAGAGAAGAAATTTCATAAACTTTATACTAAGTCAAAAACGTTGTTTAACTGTCACAACCAAAAAATGTTACTTATCAACCGATGTGGAAGAAGAAAAAAAAAGAAAAGTTTATCATCGTTGACTTTCGTTTTGCATCAAAGATAAAGTCCTACAATTTTGATATTGTAAACAAAAAAATTTGAAATAATAGTTGATCGATATACCTTGACACAATTTGCATTATAGGTTATGTGTGTTTCTAACACATGTGTATAGTTGTGTACATCCTACTCCCCATAAACCTCGTAATAGACAGAAGCCACTAAAGCAATGAGGTAAATTCTCATTCATATATTTCACTTATCCTTTACATGGTTATATAAAGATTATAACAAGACTTTGGTTACAACTAAAAGTGTAGTACAACAAAAAGATTGATATCCACCAAATACTAACTAAGGTTGGTGAGATATACTAGGAATAAATCCTAGCTAACAACCATGTAAATAACGGCAGCAACAACATGAAATGTCGTGAGCCCTACGGCTCCTTAACATGCCCCCGCAAGATGGTGGTTCCGTCGAAAACGCCAATCTTGGAACGAAGAAGAGCAAAACGGTCCTTAGGCAAGGGTTTTGTGAGGGCATCCGCGAGTTGATTTGTAGTGGACACATGCGAAACTTTGAGAGAGCCGGCTGCCACCTTTTCGCGTACAAAGTGGTAGTCAAGAGCAATATATTTCATGCGACTATGGAAGACAGGATTTGCACACAAGTACGTAGCGCTCAAATTGTCACAAAAAATAGTAGGTGGCTGTGGAACCGGAACACCAAGTTCAGAGAGAAGATGCGTGACCCAAGTCACTTCCGCGGCTGCAGCAGCAACCACACGGTATTCTGCCTCGGTGGAAGAACGAGCAATAGTACGCTGCTTTAAGAACACCAAGATACAGGATTACCTCCAAGAAAAAGGATAAATGCCGTTGTAGAGCGAAAAGAATCTTGATCACCAGCCCAGTCAGCGTCGGAATAAGCTTGCAGAATAAACGGACGGTGGCATCGAAGCATGAGACCATGATGAATGGTGTGTTTAAGATAGCGCAAAAGACGCTTGGATGCAGTCCAATGAGTCTGTGATGGAGCATGCATGAACTGTGCAAGTTTGTTAACAGCAAAGGCAATATCAGGACGCGTGAGTTGAAGATATTACAGCCCACCAATGAGACTCCGATATTGAGAGGGATCGGCGGTGGGGGTGCCATCCTGGAGAACAAGGCGGCCACTGGAAGACATAGGAGTGGTAGCATCTTTGATGCCAGAAAGATGAAATTTATCCAAAAGATCTCGAATGTATTTGCTTTGAGACATATAAAGTCCATCTGCAGTAAACACCGCCTCTATGTCCAAGAAATAATTAAGTGGACCTAATTCTTTCAATGAAAAACGCAACCCTAAGGCATCCATGAATTTACGTATAGACGAAGCACAATTCCCTGTAACAAGCAGGTCATCAACATAGACAAGAAAATAGATGATTACACTGCCAAGACGATAAATAAATAATGATGTGTCAGATTTTGAGTTGCAGAAGCCATAGTGTAGTAAGAAACTCTTTAACTCATCCCATTTAGAAATGCATTATTGACATCAAGATGAGAAATGTTCCAGCCATGAGAGAGAGCAACAGATAACACAACACGAACAGTGGTGGGTTTGACAACGGGGCTAAAGGTGTCGTGATAGTCTATACCCAGGCGTTGAAGGAAACCTTTTGCAACTAAACGAGCTTTGTACCGAGCAATAGAACCGTCAGGATTGCGTTTGATACGGAAAACCCACTTACACCCGATCGCAGTATGACCCGGAGGTAAGGGCACTAGATCCCACGTACCATTACGGGCAAGCGCAGCAAGCTCCTCATCCATCGCAGCACACCAGTGGGGATCGCTGAGAGCTTGTTTAACAGTTGTGGGTTCATGGGATGGAGGAAGAGGATGTTTAGTTGTATAAAGTAGAGTAACATAATCTGGGAACTGTTTGGGACAAAAGACTGTATTGCGAGCTCGGGTGACCATAGGATGACCAGGAGGGGACGTCGGGGAAGGGGGGCTGGGGATGAAGAGGTCGACACTGCTAGGGTAGGAGGTGGAGAAGGTGACGCAGATTGGTTAGAGGGGAGGGAAAGGGATGGGGGTTTGGGATGATGAGGTTGATGAAGACAAAGGAGAAGGAGGATACCTGGGGGAAGCAGGGTGCGAAGCAGGCGGAACCAAGGGGGTGGCGGCCGAAGTCACAGACGGAAGAATCTTCAGGGGAGACTGAAGCGCTGCGATGTCGGCACCAGTAGAGGAGGAACCTGCAAACCAGGGGGAAGCGGGAGCATGCACATCAGCAGAAGGGGAGAATTTAGCCAAAGGAAAAGAAGTTTCAATAAACTGCACATGGCGCGAAATATGAACGCGATTGGACATAGGATCGAAACATTTGTAAGAATGATGTGTATTTGAGTAGCCCACAAAAACGCACGGTTTGGAGCGAGAGGCTAATTTTTTCTCGGTATAGGGGCGAAGCCATGGGAAACAAAGACAACAAAACGCATGAAGTGAGTGGTAGTTGGGAGGCTTAGAAAACAACGACACATAAGGTGTTTTGTTATGCAGAGTAGGAGTAGGGAGCCGATTGATAAGAAATACAGCAGTAAGAAACGCATATGTCCAGAATTTGTTAGGCAAAGACGCATAGTCAAGAAGTGCTAACCCAGTGTCAAACACATGTCGATGTTTTCGTTCAGCAGAACCAACATGCTCAGGGGTATAGGGAGGAGAAACAAGATGTTGTATGCCCTCAGTTTCAAAAAAACGTGACAGCCCCTTATATTCCGTACCCCTATCAGTGTATAACGTAACAAGCGAACGACGGAAATATTTTTCAACCATGCGTTTAAACTTTGGAAAATTATCAGCAACATCAGACTTTTGGGACATTGGAAACAACCAAACACATTTAGTAAAGTAATCAATAAACAATACGTAGTAACGAAAACCATCAACAAATTCAACAGGGGAAGAACCCCAAACATCAAAGTACAATAAATCAAGTGGTCCTCGACTTTACACAGAGGAATGAGAGAAAGGTAAATTATGACTCTTAGTACGAAGACAGGACTCACAAACTAACTTGTCGGACCGGGAACCCGACAAAATAGACAAATTATTGTGCTGACTGAGAAGTTGTAATACACGTAAGAAAGGATGACCAAGGCGATGATGCCAAGTGGCCACGGTGGACTTGCCGGTGTGATAGAGACCGGTGGAGGAGGACCGAACGGTCGTAAGCACATAGGAGGAGGCTCCAGCGGTAGGCATATCCCATTCGTACACATCACCCTTGGTCTGCCCGCGAGCAAGCTGCGCCCCCATTTTGAGATCCTTCACAACAAAAGAAAATGGAAAGAATTCAATAGAGGTGTTGTTGTGCTGACAGAATTTAGAAACAGATATTAAATTGCGGGTAAGAGAGGGGACATGCAAATCATCAGACAAGATAAATGACTTAGAGGAATGAGGAAGAATGGCAGAACCAGTGCTGGAGATGTTGAGACCAGATCCATCGCCAAGAAGAACATCGTCAGGACCTTCATATGGCTGGGTAAGTGAGAGGGAGTTTAGATCATGGGTGACATGATGGGAAGCCCCAGAATCCATAACTCAGTTATGCTTCGTTGACCTAGAGGTGGTATGATGGACTTCGGGATGCTGCAGGGACCGCTTGAGAGAGTAACATTGGCACGCTGTATGTCCACGTTTCTGACAAAACTGACAAACAACGCCAAACTGAGAAGAAGTTTTGGAGAACCGAAAAGAGTTACCTGCTGGCTGCCCAAAAATCATCGGCGGCTGAGACTGACCGCCGTGGAACAACGGCTTGCCAGAGAAAGAACGCCCGCCGCAACCAAGATTAGACTGATCATTGCGACCGGATTTGACCTGTGTAGAATGCACGGTGACAGCTGCAGCACTCCGACTCTCCTCGCGTTTCAGAAAGGCTTCATGTTCTACAAGCTTATCATGGAGCTCCTCAAAGGAAATGGACGTATCACGCGCCCAAATAGCAGTGTCGATTTCTTTGAAGCTGCTGCCAAACCTATTAAGGGCAAAGATTGTGAGATCGTCATCACTCAGATGAGTATCAGCAAGGGCCAATTCGTCGGCAAGGCCTTTGATAGTTTGAAGATAATCTGCAACGGGCTGAGTATCACAGGAGATATTAGTAAGCTTCTCCTTCAAATTCATGATACGCGAATGAGACTTGTTGGCATATAACCTGTGAAGCTTAGTCCAAGCATCACGAGAGGAAGCAGCAGTGGCAATCAAGGGCACTACTCCTTCGGAAACAGATGCAAGAATTGCATGAAGCAGCAGCTTATCCTGTCGAACCCAGAGAGCATACTCGGGATTCAGTTTCTTGGTGCCATCCTCACGCGAGGTGTACTGAGAAGGGCAGGGTTTACTTTCGTCAAGAAACCCCATAAGATCATACCCATAGAGTAGGGCATCAAACTGAGCTTTCCAAGAAGGGAAGTTATTTTTATTCAGTTTAAGAGGTAGCTGTGCAGCTACGTTAATAGCAACGACACCATCAAGAGAACCAAATTTGGGACTTGTGTTTTCTGCCATGGAGGAAGGAAGCACGATGGCCGAGTGAAAAAAAACGATAGCTGAGAGAATACTCGTTAGAGTCGTTAAGGCTCTGATACCATAAAAGATTTAGTAATCAGAATAATTGTATTCTCATTCATATATTTCACTTATCCTTTACATGGTTATATAAAGATTACAACAAGACTTTGGTTACAACTAAAAGTGTAATACAACAAAAAGATTGATATCCACCAAATACTAACTAAGGTTGGTGAGATATACTAGGAATAAATCCTAGCTAACAACCGTGTAAATAACGGCAGCAACAACATGAAATGCCGTGAGCCCTACGGCTCCTTAACAGGTAATGTTGTTGTTGTATTTGTTAAAACAACAGTAGCAAGTTAACGTATTAACTTCATATAATACAAACCATAAAAAAATTATACAATACTAACAGAATTATTCTCAAACTCAAGAGGTTACAGCAGTTTTTGTATTAATCTCTGACAACTGCACCGATCTTTCATTTTAATGACGGCTTATCTCAATTTATATAAGCATTAGTTTTATTGGAAAATCACTTACCCGTACAAAAGATGTCATATCAAATAAACAAATGGTGTCTACACATATTAAGTAATACTTTCAAAACTATTGAATGGATTAAACTCCGAATAATATAATGCCGTCAAATTTGATAGCTATGTAGTTATCCTAATACGACAATTCCAGTTTGAATAATTTACGAGCTAAAGTATGTCATGATTAGCTTAACCTTAAAATTAATTAAGGGTGTCTGGGATTGACTCAGTACAGTATTACAGCTGGTATCCATCATAATCACTCTCTCACTCTCTTTTCTTTTCTTCTTTCATTTTTTTTTTCTTCTTTTGGATAGAAAAAGGGCGGATGGTCCAATACACAGTATGACTGTGCAAAAACAAAAAACAAAACCCCTCCACATGATACTGCAATTATTTATTTACTTCTTTCAAATTCCTGAGTTTCCAATTACAAATCGCAAAAAAAAAAAAAAAAAAAAAAAAAAAAGGAAGAAACCTACACGAGCCTCTAATTATTTATTGGCTTCTTTCGAATTCCACTAGTTCGATCCGGCCAAGCAAGAGAAGCGACTAATTTGACCGTTCCACGCGGATTCTTCTTAAGCGGGAAAGCATTTTTTAGTGGAGAGAAAAGGTCAAAGTCTACGTGATCAAATTTCTTTGCAGATTCTTTTTTTTATAAACTCTTTCATTTTGATATTATCGTTTGGGATTAGGTGTATACATGTGTTATAATGTATTTAAATGATGTTCTCGATGCATTAGACTATGCATTTACACAGAATCTAAGAAAGAAACATATCATTTTACACCTTTTAGGATAATACCATAGTGCATCTATTTCCCATAAATTTTGTGCTTATTACCCAAGGCGCGATTTTAAGTAACATACCGACAAGAAACACATCAAAGCAGCACATTTGATGAGTCAATGGACCAAGCACAAAGCAGTGACTTTTCCTTTGAAATCTAAACACGCGGCAATTATTTAATTGATATATTCTTGCATTTCGACTAAAAACCTCTAATAGAAACACTATACTGGATCACAACGCCAAGAGGATGTGAACTCAGGAATCAATAGGAAGAATGAGAACTTGAATACTCAGATATCAGCAGGTTTATATGACTTTGATTTGTTTGGTTTAGAGCAAGATATTTTTTCTACAATATAGTATATAGTAAGCACAATAACACTGTAGATGATATAAATGTAGGTGAGAAATAATTCGGGAAAGAAAACCAAGTCCCTTAAGCATAAGGGTGTGCCATATACTTTTCCCTTTACCCAATATTTTACCCTCACAAGTTAGACCATTATGTATGAATATGTATAGTGTTGGATACGTAAAAACTTAAAGAAATGTATGTGATAAGGTCAAAACCTAATACTACATAAAATGCTAAGTATAAATGATTTGGCTGATTACAGGCTGACATCAGTCAGTCCTAGAGGGTCAACGTCGGCTATATTGACATGAGTCAGTCCTAGAGGGTCAATATCGGCCATACATGGACTAAGAACACAGTCAAGTTGGCGTAGCTCATGGGATGCAGGACGTCTCCTCGGCGCTGACAAAGACCTTAAGACGGCATCGATCAAACATCTCCTTGGGCGGCAAAAGGTAGTCACCTCAGTCTCAACTGGCACCTTGATGAGAGTCCCCGTCTATGCCTTAACCACAAACACAACATCGGCCACAATGGTCACCTCGATTCCTGTGACCGCCTTGGTCATACCCAACATGTCGACCAACGATACGGTACGCAATGCCTTTCACTTCAGTTCGGCCAAGGGGACTCTGGCCAGAGTGACATCTGTCAGGATGCAGTTTAGGCATGCAACTCAATACGTGGCGTCACGTGGTAGCGTTGCGCAAGCAGGACACTGGCAAGACAAGACACTTGGAGCTCTCCCATAGCTCTTCAACATGCGTTTACTGCCCAGACCATACAAAAGAATCAAATGACGTCCAATAGAGAACATGTCCAAATCCAACGAAAAAGCTATACAAATGAGACAATTTCTCTAATATTCAGCACACAAAATGTGGTTAAACCCATGACTACTTGAACGTCGGAGGTTTTTTCGGAGTAACAACTCCGAGACCTCTAACATTGTTCAACTTGTGCAGAATTCTGTTAACAAATTATCCAGCAACAAACTATGTCTATACAGAATTTTGATAACGTTTTTGTTATTTAGATTGTCTCTGGTATAGATGAGGATCTGACTTCGCTAGTATGCAAACACAAAATTCATATAAAGTATAACAATAGCAGACGTGCATGTTTGTAGATAGATTATGTGTATGTATAAATGTCTACTTATATGCATTGCTTAAGTAACAAAGAAGAAATTTTTTCCCCTTTCATATTGTCAAAATTCCCCCATAGTGTTTGGAAAAATCAACTAAACTCACAATGTTCAAATGCAGTAATGACCAACACCATTTTGAACTAATGCAGCTGATTGAAAAATATATTACTATATCTTAATGGGCAGTGAAACTACACAATTGTGTCACCAAAAACATTTGCCACAGAAAAAAATGCACAATTGTGCCTGATGAAGCCAAATTTTCACCAAGGATCAGAGATGATCCGAAATAAACGTCGTTAGCTTGTTTAGACTTTTAAATTCAAACAACTTTCTTGTTAACCTGCACAGGGAAGCAAAGATCAGAGGTCCTGGGTGTGTGACCCCGGGTAAAACTCTCCGACGCTCAAGTCAGTTTGGGCCATTCTCACTGAGATATGTTTATGTTTGAAGAGTTGAGAAGATCTCACAGTTTTTTGTGTATGGAGATTTCTGTGAATTAGCTCTTGGAAAGGAGAAAATGTTTCGAATCCCTTTCCCTGTGTCCGTTGTCTTGCTTTTGTTGCTTTCCTTCCGTCCCTTGCCTCTGACTGCGGATGGGACCTTTGCTTGGGCAATGAGACTATGACATTATAGGTCCAATGGTGGGACCAGTAGGTCTGCTGATAGGACCTTGACATGTGTAGGTTGAAAAGTCTGATGTGTACCCCTCCTTTATACTGTACATCTGCCAGGTGGTCTCATACTTAACGAAGCTGAGTCGCGCTTGACCCCTGGCAAGGGTGTGCCGATGTGCAAAGATGGATCTGGATGATGCCCTGACCAGAGCTCTGCTCTGATCTAACTGAAGTGATTCAGAGTACGTCTCTTTCAGGTAAAGGCCGAGGTGAAACCCTTAATGATTTACTAACCGTTTCTGAGATGAAGCGGATGCTTTAGTAGAGTAACATCTTGCCAAACTGAAGCGCATCCTGCTGAGCTGAAGTGCATTTCTGCCGAGCTGCAGGAGTTGGTCGTCCCAAACTTAGATTTTCCGTTGACTGTTTGTTGACTAACAAATGAATATTTTCGGCTTATCACTTTGCCCCCAGATTTAGTGTGGCCGAGCTGACCAGTGAGGGCGGACAAATTTGCTCTGATAAGTCGGTGACGTGTCCATCATTAATTGAGCCGCCCACATCATTTAAAGCCGGCACAAGTTGTAACAGAGCCAATTATTGCTTTTCGGCAGTTGAGGTAATCGAAAAAAGGAAAACCAAAACGTTGTCCCTTTTCAAATTCTAACTGAAAAATTGCACCCTTTCAATTTCTTTCTTTATAAAAGGTAGGTTTTAACATCAAAAGGTTCCTTTCTTCTTCTCTCACCTGCAATCAACATTCTTCCTTAGCTTTCCTTTCAGTTTCATCTCCGGCAAAACCTTCTTCTACTACTTCAATCACTGTAAGCTTTTTCTTCTCATCTTCATGGCTATAATTTCATCCTCCTCTTCTTCTGATTCTAAAAATAGATCAGGAAACCCTGATCCTGCTGGCCCTGGGAGCTATGACGAGGAAAACCCTCTTCTATCTGAGAGGTCAAGCTCCAGTGAGGACAATCGTCCTCTACTGAGGCTGCGTCGTGGGGGAGGACCTCCCATGGCTGCCCTAGTGGCTAAGGTAACTTCTGTTGCCATTGATAGGGGAGCACCGTCGCCAGAGGTGCAGGGTTCAGTGTGCACTTTAAAAGCCACTGATCTCTCCCGCTTATGTAAGACTTACAATGTTGATAGGAATGTATTCAATCATATTCTTCCTCTTTCCCATCAATCTGCCTATGACCCACCCGTGGGGTATGAGGCAATTTATGAGGAGTATTTCAAATCTGGCTTCAACCTTCCCATTCCAACACCTCTATTCTGCATTCTGGATTTTTATAATCTTAAGCTGCCCTAGATTATGCCCAACGGCTTAAAAGTAGTCCTCAGTTATCTGCTCTACCTGAGAGCTGCTGAGAAGGCGTTTGACCTCCCTGTTTTTAGGGGAATGTTTGTGTACAAACACAAAGATATCTGGTTTTACTTTAGTAGGAGGCATCCTAATAAAGAAATTAACCACGCCATCAACATTCCTACCTTCACTAAGAACTGGAAAGGTCGTTTCTTTTACATAAAGAATGTAGGGTTACCCGAAAGAAACTATTGGAAGTTCGTCAGTGTGGATAACTCAAGGCCGATCAAAAAATTCTGCGATGAAGCCTCCAGATTGCTGAACCTGCCAATGGCTGTAGACTGGGAAAAGGTGGACAAGTCGGTTTTAAGAGCTGCCGACCTGGACCACTTGTGGCCAAAACACAATTTTAGGACTCTCAGTTCAGCAGCCTTGAAAGTTGTTCGGGGTAGGTGTCGGACTTTTTTGAGTATCTCTGATTTTTGCTAATGTCTTTCAAGTGTTTTGATCATTTGGTTGTTGAATTTTGCAGGAGCAATGGTGTCTGATGCTGTAGCCAGAATGAGAAACATGGCCCCAAAGAAGACCACGGCTCCAAGGAAGAGGCCCAGAACAGAGGAAAGTCATTCCTCCTCTGATCAAGTTCAGGCAAGGGCCTCCTCTGAAGTGTCGTCCTTGCCACTTGAAGTTGCACCTCAGGCTGAGGCTGCTTCATCTAGGAAGACCAGCCTATTGAAATTGATCCAGGTATACTCTTTACTGTCCTCTTTAAAGTTATGGATAACTTTATTTTCTTTTGACCAATACCCACTAACTTTTGGTATGTTGTAGTTGATCCTTCCACTGCTTTCACTCAGGCTGAAACACAGCTTCAGCCAATGAATCTTGAAGCTCCTTCTTCTGTGGCAGAGGTTGAAGTGCCCCTGCCCCTGCCAGAAACAAATCCAACCCCAACTCCAGCTGAAGCCCCCCAAGTTCCAGAGTCCAGATCAGCTATCTCAAATGCTGAAGAGCCTACTCAGCAAAGACATCCGGGAAAGAGCCCACAAGTTGAAGGAGAGTCCTCTTATGGGCATCGACGTTTGCAGAAATCCCTTGTTTATCATTCTGATGAAACTGCCCTAAACCCGAAGCTAGCAAGGCAGTTAACTGAACTCTCCATTCTGCCCAGAGACTTTAATCATTATAATAACATGAACTGGGACGTGGCATGTCAATTGTACATGACTAACATGGCTATGGTAAGCCTTTTAAATCTTCTCTGTTTTTCAAAGCTATATGCTTAGGGCTTTCTTTGACTGCTTGTTATGAATATTGCAGTATCGAGGCCAGGAATATAACATGTTCAGGAAAGCTGGAGAGCTGTAGAACCTGGTAGTTCAACTGACTGAGAAGAATGCAGTTCTGCAGCGAGCAAATGAAAAATGGACTGAGGAGGTCAAACCAACAAACACAATGCTGGCAGAACTTGAGGCAAAAGTAGATGGTCTTAAGTCAGAAGTGTCTTCCTTTTCTAAAGAAAATTCCAAACTGCATGAAAGAAAGGAAGAGTCTGACATTAAGCTAACCATTGCCAATTCACAAGTGGATGATCTAAAAGAGGTGGTGGCCAATATTGAGCTGGTGTCCGCCAAGACTCAAGCTGAACTAGACTTCTACCAGAAGGAGCTCGGCACTTGTGAGCAGGAGCTGTCCAATTGCAAAAAGCAAGTTGAGGATGAGCAAAAGAGGAAAGCTGAACTGACTCAACAGCTTGAAGAAGAGCAAAGAAGTAAAACTGAACTGGCTCAGCAATTTGAACTTCAGGCTGAAAACATAAAGGCAAAAGTAGTTACTGAGTTCATGAAGTCGGAATACTTTGCCGATAATCTTCTCAATCTTCAGAGCTCAGTGATGGTAATTGGACAGACTTATGTCATTGACAGCTGCTCAGAGGTCTGCCCAGCCTTGGACAAAGAGCATCCTCAAATTGTCGAACTTCACAATCCTAAAGCTGAACAAATCTTTGAGACCCAACCAGAGCTGTTCAAGAATGGAGCTGATTTCAGAGACTTGTCAGTAGATGAAGATTAGAATAGGATTTTCCATATTGTGCATTTTCAGTAGTTGTAATAGTTATATTTTCTGAATGAAAATGTCACTTTTTTCCACTTGTGCTCTTCAGCTTGCCTTGTTTTTATTTCCAAAATTCTTGCAAGTATTTGACTTCGGCTTTGACTCTTGGCTCTGCAAAGAGTCTCAAACATCATTCTTTACAATGCAAGTGCTTGACCTCGGCTCTGCCAAGGGTTTTTGTATCGCCTTCTTTTGGCCTCAATCTTGCTGAGTTTTTTCATATCATTTAAGTATTTGACTTCGGATCTGCCAAAGACTTTATCCATCATACTTGGCTAGCTTTGTAATGCGAATTCTTGACCTCGGAGGGTCTTATATTGCTTCTGCTCAGTTGCAGTTCTGCTGATCTTCTTCAATGATAAGTTCTTAGCTTGAATCTAGCTAATAGCTGAGATGCAAGCTAATACTTGGACTATGAATGAAATAATTCCACTCTTTTAAAATGAAGTAAACCTGTTACTTCATTTGATCTGTTAAGCAAGATGAAATAAAACATTATGTAATCTTAATTTTGGCACTGCCATAAAACACTGTTTTTATTCAAGGTTCAGCACTGCTGATAACTATACAAATGATTTACACTTTTTCTAGTCCTGCTAGTAGTTGATGATTGTGAATCCTGTTCACAGAACTTTTGACCCTCAATGGGCATCTGCCTCAGGTCTGCTGAGGTCTTGCTTGATCGAGTCCTGCTCGGCCAACTCAATTCTGCTGAGGTGGGGTACTTGTAGGGAAGCATGTCCCAATCATATATAGAGTCCTGCTCAACTGGCTCAGCTCTGCTGAAGTGAAATACTTGTACATCACTGATGTAAAAGCCTTAGATGTGTAGAATGCCAAGTCCTTGGTAAAGTCTTGCCTTCCAAGGTTTGTAATTTGTAAGCTCCTGCTGAACGCACCTCGATTATACGATAAGGACCTTTCCACTTGGGATTAAAAGTCCCAGTTGGTGCTGCATGACTTGCTTTGTTATTGCGCAAATAATAAATCTCTCACTTGATAAGATCTTGGTCATACTCGAGAATTATAATACTGAGCAATTAGATTTTTGTATTGAGCCATGCGAACATGGGCTTGCTCCCTTTTCTCTTCCAACTCATCCAAATTCAATCGCAGCACTTGGTCATTAGTCTGAGCAGAGTAATGAGCTGTCCGAGCAGAACTGGAATCAATTTCAACTGGGATGACTGCTTCAGTGCCGTAAACTAAGGAAAAAGGTGTTTCCTTAGTGGAAGTGGAAGGAGTAGTCCGATATGCCCATATTATGCTTGGGAGTTCATCCACCCAACTTGCCCCAGTTTTGTATAGACGTTTCTTTAAGCCGTCCTTGATTGTTCTATTTGCCAACTCAACTTGCCCATTTGCTTGAGGGTGTGCTACTAAAGTGAATCGTTGTTCAATTTTGAGCTCAGCACACTAACTTTTGATGAGGTCATCAGCAAACGGCTTTCCGCTATCTGAGATGAGAACTTGTGGAAGGCCGAAGTGGCAAATGACGTTCTTCCACAATAACTTCTTTATTTGACCCTCATTTATAGTATCTAAGAGCTCTGCTTCCACCCACTTGGCGAAGTAATCAATGGCAACAACTAAGAACCTGACTGAACCTGGAGCTCGGGGCAGAGGTCCAACAAGATCTATTCCCCATTACACAAAAGGCCAGAGACTTGCCATAGCGGTGAATTCTTGACTAGGCAAATGTGAAATTGGAGCATGGACTTGACATGCCTGCATTTCTTAACCAATTCTTCTGCATCATGACGCAGAATGGGCCAGTAATATCCAGCAAGGTAGCATTTTCGCACTAACAATCGAGCATCAGAATAATTTCCACAGATTCCTTGGTGCATCTCCTGAAGGATGTAGTCTCCTTCTTCTTCAGTTACACACCTGAACCAAGGCTGTGAAAACGACTTTTTATAGAGGTGGTCATTAAAGAGAGCATACCTTGCTGCCTTCAACCGAAGACGCCGAGCTGCCCGTTTATCCTCGGGCTGAATTCCATGCTGCAGAAAGTTAATAGTCTCATCCATCCAGGTGTTGCCATAATCAACCTGCAGCATTTTATTGGCATCATAAGCACGGTGCTTCACTAACTCCACAACTATCTTTTTCCCTAAAGTGGTCGAAGTAGATGAAGCAAGCCGAGATAAAGCGTCAGCTCTCTTATTGGCCGACCTGGGGATATGTTCAATGCTGAAGCGTTCAAAGGTCTGGCCGAGCTGCAGCACTTTAGCCAGATATTTTTTCATGCTTTCCTTCTTAGCTTCATAGTCCCTATTGATCTGAGAGACGACCAATTGTGAATCACTTCGGGAGATGATTCGTTCTGCCCCCAACTTCCTTGCGAGGCCCAACCCTGCTATTAAGGCCTCATATTCTGCCTCGTTGTTAGTTACTTCAAAGTCGAGACGTAAGGCATATTCAAATTCTTCCTTGTTGGGGTTAATGATTAGGAGGCCTGCTCCACATCCGTCCCTGGAAGAAGATCCATCAACATATAAAATCCAACCAGCTGCTGGATGGACATCTTTCCCCACAGATATTCCTTCAGCCAAGAAGTCTGCCAAAGCTTGGGCTTTGATGGAAGTCCTTGACTTGTATTGGATGTCATACTCTACAAGCTCCACAGCCCATTTGGCAGCCTTGCCAGAAGTGTCTGGCCTCGTCAGAATTTGTTTCAAGGTCTGATCAGTAACCTCTATGATGGGATGAGCTTGCAGGTAAGGTCTAAAATGTTGGACCGTGCACCTGCAATCAACACCACTAGAGGGGGGTGAATAGTGGTTAGTGGAAATTACACTAGTACCCTTGATTAAAAACCCCTTTGAAAACAGAATCTGAAACTGACTCAGATTCAGGACCTGTTTTTAAAAAATTCAAAAATAATTGTACACAACTCCAAAAATTATGAAACTTTTCATAAATGAATTTCAATGAGTTAAAAAGACTCTGTCCAAAAATCAGACAAAAATAAGAATTGTTGACCCTTCAAACAAATAAAAAGATTCGGGTGGTCAATCTGGACAGAAATAGACAGAATGTTGATGATTTTGCAAAACGTGTTTCTCTTTGAATACTCAACCAAAAAGGTTGATCTTTATATCAAAACACTCCTTAGGATGTGTAGATAAAGTTTCCAAAAGGCTCTGACCTTAAAAAACTCTTGAAAAATACAGAATTTAAGTTTTCTCAAAACTGGTCAGATTGCAGCCAGATTAGAGCAGTTATCTTGCAAAGACTGAAAGACTAACTTTCCCTTGCTCAAATCAAGTGATTCTTGTTGCAAATGAAATCTAACAGTGTGAAGTATAACTCCACCAAAAATCATGAATTCTGAAAATTTTTAGCTATTTTTTCAAATTGTGAGAAATTGTGTGAAATCTGCAGTAAAAACGGGCAGAAAACAAAAATAACGAAACAAGAGAAGAACACCAAGGATTTATCCTGGTTCGGTCAATGTGACCTACTCCAGTCCCAAGGAACACCTTTCCTTGGATTTTACTATGAAATAAATACCTTACAACAAGAGACAAGCTTGATCCTCAGGTTATACACCAACCTATTCAAGACTTGGATAATCACCTTCTAAGCAACACTTAGTTGCAATTACTCTAACACCTATTGATATAGCCTTATAAGAATAGCTAATAAATCTTACATATGAAGCTCAAAAGTCTTGTAGCACAACAAGAACACCTTTGCTATAATGAATGAAACAACAACAACAAGAAGATGAAGATGAAAGCTAGACAATTCAGCAAATGTTTGTGAGCTTCAAGTGTGTTTCATCTTCTTCACCATTGCCTCTATTTATAGTGTGAGATGAGCCTTGAAGATAAGACTTCCAATGTGTCACCATTTTCATCATCAATTCCAAATGTCTTCTCATCATTGGTTGGCCTTGTACACTTGGCAAAATAAAACACAATGAATGGTTCACCTTGGCAATGTCATGTTGGCCGATTTTTAACACCTTGGAATGTCTTGGAATTATCTTGAAAATATGAAGATAATATCACCACAACAACTCCATCATCCTCTCAACTCTTTGGCAAGATAATAGGCATGTGGGAGTAGACCATTTCAAAATTAAAATTCAGCTCCAAAGTCACTATGTAGCCGTTGGTTATCATCCATATTTTCGAAAATAAACTTTGATTTTCTTTAATAAAATAAGAAAGGATAATACCACTAAATTATCCTCAACTTCAAGCACAATAATAGGACATGTGAAGTCTTCATTTGACTTCAAAATTCTGCTGAAAATACCCAAGAAAAGTCTAGTAGCCGTTGGCTACTTCTTTGAATTTTCCTAGTTGGCATTTTTGCCAACTAGCTCCTTTTTGATTTGTCCACTTGTCACCAACTCATAAAATATGTACAACATTATATCCACCTGTTGATACACGTTTTTCAACATATATATGTGTGTAGAAACTCAGATTTTTGAAGAAGAAATAAATAGATAACAATTGACAAGATTATGTCAACGTGTAACACCGAAATTCCCCAATATTTCTTCTTATATGTCAAGAACATTTCCACACCCTTGACACCTTTAATATCTCTGAATAATGATGATAAATATTCTCTTATAACATATATAAGAGGGTCTTCAAGAAAAAATAGAATATGACATCTCAAATCGTCACATATCCAGCTATAGTCAATAATATCATCGGTTGAGAGAATAAGATAAGAAATCACCCAATAATCTTCAAGATAATAATAAACCAACTCCAGAATGAAGAAAATAATATGCTCAAGAGATTCCTTGAGTGAAAATACCAAAAATACCCTCAGGGTGAAATGACCAAAATACCCCTGGTGTGAGAAAACTCCAGAAATGACCCTGATGGTCAAAAATAATCATGATACCAACTTTGTCATGATAAATAGATGAGAATACATCCTTGAAATATTTTCATCATGTGATGTTCCTACAAAACTCAAAATACCAATTTTGCCCTTTTTGGTAAGTTATAGAAACTTCTAAGGCACGTTAGTCACAAGACAATAACAATCACCAAAAACGCATAATAATCACATCATGAACATGTATAATTCATATAAAAAATGAAAACAAACATTTTAACACATTTTAGAAAATTATTTCTAAAAACCCTAGACATCGATCGATCGAAGTGCCTCAGCTTCAGAGATCGATGTCTCACAGAAAGTTTCAGAGTTTGCCTCTGACTTACATCGATCGATCAAAGTAAGGGTTCGATGTACATCGATCGATTGATGTGTCTCAGGTTTAGAGATCGATGTCTCACAGAAAGGTCTTAAACTTTTCTGCCTTACATAGATCGATCAATGTGAGAGATCTTTATACATAGATCGATCGATGTTCAACAACCTGAGAGATCGATGTCAACTATTTCAACTTTTTCAACTTTTAATCACATATAACACCATGTGTGACATTTTTAAGTATTCACCACTTAAAATCATGACTTTGAAAATTATCCAAACATATTTCTCAACATTCTCCTCCTTTTGGATGATTTTCAAAATAACCTAACATGATTTTAATGTTACAACTTATAACCAAAAGTTTAACCAAATGTTTTCAACATTTAAATAGTATGCTGCTCCCCCTCAACTCATACTCTCCCCCTTAACCTATGCTCCAAAATTTATACCAATTAAAACTTAGCATATGATTCATCATGACTTACCACCAATTAAAACTTAGCATATGATTCATCATGACTTACCAACTAAAATCATGTTCTTATTCTATCTCCCCCTTTATTTTGCAAATCATGCAAAAGATAGAACTATGCAATGGTATCGTAAGTCATCGTTCCTAATTTGGCTCGTAAGTTTTCAAAAGTGGCTTGATTAAGGGGTTTGGTGAAGATGTCACCGATTTGGTAATCAGTTCTTATATGGTTTATCACTATGTCCTCATTTTGAATATGATCGCGAAGAAAGTGGTATCGCACCTCAATGTGTTTGGCCTTAGAATGAAGCACCGGATTCCGTGAAAGATTGATTGCACTTGTGCTATCGCAGAATATTGGAATCTTATTCATTTCAATGCCAAAATCACTAAGTTGCTGTTTAAGCCAAAGTATTTGGGTAGTACATAAACTCAAAGCAATATACTCGGCTTCAGTAGTAGAAAGAGCTACACTAGCTTGCTTTTTAGAAAACCAAGAAATCAAGTTGGTTCCTATGAATTGACAAGTAACGCTAGTGGATTTTCTATCTAATTTGCAACCACCATAATCCGCATCACTATATGTGTACAGTTCCAACATAGCGTTTCTATCATACCAAAGTCCTAAATGAGGTGTATGCTTAAGGTATCTAAAGGTCTTTTTCACTGCATTGCAATGTGATACCTTAGGACAAGATTGAAACCTAGCACACATACACACACTAAACATGATATCAGGTCTTGATGCAGTTAAGTATAACAGTGATCCAATCATAGACCTATAGAGTGTGTCATCAAAAGGTTTACCATTTTCATCCTTATCAAGTTTGGTACTAACACTCATGGGGGTAGTTGTAGGTTTCAAATCTTCAAACCCAAACTTCTCAATCATATCATTGACATACTTAAGTTGGCTAATGTGAATTCCTTGAGGGGTTTGTTTGATTTGAAGTCCTAAGAAATAATTCAACTCTCCTACCATTGACATTTCAAACTCTGACTTCATACATTCTTCGAAGTCTTTTACTAAAGTAGGGTTGGTTGAACCAAAGATTATATCATCTATGTATATTTGAACTATTAACAAATCATTATCTTTTCTTCTTAGGAATAATGTGTTGTCGATGGTCCCCCTTTGATAATTATTTACAATAAGAAAGTTTGCAAATCTATCATACCAAGCTCTTGGAGCTTGTTTCAAACCATATAAAGCTTTCTTAAGCTTATAAACATGGTTAGGATTCCTTGGATCTTCGAATCCAGGGGATTGTTTGACAAACACCTCTTCTTGGATGTATCTATTCAAAAATGCACTCTTGACATCCATTTGGAAGAGCTTAATATTGCTTAGACTTGCAATCGCAAGTAACAATCTAATTGCTTCTAGTCGTGCAACGGGTGCAAAGGTTTCTTCATAATCTATACCTTCTTGTTGATTATAACCTTGTGCGACTAGCCTAACCTTATTCCTTTTAATATTTCCTTGTTCGTCCATTTTATTCCTAAAGATCCATTTAGTTCCTATTATAGACTTTTCTTCAGGTTTAGGTACTAGGTCCCACACGTTGTTCCTTGTGAATTGGTTCAATTCCTCATGCATAGCTTCTATCCATGATACGTCACCTAAGGATTCCTTAACATTCTTAGGTTCTATGTGTGAGACTAAGCTTTGTCCTTCAAGTTGACTTACGTTTCTACGTGTTCTAACCCCAACACTTGGATACCCAATGATTAATTCTCTAGGGTGCCACCAATTCCTAGATTGACTAGGTTCACCCTCATCTTGTTCAAATGTTTTATTAGTATGAATGTTGTCATACGTAATTGGATCATTAGTTGTATCTTCCAATTGTAAAGTCTCTTAATTTATTTCATCTAAGGGTTCATGCATGTCTTGTTCAAGGGGAGTTAGTTCTAGATGATCAAGTACAGGCTCAAGTAATACATCATCATCAAACATATTTTCAACATTTGTTTCTTGTTTATGTTGATGTTTATCACTAACTTCAAAACATGCATTTTCATTGAATTTTACATGTATGGATTCAATTATCTTTCGAGATGCAGGATTATAACATCTATATACTCTTGAGTTAGTAGAATAGCCAAAAATATGAATTCAATAGACTTTTGTTCAAATTTATCTAAATTATCCTTAGTGTTTAGCACAAAACATTTACATCCAAATACTTTAAGATAATCTATCTTTGGTTGTCTATTGTTTAGCAATTCATAAGGCGTTTTATTTAATTTCTTTCTTATGGTAAGCCTATTTATAATATAGCATGCACAACTAACACTTCAGCCCATAAATATTTAGGTAATTTATTTTCACAAAGCATTGTCCTAGCAACTTCTTGAATCACGTTCAACAACTCCATTGAGTTGTGGTGTTCTATGTGGTGAGAATTCATATTTTATTCCATATAGTTCGCAAAATTTGATTACGTCTTTGTTTTTAAATTCTCCACCTCTATCACTTCTAATCCTTTTAACATTTTCTTCATAAATGTTTTCAAGTTGCTTAATAAGGGTTTCGATTGCTAATGGAGCATCGTCTTTGTGTGTTAAGAACAATGCCTATGTGTAGCATGAGTAATCATCTACTATGACACACACATAGTAGTGTCCACCTAGACTTCTTATCCTACTTGGACCAAATAAGTCTAAGTGAAGTAATTCTAGTACATGACTAGTACTCACTTCATGTTTCGGTTTTAATGTTTCTTTAATGTGTTTTCCTTTAATACATGTTTCACACATTTGAAAATTATCTAAGTCTAACTTAGGCCTTCCTCTAACTAAATTCTTCTTAGATAATTTCTTAATGGTTGAAATTCCTATATGCCCTAATTTTCTATGCCATAAATTCACATCTAAGTCATGTGATATCAAACACTTAACCTTAGCATCTAACATATTATCTAAGGTAAGAGTATAAATATTACCATCTCTATTTCCTTTTAAAACTATTTCTCCTTTTTCATTTATTATATCACATGAATTGGGAAGAAAAGAGACATTGTAACCACAATCTATAAGTTGTGAAATACTAAGTAAATTATAATAGAGATTGCTTACTAACAACACATTTCGTATTTGAAATGTGTTAGGGTCCCCAATTGTTCCTTTTCCAACAACTTGTCCTTTGCTGTTGTCACCGAATGTTACTTTTCCTCCATTCTTGATATGTTCCTATTCGATGAATAGTTTGGGGTTCCCCGTCATATGCCTCAAACATCCACTATCTAAAAACCATTTGGTTTTTAGATTCTTTGACTTTGCCTCCTTCTTGCATTCCTTGCGTTTATCCTACAATGGAGACAAAGTTTTAGGTGCCCTTTATTTGGGTCCTTGAATGTTAGGGGCACTACCCTTGTTTAGATATCCCTTAGGTATCCAAACTTGGGTATACCTTCTAGACACACTTTTAGCATTGTTATATTTTAGAAAATAGAAAGGATTATCATATACACGATCATTCCACATAAGTGAAGATGCATTGTTATACATGTTGTGTCATGGTTGATAATCATTATAGGATGACCGAGATTTATGATGTGTATAAGACATGTGAATTTGTTTCTTATATGGCGCTATCTAAGTGTGTTTATAGGCATTTCTATAAGACTTATAAGAGTGTTGAATATACTTAGGTTTATAATACGTTGGATGCATTTTATTATGTCTAGTTGCATTTGTATACATAAAGGCATAATTTCTAGGTTGTCTAGATGCAAAGTTTGGCCTGGATGTATGTTTATGTGTGTGTGATTTTATGGGTGTATGTTGCATTTTTGCCTTAGAATAAGTAGAAGAAGGTGTAGAAGAAGATGTAGCAGGCAAAGTTGATTTTGTTGTATTATATGGCAACTTTGTACTAGATGAAATAAACTTAGTCTTTTTATTTACTTTTTCATTTTCTTCTTTATAGCCTAAGCCGGTTTTATCATTACCATACTTTTGTGATGAGATATGTGTATCTAACATATTAGCACCCGATTTAAATTGTTCTATTTTTTTTTCTAAGTTAAGCTTAGAAGACTTAAGTTGTATTATTTCATGTTCACAACTTTCCAATTTGGACTTTAACATATTATTTTCCATTTTAATCTTTTGATCATCTTTACTATATGATTCAATTTTATTCTCTAAAGAATCAAGAATATTAGTAGACTCTTGTTTAAGAGATTCTAATTGATCAGAAAATTCAAAGTTGGACGTCTTCAACTTGTTATGTTCTTCACTTAGTTTCTTCTTTTCTTTAGAGAGCCTCTTACAGTGAGCATGCATTCTTAAGAACTCTTCATATATTTCATTAAATGTCATGTCACTATCAGAATCACTATCAGATGAAGAACATACCTCGTTTGATACGAAGCAGACTTGAGCTTCCTCAGTTTCGGATTCTGAGTCGGATGAGTCGCTCCATATGCTCACCTTCATTGCTCGTTTCCCTTTTCTTGCCTTAGACTCCTTTGGCTTTGTCATTTGTGCCTCCTTGTCATTGGCTTGTTTATTATTGTTGTTATTATTATTATTTTTCTTCGTTGGACAATCGTATGAAATATGTCCTTTTTGACCGCATTCATAACACTTTAATTCTTTATTATACCATTTGTTTGCGTTATTTTTCTTAGCTTGAGAAAAAGAAGAAGAAGAAGAATTACGTTGTCTATTCCTATTTGGACGTTTGAAAAAATTTCTAAGTTTTCTAGCTATCAATATCAAGTCATCGTCTAATTCAGTATCACTATTACTATCATCGTTACTAGCATGTGTTTCGGTTGTTTTGAAAGCTATTGACTTACCGGATGACTTAGACGATTCAGACTTTCGTTGGTTTAATTTAACCTCGTAAACTTTAAGAGACCCGATCAATTCATCCATCTTAGTGATTGACTTTGTCTCCTCGATTGCAGTCACCTTTGGATCCCATTCAACAGGAAGGCTTCGTAGCACCTTTTGAACCTTTTCATTGTTCGAAAATGACTTCCCTAAAGCTTCAAGGGCATTGAAAATATTAGTAATCCTCAAATCCATAGATGTTATGGGTTCGTTCGGCAACATTTTGAAAGTCTCTAATTCAGTCATAAGCATGTTTATTTTTGACTCTTTAACACCACTAGTACCTTCATGCTTTAATACAAGTAATTTCCACATGTCGTGTGCGCTTGTGAAATTTGACACATATCCTGCTTCAGAAGTTGTAAGTCCATTCAAAAGTAATTGCATAGCTTTAGCATTCATGGACATTTTCTTTTTATCATCCGATGATCATTCACTTTTATATTTTTCAACCTCTTGAGTGACTCCACTAAATTGTACACTTCCATTGGAATGTACAGCTCATCTTCAACTATAGACCATAAATCGATGTCTATAGCAATTAAGAATAGCCTATTCTTAGTTTCCAATGAACAAAATTATTGCCATCAAAAAGAGGAGGGCGTTGTGTAGACATACCTTCCAACTCACCTTTGTGAGAAACAATAGCCACTGTATATACCTTGGATTTGAGACAAGCAGTATACAATGAATTGTTGTTTCTTGGCCTTGTATTGTTCGTATGGTGTTGAATCTTGCTTGTTTTGAGTGGTGTTGGTCTTGCTCTGACACCAAATGTTGGACCTTGCACCTGCGATAAACACCACTAGAGAGGGGGTGAATAGTGGTTAGCGGAAATTACACTAGTACACTTGATTAAAAACCCATTTGAAAACAGAATCTGAAACTGTCTCAGATTCAGAACCCATTTTTGGAAAATTCAAAAATAATTGTACATAACTCCAAAAATTATGAAACTTACACTAGTACTGTTGATTAAAAACCCATTTGAAAATTCACTAACTCCACAACTATCTTTTTCCTTAAAGTGGTCGAAGTAGATGAAGCAAGCCAAGATAGAGCGTCGGCTCTCTTATTGGCCGACCTGGGGATATGTTCAATGCTGAAGCGTTCAAAGGTCTGGCCGAGCTGCAGCACTTTAGCCAGATATTTTTTCATGCTTTCCTTCTTAGCTTCATAATCCCTATTGATCTGAGAGACGGCCAATTGTGAATCACTTCGGGAGATGATTCGTTCTGCCCCCAACTTCCTTGCGAGGCCCAACCCTGCTATTAAGGCCTCATATTCTGCCTCGTTGTTAGTTACTTCAAAGTCGAGACGTAAGGCATATTCAAATTCTTCCTTGTTGGGGTTAATGATTAGGAGGCCTGCTCCACATCCGTCCCTGGAGGAAGATCCATCAACATATAAAATCCAACCAGCTGCTGGATGAACATCTTTCTCCACAGATATTCCTTCAGCCAAGAAGTCTGCCAAAGCTTGGGCTTTGATGGAAGTCCTTGACTTGTATTGGATGTCATACTCTACAAGTTCCACAGCCCATTTGGCAGCCTTGCCAGAAGTGTATGGCCTCGTCAGAATTTGTTTCAAGGTCTGATCAGTAACCACTATGATGGGATGAGCTTGCAGGTATAGTCTGAAATGTTGGACCGTGCACCTGCAATCAACACCACTAGAGGGGGGTGAATAGTGGTTAGCAGAAATTACACTAGTACCCTTGATTAAAAACCCCTTTGAAAACAGAATCTGAAACTGCCTCAGATTCAGAACCCGTTTTTGAAAAATTCAAAAATAATTGTACACAACTCCAAAAATTATGAAACTTTTCATAAATGAATTTCAGTGAGTTAAAAAGACTCTGTCCAAAAATCAGACAAAAATAAGAATTTTTGACCCTTCAAACAAATAAAAAGATTCGGGTGGTCAATCTGGACAGAAATAGACAGAATGTTGATGATTTTGCAAAACGTGTTTCTCTTTGAATACTCAACCAAAAAGGTTGATATTTATATCAAAACACTCTTTAGGATGTGTAGATGAAGTTTCCAAAAGGCCCTGACCTTAAAAAACTCTTGAAAAATACAGAATTTAAGTTTTCTCAAAACTAGTCAGATTGCAGCCAGATTAGAGCAGTTATCTTGCAAAGACTGAAAGACTAACTTTCCCTTGCTCAAATCAAGTGATTCTTGTTGCAAATGAAATCTAACAGTGTGAAGTATAACTCCACCAAAAATCATGAATTTTGAAAATTTTTAGCTATTTTTTCAAACACCTATTGATATAGCCTTATAAGAATGGCTAATCAATCTTACAAATGAAGCTCAAAAGTCTTGTAGCACAACAAAAACAACAAGAACACCTTTGCTACAATGAATGAAACAACAAAAACAAGAAGATGAAGATGAAAGCTAGACAATTCAACAAATGTTTGTGAGCTTCAAGTGTGTTTCATCTTCTTCACCATTGCCTCTATTTATAGTGTGAGATGAGCCTTGAAGATAAGACTTCCAATGTGTTACCATTTTCATCATCAATTACAAATGTCTTCTCATCATTGGTTGTCCTTGTACACTTGGCAAAATAAAACACAATGATTGGTCCACCTTGGCAATGTCATGTTGGCCGATTTTTAACACCTTGGAATGTCTTGGAATTATCTTGAAAATGTGAAGATAATATCACCACAACAACTCCATCATCCTCTCAACTCTTTGGCAAGATAATAGGCATGTGGGAGTAGACCATTTCAAAATTAAAATTCAGCTCCAAAGTCACCATGTAGCTGTTGGTTATCATCCATATTTTCCAAAAATAAACTTTGATTTTCTTTAATAAAATAAGAAAGGATAATACCACCAAATTATCCTCAACTTCAAGCACAATAATAGGACATGTGAAGTCTTCATTTGACTTCAAAATTCTGCTGAAAATACCCAAGAAAAGTCTAGTAGCCGTTGGCTACTTCTTTGAATTTTCCTAGTTGGCATTTTTGCCAACTAGCTCCTTTTTGAGTTGTCCACTTGTCACCAACTCATAAAATATGTACAACATTTCATCCACCTGTTGATACACGTTTTTCAACATATATATGTGTGTAGCAACTCAGATTTTTGAAGAAGAAATAAATAGATAATAATTGACAAGATTATGTCAACGTGTAACACCGAAATTCCCCAATATTTCTTCTTATATGTCAAGAATATTTCCACACCTTTGACACCTTTAATATCTCTAAATAATGATGATAAATATTCTTTTATAACATATATAAGAGGGTCTTCAAGAAAAAATAGAATGTGACATCTCAAATCGTCACATATCCAGCTATAGTCAATAATATCATCGGTTGAGAGAATAAGATAAGAAATCACCCAATAATCTTCAAGACAATAATAACCCAACTCCAGAATGAATAAAATAATATGCTCAAGAGATTCCTTGAGTAAAAATACCAAAAATACCCTCGGAGGTGAAATGACCAAAATACCTCTGGTGTGAGAAAACTCCAGAAATGACCCCGATGGTCAAAAATAATCATGATACCAACTTTGTCATGATAAATAGATGAGAATAAATCCTTGAAATATTTTCATCATGTGATGTTCCTACAAAACTCAAAATACCAATTTTGTCCTTTTTGGTAAGTTGTAGAAACTTCTAAGGCACGTTAGTCACAAGACAATAATAATCACCAAAAACACATAATAATCACATCATGAACATGTATAATTCATATACAAAATGAAAACAAACATTTTAACACATTTTAGAAAATTATTTCTAAAAACCCTAGACACCGATCGATCGAAGTGCCTCAGCTTCAGAGATCGATGTCTCACAGAAAGTTTCAGATTTTGCCTCTGAGTTACATCGATCAATCGAAGTAAGGGTTCGATGTACATCAATCGATCGATGTGTCTCAGGTTTAGAGATCGATGTCTCACAGAAAGGTCTTAAACTTTTCTGCCTTACATAGATCGATCGATGTGAGAGATCTATGTACATAGATCGATGGATGTGCAACAACATGAGAGATTGATGTCAACTATTTCAACTTTTTCAACTTTTAATCACATATAACACCATGTGTGACATTTTTAAGTATTCACCACTTAAAATCATGACTTTGAAAATTATCCAAACATATTTCTCAACATGAAATTCCTTGCAGCCGCTATGAGTGCCAAGACTACCTTCTCAGCATTGGGATATCTCACTTCGGGTCCATGCAGAATTTTGCTTGCGAAGTAGATGGGCCTATGCAAATTATCCTACTCCCTGAGCAGGACTGCACTCACAGCTTCTTTACATGTGAAAAGATACACATAAAGTTCTTCTTCGGGCGGAGGTGAAGTTAGCATCACCTCGGCCAAATGGGATTTCAGCTCATCAACAGCTTTTTGACATTGGTCGTCCCACTGGAAATCTGTTTTCTTATTTAAGATCTGAAAGAAAGGAAGAGATCTTTCGGCAGACTTGGAGAGAAACCTGCTCAGCGCTGCGATTCTACCCGTTAACCTCTGCACTTCTTTCACATTCCTTGGGGGTGCATGTTCTGTAAAGATTCAATCTTTGCAAGGTTTGCCTGCACCCCTTCCTTGGAGACCATGTATCCCAAGAACTTTCCAGTGCGTACCCCAAACGTACACTTCTTCGGATTTAGCCTCATGTGTGAGTCTCTCAGCACAATAAAGACTTCTCTTAAGTTTTGGATATATTGATCAAGAGACCTGCTCTTTATAAACATATCATCTATGTAAACTTCCATTATCCAGAAAATTTGTTCACTGAACAAAGAATTGACCAGACGTTAGTAGGTAGTCCCAACATTCTTCAATCCGAACGGCATGGTTACATAACAATAAGTACCCGACTCTGTTATGAATGTAGTTTTTTCTTGATCTTCCTTTGCCGTGACAATTTGATGATAGCCTTTGAAGGCATCCAAGAAATCGAAGATCTCATGTCCAAGTGTTGAATCCACTAGCCTATCAATCTTAGGAAGTGGGTAACAATCTTTTAGGCATGCTTTGTTGAGGTCGGTGTAATCTATACACATCCTTCATGATTCGTCTTGCTTAGGGACCACCACTGGGTTAGCCAACCGGATTGGATAAAGAACCTCTACAATAAATTTCGCAGCTAAGAGTTTCTTGACTTCCTATGCAATGACTTTGATCCTTTCTGGAGCAAAATTTCGCTTCTTTTGCTTTATTGGCTTTACCTGAGGATCAACGTTTAGCCTGTGCTCAGCCAAATGCGAAGGGATCCCAGACATAGCTTCGGCAGTCCACGCGAAGATTATTGAAAATTCTCTCAGCAGAGCCTGCAGCTGAGTTATCAGCTCAGATGACATCCATGTCACGATCTGTATAACATTTTCAGGTCAGCTAGGATCAAGGATGAAGTCCTGGACTGCATCATCTGATTGTAAATGTTCTTCATCTGAAGGTATGAGCTCATCAAGGCTGACCTGTTGTACTGCCTCATTTCCCTGAGTAGCGATGATGTAGCAACTCTGCGCCACTTGTATGTCACCTTGGGTTGTCACCACCCCAGCTGGAGTGGGGAACTTCATGCTAACGTGCAGAGGTGATACAATGGCCTCCAAAACCACTAAGGCTGGCTGACCTAATAGAATATTGTATGCAGGCATCTCTTTAATGACCACAAAGTCTATTCATAGACAACGGTAGGCCGGAGGTTTACCAAAGCTGCAACTGAGTGTGACCAGACTTGCTGGCCGAACTGCAGCACCAGTGAAACCATACAATGAAGAAGTGACGAGCCTCATTAAAGAATCTGGTAGGCCCAGCTGCTGATATACACGGTAGTACATCACATTCACGGCACTGTCGGTATCTACGTAAACACGTCGGACATCCACAATCTTATCTGGAGCTAAGTGTATACACAGATCTATTACTAAACCTGTGTTATTGGAATCAAGTGGAATGGGATCTTCTGGCCCATAAGTCAGCTCCTTAACCATCTTAGCTCTCTTAGCTGGCAGACCAGATGAGGTTCCTGCAGAACTGGATTCACCTCGGCCTGTATAAGGTGGTCCTCTAGAGATTGTATAGATAATAGAATTGACTTGGGGCTGACCTGTAGCCCCACGTCTGCCTTGCTCCTCAACATCATCTGACCTGCGGTGCGGAGGTGGGGACTCTAGTCGGCATTTGTCCTTCTGGGGTTCTTGTGAAAATTCAACCGATTATGAAGGCGTGAACGTGGGTTATAGAATTGCTTTAAGTGACCCTGCTCTATTAGTTGTCGAATGACTTGAGCCAACTGCCTATAGTCTTCTGTGTCATGTCCAATATCTCTATGATATCGGCAGTATAGCTTTGGGTCCCTTCTCTCCCTGGGCCCATTCAGAGATTTAGGATCAACCCTCAAGCCATCTTTCTCCTTGACAGCTAAGATATTTTCCTTGGAGACTAAAAGGGGTAAACCCTCTTTACCTCCTTTGCCTCTTCCACCCATACTATCGAACGCACTGCGCCGCTCGCGGTCTTTTCCCTCATTGTGTCGATCTCCTTTTTTGAAGCTAGATCGTCTTTCTTGCCGAGCTCCCTGCTCGGCCTCCCTTTTCAATCTATTTGCCTCTTCACCTCGGGCAAACTAGTGGGCTTTCTCCAAGCATTCTCTTAACGTTGTGGGTCCCTCTTCGGCCAGTTGAGAGAAAAGGCGACCAGCTCGGAGCCCATTGATAAAGGAAGCTGCCTTAACGCCCTCATTTCTGTCACTGACCTGTAGTGACTCATCTGAAAAATGTTGCATATATTTCAGCACAGACTCATCTGGACCTTTCCTCAAGGACATCAAATGTGATGAGTTCTTCACAAAGGGTGTGCTAAAGACAAACTGGGATTTAAACTTTTGCGCCAGCTGCTTGAAAGATCCCACTGACTTTGATGAGAGCTCTTGGAACCACCTTCTTGCTTTTTCCCATAAATACATCGGGAAAATTTTGCAACGCAATCTGGGACATTTTTCAGACCCATCGCAGTTTGGAACTGAAAAAGATGATCTGTTGGGTCTGTCGTCCCATCATAAGTATTCATCTTTGGCACCTTGAAGCTGTCCGGTGCCAAGTATTCTGTAATATCCTAGGAAAAAGGACTTTCCTGGATTGCCTGCACAAATTCCTGTCTGTGCTCTTCATAATAAGTTCTCGGCCTGCGATGAACTTCATCTTCTTTTGGGATGCTCTTAAAAGATCGAGACCTTACGCTCAGATGCTATCTGACCATAGGCTCTGACTCCACCATTGGAGCTTTAAAGCTGCGTCTTCTAGCATCCGCCATGAAACCTCTAGGGGTCTGGAGGATTGGTTTTGTGATATTTCTTTAGGATGAAGAGGGGGATCCTCATCCATATCTTCAACCTCCTTTTGCTTGCCTTTGAGCTGTTCCACCACAGCCTCAAATACCTTTAAGTTTTCAGCGACATATTTCATCGCTTTGTCTCTGTCCTCCATTGATATTTCTGGAGTAGGATAATGTTGCTCAGGTTCCCGAGAATCCTGTTTTGGGATACCTGAGCGGGTAACCATTCGTCATTGCAGGTTGGATGACTCACCCAAACCTTCACGGCGATCTCTAACCATGGTAGAATGTTGGCTGTTTCTGATTTTAGAAATCTTTTACTAGATTGAGGGATACAAGGCCCTCCTTCTAGCGCCAAATGATGAAGTCGTATCTTCACCAAGGATCAGAGATGATCCGAAATAAACATCGTTAGCTTGTTTGGACTTGTAAATTCAAATAACTTCCTTGTTGACCTGCACATGGAAGCAAAGATCAGAGGTCCCGGGGGTGTGACCTCGGGTAAAACCCTCCGACGCTCAAGTCAGTTTAGGCCATTCTCACTGAGATATGTTTATGTTTGAAGAGTTGAGAAGATCTCACAGTTTTTTGTGTATGGAGAATTCTGTGAATTAGCTCTTGGAGAGGAGAAAATGTTTCAAATCCCTTTCCCTGTGTCCGTTGTCTTGCCTTTGTTGCTTTCCTTCCATCCCTTGCCTCTGACGGCGGATGGGACCTTTGCTTGGGCAGTGAGATTATGACATTATAGGTCTGCTGATGGGACCAGTAGGTCTGCTGATGGGACCTTGACGTGTGTAGATTGAAAAGTCTGATGTGTACCCCTCCTTTATACTGTACATCTGTCAGGTGGTTTCATACTTAACGAAGCTGAGTCGCGCTTGACCCTGGCTAGGGTTTGCCGAGGTGCAAAGATGGATCCTGATGATGCCCTGACCAAAGCCCTGCTCTGATCTAATTGAAGTGATTCGGAGTACGCCTCTTTCAGGTAAAAGCCGAGGTGAAACCCTTAATGATTTACTAACCGTTTCTGAGATGAAGCGGATGCTTTAGTAGAGTAACATCTTGCCGAACTGAAGCGCATCCTGCCGAACTGAAGTGCATTTCTGCCGAGCTACAGGAGTTGGCCGTCCAAAACCTAGATTTGCCGTTGACTGTTTGTTGACTAACAGATGAATATTTTTGGCTTATCAGTGCCAAAATACTTTTGTCAACCACCACCAAAACGGGAAGCAAGCAGCTGCTCCCGTGATTGAAAAAGGAGTCGACCAGAATTACAGAGTGGTGGTAGAGGAGGTTGAGGGGATAGAAAATAATTTAGTTTGTGACGTATAAAAACATTTTCCGAAAAACAAATTTGCTCCCTTATATTTTATAACACAAGTCAAAGAATTCTTTATAAAAGAGTTAATTGCACCTGGTATCTATTCTTTTCCACAAAGTTTTAAGAAGCATCCAATGTTTCATGAAACACACTTGTCATCCAGACTTATAGGGTTAATAGACACCTGGCATTCGGCAACCGGGAAATCACCTACTATAGGCGGTTTTTAGCAATTTTCCTTTTATTTTTCACTTTTCTCCCACTTGACGCCCAAATTTTTCAAACCATGGTTAATTTCACTTTCTTTCAACCATCTTTCTCTTTCTCCTGTGATTCTTTCTGCTATGAACGAAGCATCTGATGCTGAAGATGATGAAATTGTTAATTGTTGATCTGATGCTGAAGATTTCGACATATGTTTGGGTTTTGAATTTTCTGGTTAAACACTGAAACTTTGCCCTTTTGCATGTTAAAATCGGTGACTTTAGGCTTCAAAATTCGACCCCAATTAGCTACTCTGAGGCAGATTTGAGTAAGAAAGATGAGAAATTGAAAGGCGAGTTTTGGAGGGAAGAGGGTTCTAGACCAGAGGTTTACACTGAAGAACATGAGAAGTTGTTGGGCGGCACCGAGATAAGCTGGACCCTTTTCGTGGATGCAATTGGAAAAGATGGGAAGCAAATTTATGATCAAGTCAATGGAAAGACATGCCACCAGTGAAGGTCAAGCCTTCACATTTTGTCAGTAATTTAACTATTGACCTTGTTTTATTATGATTAAGGAAACTGAAATGACTCATCTTTTGGCTCTGAATTGTTAGGCATGCTTGTTAATGGTTGTGATGCTGTCAAGTATCCATCGTAGGAAGAGTGATGGATGTGGGATCAGGAGACTTGGGTTTGGTAATTTGGGTTTCTGCTGAAATTGTTGGAGAAAGAAGAGGGTAGGAGAAAGGAAGGTGGATTAGTAGGGGAGGGAGGTGGATGGCGGGAGTGTGGGGGTGGGGTGGGGGTTTTCTTTTTTATTTTTGAATTATTTTTCCTTAAACTTTTAATTTTTTTGAATTTATTATTTTATTGATCCTAAACCTTGGTTAAAATCAGGTTAAAAGTAGGGTTAGGTCCGGTTAAAGGTCGATTTCAGCGGTCAACGGTCGACCAGCAGGTCATCTGGATGTCAGGTGTCTATTAACCCTATAAGTCTGGATGGCAAGTGTGTTTGATGAAACATTGGATGCTACTTAAAACTTTGTGGAAAAGAATGGATACCAGGTGCAATTAACTCCTTTATAAAATCACATGAAACTCATCATCATCCGAACCCAGTATATTCCAATGACAGCAAAAGCTATCGTTAGGGTCTAGGGAGGGTAAGTGGTAGGCAGACAATACCTCTATCCCAAGGAATAGAGAGTCTGCTTCCAGTGAGACCCCCGGCTCTACCTGCATAAATGACATGATAATAGAGATATGTTGTGCTAGTGTGTTAGTGAGTAAATTCAAGAAATACAAAGAAAGGACTTTCGATATTAAAACACACATCACGTATATATGCACATGTAATGTAAAACAACAGTATACCATACGCAACCAATTGAAAAGTCAACCTAAAGCGTAGATAGTGTCTACGCCTATCTATGTCCCTAAATATACTCTAAAGTGTCCCTATATATGACCTATACCTCGTTAACCTTAATCTTATGTCTCCATGAACTCCTATCCTGGACCATGTCCTCAGAGAGATGCAAATCTAGTAAGTCGTGCCTTATCTGCTCATCCTAAGCCAGTTTGGGCCTGTCTTTACTCCTGTTTCCCTCTACAATGAGGCTTTCAATTGCTCTGACCGACGCCGTTGTCTGTCTCCGCTTGACATGCCCAAACCATGTCATTCTTCCCTTCTTTATCTTATCTGCTATACTAGTCACGCCTAACCTTTCTCGAAACACCTCGTTTCTGATCCGATCTAGTCTTGTATGCCCACACATCCATCTTAACATTTTCATCTCCGTCACTTCCATCTTCTGTAATTGTGACCTCTTGATGGCCCATCAGTCTGTCACATATAGCATTGCCGGTCGCACTGCCACCCTATAAAATTTTTCCTTTTGTTTAGTTGGGAAATTTTTGTCACACAACACCCCTGAAGCCGCCCTCCATCTACACTAGCCTGCTTGCACTCGATGTGCTACATCATTATCTATGTCGTCATCCTCTTGCACAAATGATCTATAAAATCACATGAAACTATTTTGGCTAATTCAATTTATAGATGCTAAACAAAAGGTCAGAACTCAAACTGAATGGCCACACGGACGCAATCTTTCAGTTTTGGATATTACCAATTTAAACGGTATAATGACAAAAAAAAAAAAAAAACAGATTAAATAAAAAGAAAATGTAAAATGAATCTTATTTTCAAGCGAAGGCCCCAAGATGGCAAGATATCCTATTAACCAACAACAACAATATTATCTCATTCCCTTACAGACTCCCGTCTATAGCAGGATATGAGAAGTCAAATGTATGCAACCATGTGAAAAACACATAGATTGTTTTCTGATGATTGATAAATGTCATATTGACCAAATCAAATATTAATAACAAGTCGAACTTTTTTATGTAGCCCATCCACAAATGTACTAAGTGTTGGGATTTCCATTTTAACATGTCTATTTAGTCGTCAAAAGCATTTTTAACATTTTTCATGCAAAGTTGAAGTGTCTAAGACCATCTTAACAATAGAGCTAACGTACAAGCTCATTTCTAATGTCCAAAGACCAAAGTCAAGCCTTGGTTTTGTCTCAAACCTATTAAGATAAGTAAACATTTGTTCTTATGTTTTAATATAAGTGGGTAGAAAACTTAAAAGTTTCTAAGATGATACTTTTTTATTAGCAAAATATTTAACACAGGGGTGGGGTGGGGTGGGGTGGCGCGTTGGAGAGGGAGGTGGTCTTTCACTTAATCCATACATTATTTTAGTATTAAGTGTTTTTCTTTTGCCATTTCGCCAAACTTGTAAAAGTTAAACTTGTTTTTAAATTTGTTGCGCACGTTTAGTTCAATTTTTCCCCCTCAGCTGGTAAAAAGTCGGTAGTTTCGGCATGATTGTGAATTTCAATGATGTCGCACTCTAATGTAATATGTTAAAACCTAAATACTCTTAATTTATTAAATGTGTAAGACATCCTTACTTGAGAGCTCGTCCTGGTTGCCTCCATGACATAACCCAATTGATACTTGGTTTGTGATTGATTCCAAGAGGTCAAGAGTTCGAATACAGGGATACGCACAGTATTGGTGTTCCATTGATGCTAAGCCGAATGTCTGATTTACGGAGGACGCCTTATGTAGGTCACTGTGTAAGTCCTCACACAACCTAAAAAACGTTGAGGTTCTAATTTGTGTACTCCACAATACTTATTAAGATGAAAGCCCTCAAAACCAGATAATAGCCTTTTGGTCCAATAGCTCCTAGTTTTCTACCCTTAGCCACTCCACCCACTACTCTCTCCACAATATTCCTCTCTACGGTCTTTTTTCTCTCTCTCCCCCTAAAAGGAAACTAATCGTCAGCAACCTGCAGTTCTCAGGACATAGTCCAACTGATTCCGGATAGGATTTCTTGAAATGGAGGTCAGGGGTTCAATTCTTGCCAAAGACAAGAGATCCCTTTTCCATCAAGTGCATAGTGTGGGAGCTTCCTTGACCTATAGGCTTGCCTGCAGTACTGAGGGATCCTTATGCAGACTACTGTGTATATGACCGAGCTCCTGTTAGCAGGCCGTTGGGTACCTGATTTACATCCTTACACTATCTTTAGGACTGAGTGTGACACGAACCCTTACTGTTTGGGGTTCAAATCGTCATCACCCTGCAATTGCTAAGAGAAAGTACGCTGATTGGATCTGAACACCAATATAAAGAGAAAGTCGCTATTTAGCACCTCTCAGAGGGTAAGTCAAAGTGATGAGGGGTACACTCATCACTTCACCACCAAATTAAGATGACATGTTAACTTCAACCTAGAAAAACGCTGAACTCTTGATTTGTATCTATTTCGATATTTTTTAGAGCTGAGGCTGTGAGAGCCTCAGACCGAATCCAAAATTATAGGTCAACCTAACAAGCTAAGACTATTATTTTATGACTTGTTAGGTTTTTGAGGTCCATTTAATGAGTCTTCTAATAATAAAACTTGGCTCAGTAACAACATTAAAATAGAACTAGAAATAAGTAGCTCATCGTGAGGTGCGAACGGAGTTAGCTCTCTCTTATAGTATGACTAATCATTCTTTTTTTACTTGGCATGTGGATCTTTGTATTTAACCATTCTATTGTTTTGCCAGTTATTTTTTACCTACTCTCCGAACAACATATAGAATATAGTTGTGAAAAAAAAAATATTTACTTCATTTACTCTTTCTTTGAAATTTGAAACAAGTTTGGCAATTTGTTTCGTCCTCCTTTTTCCATTGTATCAAGTAACGCAATTTCTGCACTTCTATTCACATCATGCTTCGGTTTACTTCCCTTGGTGAACGAAACCTTCATATTTAGTGTCTTACCATTTATTAATGACGAGGGCATAAACTCAAATTACACATGACATATTTTAATTGATTTAATGAATTGTTGATTTGGATCAATCATACCTCCAAAAAATACCAGAAAAGCATCGGACCTTGGAGGAGCTAACATCTCGCAGCTGTGGAATGGCAGGCTCTCAGCACAATTTCCATAGGTCCGCTACACATGATGAGTACATCTCCAGCTAAGACCTTTGCATATAACACCTTAGCTAGGCACGAAGATCAATAAACGGATACGTATAGTTTCAGAAAATCTTCAAGACGAACCTCAGACTACTAATGTACGAATGGGACCACAATTCAGGTACTAAAATCGTGTGTCTAATATAGTACAACCGACACTACTAGAGGACAAAATTACACAGATGCTCTCTCTGCCAACTAGAATTTATGCCGGCCTGTACTTCTGTGGTCTTTCGAAGATATGACGCGATCTTGGGAGCCAATTACAACACTCATTTGATTTAGGTCAATTCGTAGCTATAACCCGGATCATTTTGTGCTCTCCAAGTTGATCTTTCTCTGATTACCTATAAATATTATCTTGCCATCAAGAGGTAAAAGGTCTGAACTTAATTTTATACTTACAGACCTGAAAACCCTTCTCAATGTCCCTAACTAACTTGAGCAGGTCCTTTTGGAGTTAAACTCCAAAAACAATGCATCCTGTTTTTTCGGAGTTAAACTCGATGTCCTATTATCACAAATTTTCTCGTATTCCCCTTTTGTCATCATTGTAAAACAATGCGTTGTTTTTTCTTTTGCAATTAGAAAAAAAAAAGGTAATATAAGGAAAACAATGTTCTATATTTTTGCAGTATCAGATGTACATGTTGTATAACGTAGCAGTGTTACAAATTGTTCACATGATTGGTTGATAATGAAAGATCCTGACAAAAAATGTTCATAATTGCTCTGGCAGGATTATCTTATTATGCAATAACTTCTTAAGTTTTTTACTTTTAATATAATCTCCCGTTTCGCTAACAGATGTTGGATATTGAAGTAACTGATAAGATTGATGTTTTGTGACCTTGAGGTCATGGGTTCGAACAGCAGAAACATGCACAAAAAAAGTGTAGGGTAAGACTACGTACATCAGATCGCTTCGCAATCTGACCACTTTCCAAACCTTGCGCAAACGCGGAACGTAGTGCACCGAAAATGCCGCTTTCCGTTTACCAAACCATGAGCGTATTTTTCTTCAACCAGATTTGAATACTGTACTTTCTCTCTGGTCATCTTGCTTCGTCAACGTCGGTTTGATGGAGTCTAGAAACGTTTGCTAGGAGTGTATAAAGTTATATATAGTATTATGCATAGAAATGTCAGTTTGATGGAGTCTACGTTCTGACTTTGTCTTGTTACGTGATGGAAATTGTCCATTTTTTTTCCTTCAAAGGAGTAGTTTGTTAGGAGTAGGTCAAAGATGGATGGGGGGTGGGGGTGTCTGGGGACGGTGGTAGTAGAATCTTGAATTTAGTGGTTGAAGTTGAAGTGTTATAAAAATTTTCAGATTCCACAAATTTGTGTAAATGTGTATATATCTGAATATGTTTTCTTCTCCTCCTCCTCCATACTAAGCTAAGTTGGTATCCAACTTTATGGAAATTTTTGGACATGTTTCCTTCTTCTCCATTCCGCCGTACATTTTCTTCACATAATCCGATTCCTTGAACCCGTCACAACTACTTCATAATGAGGATTAAAGTGAATGTGAGATGGGAATGACAAGTTTTCAACTGCTGCCTAACCCACTTCAAACTTCATATTATATGTCAGCGGACTCCTAGTTTGGGGAGGTCATGCATAAAAAGCTCACACAAAGTGTCTACTGCGAACTGGGTCTTTGGCCCAGACAGCAGTGAAGCAAACATATTGTATGTATCCCTGGAATCGAACTTGATACCTCTTGAATCAATTCCTAACTCAAATACTAACTGAGTTATGTCATGGGCCTCCTTGCAACCATTTTTGCTTTGACATCTGCTCACCAATTCTTTTTATTTATTATTATAAATATACCCTTTGGAACCATACTATAACAACGTTTCAGTATAATACCATCGTGTTTGGAATTTATTTATTTTTTGATACACTATTTGGATTTATTTCATTTAAATTATCTGATTCAATAAATTTGACAAAATTAACTTAATATTTTGATAGTATAAGATATTTAATACAATACTTATTTTAATATTTGTAACACCCCTTAATATAAAGTAATTGACTTTCATAAAAATTATCTTAATTTTACGGGAAAATTATTTCTTATATAAGATAACCAAGTATGATATAGAAAAGTTAAATTAAAATTTCGTTAGACTGTGTATTTTAATTATAATCACCGATAGTAATATGGTTCCGAACAGAAATCATAAACAAATTTTCTCGTATTCCCTTTTGTCATCATTGTAAAACAATGCATTTCTTTTTTTTCTTTTGCAATTAGAAAAAAAGGATAATAAAAGGAAAAAATGTTTTATATTTTTGCAGTATCAGATGTACATTTTGTTTAACGTGGCAGTTTTACGAATTGTTCACATGATTGGTTCATAATGAAAGATCCTGACAAAAAAATGTTCATAATTGCTCTGGCAGGAATTATTTTATTCTGCAATAACTTATTTTCACTTTTAATAGAACCTTCCGTTTAGCTAACTTGCGGATCTTGGAACAACTGATAAAATTGTTGTTTTGTGATCTTTGCTAGGTCCCTTAGAACACACTAGAAGGAAGGGTTGAATAGTGTGTTCACCAAGTATGGATATTTTATGGATATTTTTTGTTTTTGGAGTGCAACCAATACTTGGGTACGTTCTTTAGAAAGAATAAAGACTTGCAAGAAAGTAAAGAACACAAGTATGTATAGAGGTTCAAGTCAAATGACTCGTTACTCCTCTACCTTCTTGATTTTTCACAAGAAGGATTTTGAAAAAGGGGATTGTTATTTCTATGGGGGAAACAACAATCAAAAAACAAAATCCAACAAGTTGGAAAACTAGGCAACACGCCTAGACCACAACCGGGAGATCTAACCCTTTGAAGTCTAGCCTCCAAAGATCTTCTTTTCCCTCAAAGAAATCTTGTAGGGAGAATAGTGCACCACACACTATCAACTAACCCTTCAAAGTCTGGAAATCTCAAACAAGAAGCACCCTTGCTTCTTGACCAACAATCTACACAGTCTCTCACAATATTAACTCACTAAGAAGAAGACTCTTCTTCCTTTACAACACAACTCTCAACAATAAAGTAAAATGTACAAGATTACAACTATTTTGAGAGCTTGCAACTTGAGAGAAATTTGAGAGCATCAATGGTAGAAAGTTAGAGAAGATTGGAAGAAACCCTTCCTTTTATCAATCTTCAAATATCTTCCCGTTTGAAAGCCTCTGCAGAGCCAATAATGGGATTTGGCAGCTTGTGATGATACCTTATCATCCTTGGAGATCTTCTCTTGGCATGTAGAAAAACTTTTTGAAGAAATTCCAAAACCATAGCCAAGAATGGAAAACTGGCAACTTTATGTATGAGGGAGAGCCTGTGAAAATAGCACTAAAGGAAGAGGGTACAAAGAGTCAACTGGTTAGAAAGTGAAGCAAAAAGACCTTTGTAACGTTGGTCACATGAAGCGCCTAATGTATTTAATGAATAGGAGTTTGAAGTGACATTGAGCGCTTAATGTGAAAAAGAACTGGCGTTCGAAGTCACATTAAGCGCCTTATGTGGGCATCTGAAGGCGTTCGAAGTCACATGAAGCGCCTAATATTACCCTTCATGCTTGTTCGAACTAAAACTGACATTTTCTAAGAAAAATTACTTGGGAGTACGTGCCCATTCAGAGAAAAGTACTTTTGACTTGGTGAACCACTTGAAGCGCCTAATGTAGGCGTTCGAAGTGTTCGCACTTTTCATCAGACCACATGAAACGCCTAATGTAGGCGTTCGATGTGTTCTGACTTCCATACACTTCACATGAAGCATCTAATGTAGGCGTTCGAAGTGTACACACATCCAGGCACTTCACATGAGGCGCCTAATGTAGGCGTTCGAAGTGTACTGGACTCCATCATGGCACATTAAGCGCCTAAAGTGAGTGTTCGAAGTATACTGACTTCAAACACACAGCATGAAGCGCCTAATCTATCGTTCCAAGTGCCAAACATGTGCAAATCATCAAAACACTAACATATTCTAACATTCTCCCTCTTTTTGATGATTTCACAGAATGCATAATTTTTAAAATTGACTCCCCCTTAACAAATGCTCCCCCTCACTAACTGCAATTTTTACTATTACGGAGATAACCATAAAAAATCCACAAATAATGATGCAAACGACGTTCATAAAGATCAACATTAAACCAATGACACAAGGATTTTTGGTGTACAGAGAGAAAACAGAAAGTTGCTAGTAATCAAACGAAAATGTCAATCCATCAGAATTAATAAAAAAAAGAACTACAGTCCACCAGCACTTCCACCAGGCTGAAAATCTCCAAAACTGAAACGACTTGATGCAAACTCTACAAACCCACCCGTTTGCTGACCACTCCCGCCAGCTTGTCCACTTCCACCAGCACCAACTCAAGCAGCGTCTCCAGCACCAGCAGCATCTCCAGTATGTTCTCCCCCTAAATAATCAAAATTAGGAGGAAAATAGGCCCATGGAAATTCACGGAGCATGGCTGCCTTGAGAACATTGAACCGATATTCATGACGTGCATCTTTGAGTTGAAGTTGCTGAACAGATTGTTCCAAAGACTGAATTTGTGCACGCAGCTGTGCGACGGTACTTGATTCAACATCATCCTGAGGCTCTGCTTCTGCCTCATCATTAAGACCGGGAATGGTAGTGGCTTTTCGTTTTTGGGAGTCGATGGCTTGGGCAATATTGTAATTGCTATAGTAATCCGTATTTGCCACCAAGGTGAGTTCATTTTCAGGAATGACAATACCTTTTGATTTTAGAAGAATGGTAATGACATTGGCAAAAGGTAAAGCCTTGGAAGTTTTCCGAAGAGCAGCAAACATGACTTCAATCATAATCCAGGCAAAATTGAGTTGGGTTTCATGTTTGATTCGGTAAGTGACGTAGAAATCCATGTTGCTTGGATTTCTTGTCGACTTACCATTAACACAGTAAGTGACGATGGCCAACAAGATGTGGTCCATTAGAGCCATGTTCTGAGTCTTTCGAGAAGGAAAGAATCCCAGATTAAACTTTACATCTTGTTCATTAATTCCGTATTTACTGCTCCAGTCAAATACGGAAAAGTCACTTAGCCCTTCATTTCTTATCCTGAGGACATCACAGATTTCAGGAATAGAAAAACTAAGAGGCGTACCATCAATGACAGTATTCAGAGAGAAGGAATGAGATTCAGACTGTGGAGTAACCCACAGATTTGCATAGAACATCCTGGTCTGCTCTCGGGAAAATTCCTGCATATCAAGTCTGGACCAGAGAGAGGTCCAACCTTGATACTCTAGCGAAGATACAAGTTGATCCATATTGCGAGTCTCAGACAGATCGCTGAGACTCAGCAGCTTGAGTGGAACGATAGGTCGGTTGTTGGTGTGCCATTCTTCAAAGAGAATATTGGAGTACAAAGATAAATGTACTCCTCTGTCCAGAGGGCGAGGAGATTTCTTGATTTCTGCATCAAATTTCTTTAACCAAGGAAAATTTTCCTTAGTGAGCCCTTCACGAATGGATTTAAGTTCTTGGGGTTCCGCAGTCCCGAGCCCAGCAGTTTTCTTGCGCCTATGACTGCGTGGGCGTTTTGAAGGTCTGACTGAAGTCATTTGAGTAGGGAGAGTGAAAAGATTTTGAGAATAAAACGAGTTTAGGAGGGAGTTAGTAGAGAAGTTTAGATGAAGAAAGAAGTAGAGAGAGATGAGATTATAAAGGAGATGAAGAAAGATGAAGGGTTAATGGCAGTAATGGAGGTGGGAGAGTGGGGAAAGTGGAAGAGAAAATAGTGGAGGAAGAAGAAGTGAATAGGGAAGATGAAGAGGTGGGGAATGGTGAAATCGTGGGAAAGAGAGAATAGGTAATAGCGGCAGGAATTAATGATGATTGAATGGTGCGAAAACTAAAGAGACGGCGGAAAAGACGATGTGAAATTAGGGTTGAAGCGCCTAATGTGACATCAAACGACTTCACAAAAACATGAAGAAGCGCTTAAAGTCACATTGAACGGTTGTGGAGATGCAGATTGAGCGCTTAATGTCACTTTGAACAAGTGAACTCATTTAGATGAAGCGCTTAATCCTACATCGAACGCTTGTGTAAAGGAACACAAAGCGCTTGATGTCACTACGAACGAGTGACATCCTTAACATTAGGCGCCTGATGTGACATCGAACGCCTGAAGCAAGTGAGATGAAGCGCCTTATGTATTCTGTCCTTGAAAATTTTAAAATTTTCGTGCTCAAAACTCAAGATGTGTTTTATCAACCCATGTTGAGCAACCCCAACCTACTTCTTATCGATACAAAAACATCACTAGGTAAGGGTTTCGTGAAAATGTCTGCTAATTGGTCTCGTGTAGGAACGAATTCCACACTTACCAAGTTCTTTTGTACACAATCACGGATGAAATGATACCTCACTTCAATGTGCTTAGTCCGACTATGTTGGACGGGATTTTGTGCAATATTAATAGCGGACGTGTTATCACGCAAAATTGGCACCTTTGAGAAGTGAATGTTATAATCATTTAACGTGTTAGTCATCCATAATAACTGTGCACCACAAGAGGCGGCCGACACGTATTCGGATTCCGCCGTAGAAAGAAACACACTGTTTTGTTTCTTGGAAAACCAAGAAACAAGACAATCTCCAAGAAATTGGCAAGTTCGGGAGGTGCTCTTCCTATCAACTAGACTCCCCGCATAATCGGAGTCATAATATCCTCTTAAATCAAAACATGCATTCTTAGGATAAAATAAACCAAATTTCAAAGTACTTCTAAGGTATCTAAGGATGCGTTTTACCGCAATAAAATGCATCTCCCTAGGATCACTTTGAAATCTAGCACATAAACATACTGCATGCAAAATATCGGGTCTACTAACCGTCAAATAAAGTAGACTACCTATAATGCCACGATACAAGGTTACCTCGATATGCTTTCCTTTTTCATCCTTGTCAAGCTTGGCACTTGTGCTCATAGGAGTGTTTACCTCTCTTCCTTCACCAAAATTGTACTTTTTGAGCAAACCCCTTGTGTATTTGGTTTGGGAAATATACACGCCTTCTTCGATTTGCTTGATTTGTAATCCAAGGAAATAGTTGAGTTCTCCCATCATGCTCATCTCGAACTCACCTTGCATAAGACTAGCAAATTGCTCACAAAGACAATTGTTAGTAGCGCCAAAAATAATATCATCAACATATACCTGAACAATTAAATGATTTCTACCTTGTTCCTTTATGAACAAAGTAGTGTCAACTTTACCTCTTGAAAAACCATTATTAAGAAGAAAAGTACTTAACCTCTCGTACCAAGCTATGTTTGAGGCCATAAAGAGCCTTTTTAAGTTTGAAGACATGATGTGGTGAATCATGACATTCAAACCCGGGAGGTTGTGCAACATACACTTCTTCTTGAATAACACCATTCAAGAAGGCGGATTTAACATCCATTTGGTAAAGTTTAAAATCCCTATAACAAGCATATGCTAACAACATCCTAATAGCCTCAAGCCGTGCTATGAGTGCAAATGTCTCATCAAAATCAATACCTTCTTCTTGACGGTATCCTTGAGCAACTAACCTAGCCTTGTTTCTAGTGACATTACCTTGATCATCCATCTTGTTATGAAAAACCCATTTTGTACCAATAATAGGATGATTGTGTGGTTTGGGAACTAACTCCCAAACATCACTTCTTTCAAATTGGTTTAACTCTTCTTGCATAGCCAAGATCCAATTTTCATCAAGAATTGCATCTTTAATATTCTTAGGCTCTATAAGAGAGACAAATGCATTCTCTCTATATTGCCTTCGTGTGGTGATACCCCTATTTGGATCACCTATGACCAACTCTTGAGGGTGAGAACTTTTGTGCTTAAATGATCTAGGAAGATTAGAGACATCTCCTCCAACTTCCTCATGATCATGTTCCGGAAGAGATGAACCTTCATCATTCACATGACTTCCATGATCCGGAATATGTGATGCATTATCTACATTTTGTGTATCAACATGAGTATAAGAAATATTTCTATTTGACTCACTAAGTTCATGCACACAAGGTGGAGGAGTACCTTCAATAGGTTCAACTCGCAAGTCAATGAAGATGTTTTCATTTGGAGGATCATCAACAATCTCTTGTTAAGGAACAATCATAGGAATATCTTCAAGAATTTCTTCTTGAGGAGTCACATCTTCATCTTCTTCACAATCCTCATTAAGTTTAGGTTCGTCACTAAGTGACTCATTAAACTTAACATGGATTGATTCTTCCACCTTTTGACTCCTTTTGTTGAAAAAACGAAATGCCTTACTATTTGAGGCATAACCTAAGAAGATACCTTCATCCGCTTTGAGGTCAAGTTTGTCCAAAGTATCCTTGGTATTAAGTATGAAACACTTGCAACCAAAGACTTTGAAATACCCAATGTTGGGAATTTTTCCATTCCAAAGCTCATATGGTGTCACATTTAGGTATGGTCTCAAATAGACACGATTGATCACATGGCAAGCGGCATTTACCGCTTCGGCCCATAAATATTTGGGCAAACCGAACTCATTCAACATAGCTCTACACATTTCTTGTAGAGTTCTATTCTTTTGCTCGGCCACACCATTTTTTTGAGGAGTTCTAGGTACCGAAAGGTCATTAGAGTATCCTTTGGATACACAAAACCTTTCGAAATCACCATCAAATTCACCACTACGATCACTACGGATGGTCTTAATGGTGTCACCCACATGATTTTCCAATCGTTTACTTAGACTCATAAACTCACTACATGCATCACTCTTCTTATCTAGAAACATCATCCACGTATAACGAGTATAGTCATCTACTACCACGAAGGTATAATGTTTACCACCCAAACTTTTTGTTCCAACATCCCCATACAAATCTATATGAAGCAATTGTAGGGGCTTGGAGGTGGAAATATTCGTCTTGGGTTTGAAGCTTGTTTTCACAAGCTTCGCCTTTTGACAAGTGTCACATAAGTCATGGTTTTCGAAATTCATTTTTGGAAGGCCTCGAACTTTACCATTTTCACAAATAAACTTAAATGTTTTGAAACATACATGTCTGAGACGTCTATGCCATAGTTGCGTCAAATCATTCTTAGCAACTAGGCAAGATACATTTTGAGAAACCAAATCGTTGATGCTAAGTTTGTAAATATTTTTGAAACGCAAAGCCTCAAATAAGATATTATCGCCCTTTTTCACAACACACTTTGTTTTCAAAAACGTTACCTCATAATTAGCATGACATAGTTGACTGACACTTATCAAGTTAAACTTAAGACCTACAACATATAAGACATCACTAAGAGAGAAGGAATCGTTACCCACAATACCATGTCATTTGATTTGGCCATTGCTACCGCCAAAATGGACAACTCCTCCGTCTTGCATAGTGAGTCTATGGAAGAGACTTTTGTCTCCCGTCATATGGTTGGAACACCCACTGTCCACGACCCATTTGACCTTCTTGTCTTCGTTTTCTCCATTTAGTGATAGGGCCTACAAAAGAACCATATGAAGTTGGTACCCTTTTTGTTTTGGGTCCTTGAAGGTTAGTTACCTTCATCTCGCCTTTCGGCACCCAAACAAGACTCTTGTTATTTTTAGCTCTACATACTCTTTCTACATGACCTTTCCTATTGCAATAAAAACATGTAGGAGTATGCTTCTGAGGTTGTGTATGCTTGTGCGAATGCTTGTGCGTAGGCACACGTCGTGTTTCCTTATTAGAAACAACCTTCTTCGGAATCGTAGAAGGTTTTTGTCTCACGACATGAACCAAAGGTTGTGATACCTTTAGTGCATTAGCCTTTTGCTTAGGCATGTGCCTTTGTTTCTTCAAGGAGGTTTTGGACTCCTTGACAACTTGTGCTTGTTCCTTTTTATTTCCCTTCTTAGATGCATACATGGCACTAGGTTTGATTTTAGTTTTCATGCTCGGCCTAGATGCATCCTTAACCTCTATCATTGTAGCACTTACCCTTGAATCATTTTTCTTCTCATCAAGGGCTTGAGCATATGATTTCATCAAATCATGTTTCTCTTCAAGTGCAATCACATACATGGTCAAAAATATATCATGCTCAAGTTGCAATGTGATGTGATCTTCTAACGTGTCATTATATTCATTTAAGCATGCTCTAAATTCTTTCTTGACACGTTTATATTTCAAGTCTAAGAGGTCATTTTCTTGCACTAAATCATCTCTTTCATCAATTAATCTATAGTGAGATGAGATATTGCATACCTCCATGTCATCATCAATGACCATGAGTGCAAAGAACTCCTTGTCAAGATCATCTTGAACCACGCCCGTGAGTGCAAGATCATCATGGTCGCCATTGTCGCTATCGGATCCTGAAAGAATGCTCTCCCAATGGGCTACTTCCGCTTGCAAGACCTTCTTCCTTTGGTAGATGGCCTTCTTGTCCTTGAGTTGCGGCTCCTTCACCTGACAATCCTTCATGAAGTGACCAAGTTTTCCACACTTATAGCATTTATTCTCTTGGTCCTTCACCTTGTCCTTGGAGAATTTCTCCTTGATAAATCTTTTAGCTTCATCTCCATTCTTTCTAGCAAAACGTCGGAATCTTTTAACAAGAAGTCCGACTTCATCATCCGAGTCCTCCGACTCGCATACAAGCGCTTTAGTAGAGTGGCGAATAGGGTCATTCTTCTCTTGCGCATCTAGATGAATCTCATAAGTGATGAGATTCCCATATAACTCATCCAAGGTAATGGTCTCCAAATCCTTGGATTCCTCAATGGCCGTCACCTTTGCATTTCATTCTCTTCCTAAACTGTTTAGGAAGCAATGATTGAGATCCTCTTGTTCGATTTTCTTGCCAACCGCTGTGAAAAGGTTGACAAGTTTGGTGAATCTTTGGATGGACTTTTCTATTTTTTCACCTTTAGGAACAGTAAAGTTGTAAAATTGTTTTATCAACTGTCTCCTTTTTGCCTTCCTTACTTGAGATGTTCCTTCATGGATAATCTCAAGCTTTGTCCAAGCCTCGTGTGCAGATTGGACACCTTGAATCTGAGCTCTCTCATTTGGAGTAAGAGAGCTATTTAAAATAACAAGAGCTTTGCTATTTATGGCAAACTGTAACTCCTCTTCAGGAGTAGGATCATCAATATCAATAGGAATAATGGAGCCTTTTGAAACTTCTCCCCATATCCTGTACCCACATGAACGTAAATATGTTTCCATGTTGGACTTCCACAGTAGGTAGTTTAAAGGGTCAAACATTGGAACCTTGACATGTACACTGGAAATAGAATGGAGTAGTGTTTCTTGCCTCCTTCTTCTTGAGGCATCACCACTAAGGGAACTAGCATCATCAAAAACAAAGGGATCCATACTATAAAGATCAAATCTTGTATTTGGACTCAAATGAACAAGATGTGCCTCTGATACCAATTGTTAGGTCCATTAGAACACACTAGAAGGGGGGTTGAATAGTGTGTTCACCAAGTATGGATATTTTATTGATATTTTTCGTTTTTGGAGTGCAGCCAATATTTGGGTGTGTTCTTTAGAAAGAATAAAGACTTGGAAGAAAGTAAAGAACACAAGTATGTATAGAGGTTCAAGTCAAATGACTCTACTCCTCTACCTTCTTGATTTTTCACAAGAAGGATTTTGAAAAAGGGGATTGTTATTTCTATGGGGGAAACAACAATCAAAAACAAAATCCAACAAATTGGAAAACTAGGCAACACGCCTAGACCACAACCGAGAGATCTAACCCTTTGAAGTCTAGCCTCCAAAGATCTTTTTTGCCCTCAAAGAAATCTTGTAGGGAGAATAGTGCACCACACACTATCAACTAACCCTTCAAAGTCTAGAAATCTCAAACAAGAAGCACCATTGCTTCTTGACCAACAATCTACACAGTCTCTCACAATATTAACTCACTAAGAAGAAGACTCTTCTTCCTTTACAACACAACTCTCAACAATAAAGTAAAATGTACAAGATTACAACTATTTTGAGAGCTTGCAACTTGAGAGAAATTTGAGAGCATCAATGGTAGAAAGTTAGAGAAGATTGGAAGAAACCCTTCCTTTTATCAATCTTCAAATATCTTCCCGTTTGAAAGCCTCTGCAGAGCCAATAATGGGATTTGGCAGCTTGTGATGATACCTTATCATCCTTGGAGATCTTCTCTTGGCATGTAGAAAAACTTTTTGAAGAAATTCCAAAACCATAGCCAAGAATGGAAAACTGGCAACTTTATGTATGAGGGAGAGCCTGTGAAAATAGCACTAAAGGAAGAGGGTACAAAGAGTCAACTGGTTAGAAAGTGAAGCAAAAAGACCTTTGTAACGTTGGTCACATGAAGCGCCTAATGTATTTAATGAATAGGAGTTTGAAGTGACATTGAGCGCTTAATGTGAAAAAGAACTGGCGTTCGAAGTCACATTAAGCGCCTTATGTGGGCATCTGAAGGCGTTCGAAGTCACATGAAGCGCCTAATGTTACCCTTCATGCTTGTTCGGATTAAAACTGACATTTTCTAAGAAAAATTACTTGGGAGTACGTGCCCATTCAGGGAAAAGTACTTTTGACTTGGTGAACCACTTGAAGCGCCTAATGTAGGCGTTCGAAGTGTTCGCACTTTTCATCAGACCACATGAAACGCCTAATGTAGGCGTTCGATGTGTTCTGACTTCCATACACTTCACATGAAGCGCCTAATGTAGGCGTTCGAAGTGTACACACATCCAGGCACTTCACATGAGGCGCCTAATGTAGGCGTTCAAAGTGTACTGGACTCCATCATGGCACATTAAGCGCCTAAAGTGAGTGTTCGAAGTATACTGACTTCAAACACACAGCATGAAGCGCCTAATCTATCGTTTCAAGTGCCAAACATGTGCAAATCATCAAAACACTAACATATTCTAACAACCTTGAGGTCGCGGGTTCGAGTAGCGGAAAGAACTTCTTCTAAGGTTGTGTCCCTTGTGATATAATGGTTATATGATTTATAATTAAATCCTAATTGGTTATTTACGAAGAGTTATCTAGAAGAATTATGTCTATTAAGTTAAGAGACACAATTCTTCATTAAAGGGACATATCCATTTATTAAAGGGGTGCTATGCCAAATGTTATGATGGAAGTACCTTTTGGTTGCCTATAAATATGGATGAAGGTCCTCTCTTCACCCTAATTCATTGGTTTTACTTATCCATCAAAGTAAACATTAAAGTTAGGGTTAGTGGAGAGAAACCTCCGTTCAATTTTGGGATTGTCCACGTCAACGTTGAAGTTCCGTTCATCAAAGCGCTTCCGCTCACATACCATGGTGAAAGGTACGCTTTCGCTAAACATCCTATTATAGTTGTGAAATGATTGTGTATGTGAAAACATAGATTTCTAGATCCTGAAGACTTAATCGCTTACATGTGGTATCAGAGCAAAGTTTAGAAATTTATGTTTTCCATACTTCTCTTGTTCGCAATGATATAATTAATTGATACGATTGCATTAAAGAAAATAGCAATAGCAGGCGTAGATTAACATTATATACAGAAACACGCTTTCCTCCCGGATGCCCAACGATGGAAAATGTATGAGGTTTCCTAGTTTCTGAATGTAGACTCTAACTGAAATGATCAAGGAGAAACCTAGTACAAGTAGTCAGTGCCCAGCACTTAGCGAAAGAGGTCTTTCTACTACTTGGTTAAGTGATAATCAAAACATTATGTTCTAGGGTCGAAACAAAGGCACGGAATTCAGAATAGAGAAAATGAACCATCTAACAGCAGAAAATGTTTAAAATGCGCAGGATTATTAGTTTACAGCCTTATGGTAGTACAGTGTAATGTTGAAAACAGACTAAAAGTACAGAAGATAATTATCATTATTTCTGGTACAACCTGACAGTGCCTCAAGGCTCGCTTGCAATAGTTGAACATGAATAGTTGCAAGGTGGTTGATGGTAATGAGGTCTAAGTAGAGTATGATGATTGGAAAAACGTATTGTCACAAGCGAGGTTATAAGTGACGAAGAATGTGGGATAAGATGCAATTGTAAATTCAAGTTCCTGAGTTTCTGTAAGAAGGAAAAGAGGAAGATGGAAATAATGTAAAATAGAAATGGAAGTTGGATTTTCTTTGAAGTGCGAAGAGGTGCACTGTCCTTGATGTCTGTTCATTATTAAAAGGAAAAGTAAAAAAAAGCATGTGATGGCCGAAAAGGTGCAAGCATTGTGTGCTTTTATTATTGCTATTTTTCTTTTCATTTTCGTTATATCTACAGACTTTGCCTCTTTTCTTCCTAATAGTTGGTTTGTAGCTTAATAGAGCACGGATCATTCCTGTTCTCAAATGCTTCTCATGTTGCCCTGCTTGACCGACTTGGTTGATGCGGTATATTGCAATTTATGAGATGGTTGATATTCCTATGACTGAAGAACGAAAAGTGAAGTGTTACTATGTTGGTCTGGGTTGCTTGAGTATTCTTATTTTATTATGTATTCTTTTTGGCATGATTGACTTGTTCTTCTTCAGAAATCTTATATCATGAAAAGGTTCTAAACGTCTTCTTTTTAATGAATGGATTGAAAAAAGGAAGAAAGTTTGTGGCAAATACAAAAGGTGAATTAACGATATAATGAAGTTGTGATAAATACACTGTGCACGCAATTTCTGTCTAGAAAGTTGATACTTAAGCGGGACCATCTGTGGCCCCACCATACAGCCTAGGATTTTACGTGAAATGGTAATACTGTTTAAGAAAATGATTGTGATCTTTCCTGTGCATTACCGAATCGGTTTACTTCACACTTTCATTATGACTTCATCTTTTGTTGATGTCATATAAGAGGATTTATCATATTATCTGATTTGTTTGTTAGTCACCAAAGTGATCAAGTTATATAATATGATAAAATTAAAGTTATGGAATTTTAAAGAATGACATTATAGAAATGTGTTTAATTTATTATAGAACAATTATGTAATCACCCAAAGGTTGATTAAATGTTCTATAATAAATGTGTTAGTTGGTGTATATGTTATTTAGTTTATTTGTATATCCAAAGATAGCATATAAATCTAAGTAGCATATTTTACCAAATTAAAGTTTATTATAGTTGCATATCTTAATATCTCCCAAAGGAGAGTTTTGATGTGCATTTTATGTCAGCCTCCATTAGTGCAGAATCTGAATATATATGATCCATTACTTGCAGTACATGTTTCTACTTTGTTTCTTTCACATGTTGCGTCCATTCTTTTATTCAATGGTTTGAATTTCTCGGAATGGAGTGAACAAATCCGGTTCCACGTAGGTGCGTTGGACCTGGATATGTCACTCGAAGAGGAGAAACCAGGTGACATCACTGATGAGAGCAGTGATGATGATAAGTACCATTATAGAACCTGGGAAAGATCAAACCGATTGAGTTTAATGTTTATGCGAATAGCGATTGCAAGCAACATTAAGTCTACTCTTTCCAGAACTGAAAGTGCTAAGGAATTTATGGCAAATATGAAAGAATGTTCTCGAAGTGCTGACAGGTCGCTTGCTGGTACATTAATCAGTAGTATGAATACTATGAAGTATGATGGCTCACATACTATATAAGAGCATATTCTTAAAATAAGAAATTTGGCAACAAAATTAAGGAAGTCAATATATGGACTTAAACAAGCTTCCCGACAGCGTGACCTTGCTTGGTTTTAAAGAGAACACCGTTGATGGTGTATCTATGTGAAGGTCACTGGGAGCAAGTTTATTTTCCTAATATGTTGACGATGCTTTGCTTGCCGCTAATGATCTTGGTCTATTATACAGACTAAGCAATTTCTCTTCAAGAACTTTGAAATGAAAGATATGGGTTAAGCGACTTATGTGATCGGAATCGAAATTTTTCGTGATAGATCACAAAGAGTATTAGGGTTATCTCAAAAGGCCTATATCAATAAAGTTCTTGAAAGATTTAATATGGAAAAATGTTCAGCTGGAATGGTTCCAATTCAGAAAGGGGACAATTTTAGCTTAAAACAATGTCCGCAAAGTGAATTGGAAAGAGAACAGATGAAAAGTATTTCTTATGCATCAACTATTGGGAGCTTAATTTATGCTCAGACTTGTACCAGACCAGATATTAGCTTTGCTGTCGGAATGTTAGGCAGATATAAGAGCAATTCTGGGATGGATTATTGGAAGGCTACAAAGAAAGGAACTAAGGACTACATGCTCACTTATAGAACAATGGATCAATTAGAGGTAATTGAACATTCAGATTCATATTATGGGGATGTGTTGATTCAACAATCTCATGGAAAAGTGTGAAGCATTCTGTCATTGCTGCTTCCACCATGGAGGCTGAGTTTGTGGCATGCTTTGAAGCCACTATTCAAGATTTGTGGATGCGGAATTTTATTTCAGGGCTTATGATTGACGACAGTATAGCTAGGCCGCTGAAAATTTATTGCGACAATGCCGCAGCAGTCTTCTTTTCTAAAAACGACAAGTACTCTAAGGGTGCTAAGCATATGGAGATAAAGTACTTTGCCGTTAAAGAAGAAGTTCAGAAACAAAGAGTGTCAATTGAGCATATTAGCACCAGTCTTATGGTAGCAGATCCATTAACGAAAGGATTGCCACCAAAGACATTTCATGAACATGTTGAACGTATGGGTATTGTTAGACGTCGTGGATGATATGTATTAATGTATTGACGCTCTGAGCTCAATAAAAGTTATTTGTTTCTGATATTTCCTGTTTCTGATTATTGTGTATACATAAGTGTGTCAGAATTATGTTACAGGAATGAATGTTTATTAAAGTTGTATTTTACTCTTCATTAAAGGTTGTAGTAAGGACAAGTTTATTGATGTAGTACATGGAAGGGAGTTTATCAAAAATGGATGATTTACAACCGTCATGACTCACATTAGACTTTGCTTACTCGAAACATTATAAGAGACCAATATTATAGTTAAAGGATTTAATAGTAAAGTGCACATTATGGTTTTAGAGATCATATAAGATGTCACAAGAAACAAGTGGAAGATTGTAAGGTTGTGTCCTTTGTGATATAATGGTTATATGATTTATAATTAAATCCTAATTGGTTATTTACGAAGAGTTATCTAGAAGAGTTATGTCTATTAAGTTAAGAGACACAATTCTTCATTAAAGGGACATATTCATTTATTAAAGGGGTGATATGCCAAAGGTTATGATGGAAGTACCTTTTGGTTGCCTATAAATATGGATGAAGGTCCTCTCTTCATCCTAATTCATTGGTTTTACTTATCCATCAAAGTAAACATTAAAGTTAGGGGTAGTAGTGAGAAACCTCCGTTCAAGTTCGGGATTGTCCGCGTCAATGTTGAAGTTCCGTTCATCAAAGCGCTTCCGCTCACATACCATGGTGAAAAGTACGCTTTCGCTAAACATCCTATTATAGTTGTAAAATGATTGTGTATGTGAAAACATAGATTTCTAGATCCTGAAGACTTAATCGCTTACACTTCTTACACCAAAAAAAATGTAGGATAAGGCTGCATAGATATGGCTTCTTCTCTGACCCTACACAAACACAGAACCTAATGCACCGAGAACGCCGCTTTCCATGTACCTAACCATGAGCGTATTTTTCTTCAACCAGATTTGAATACTGTACTTTCTCTCTTGTCATCTTGCTTCGTCAACGTCAGTTTGATGGAGTCTAGAAACGTCTGGAAACGTTTGTTAGGAGTGTATAAAGTTATATATAGTATTATGCCTAGAAACGTCAGTTTGATGGAGTCTACGTTCTGACTTTGTCTTGTTACGTGATGGAAATTGTCCATTTTTTTCTTCAAAGGAGTAGTTTGTTAGGGGTAAGTTGAACCCCAACCAGTAAGGTTCCTGACACACCCAATTTCAAAAGTAGTATAGGGATGTAAATTAGGTACCCAACGGCCCGCTAGCAGGAGCTTGATCATATACACAGTAGTCTGCATAAGGAGCCTCTAGTACTGCAGGCAAGCCTACAGGACAAGGAAGCTCCCACACTATGCACTTGCTGTAAAAAGGCTCTCTTGACTTTGGCAAGAATTGAACCCCTGACGTCCCTTTCGAGAACTCGTGCCCGGAACTAGTTGGACTATGTCCTGAGAACGTTTGTTACGAGTAGGTCAAAGATGGATGGGTTGGAGGGGGTGGGGGGTTGGGGTGCTAGGGGAGGAGCGGAGTAGAATCTTGAATTTAGAGGTTGAAGTGTTATAAAGAAACCAAGGGAAATAAAATGAAAATGGACAGCTGTGGTTGATGAAAACATAGGATCATTTGTATATTTAGAGCGAAAGGAGATACCTAATTCCAAAGCTCCTACTGTTCCCGTCTCAAAAAAAAATTATGAAGGATGCAAATCTAGATTGGGGAGGTTATACACAAGAAGTCTACTACAAACTGAGCCTTTGACCCAGACAGCAGTAAAAGACCCACATTGTATGTATTTTTAGAATCGAACCATGTAATCTTAGAACACCTTCCAATCCAAATATCAACTGAACTATACATCGGATCGGATGCAGAATCATTTGTATATTTACCTTCAAGGGGATAAGACCAATTAAGCATTTATCAACATCAATCATTTTAATTTCTTTTCCAATCTTTGATACCGATGTATATGAAATATAGTCACATGACATCGTATACATTATATATACACACACATACATGAAAAGTTTTAAGACGGTCTTATAACATGTTTTCATGCTTTATGACAAATTATAATCATTTTATTGCATAAACTATATATTGCTGAGATATGGATGTATACGTATAAGAGGTATTGGATTTTAGTGCTCCGAAAGCAACATAGAACTAATGTCCATATATCCACACGTACATATATACATCTTTATTTTGTAATTGATTCAACATATAATATACTTCTTTACAAAACTTACACCTAATAAAGATGATATTTGTATCTTTCCAGCTGAAAGTATCAACATTTTCTCGGTACTGATACTTACAATAAAACTCAACTTAGTCAAAATGCATGGACAAGAATAAGATCAGCAAGAAATATACACATGGTTGTCAACAGCATAAATTTGCATATCCATTTATGTCAGATAATTTGGGCAAGAAATCTGATGTTAAAGTTGACCATAACGTAAAAGGTTGTGCATGAAATTTTCTCTAGATTTTTCAATACAAGACACATAGGCGAGAGTTGTATGTAATATTTCAGTTAGATGAATTATCTAAAACGTTAAAAGAGATTTCTAGAGTATCTACTCAGAATTTAAACGTATAAGGGAGATTATAGTGTATCTACACGAATCTAAAGATATATTTAGTACAAAGCTACTCATTTTTTCCTTTTCGAATAAGTACAAAGCTATTACTACTACTACAACTACCACAATACATAACCAATATATCCCAACAACGGCAAAAGCTATTACTATTCTTCATACTAATACCGTGTTCATTAACCAATACTCAAAAAAGAAATGTTTTATAAGTTTTGACATGAATTATGAAATTATTCAAACAATAAGAAAATTTAAAATTACGTGACTGTTTTGAAAAATATTAGTTGCTGGTTGCTGAAAAATAATAAAGTCTGTGACTATTTAAAAACACACATAGATAAAAGAACAACAACAACTTCATGTAAAACTTGACGGAATTGGAACGAGTCAATCGTTGTCTATCCTTTACATAATAAATGAATAAAAAAGGGTTGACTAAATAAAATCTACTAAAACCAATAATATACGCTAAAGAATCGAACTAAATGCTGCTTTACGATTCAATATAAATTTAAATGAGTCAGTTCCACATATTTACAGTCAAAATGTATGCCAAAAACCATTTTATATTTGTTGAATGGCATTTTCTGTATGTAAGTTTGGGTTCGAGTCTTTTTATTCTTAAAAAAAATGTATCATCCTAAAAAAAAAAAAAAAAAATCTAACCCGACTATAGAGTAGGTCAGGCCAAAAGTCAAAGGGATGACATTAAGCAACCAACCCCTCCGACCATCACCATTATAGATAAACAATAAAGTAAATATATGTATTAACCTATTGTTTTTATTTTATTTTGCTTTACAAATGTCTTAAATCAGATATTCAGATGTGACACACATTTGCTCGTACGATAACTTAGTCAATTTTATTAGATTACGATAAGATTACACAAATCTGATTCAAAGTCTCCAAAATCCTTTCTTTGATTACATGTGTATGAAAAAAAAAACAAGAGAGTATATATTACATTATGCTTTATTACTTGGACAAAATTTTCGTTGACCCTTTCAAGTGTCTAATCGTAAAATAAAAATAAAAATAGAAAAACAGAGGTGTCTAGTCATATTATGTTTTCGAGTGGAAATGGAACATATTACTATTACCAAAAAAAAAACAGTATGCATACCACATTTATATATCTACCCGAAAAAATTCAACTGCAATCTGCCTATTTTGCCAAACACTAATCATATTTAGGTTAGCAAATGAGATGAATATTAGACCCCTGCTTCCTGGCAATTATTTTTGCATCAACATATAAAAGTTTGGAACAACCCCACCGAAAAGATTATGATTGATGACTTGACAAATAAACAACAACAACACAACAACAAGATTACTTCATTGCTTTAAAGGCTCCCGTCTATGACGGGGTATGGGGGTCGGATGTACGCAACCATATCCATGTGAAACACGTGGAGGTTGTTTCCCGATGACCCATAATGAAAATTGCGTATGTCGATCAACTGATACTTCACAATATAAGAAACGCAACTAATTTAGTGAGTCATTTTATTTCATCATATTATAAAGTAAAAGAAGATTGACTTCATTAGAAATGTAAACTTGACGAATAAACGATATTCAATTACGGAAAGTTACTCATTAAAACAACGAAGTATTAGAGGAACTGATATTCATGCATCATAATTTGATGGGCATGCACTTTCCTCACATATTACCACTCACTCTTACCTCATCACTACCTTTCCAACTCTTCAGAAATAACATGTATAGCATATCAAATTCTTATGTACATACATCATTTTCATTATTCATACCATTACTTAATTGTTAGAAAACAATGAGCCTTGTTATTAGACAACATTTGGGCCCACAAAAAATAATTTAAATGAAAATAATAATAATTTAAATGAAAATGATCACAATTGATCGTGAACTATAAACTATAAAACGAAAACGAGATAAAAAATAATGTGAATCAGCAAAAGGAAAAAATAAGTAAGAATGTATAGACTAAACCCTATCTTTGTACTTCATGTCATTCATGAGATTACTACTCTTACATAATAAATTTTGTGATGAAAACTTATTCTTAATTTAATCATAATTTTGGGATGGAGCTGGGTGGAGATTGGAGAGCAAAAGTGCACCCACCCTACTATTAGACTCGTTTATTCCGCTCGTTAGACCTAATGTGAGGAATAATTAGTCATTTCTGATGAAGTTTCTAGAAGATCGACTGACACTATTTAGGAAAGCCAAACAAGAAGTAGATGATGGACATATAAAGCCTTTAAACATGCCCATATAAGACCTAGTCAAACCTCCTGTGATTAGGGCTATCGGATTCTCGAACTTGTCTGGTAGGTCTCGGTGTAAATATTATATTATGATCATGAACAAAATAACCGAGAATGCCTTGCCAAGAATAGTAGACTTGAAAATCTATTTCATCAACATTAAAATACCTAGATTTAAAAATTACGGAAACAATTTTAACTACAGGGAAAATGGAATGGAAGAGAAAATCAACGATGAGGTTAAAATCAGGAGAGATAGAAAGTGCGGCAAAATATGAAGCCTCCAATCATGCGCTGCCACGGGTATAAGCAACTGTTGTTTAAAAACAAAAAAAATTAAACTTCTTCCCTTTTTGTACACATGTCAGCACGTGATTGAAAGCCTCATATTTTGTCGTACTTTCAGCCTCTCCTGATCTGAACCGGGATGATAGCCCCGGAAGAGAGAGAAAAATAAACTGCTCTACTTCGACCAGGTCATCCCCTTTAATACCAAAACCAAAAACCAGATTAGTGCTCTCTCTATCCACCTAAACCGCCCTCCCCCCTCGTCCCCCCCACCCCCGTCGGAAGCAGTCAACTATGTTCAAAATTACTCTAATCTATTCTTTCAACTCCAACCTCCTCTCTTCTACACTCCACCATGATTTCAAACCTTCCGCCCTTCTTGCTTCTCACCATCATCTTCTCCTTCGCTGCTTTTCCTAATTCTTCTGCCCAGCAGCAGCCTCAGAATCTTCAGGCTATATACCCTTTCCCCCTCTCACCCCCACCATCGCCTCCCCAAAATCCCCCGCCTGTTTTCCCCAATGTGCCGGTCGCTCCGGCACCGTTACTTCCACCGCCGACAGTGCCGATTCCGATTCCACCGGCGGCGAATTCACCTGGGTCTTCAAAGAAGAAAGCAGTGGGTACTGCAATTGGCGTGACGGCGGCCAGCACTTTGGTTGTCTCGGCTTTGTTGTTTTTCTTTATTCACCGGTACTCCCGCCGGCGCCGAAAGGAGGGGAGTAGTGTTAATCCTTATGCTGGGAATCCACAGGGGGGGAGTCCGATGTTGTCTCCGGATGAATTCGTGAGGGTTAACGGTGGGAATCTTAAGGGGGTGATCATGGATGAGGATGGTTTGGATGTGCTTTATTGGAGGAAACTACAAGGGCAAGATGGGAAAGAAGGGTTTTTTAAGAAATCTTTTAAGAATATTAAAAATGAAGAAGAGAAAGAAGAAGAAAAACAGATGATTGCTGTAGGGGGAGATAGGAATAGAACTTCAAAGAAACATGTTCATGAGATCCCTTTGCTGAGAGGGAAGTCTTCCACCTCCCAAAGTCCGATTTGGAGTGGGTTGGAATCATCAGATGAAACTCAAACTGCTTCTTTCAAACCAATGCAAAAACTTAGCTCATCAAGACAATTTGATGTGGGAAAATCAGATGAAATTCAGCTTTCAGGTAATTCAGCTTCTTTTGAAGCAATGGGTAAAAGTAGCTCATCAAGAAAATTTGATATTATTGCACCCTCATTAGTGGTTCCGCCTGTGCCCCTAAGGCCGCCTCCTCCGCCGCCACCACCACCACCGGCTCCACCTTTGGCTTCTGGGGCGGTTTCTAAAGGGCCAAGTGCTCCACCGCCACCTCCTCTGCCTAACATGCCCAAGAAAGGTCCTCCACTGCCTAAGGCAATCAGCCTGTCTTCCCCCGCGAGGCCCCCGGCAATTCCAAAGGGTCAGCCCTCTGGTGAGGGAGAGGGACAAGTGAAATTGAAGCCATTGCATTGGGATAAAGTGAATCCTAATGTTGAACATTCAATGGTTTGGGACAAAATCGATGGCGGTTCGTTCAAGTAAGTATCAGTTCACACCTTGTTTCCATTAGGTAGTGTGTAACTCTATTGAATTAAGCCATGCATTTTGCTAATTTTGTTTGCTTGGTCCTATTTCAGGTTTGATGATGATCTTATGGAAGCCCTGTTTGGTTATGTAGCTACCAAGCGAAAATCGCCTCGAGACGACACCAAGGGATCAGTGTTTAAAGGGAATACAGCAGGCCCTCCATCCCAGATTTTTATTCTCGACACTAGGAAGTCCCAAAATATAGCAATTGTCCTCAAGTCCCTTGGTCTTTCGCGTAACGATATTATTGATGCTCTCATTCAGGGAGATGATCTCAATGTAGATACCCTTGAGAAGCTTAGTAAGATGTCCCCAACTGTGGAGGAAGAATCAGCAATCCTAGCATTTGATGGCGATCCTACTAGCCTTGCTGATGCTGAGTCCTTCCTATACCACCTCCTTAAAGCTGTTCCATCTGCTTTTGCGCGCTTCAATGCCCTGCTTTTCAAGTCAAACTACAATCTGGAGATGCTCCACCTGAAGGAGTCTTTCCAAACACTTGAACATGGATGCCAGGAGCTTCGCAATCGAGGGCTTCTTTTGAAGCTTCTCGAAGCTATTCTCAAGGCTGGTAATCGCATGAATGCTGGAACTTCTAGAGGGAACGCACAAGCTTTTAAACTTACGGCTCTCAGAAAGCTCTCTGATGTTAAAAGCACCGATGGCAAGACAACACTGCTCCATTTTGTTGTTGAAGAAGTAGTTAGAGCAGAGGGAAAACGATGTGTCGTAAACAAGAATCGCGGTCTGAGTCGCAGCAACAGTAACAACAGTTTTGCTGGTGGCTCAACCCCTGAAAGTTCTTTATCAAGAGAAGAAAGAGAGAGGGAATATATTAAGCTTGGTTTACCATTAGTTGGTGGCCTCAGTTCTGAATTTACCTCTGTCAAAAAGGCGGCTGGCATCGACTACAATGGCCTTGAGAAATCGTGCACAGAGTTGGCAAATCAAATAACTGAACATCGGAAACTTGTGCCTAGAAGTGAAAGTAGAAATGAAGGGTTTGTTAAAGAGATGAGAACATTCTTGAATGCAGCTGATAGAGAAACCAGAATCTTAAGGGAAGAGCAAAGCAGAGTGATGGATTTAGTTAGTAGAACTACAGAGTATTATCAACCAGGGGCTTCAAAGGACAATGGTTGGCAGCCTCTTCAGATATTTGGTATAGTTAAGGATTTTCTTGTAATGGTTGATCAAGCTTGTATTGACATTACAAGAAACTTACAGAAGAGAAAGCCTAGATCCACTGGTAACCCTGGTTCATCATCGCCGCCTGGATCGCCAAAAAGCAGGCCTTCGGTTCGGTTCCCAAAGTTGCCTGCTAACTTCATGTCAGATAAGTAGCGATTCTGATGATGGTTCATAAATAAGAATTGTAAATTTCGACACAGCTCAAGTTGTGTACATTGGACATAGGCAGCACAGATAAACACCTTCCTCAAGTGAATTCTTTTTCCCACCATCAGTATACCAATCTGTTAGTAAAGGTCAAAAAAATTAATCATAGGATTTCTTGATTTAGCATTGATTCAAATTGTAACCCCTTTTTGCAATACAGCTTTTCACTTGTAGCTGAGAAGATGCTTTTCTATCCTTTTCTAGTATATAATGATAGTACAACACTGAAATCATATTCCCAGGAACTTACTGGTATCAGATTCATGTCCTACCGAGATTAATTATAGGTGATGGTTCATTTGGTGTATAGTTTACTTGTACTGTAGACAAGAAAACGCATCATGAATTTACAGTAACGAAACGCGGTATCAGCTAAAAGTAATATGTAGTACTGTTCTTTATGTGCTGCCATTGATTATGCAGAGGCTATCGTTATAAAATAACTAAAACAAGAAGTACATGATATTTTGCATGTTTACATACTCTCATGGTTCCATTCAAATGGAACATAGACTGACAGAGGCAGAATTCGCGAGGAGTGATCCTATCTTAAGCTGGCTCTGAAGGCTTAGAACATAAACTGGTGTCCCCTGTGAAACATTATTCGTCGAGCAGATACTCTTTTGACTTCCATAGGACAGAAGCACCTTTAGCACCAACCGGGTTGCACCATAGAGGGATGTTGCCACATTGATGAACTCTTTTTGATTCCTCGAATTGCAGGTATCTGCCGACTGCCATTGCAGTGATGGTCACTGAAGGTGAATGAAATCCTTCACCTTCCTGAGGCAGGCTGGTGAGGTTTCTTAATGTTAACCTGCTGGCCACCAAAAAGTATCAATGTCCATTCAGAATTGTTAAGTCTGAGAGGAAAAAGAATCATGCACTAAAAGAACATTCAGCTCGACAATTTTCCCTACCAAGCCGTTTCATCAGTTTGCATTTATGGGAACCTAAAAGCATAGGAATATGCCACCCTTGAATAGGCAAGTGTTCAAAGAAACTGACTGGGGGTGTGAGTTTTCTGTGTTTATTGAGATGATAATCCCCACTGCGTGAAAAACATATTGTGCATTTTGGAGAGACCAGAAGAAGAATTGACTATTATAATAAAGATAAAACCGCACCCAGAAAGCAAATAAATTAGATGTCAAAGGCATTAGTGAACTATTGAAACAAACATGTGGCCCTGTTTTGCAAACCATCAGACCAGAACTGCACATGATTCAGACCCAAGCACCATGTGATAATTGAATGAGATAATCCTAGTAGGATCTGCTACTACAACTTGGTATTCCAACACATAAACCAAGCTCGATTTAGCTAAAAAAAGAAAATCTAAACCGAACACGGTTTATGTGTTGGATTCCCATCCTTATAATCCAGCTTCGGCATGGGATGCAAATAAGTCAAGTACAAATATCCAACCTTTTTGGTATTCAGTCAACTGGGTGGCAGAAAAATTTCCAAAGCCAACCAATTACTCCTAATGAGAAAGTAGAATGACAGACGCTCAAGCATGTGAATTACTTGAGACTAACAGTTAGTACTGGATGCAGGATATATGGGAAAAAGAAAGAAACATGAGATTTGTGTTACGAGATGTACCTCCTTACGCGAAGCAATCCGTGACTTCATATCCCCGCATTTATAAGGTGGTGTAACAGTGGCCTTGAAGTTGAGCCCTTGCCTGGATTTTATCATTTGAGCTTCCTTTTCTACCTGATTCAACAGACAGCCATTTTATCATGATGATGATATTCTAAAGAATATCACAAATTTCCTGAACATGGGCAAGGAAACTTGCAAGACTCCCTGATCAGAATCTCAACTACCTTGGTTTTCGCAACTGGTGCTGCTTTCTCGGCCTCTTTTGTAAAAGACTTCTACTCCAGTTATTTAGAACCCAAAACATGAACATATTAGTACGGTGCTCAGATGAGTAAACAGAAAAGGATCACAGATTTCACTGCAAGAAGTTGGGTTTCAATTTGTACCTCGTTCTGCTTTCCAGATTTGGTATCACTTCCAGGTCTGACAGAGTGAGACTCAGATGTAAGTTTCTTCCCGTCCGCTCCAGGACCCTTATGTGACCTGCTGATTCCAAATGATCTAATAATGAAATTCAAAGAATATCCAATTGCAAACAGATATCACGGAAAATATGCTCCTCTTTACATTTCTAGTTTCCTACCCACTTTTTCTCTTGGATTTGCTGCATTTTCTGAATTGTCTTCAGAAAAAACAACGATTTAAGAGCCAAACCTGTCACTGTAGAACTTTGACATGGAAGTAGGACTGGAATATTAAACTAAAAAGGTTGATTGATCAATAGGCGAGAGTAATTTGAAGACACTCAAATCTGCACTTAAAAGAAAAGTTGATATCTAACACTGAAGATATATGGTTCGATCTCTTCCCTAGATCACCTCTTGGATTCGTTTTCTCCGCATATTTCTTCAATCTTGAACAGATCACAGAATAAAGTTGGTGTCAAAACAGGTAAAATGCTTGCACAAATGAGACAATAACTATGAAAAGGTTAATAAAGTAGCACGGTGTACAGGTTAACTGAAATCATTCTCACAGACAGGAAGAAAAAAGTAAGCACATTATATGTTAAAAAACCATCTGCCGGCATCAACCACCCCCCCCCCCCCCCCCCCCCCAAAAAAAAAAAAAAAAAAACCCTCCCCACAAAAAGAAAAAGGAACCACCATCAAGACAGGAAGATGTTAGTACTGATTCCCTCACTAACACATTATATCTCTATTATTATGTTATTTATGCAGGTACATATAGAGCCGGGGGTCTCACTGGAAGCAAACTCTCTATCCCTTGGGACAGAGGTATTGTTTGTCTGTCACTTACCCTCCCCAGACCCTAGCGATAGCTTTTGCTGTCATTGGGATATACTGGGTACGGATGACAATGACGATGATGATGGCTTTTATTACGTGTCTACAGGACACATGGTTTAATAGGGAGAGTTAAACTACTGCCAATCAACATCAATAGGAAACATCATCCTAAGCTTTGCAATAAACCACACATGCGGATAACAAGTATGAGCTTAAGAGAAACAATATAACCAAATACCATTGTTAATGTCAGAAACAGGAGGTTTAAGATGAATACACAAATGAATTACCCTTGGTTCTCTTTTTGAGTAATCAAAGCCCTTGCAACCTTCTGCTCGGAACCCCTGTCTGTCTGCATGATTTGTTCAAAATAAAGATTCAAAGATTAACAAACGAAGCAAAAAAAAAAAAGAGAGAATAAAGAATTGAGGAGGTAAGTTAAAGAATTCCCTCTAAACGGGCAATAAATTAAGAAGAGAATCTGCTGCTTTTAGTCATCTTTTCGGGAACAAAATTCAAAAAACTGCAATAGACATCATTACAGAATGGCAAACCTGCTGTGGTCTATTAGACGGTCCATCATTTGGAGACCTGATTCCATTGAAGTGCTTTTGAAATGTCTTAAATGCTCGTCTAACGATGTCCTTATCCCCCATTTGCTCCATAATCAAAGATTTCCTCATTGGCATCACTGAAGACATGGGACTTGAAGTATCCAAACTAAGAGACATATGAAGAGATGTTGGGGCTGCTTTCCTATTTCCTCCAGGAGAAGCATAATTGCTTTTTTGAAATGATTGCCTGCTCACCTTCTCCACTGATGGTTGAGAAGCAGGCATCATAGTTGACTTTGATAATCCTGTAGTAGAGAGTCTAGAGACTTTAGAAAATTTGGTGGCAGCTTGCGATTTTCCAAGAGGGGAGGCCACTCTGTTTTTGGCTCCCTGAGGGCTCGATTCCTTATTACCTGGAGGCATCTACACAAAACATGACATGAACTTAGCAGACAAAATGGGAATATCAGTAGCCAAGTAATGAGGGCAAATTCAGAACTTCACCTTTTTAGCGGAACTCCAAGTGGGAAACTTCATGCTCATGTTCTTATTTTTTGAAGTTCCGTTGGCCTCAACATCCTTCGAATACTGTCTCACGATATTCTTCTTCAAAATCTTTTCAGATGACTCCTCTTGAACCTTTGCAGTTTCTGCTATTGAACATAATTGAAGTACAGCTTCATTTTGGATAAGTTCTTCCTTAGCCTCTTCCCTATCATTAGACTCCATGTTAACTGGACCATCATTCAACTCTTCCTTAACTTCCACAAGCGACAAATGCAGTTGATCTTCAGCACTAACAGGATCCGCTTTATTTCCTTCAAAAGTTGTTGGATTTACTGTCCAATTCCTGCTAACATCAAGGTCTAGATCTTCTCCAGATCTTCCATTTGAATGCACATTATATTTGCTATCAATCAAAGAGAAGTCTTTGCACTGACCCTTGTCCTCTTGTTCATCTGATCTCTGGGTTGGAGATTCCTTTGGCGTTTCCTCCGGCTCTAAATCTTCTCCAGATCTTCCATTGGAAGAGAGCTCCAGTTCTCCATCAGCTACACATGAGTGCTTGGTATAACTTTTCTTCTCAGGTTCATCTCTTGTTGGGGTTGGAGGAGATGCAATTGGCTTGTCTTGCTCTAGTTGTTCAGCTTTCTTAGCAGCAATGTTCTTGTAATGGGCTTCAAAGTAAGCCTTTTTTTGTGCTACTGATCCAGGAGTAGAACACTTGCCAACTTCTTCAAGATACTTATTTGGTGAAAAAGAAGACCACTTTTCCCAAGAAAGTGAATCACCCTCAAACCTCCCGAAGGAAACTGATACTTCAAAAGCAGCATCAGCACAGCCCATATCACCCATCTGTTAATATATACTAAATCATACCTCAACAACAACAACACTTAAGTCTTTTTCCCAATATATAAGGTCAACTATATGGATCAATCATTTCTTTTGTACTTTATTAATTTATTTATATATTTATTTTATTTTTTGAGCTGGCCTAAATCATACTCTCCTTTTGTGCCTCTTAGTACCTAATGCATAATATGCGCCGCTAAAACACGTTTCTTTCGAAAATATCTTATTATCTCAATCGTGATTCCGGCCTAAATACCTACATTTCTCACTTAAATCTTATATCCTCTACATAACATCAACTACATAAATCGATTGTCTCTACTATGCTCCTCAATTGTCATATAAGTCATACCCTTCCTTATTGGCTCTCTCAATGTCTTCTTTGTCCTCCCTCTCCCACGTTTAACATGCAACTCATTCATTGTCTCGCACCGCCTAACAAGTGCATCTACAAGACACCTTTGTACATGCTCATATCATCTTAAACTTGACTCCATCATCTTCTCATCTGTAGGAGTCACCATAGCATTTCTTTTTATATGTTCATTTCTTAATGCATCCTTCTTGTATGTCCATATATCCATCTTAACATTCTTATTTTCGCCATTCGTATCATTAGTTCATGCTCATAATTGATTGTCCAACATTCAGATTTGTACAGTATTGCGGGTCTTACTGCCTTTTTCTAAAACTTTCCTTTAAGCTTTAAATGCATTTTACTATAACAAGGAAGATCTGATGCACTTCTCCACTTTAATCACTCCGCCTATACTCTGTGATTTATATCATTGTCAATTCTTCTATTTTTCTGCATTATAGATCCTAAATACCTAAAACTCCCGTTGGTCTCATACTAAATCCTACCTCAAATTCCGAAAAAAGGCATCAATTTTCAATGTGGCAAATGGCAGCTCATATGAAATACAGGTCAGTAGAACATTGCAATCTTTAAGGAAGCATCAATCTTTCAAAGAAATAAAGATAAATCAGTTCAGGTAGAACAAAAATTAGAAAACGTACACATCAAATTGTGAAGTCCAATGAATACAATAACTCAATCCACCAAAAATGAAGTAATAAAAAAAAAGACAAGCAAGAAACAGAACTTACCTTGTCCTCAACTAAAGGCTTTTCTACTATGGATTCACCCGTCAACTTTGCCTTGTTAATAAGAAATCAAACTGCACAGAGCAAAATGCTACCGATAGTGTCAAAAGCTGGGCCTGAGAGAAAGTGTGGGAGCAGGAAGAATAGTGAGCTAAGTGAACCAAACCATATAATAAAACCAGTGAAAATGAAGACAAAAAGAATCCGTCAACTATTGCAGGTAATTTAGACATCACATGTGCAATGTCTCTATATGATTCCCTATTTTCTTGTTTTGGGGCGACCTTTTTTTCACAAGAATTATCCATACAGCTTTTAACGGCTTACTTCAAAAGAGTGTCCCTTTCTGGGACTGGTGGAAATATCCAAAGATAATGATAACCCTAATCATCTAAACACAAACAAAATGTACTCTCGGAATAGACAAAAGTACACTAAAAGCAACACGTAAAATGTTCACATGAGTACAAAAGTTGCTCATACTTTTTTACTGCAAAATCCCTTTCTAGGAAAGTGATCACAAGCTTTCTAAACCCTTCCTAAATCTATAATTAAATCAGAAACCCAGAAAAGCTACCATTCTTTAAAGTAGTAATACAGCAGATCAAAAGAAAAAAAATAAATTGCTATTGTACACTAGTAGTTAGAGCTTGAAAGAAAAAGACTGTTCCTGAAAGATAAGAATTTTAACCTGTCTTTTAGACTAAAAGGAGAGTAAAACTGAAACCTATGTGAAATCTGTAAGAAAGAAGAGGTGGTGATGGATACTGAATATTGATGAGTATGAAAATTGAGGTGGAATGTGAAGAGGAAGATGAGGAATTGATGATGGAAAGGGTGGAGGTGGGCCCCACTACGGAGAGTAAGAAAGAACAGTGCAGAAGAAAATTAAGAGGTGAAAGGGGTGGGTGACACGTGAGGGTTTCTTTCACTGCCGTTGCTTTGACTTGAAGCCGTAATTTGACGACACATCACAGACGAGATACGAAAACAATCAGTAAAAAGATTAAATTGGATGAAAAGAGTACTTCTTACGAGAAGATCTATCGAGACACGTGACAGATTTTTTGATTGATGATTTAGGTCGGTTTGAACCAAGTTTTTAAGTTTGCTTAGGGTAAAAAAGAGGTTGGATCATTTTATGATCTGACGTACGCAGTTTTACCCTATGTTTTGTGTAAAAGGTTGTTTCTGTCATTCGAACTCATAATCTCAAAGTCACAAAACAACATTATTAATACTTGTTCCAAAATCTGTCCTTCAATTTAAACCACTAGAACGTAGGAAATTAGTGATGTGATACTATCACCTCATCAGATCTACTATGACTTGGTTTGTACTTCAGATCCTAACCTTCTAAAATGCTAACTCCGTGAATTTTTTGCCTAATAAATTTCTAATATGTGTAAAAGATAGTAGCAGTAATTCATTCTTAATGCCTTTTAGACGTATCATTTATTTTCTAAGTCCAGCATAATGAAATTTCCTGCTAATACAGCCCAGACATTAAATGTTTACGATACATGAACAACTTAGTACTTTCTATTCAAACTTTTGTAAATAAGACAAACACAAAAAAAATAAATTTTATGTTAGAGTGAGATTGAGATCATGAATGTATTTAAGTAAGAATGAACCACGCCGAATTCGTCCAGGTTGTATCTTAAAACTGGTTACGTCACAGCCATCTGCATCCATCAATGCTCTTCAATCTTGACTTATCACAAACTGATGGATAGACAATGTGGTTTTGATCCAATTTTTACTGAATGTTTAGGTTCCATTACAGCAACAATAACAATCATACTCAGTATATCTCAACGACATCAAAAGCTATTGCTAGGGTCTAGGAAGGATGAGAGTCATAGAAACAATACCTCCATCTCATGGGATAGAGAGTTTGCTTCCAGTGAGACACCGGCTCTATATATACCTGCATATATAGCACAAAATAGCAATATGCACTAGTGAATAGATTTTATTAAACATAAATATAAAACTTCTGATATTAAAATATACATAACAGTTGATATGCACAAATACTTGAAAGACAAAGACCAAAACAATAAAAAATGCAAGTCATTCTAAAGTGTATAGAGTATCTAATCCTCCAAGTATATTCGAAGGTACCCATGTATCTTGTCTACACTTCATTAACCTTAATTTTCTGCTTCTATGAACTCCTATCCTTGACCACGTCTTCATAGAGATGCAATTCTACTAAGTATGTCTAATGACAATACGGTAAGGCCATGCAAAATGACAATACGGTTAGGTCCAATTTTACAAACTGGTTAGGTCCCCTCTGATTAACTAAAATTGATTAGACGGTGATGATACCAGGAAATTCACCCGTTAGTCAATAACGGTCAACGTTCAGTAAGACTAAGTGCCGCAGGTCGGCCTGAAGACTGACCAAGTTTCACGCGGACGAATATTCCGTCTCGGCCACGGAGGCCCTTGGTCATCTCGGCTACATGGTCAGCTCCCTACTGGAACTAAGGTTTCCACCTCGGCCTAAGGGTCCACCTCGGCGTAAGGGTTCACCTCGGCAAATTGGTCACCTCGGCCAAACTGCCATCTCGGCCAATATGGGTCAGCTCAGCCTCAGGAGATCTCGGCCATGGGTCTATGACTTGATCTTAGCCAGAATTACAACAGTCATAGTGCTGTGTGCTACGTGGTCAACATGCAGCCTCATCTCTCCAGCTGTCAATCATACGGAGGGGAGGTGCCAGCACAGCAATCCTTAGCAGCTGCACGGCTGCCATGCAAGCGGGCCAGACGTCGTCATCTCATCCATCTGGGACACTCAGCTCCCAACGACACCAAGTATAAAAGAGCTTCTTCAACAGTAAGAGGAAAAAAGTCCAAATCGCAAGTCCAAAACACCCGCTGTTCTCATCTCAGCTCGGCCCACACCTTGGCCGACCACAAACAAGTTTCATCAAACCTCTATTTCAGTTAAGGCCATACGCTATAATGCCCACAACTGACTTGAGCGTCGAAGGGTTTCCCCGGGGCAGCGCCCTGGGACCCTAACGCGTTCCTTCTTTTCTCAGGTTTCCTTGGAGGGCAGTTAACGGAGAGCTAATGGCCATTAACGGCCTAGCTCCGGATATTTCTACTTTTACCTTGGCGAGACAATCCGATCTCGTCAAATTGGCGCTAGAGGAAGGGCCCCGAACCTCCGGGTCCCATTCACGTACGAAATATCCACAAAAGGTTCCTCCAGTGACTAAGTTTTTCCAATTGCTCCGGAAAGCTATCGAGAGAAAGATGAGCGAAGAAGACTATCAAAAGTCTTCTCTAACCGCTCCATGTTCCAAGGAGCCTGAGGAGTTCTCAACTCCTATCATATTCTCATATGAAGAACACATGAGAGATGTACACTATGTAGCTCAAAATCCAGCAGCATTTCAAGCTGTTATGGAGCTAAGAGGGAAAGCCTTAACAGAAGGAATCAGTGGTCCCTCTCCTAGCAGTGCTAGTGATCAGCAGTTGGAGTACTCTCCATCTCGGCCAGGATATCATTCTGAATGTCAAGCCGAGATTATAACTGAAACAGGATACCTACCACGGAGGTCTGGTTATCAGGCCATACGGCGCCCTTCGACCTCATCTCGGCCTTCCAGTTCGGGAACACATGTCCAGGCTTCACAGCGAGAAAAAGCATCCGTCAAAATTCGGATGGGGGTCAGGGCAGAGAAAGGACCTCTCTGTTGGCTTCAAAATCTCACATTCTCTCCTACATGAGGAAGAGGAATTTGGCAAAGGAACCTAAGCCCCTTGCAGGGTCACTCCATAAGAGGGATCCACAACTCTACTGCCTATATCATCATGATATAAGGCATGATACAGAAGACTGTAGGCAACTCGGGAAAGAGATAGCTCGCCAGATTGAGCTCGGCCATCTGCAGCAATTTCATGATCCAAGATTGAACCCGCGCAGCAGAGCTGACTTGGTTGATTCCTGAGGTGGACGCCAATTTGAGCGACAGCTCTGAGTTAAAAAAAACAGCAAGCTAGGCTGCCTTGGCAGTTAACTGAGCTCAAAGTGGGGATCAATTTTCGTATATATCTGAAAACCCCCAGCTCGGCCTCATATTTGGCATGTACAGCAGTCACCTCTTAGTGTATGAAACTTCTCAGCAATATAAAGTGTGTTCATTCAACTCAGTGTTATGGACAGCCTTGCGGAACTGAAGTTCATTAAATTTCTCCTCAGCATGTTCTGGGGAAAGAGCCCGCCAGAGGGTTAAAATTTCTCATCAGCAGGATCTGGGGAAAGAGCCCGCCAGAGGGTTAAAATTTCTCCTCAGCAGGATCTGGGGAAAGAGCCCGCCAGAGGGTTAAAAATTTCTCCTCAGCATGTTCTGGGGAAAGAGCCTGCCAGAGGGTTAAAAATTTCTCCTCAGCAGGATCTGGGGAAAGAGCCCGCCAGAGGGTTAAAAATTTCTCCTCAGCAGGATCTGGGGAAAGAGCCCGCCAGAGGGTTAAATTTCTCCTCAGCGGGTTCTGGGGAAAGAGCCCGCTAGAGGGTTAAATTTCTTCTCAGCAGGTTCTGGGGAAAGAGCCCGCCAGAGGGTTAAATTTCTTCTCAGCAGGTTTTGGGGAAAGAGCCCGCCAGAGGGTTAAATTTCTTTTCAGCAGGTTCTGGGAAAAGAGCCTGCCAGAGGGTTAAAGATTTCTTCTTAGCAGGTTTGGAAAAGAACTCGCTTGAGGCTTGAAGTTGCATCTCGGCTAGCTCGGGACACCAATTTGTTTGAAACTCGTGACCTTGGCAGATCTGGATAAGGTCGGGGCAGATCTCTATATCTCACCTCGGCTAGCATACGTTGGATATGCTCAGAATTATTCCATTAAATGAGATCTCGGCCAAGGCATCACGAGATTCTCTTATTTAAACTCAGCATGGCAAGGTAACTTATTTTGTCTATTTTTTATTAAAGCTGAGCAGGTTTGATAAGACCAACGTTCAATCCCGGCAATTAAGAACTTAGTAAGACTCAGTAACACGCTGGTTTGTGGACAAGCATCTTCGAAATGAATGTCCAAAACAAGTAAGGCCGACCTACGACCTCGGCAAAACTGAGCTCGGATAAGACTAGTGGGGCCGGCGCCTGATCTCGGCCACTAAACTTGAAGAGTTCGGTTATATTAGCACAGTTTTAAACTTGTTTAAGACTGGTAAGGCCGAAATGCAATTTCCAGCAATTAAGAGTTTGAAGTTCAGGAAATTCAGCAAAACAAGATTTCTGTCAAAAGTTGGAATTTTCATTGAAGGGAAAGATTACATATTACAATCAAATTAGATTTGTTCTGCATCTTCACGTAAGTCAGCCCCTTCAGTGAACTTCTGAAATTGAGTTTCGAATTCGGCTTCAGCATTGATGTTATAGAGCTCAACCAGCTTGGGGTCATCTTTATTTAGCTGGGGGCATACTTCAGCGCAGACGTCAATGGCTTTTGTCTGGCCCATCTGCATAACTGGGCCCTGCAGCAGCACCATATTCTCTTCGAACAATTCAGACTTCTTGAATTCAGCCACCGCTTCAGACTTGGCCGCTGCGAGCTGAGTTGCAAAATTTGATGCTTGCTGCACTAGTTTCTCTTGCAGAGTTTTAATTACGGCATCTTTATGCCCAGACTCAGCCATCACTTGATTGTAGCATGCCTCCAGGTCGGCATTCCTCTTTTCTAGCTCGGACACCAAGGAATTAGCCGTAACCCATTTGGTTTCAGCCTCTTCCTTTTGGCCCTGAATTTTGATGATCTCCGACTTCAAAAATGCGATGCTTTGGGAATTAGCATCAGACTCTTTGGTTTTAGTTGCCAGTTGACTCCGCAGCTCTTCACCTCGGCTAATGAGTTCAGACAGTTGCACTTTCAGCTGTTTCACCAAAATAAGGTTAGTAAAAACTTTAGGTGAAACAAGCAAGAGATGGATCATACCATGCCAGAGTTGATGTGGACAGTGTTGACCAAGCTGCCCCAAGATGCAGTTGAGAAACGTTGTTTGTCAACAGGCAGTATCAGACTGTTCATCTTCCTGGCTACAGCAGGGTTCATCACGGTGTCGGCTTCATCAAATTCGCCTACCGTTACATTTTCCTGAGCAGGTGCCATCTCGGCCTCAGGAACGGGGGCATCGTCCTCTCTGGGCCTTTTTCCCAGAACAGAACCCTCAATTGGCCGGGTCAGTCTGAGATCAGCTGGAGTAGGGTTTATTGGAGATACCTCAGCCCTTGCTCCTATATCAGTATTTAGAGTTGAAAACTACTCAAAAAAGAATACTTCAAGTCTACAAAAATACTAGATACCTGGAGTGGTTGACTCAGAGGCGATTGTGATAGCCTGATTCACCTCAGCCTCGGCAATGCCTTCAGCTGGGGGCGGACTTTGAGCCACCTCGGCCCTTGCCTTAGCAGTTTGAGCTTTCTTGCGGGATGTTGCCTTAGCAATCTTGGCTGCAATTTCTTTGCCTCCGGGAGCCATGGAATCTGCATAGAGTATACAGATTTAGTTGAAGGCAAATAAAGAACGAAAAAGGAGCACAAGTACCAGAGCATACCCCGGACTATTGCCAAATTCTCTGGAGATAGGGGTTTATAATGGGGACCTGAAGCTAAGGAGCTCAGGTCAGCTGCTTTCAGTACTGAGTCATTAACTCTATGCCAGTCAATGACAACAGGCGAGGTATACAACTTGGCAGTCTCATCACAAAATTCTGGGCTCGGCTTCATGTTGTCAGCTTTGCCTGATCTCCATACATCAAGTTGGGGTAGTCCTAACTTTTTGATGTAAAAGAACCTACCTTTCCAGTTCTTCTTAAAGGTAGGTATGTGGACAACATAGTGAAAATCTTCAGGAGTCACCCTCTTGGTAAAATAATACCAACTTTCGGAAGACCTACATGCAAACAGACTCCTAAAGATCCTCTGATCAAAGGGGATCTCTGATGCTCTGAAGAAGAGCAGAAAAGATAGAATAATTTTCAAGCTATTAGGCTTGATCTGGGGAAGCCTAAGGTTGTAAGAGTGAAGAATGCGAAATAAAGAGACTGGGATGGGAAGACGAAACCCAGAATGAAAGTATTCTTCATAGATAGCTTCATAACCCTCAGGAGGGTCATAGGCTGATTGATTGGGCAAAGGTAAGAGGGGGTCAAATTGATCAACATCAATTTCATACCTATCACACAACAGTGTTATGTCCACCTCGGACAGAGTACAAAAAGACTCTTGGACCTCGGCTGAAGGAGACCCCCTGTAAACGACCCCTACCGGCAGAGCTGAAACCCTAGATTTTGGGGGAATTGTGACAGTTTCCGGAGCTGGAATAGTTTCAGCTTGCTCCGGTGAAACCTCGACTACTGTTATAGCTCTGCTCGGCGGAGCCCGGCCACTGGGGCCGGCAACATCACCAGCACCAGCCAGAAGCCGAGCTGGAGGACGGTTCTCAGAGACAACCGTCTTCTCCGATGAGGAACTAAAGGATCCGACATTTCCAACATAAGAAGCTCCTTCGGAGCGATTTTGTGAGTCAGAAGCCGAAGACATGAAAGCTAGCAGAGAAGACTTACAGGCGATTTGCCGGAAAAGAAGGAAGGAGATGACCGGAGTATGTAGGATGAATGCCGGAGAAGGAAGCAAGCGCCGGGAAGACTAAGAGTGAGAGTAAGCAGAAGGTAAAAGTTAAAAATGAGAGGAGGAGACCTATTTATAGGTAGAAATCTCTGCTACTCCAAAGGTCACCTCGGGTTGGCTGACCTCGATTCCCACGCCGTCATCAAGGCTGATTGGCATCGAATCCTGAACCGCCGTACTAAAAAGCCGTACCGTCGTCACCTCGTTCTGCGCAGACAATAATTGCGCAGGATAAACTAATCTGAGATGGACACGTGTTCGGGAAGGTCATTCGTTCGGTCAGTCTGATCCAATCAGTACAGCTACGAACTGATGCTTCGTACACTGCGCTTGATATGTATGGAGTAATTACCTTCAAGAGTATCACCTCGGTTGGAGACAACGATATCAACAGATTAGCCTGCCCTTAGCTCAGCTCGGCCAGTCTAATCTGGGGGGCAGATGATGATACCAGGAAATTCACCCGTTAGTCAATAACGGTCAACGTTCAGTAAGACTAAGTGCCGCAGGTCGGCCTGAAGACTGACCAAGTTTCACGCGGACGAATATTCCGTCTCGGCCACGGAGGCCCTTAGTCATCTCGGCTACATGGTCAGCTCCCTACTGGAACTAAGGTTTCCACCTCGGCCTAAGGGTCCACCTCGGCGTAAGGGTTCACCTCGGCAAATTGGTCACCTCGGCCAAACTGCCATCTCGGCCAATATGGGTCAGCCCAGCCTCAGGAGATCTCGGCCATGGGTCTATGACTTGATCTTAGCCAGAATTACAACAGTCATAGTGCTGTGTGCTACGTGGTCAACATGCAGCCTCATCTCTCCAGCTGTCAATCATACGGAGGGGAGGTGCCAGCACAGCAATCCTTAGCAGCTGCACAGCTGCCATGCAAGCGGGCCAGACGTCGTCATCTCATCCATCTGGGACACTCAGCTCCCAACGACACCAAGTATAAAAGAGCTTCTTCAACAGTAAGAGGAAAAAAGTCCAAATCGCAAGTCCAAAACACCCACTGTTCTCATCTCAGCTCGGCCCACACCTTGGCCGACCACAAACAGGTTTCATCAAACCTCTATTTCAGTTAAGGCCATACGCTATAATGCCCACAACTGACTTGAGCGTCGGAGGGTTTCCCCGGGGCAGCGCCCTGGGACCCTAACGCGTTCCTTCTTTTCTCAGGTTTCCTTGGAGGGCAGTTAACGGAGAGCTAACGGCCATTAACGGCCTAGCTCCGGATATTTCTACTTTTATCTTGGTGAGACAATCCGACCTCGTCAGACGGTTAGGTCCAGTTTTACTGAATGATTTTTAAGTTGGTGACAAACCAATGTTAAAGAACAAACATTATATTAACTCGACACTAACTTGGTAAAATTGCTGTAGTGATGTGTTATGTGCATATAATATAACTATATTACTTTTGAACATTCTCTAAGTTGTATTAGGTAAAAGACCATTCTTGTATTCAAGTGGATATGGCAAGTTAATATCCGGATAACATAAATTTCTTTCGTTCTAAAAATAGTATCATATATGGTCGAATATAGGTTAAGAAACATTATTTAGAATCAAATTACCAAACTATTTTTTGCACACTTTTGTTTGAATTTGATATTAAATGATGTGATAATTACTTCAACGAAATGGTTTGTTAGCTCTCTGATAAATATTTTTTTTATGTCCTAAATTTTTGATACTTTGGTCTTGAATTAGGTTTCTAAACTATGTATTTAACTAACTATAACAATAGTTTTGCTACTTACAGTTCTTCAAAGCCTAACGTAGTTTATTATCACCAGTTCTGTCACCATCTAAACGAGGAGGATCGAATCGGTACGGTTCTATCACTTACTTTATCCACTCTTTTCCCTTCAAGTTTATTCTACGGATATGTAAGCATTAGCAGTGTATTGTTTTCTGCCTAAGCCCAGGTAGCAAGCAAGGCTGGTCTACCATTTACTTCCCCAGCCTATAGTGAGTTACAAACACAGTTCGAAAATGTCATATATGTTATGTTTTTGATGATTCCATCATCTACAATTGAGTTGGTTGTAAGTGGATATGTATCTTATATTTGAACATAATTATTTGTAATCAAAGAATATATTTCTAGTTGCTCTACAACAATTAGAAGATTTTCGAAGAAAATAAGCGGGAATGCTTGAGAAAAGTTAATACACCATGTATAATATTTTCTCTTTAAGTCGCATCTTACTCATTAGTAGATCTTCATCCTAATAAATCTCTCTATTTCTTTTATAATTAAAAAAAAGGAAAATCATGAGAGGTGTAAATATAAGCGGAATATTTGATTTTTATGATTATTTTGTCACATTAATTACCCATACACTTGATTGACGTGCAAGCATTTGGATGTTCCGTCAATGCCATTTTGAAGACAACCTCACGACACCCAATGGAAACCTCTGGTGGAAAAGTAATAACCGTAAGTATTGTTGGAGAATTTAAGGTTTGGGCTTTGGCCCATCGTTGGAGATTGGAAGATTTGGGCTTTGGCCCATTAATGAATGTTGCAAAACTTGGTTGAGCAACGTACTTTGAGCTTAATGAGTTTCCGATAATGATAATCGAAAACTAATGAATCCTTAATTATCTACGTGGCGAGTAGTTAATTTTAGGATGTGGAATCACTCAATTACGATGTTGTGTGAATGTGAAATTAATGCTCAAAGTGGATGGAAAATGTTGTGGATAGGTGACGTGTCACCCTTATGGAGGAATATCACGTTGGATGTGTCCATGTGGTGTAAAAGAGCTTCTGACGGACATCGATCGATGACATCGATCGATCGATGTCACTTCGATCGATCGATGTCATCGATCGAAGTTGATCAGAGAGCTTCGATGTTTCTGTCTCACATCAGTCGATCACTTCGATCGATCGATGTTGACTTCGATCGATCGATGTATCGATCGAAGTTGGACAGAAAGGTGAGGAACGATTCTGACGTACATCGATCGATACATCGATCGATCGATGTATACATCGATCGATCGATGTCGAACAGCGTGCATGATCTCTTCAGTTTGAGTGGTTATGTTTCAAATCTGAAACTAACACTATCCTCCTGTTTAAAATAAGATCAACCTGTTTTGATCTAACGGTGGTGGGGAGGCAGCTTTGATCTAACGGCCGGGATTTAAACTGTCTTAACCGCTTAACCGAATATGGTTTCCATCCAACGCTCCAGGTTTAAACCTGCTTATCTATCTTCGATCTAAAGGCTGAGATTAAACCTTCCTAATCTAGATAGGAGGTTTTAATCTAACGGTCTAAATCAAACTTCGGTTTTGATCCAACGGTCACGGTACCTTGTTCTCTAACCGACTGCCCTATATAAAGAGGGCAAAGGGTGCATTCATTTAACACACCTTTTGCTCTTAGCATTTCAACGCATTCTGCATTCGTAGCATCCGAGTCTTGCATATCATCCGGGAGAAGTCAGGACACTCTAGCGTTCGAAGGAGTTCAAGTTCAGCAGTGCCGCTCAACTGAACAGGTACCCGTTGTATCCTGGGAGACGATTGCTCACACTGGTTGGGCACAGTATACCGGAGCAATACGTCTTAAGGACAGAGTCCTCGACTCGTCCCGGGTTTGATTTATTTTATTTTGCTGTTTCATATGCACACATTGTACGACTGCGTCTTGGTACAGGATTGATTGTCTCCAACAATCTTAAGACGTATTTCAATTCAATTAATTTCTGTACCGTTTTAATTTGCGCAAAAGCAGTTTCGTACTGATTTGCAGTCTACTTCTACTCCTTTCTTAAATCTGATTCTGTTCTGATCTATTCGTTTTGATCAACTGAACAGTAATCTGATGGAGAACGCAAGCTCAGGCTCGGTTCATGGTGCAGACATTCAGAGTTCTGCTCCGATGGCACCAACTTCTGGGGTGCCAAGACATGCTCCTCCTGCGCAGGGTCCTGTAGTGGCCCAAGTGGAGAAACCGGAGAAGTTCAGTGGGAGCTTCTTCAAGCGCTGGCAGCAGAAGATGCTGTTCTTCTTGACTGCTGTGGGATTGGCAAACTTTCTGACTGAGGACCCGCCTATGGTGGATCCGTTGGAGGACCAAGCCCAGAATATGCAAAACCAACATTTTGTTGAAGGTTGGAACTTCAACAATTATGTTTGTTTGAGTCATATTCTGAGTTGTTTGGACAACTCCTTGTATGGTTTGTACTGTACGTACAAGTCCGCAAAGTCCTTGTGGCAGGCTTTGGAAAAGAAATACCGTACGGAGGATGCCGGCACTAAGAAATTTATTGTCGGCAAATTCCTGGATTTCAAAATGTCTGATTCTCGCACTGTTGTTTCTCAAGTTGAGGAACTTCAGACGTTGGTTGCCGAGATGGAAGAGGAGGGCATGTTGCTCAGTGAATCTTTCGTCGTGGCAGCAGTGATTGAGAAGCTACCTCTTTCGTGGAGGGAATTCAGAAGCTATCTCAAACACAAGAGAAAGGAGATGACATTGGAAGATCTAATTGTTCGACTCCGCATTGAGGAGGACAATCGTAGATCTGAAAGAGCGCCACAATCTAGCTCTAGTCAGGCTAAGGCCCATGTTGCAGAGGCCAAGAAAAAGAAGAGCCAACTCGGGGTGAACAAGAAAGGCAAGCAGATCGCCAAGAAGTTCACCGGAAAATGCTACAACTGTGGCATTCAGGGGCATGTCAGCAATGAATGCAGAAAGCCCAAGAAGAAGCAATCCAAGGCAAAGGCGAACATAGTCGATGCATTGGATGATCTGAATCTCTGTGCGGTGGTCTCAGAGTGCAATGCTGTGGGGAACGTACGCGAGTGGTGGCTTGATACTGGCGCCACTAGACATGTTTGCTCCAGCAGAGAGATGTTCACGGAGTACCAGCCCGGGAACAAGGAGCAACTTTACATGGGAAACTCGGCCTCCTCGAAGATTGAAGGCGAGGGAAAAGTTGTTCTGAAGCTCACATCAGGGAAGCATCTGACTCTGCAGAATGTGCTGCACGTCCCTGATATTCGGAAGAATTTAGTAGCTGGATCTCTTCTAGTCATGCATGGTTTTAGACTAGTGTTAGAATCCAATAAAGTTATTCTTTCGAAAAATGGCATGTATTTGGGGAAGGGGTACTTGTCGAATAGGATGTTTAAATTGAATGTCATCACTATTGTACCCAAAAGAGATTTGCCCGCAGAGGCTAATAAAATTGCTTCCTCTTCTGCTTACATGCTTGAGTCTTCTTGTTTATGGCATTTTCGTTTGGGACATGTTAATTACAAGTCAATACAACGTATGAGTAATCTTGACTTATTGCACAAACTGGACTTTAATAATAAAGGAAAATGTCAAATATGTGTTGAAGCGAAGATGGCAAAGACGTCATTTCCTTCAATAGAAAGGAACACTGAACCTTTGAATTTAATTCATACCGATGTGTGTGATTTAAAGTTTGTGCAAACGAGAGGTGGTAAAAAGTATTTTGTAACTTTTATCGACGATTGCACACGATACTGTTATGTTTATTTGCTAAGCAGCAAAGACGAGGCCCTTGATGCTTTCAAGGATTATAAAAATGAAGTTGAGAATCAACTTAGCAAACGAATTAAAACAATTCGAAGTGATAGAGGTGGCGAATATGATACACCGTTTAATGAATTCTGTTCAGAACATGGCATTATTCATCAAACGACTGCACCATATTCACCTCAATCGAATGGTATTGCTGAACGCAAAAACCGTACTCTTAAAGAGATGATGAATGCTATGTTGATAAGTTCGGGTTTACCTCAGAACTTGTGGGGGGAAGCAGTTCTCTCAGCCAACGTCATTTTAAACAGAATTCCATCTAAGAAGATGGATGTAACCCCATACGAGCTTTGGAAAGGCCACAAGCCTAGTTACAAATATTTGAAAGTGTGGGGGTGTCTGGCAAAGGTTGCTGTACCTAAGCCAAGACAGGTGAAAATTGGGCCTAAAACGGTTGATTGCATATTTATCGGTTATGCAACGAACAGTAGTGCATATCGGTTCTTGGTGCACAAGTCGGATATTCCTGACATACATGAAAACGTTGTCATGGAGTCAAGGAATGCAGTGTTCTTTGAAGATATCTTTCCAAGAAAGGAGAAAATTCAAGAAGAAACAAGATGTGGTAAGCGATTGCGTGAGGCGGCTCCTCGAGGAGATGAGGAGCTTCGTCAAAGCAAGCGTGCCAGAATGCCAACTTCGTTTGGACCAGATTTTCTAACCTATATGGTAGAAAATGAGCCGAGGAACTTTTCCGAGGCTATGTCAACTCCAGAAGCTCCGTTCTGGAAAGAAGCAGTGAATAGTGAAATAGACTCAATTCTTCAAAATCACACTTGGGAGTTGGTTGATCTTCCACCTGGAAGTAAACCACTTGGTTGCAAGTGGGTTTTCAAGAAGAAACTGAAAGAGGATGGGTCTATTGACAAGTACAAAGCCAGGTTGGTAGCTAAAGGCTATCGGCAAAAGGAAGGCTTTGACTTTTTTGACACCTACTCACCAGTGACTAGGATCACCTCTATAAGGGTGCTAGTTGCAGTTGCTGCAGTTCATAACTTGGAAATCCATCAGATGGATGTAAAGACTGCGTTTCTGAATGGTGAGTTAGATGAAGAAATCTATATGGAACAACCCGAAGGATTTGTGGTTCCAGGACAAGAGTCTAAGGTTTGTAGACTCGTTAAATCCTTGTATGGACTTAAGCAAGCGCCCAAACAGTGGCACTTGAAGTTTGATCAAGCTATGTTAGCTAACGGTTTCAAGATCAACGAGTGTGACAAGTGTGTCTACATTAAGAGCACACAGAATGCTTATGTGATAGTGTGTCTCTATGTAGATGACATGCTTATCATGGGAAGTACTCGGGACATAATCTTAAACACAAAGAAGATGTTGACGAGGAACTTCGATATGAAGGACATGGGAGTTGCCAATGTTATTCTAGGAATCAAGATTTCTAGGGTAACTGAGGGACTCATACTGTCACAAACTCACTATATTGAATCAGTTCTGAAACGGTTCAATATGGATGATGTGAAACCGGTAAAGACTCCGCTCGACTTAAGTGTGCACTTAAGGAAAAATCGAGGCGAGCCTGTTGCCCAGTTGAAATACTCTCAGGTAATCGGGAGTCTGATGTACGTAACGAATTGTACAAGATCAGACTTAGCTTGTTCAGTAAACAAGTTGAGCAGGTTTACCAGTAATCCAAGTGATGATCATTGGAAAGCTATTAACAGAGTGATGAGGTATCTGAAATACACAATGTATCTTGGATTACATTATACGAGATATCCAGCAGTGTTGGAAGGATACTGCGATGCAAATTGGATATCAGATAGTAAGGACTCGAAGTCCACCAGTGGGTACGTGTTCACTATTGGTGGTGCTGCGGTGTCGTGGAAATCCACGAAACAAACCTGTATAGCTCGGTCCACTATGGAAGCTGAGTTCATAGCATTGGACAAAGCTGGGGAAGAGGCTGAGTGGCTTCGGAATTTTCTGGAAGATATTCCGTGCTGGCCTAAGCCGATCGCTCCTATTAGCATACACTGTGATAGTCAGTCAGCTATAGGACGTGCTCAAAGCAGCATCTATAATGGTAAGTCACGACACATACGTCGGAGACATAACACCATTAAGCAGTTGATCTCTAATGGCGTGATTTCCATAGATTATATAAAATCAATGGAGAATCTTGCGGATCCGCTTACAAAAGGCTTGCCTAGAGATCGGATGTCAAGATTGACAAACGGAATGGGACTGAAGCCCATAATGCATGAATCTTTGTAATGGTAACCCAACCTTGTTGACTGGAGATCCCAGAATCTTGGTTCAATGGGACAACTAAGTTATGAAGGTTCAGTTAGCACTTGCTCATTCCGTCTGATAAAAGTGCTGTCTGCAGAGATTTTAGGGTAAGCTAAGGCTTTTAATGATGTCCTATATCTTGATGCGTCAAGTGGAGTATGGCAGAATACTCTTGATAGGAATCACCTATGTAAGTGTGAAGTGGGGCCGCTTCTATGAGAAAGTCTATGAGGCAAGATTTCTCTAAAACACTTTCTGAAACCAGGTTGTTCATGGCCAAAACGAACACAACCATGAGAACCAAAAGGGTGTTAAAGGAAATATTGTGTGAGTATCATTGTCTTGGTTCACAACAAAGGCTGACTAGTTCAAGACATCAAGTCACTATTTAGCCGAGTGAATCCGATGGTACATCACTATGAAAGGTTCAAAGCCAGAAGCTACCTCTTCTGATGCAATATTTTCTTGTCTGACTTCTCCTCAGAGTCTGCATATGCATTTGCATTAATTTCCATTCATGTGGGGGATTGTTGGAGAATTTAAGGTTTGGGCTTTGGCCCATCGTTGGAGATTGGAAGATTTGGGCTTTGGCCCATTAATGAATGTTGCAAAACTTGGTTGAGCAACGTACTTTGAGCTTAATGAGTTTCCGATAATGATAATCGAAAACTAATGAATCCTTAATTATCTACGTGGCGAGTAGTTAATTTTAGGATGTGGAATCACTCAATTACGATGTTGTGTGAATGTGAAATTAATGCTCAAAGTGGATGGAAAATGTTGTGGATAGGTGACGTGTCACCCTTATGGAGGAATATCACGTTGGATGTGTCCATGTGGTGTAAAAGAGCTTCTGACGGACATCGATCGATGACATCGATCGATCGATGTCACTTCGATCGATCGATGTCATCGATCGAAGTTGATCAGAGAGCTTCGATGTTTCTGTCTCACATCAGTCGATCACTTCGATCGATCGATGTTGACTTCGATCGATCGATGTATCGATCGAAGTTGGACAGAAAGGTGAGGAACGATTCTAACGTACATCGATCGATACATCGATCGATCGATGTATACATCGATCGATCGATGTGATCGATCGATGTCGAACAGCGTGCATGATCTCTTCAGTTTGAGTGGTTATGTTTCAAATCTGAAACTAACACTATCCTCCTGTTTAAAATAAGATCAACCTGTTTTGATCTAACGGTGGTGGGGAGGCAGCTTTGATCTAACGGCCGGGATTTAAACTGTCTTAACCGCTTAACCGAATATGGTTTCCATCCAACGCTCCAGGTTTAAACCTGCTTATCTATCTTCGATCTAAAGGCTGAGATTAAACCTTCCTAATCTAGATAGGAGGTTTTAATCTAACGGTCTAAATCAAACTTCGGTTTTGATCCAACGGTCACGGTACCTTGTTCTCTAACCGACTCCCCTATATAAAGAGGGCAAAGGGTGCATTCATTTAACACACCTTTTGCTCTTAGCATTTCAACGCATTCTGCATTCGTAGCATCCGAGTCTTGCATATCATCCGGGAGAAGTCAGGACACTCTAGCGTTCGAAGGAGTTCAAGTTCAGCAGTGCCGCTCAACTGAACAGGTACCCGTTGTATCCTGGGAGACGATTGCTCACACCGGTTGGGCACAGTATACCGGAGCAATACGTCTTAAGGACAGAGTCCTCGACTCGCCCCGGGTTTGATTTATTTTATTTTGCTGTTTCATATGCACACATTGTACGACTGCGTCTTGGTACAGGATTGATTGTCTCCAACAAGTATAATGTTATCATATTCGGGAAAAGAAAAAAAAATGTATAATATGTTGATTCACGGGTCTATTACTTTATATGTGAACGTTGATATCAAGCAAAATTTGTAAATATAGATAGACGTACAAGCACAAGAAATTTAGTTTGCAACTTATTGAATCCGTCATGTATTTTCACATTCGTAATATTTTATTAACTATTTTTTTGAGCATATTAAATGGTCAATAACATTCATATAACTAAAGGCATCGAACTTAAATTAATAAAAACAAAACTGAAAGGTTTTGGACTTCATACTTTCGGATTATAGCACTATTGATACATAAAATTATTGTCAGGTTCATACAAGCCAAGCCCACTCCGTCCACTTTCAAATTCTTAGAAGCTCACCCGCACCTTTCATAAGGACTAACCATTGTCTAACAAAAAATATGTTACTCTTGTTAGGAGATTGAAATGTCTACCTTTTGGTTCTTGGTTGGGTTAGTTATAAAGTTTTCTCTAACTAGATTTTCACTCGATAATATATCATCGAATTCTGATTTCTCTCATTCGCTTTTAGGTACTGGCATAAATCTTTTATTTTTGCTCACATGAAGTGATATTGTCGGTTCATGATATTTTAGTTCAATTATTATTCAGATATAAAATTGTATCTAATATTGTCGGTTCGAATTTTGTCGGTTACATTGTACGTATTTAAGTCATGTCGTCAGCACTGAAATAGGTTTTGAGTTCACACACTTTATGGGCATCAAGTCTTGATAGAAAGCCGCTGAACGATCTAATTTACATCATTCACGAAGTTGTTTAAAAATAGAATAATAAAGATCATTAGACTCGACGTATGATCTTTTTCATACGAAAAATCATTTTCTTTTTCCTCTGGGTGTTCCTTTTTCCTTTGGGTGTGCTAGGTTTGTTGAGGGGATTGTTCGTGTTACGTCCGTGACTCCGGATAAACCAAAAAAAAGAAAAATTAAATAAAACTAAGATGATAAATCCTAGTCTATTTAGAGTTGGAATTGGAAATTAGGATAAGGACGATTTAAATAGAAAAACCTATATCTACTAGGAATATTCTTAAACCTAAATACTACCCATCTATATCTATATATATTATCCTAAGATGCAACCCTAATATACCCAATATTCCACCCAATTCTGCTGCCTACCTTAGGAAAAAGAAAGAGAGATAAAAGCTTGCAACCATTTGAACCACTCCCTGCCGCCCCAACATAGAAAAAGAAAAAGAGAAAAAAAAGAAATCAAACCTTTCCCCCAACACCACAAGTTTCGGCCAGCAGCAAATAAATAGAAAAAAGGAAGAATTTTACTCTAATTCAACCTTAAGCTTGCGATATGCGGTTTCATGTAGAGGATCGAGGTAAGTATCATCCCTATACTTATTATGTATTTGTGAAATTCGTATTTATATTTTCGTATCAAAATATGGATCATACATAAGTATGTGTGTTTGTATAGATAGATGGATATATGTATGTTGTATATGAAGATGCATAAATATATGTTGATACATATTTTTATATACATGAGTGTTGAATTTGTAAAATTAAAAAGTAAGTCATTGCTTTGGAAACTGGCCGAAAACTTAAAAGGGCCAATTTTTTTGAAAGTGAAATCTTTAATCATTTATATGAATATGAAATTATAATTTTGTGTGTATATGTGCATATTTTTCGGTGGTAACAACATAAGTATATACATACCCTTCGAAACCACAAACACACATGCACCTATAATTTGATTTCGAGACTGTACATATACATATATTTTGGTTTACAGAATCTTTTGCAATAAAATGTTGAACTGTTTGGGGATTTACTTCATATGTGTATATTTTTATGTTTTTTCGCATTTATGTATATACACCATGAATATGTATAGTATATCAGTTTCGAAAAGTGAGCATATATATATGCTGACTGATTTCAACGTTACGCATATATATATATATATATATATATATATATATATATATATATATATTGTCACTGATATATTTTTATTTAACCTATGAATATGTTTATTTCCAGAATTTTTATAGAAATAACCTGTTAATTCTCAGAAATTTTATCATGCTTAATTGCTTTTTATTATTCAGGAATTTGACCTTTTAAATTTGTTAATCACTGTTTCCTTGAATTATTGGGTACGACTACTTTTTTTTAAGGCTCTCAGGTTTAGTACAAAATGAAATGTGAGTAAACCGTTTTTATGGAATCAAGGATATATATATATATATATATATATATATATATATATATATATATATATATATGTTGGTATGACAAATAGGAATAAAATAGAAAGCTACGAACTAATTATTTTAAGTCAGTCAAATTAACCTTTATTATTAGGTATTGATGTTTATACTACAATTGTTTAGATCCGAGCCTAGAGGAGAAGGAAGTTAATTCGTCAAAAAGGTAGGTGCCTCTTCCCCCTCAAACGGGTATGATTCATGCATGCTTAGATGGTATACTAATGTGTTTCGTTGTTTTACTTGTTTAAGTTGTAAATTTTGTTTCGTTGTTTTTATTTGTTTAAGTTGTAAATTTTGTATATGTTGGAAAGCATGAGATATATTGTTTATGGCTGCTATGTGCGTGTATGTGTGTGTAAAATTGGTGGTATGATTGAATCGAAAACAAAATATCCTTAAAAAATGGGGAAAAAGGGGAACTTTTACATTAGGAGCCTTTAAGAAGTTGTGTTTTGGCCTTAGACTAGGTTCCGATAGACTGGAGATAGGAGAAAATGGGAGTTGGGATCGAAAAACAAATCACAGCGCGTGTTGCCACTGGTGGAACATCTAATTAAATAAATAAATAATTAATTAAATTAAAGGAGAGAACAGGCCGGCCAACGGACCGAGTTGGCTGGCCAGCGGGTCGGACCGAAGGCGGCCCATTAACCTCTCAAAAAAATGTATCGGGCGTGGCGAATCAGGCCAGGAAAATATAATTAAATACAAATAAGAATTCAAATAAATTCCAGAAAATATAAAAGGTTAAAATTAAATTATTTTCACTTAATTTCTGAAGTTTGGTAAATTTAAGTAATTAAAAATTAATAGTAATAAATAGAATTAAGTAAAGGAAACATAGGGGAAATTAGTAGAAAATTCTAGTAAACTAATACAAGCTAAGGAAAAATAAGGGTGACAATAAATAACAACTTTCCAATATTCAAAAATTTCACAAAGCCAAATATTGAGTGCCGGAGGATGGTGAGGATGGGCCAGGGGCCTCAGGCAATTGTGTTTTGCATTCATGGCACGTGCATTGCATGATGACGGGTCGTGACGTGTGGGTCACGGGCGCTCGGGATGGTGTACGGTGGCGGGGCCACGACACTCAGGATGGTGTGCAGTGGCGCGGCCACGCACACTCAGTATGGTGATTGTGGGGTGTACGACATGTAGCCACTCAGTAGGACCCGGGTTCATGCATTGCACGGTATAGATATCGGCATTCTGTGTGACATGACTTTGTTGCATGTGACACGTTGATTGAGCATGCATCATGTACTTCCGCATTTTACATGGAGTGCTTTACTTACTGCATTTACTTTATCTTATGCATGTTATCATATATTCATGTGCTATGTGATTTTATCTTATGTTTATGTGCTATGTGGCTATATCATTTCGATATGCACGTTTTGTATTGGTTTGAGGCGGGCATCTACTGGGTGATTTCTGTCACTCACCCCTACTTCCCAGGTAAGCCGGATGAGAACTACGAGCACATCTTTGTTGAGGACGGGTTGGACATAGCTGAGTGGCTGGTTGATAGCTGCAGCTAGGATACGAGGGAAACTCTGCAGCTGATTTTTCGTAGTTATCTTATGGGGACTTCCACAGACTTCTTTATTACTTTTATTATCAGAATTTTTATTCAGTAATGTAATGACGCTTATTGGAGTTTAATTTAAGTTACGATTTACATTTCCGCGAGAAAAATTTCTACGTCATTTCTGACATGTAAGAGATTGATTCGACGCTTTGTATTCTCCTTAGCGAGATACGGCGGGTGCACTGTTCCCGAAGCTAGGGTTCGGGAGCGGGAGGCTACAGGTGGTATCAGAGCCCAGGCTTCAGATCCGCCTCGGAAACGCATGCTTAATTAGATCACTTAGACATAAGTTACGATCTTTTATAAAATTTTGATTTTACCCATAATAAACAAAGTGTACTGAAGATATGATCTTAGACCTAGGTTATGATCGGGTTATGGGAGGTGTGTGCCGATGGTGAGCTTTCCCTGTCTAACTATCGATTTATCGGCGTTCAACCTTCCAACTTATTACTGACTAATCCGATTTCTTCTCATGAACTTGGATAACAGGAAATGCCTCCACGACGTGAGCCAGATGGGAATGGTAGTGAGAACCATCAGATTCAAGGGATCATTCCCAAGCACTTGAAGATGCCATAGTCACCATGGCCAACACCTTAGCACAGTAGCACCAGCTGCTGAACTAGCATGCACCGCCTCCACCACCATCGCACTCGGACATGAGATTCTTCGACAAGGAGATGCGGAGCAGTGATGGTGCAGCACAACACAACTGACACCGCCGATCACTTGGATCTAATTTTTGAATAATTTTAAGAAGTACTGCGTGTTCGACAGTGTAATCTTTTAGAGCATGGCTCTAGATCCACAGCGGAAGCATCGATTTTGCCAATAAGTCACATCTTAGACATAAGTATCAATTTTTAGTCGTAAGCATTGATTTTAGTCATAAACGCTGATTGTATAACAAATATGACTTAGAAATAAGAAGTGATCTTAGACATAAGTGGTGATCTGAACATCAGGTGATGATTTGAACATAAGCACTGATCTTAGTCATAAGCTGTGATTATAAGCATTGAACTTAGAAATAAGTAATGATTTTAGACGTAAGAAATGATGATACCAAGTATCGATTCTAGAAATAAGTCATGATATTAGACTTTAGTGACGATCGGATAAGGGATATGCCCACGTATACCTAGGGCACTCCAGGCGACTCTAATTATTTGCCTTAGTGCTGACTATAACCATTTTCATAATTCCTTGGATCCGACTCCTGCAAACCTGGTACCATTATGATAAATGAAGCGGGTTTGTGCCTCTACCTCGACAGTAGTGTCGTAACGCGACTAGGTCTGAGTTGGGATCGTAGTTCTTAAGAAATGATTTGTAGTAAAATGATGATAACTAAGAAACGATTTATTAGCGTTATGGTCAGTAGAATTTAGCAAAGAATACCGTAGAAAGGGGTTTATAGTTATGATTAAGATGTTAAATTTAGAATACCAAATAAGCCGAAGATATTAGTCTTATTAGGGATATCGATTGACAGGGATAAGTGAGCACTACCAAAATGAGTACACTGGAATGACAATTGATTTCAGTCTAGGTTAGTACTAATGTATCGAGTAGGCTTTGAATTGAAATAGAGTAAGTATGAACAAGTAGTGTGTGCTTTTCTGGTGAGATCCAACTAAATTAGAATTAGCGGTTGAAATAGCCAAGTAAAGAAGTACAGTGGATTAGTGCAGCTCCGGAGCCGTGGTGAATTAGAATGCATAAGTTGATCAATATTTAGTGTCCCATGCTAGGATTGAATAACTTAATTTAAAGCTTTATGAGAAACGGTACATAAGCAGACTTTCACTTGACAATAAGGGGTGATTTAGGAAATTATACGAAGTACGGACAAATTTATTTATTTTTCAAATATTTAAAAGTTTTCAAATAAGAACGTATACCAAGATACATTCTATATTTTAAAGGTTTCCAGAGAATTTTGCTTCTAAGTATTTCAATTAGTTCGTCTATTTACATAGTCTACTAACTTCACAAAGGCTATAATTTCTCTTTGCATTTGCATATCACCTAATGGAATTTTGACTACCCTGGACAAATTTGGGATATATATATATATATATATATATATATATATATATATATATATTGAAATGTTGATGTTTTCGAAAAGCGGTATGTTTACATATTGCTTATACAATATTTCAAATCCCCGTTTTTGGTTACGTCAATTTTGTCGAAATAAATTCTATTTGCCAACTATCGATATCACAAGCATTTTATCCATTTAATGTTTTTGAAATCATGTGTCCGCTTGCGATGAACTTATTTTATGAAGCAGAAATAGTTTCAAATATGCGTGCTTATTTTTGAAAAGAACGGTATCTTGTTCAAAATTGTTTTTATGAAACTTTACACTTGTTGAGTTTCAAATGTTGTATTTTGCAAAACAAAACATAACTTTCAAAATATATATCCCATTTAAAAGAAAAGACACTGCGTTCAAATCGTTTTTTTTAAAAAAAAAGAAGTTTTACGATTATTCTGTCTCAATCGTTTCAAGTGGTTTACTCGAAATACTTTTGCAGAATAGTAGTTTCAAAATATACATACTTCTTTTATAACAAGAAGGATAGCGTATTCAACTCGTTTTATAAAACGTAATATGGTTGAGTTTCAGCTAGTTAAAGCGATTTCACCGTGATACTTTTTGCGAACAAGTTATGTCATTGTCTTATAAGAAGTCACGTGAGACACCGCTTTGCAAAAACAAATGTATAATCCTTTGGTTCTCGTGTTTATACAAAAATGGAAAAGAAGGATATACTTTCAATTAATCAGAACTGCATGGGTTTTCTTTTCTTTTGTTTACCATTTTAAAGAACAATATGTCCATATACATACTTCATATATTAGGCTATTGATGATGTACGCAAAAGAGTAAGGATACGATCTTAGAGTTAGTTCATAAGTATATATAAGAATTGATTTTGAAGATTTGCGCTATGCCGTAAAGTGTAATGATTAGCATATGTAGTACTAGATGGATATTTAGTTTGATTAGTTATCTTGGTGATTGACAATATATGTTTAGATTTAAGGATTCGGGATTATAGAATACAATTATATAAGTTGAATGATATACATTAAGTGACATAAGTAAATTGAAGGCTTAACAACCTAAACATGAGATTGATATGAGGACAATCGTGACATATAGTAGGTGAATGGATTAATAGAACCACACTATGTTATTGATCTCTTCATACGCAAGTTTCGAGGACGAAACTTATTGTACGGGGGGAGGTATGCTACGTCCGTGACTCCGGATAAACCAAAAAAAAGAAAAATTAAATAAAACAAAGATGATAAATCCTAGTCTATTTAGAGTTGGAATTGGAAATTAGGATAAGGACGATTTAAATAGAAAAACCTATATCTACTAGGAATATTCTTAAACCTAAATACTACCCATCTATATCTATATATATTATCCTAAGATGCAACCCTAATATACCCAATATTCTACCCAATTCTGTCGCCCCCTCTCTGCCCAAAAGAAAGATGATTAAAATCTCATCAAAAAGCCTCCCCTTTCTCCACAATTCTGCTGCCTACCTTAGGAAAAAGAAAGAGAGATAAAAGCTTGCAACAATTTGAACCACTCCCTGCCGCCCCAACATAGAAAAAGAAAAAGAGAAAAAAAAAGAAATCAAACCTTCCCCCCAACACCACAAGTTTCGGCCAGCGGCAAATAAATAGGAAAAAGGAAGAATTTTACTCTAATTCAACCTTAAGCTTGCGATATGCGGTTTCATGTAGAGGATCGAGGTAAGTATCCTCCCTATACTTAATATGTATTTGTGAAATTCGTATTTATATTTTCGTATCAAAATATGGATCATACATAAGCATGTGTGTTTGTATAGATAGATGGATATATGTATGTTGTATATGAAGATGCATAAATATATGTTGATACATATTTTTATATACATGAGTGTTGGATTTGTAAAATTAAAAAGTAAGTCATTGCTTTGGAAACTGGCCGAAAACTTAAAAGGGCCAATTTTTTTGAAAGTGCAATCTTTAATCATTTATATGAATATGAAATTATAATTTTGTGTGTATATGTGAATATTTTTCGGTGGTAACAACATAAGTATATACATACCCTTTCGAAACCACAAACACACATGCACCTATAATTTGATTTCGAGACTGTACATATACATATATTTTGGTTTACAGAATCTTTTGCAATAAAATGTTGAACTGTTTGGGGATTTACTTCATATGTGTATATTTTTATGTTTTTTCGCATTTATGTATATACACCATGAATATGTATAGTATATCAGTTTCGAAAAGTGAGCATATATATATGCTCACTGATTTCAACGTTACGCATATATATATATATATATATATATATATATATATATATATTGTCACTGATATATTTTTATTTAACCTATGAATATGTTTATTTCCAGAATTTTTATAGAAATAACCTGTTAATTCTCAGAAATTTTATCATGCTTAATTGCTTTTTATTATTCAGGAATTTGACCTTTTAAATTTGTTAATCACTGTTTCCTCGAATTATTGGGTACGACTACTTTTTTTTAAGGCTCTCAGGTTTAGTACAAAATGAAATGTGAGTAAACCGTTTTTATGGAATTAAGGATATATATATATATATATATATATATATATATTTGGTATGACAAATAGGAATAAAATAGAAAGCTACGAACTAATTATTTTAAGTCAGTCAAATTAACCTTTATTATTAGGTATTGATGTTTATACTACAATTTTTTAGATCCGAGCCTAGAGGAGAAGGAAGTTAATTCGTCAAAAAGGTAGGTGCCTCTTCCCCCTCAAACGGGTATGATTCATGCATGCTTAGATGGTATACTAATGTGTTTCGTTGTTTTACTTGTTTAAGTTGTAAATTTTGTTTCGTTGTTTTTATTTGTTTAAGTTGTAAATTTTGTATATGTTGGAAAGCATGAGATATATTGTTTATGGCTGCTATGTGCGTGTATGTGTGTGTGAAATTGGTGGTATGATTGAATCGAAAACAAAATATCCTTAAAAAATGGGGAAAAAGGGGAACTTTTACATTAGGAGCCTTTAAGAAGTTGTGTTTTGGCCTTAGACTAGGTTCCTATAGACTGGAGATAGGAGAAAATGGAGGTTGGGATCGAAAAACAAATCACAGCGTGCGTTACCACTGGTGGGACATCTAATTAAATAAATAAATAATTAATTAAATTAAAGGAGAGAACAGGCCGGCCAACGGACCGAGTCGCCTGGCCAGCGGGTCGGACCGAAGGCGGCCCATTAACCTCTCAAAAAAAATGTATCGGGCGTGGCGAATCAGGACAGGAAAATATAATTAAATACAAATAAGAATTCAAATAAATTCCAGAAAATATAAAAGGTTAAAATTAAATTATTTTCACTTAATTTCTGAAGTTTGGTAAATTTAAGTAATTAAAAATTAATAGTAATAAATAGAATTAAGTAAGGGAAACATAGGGGAAATTAGTAGAAAATTCTAGTAAACTAATACAAGCTAAGGAAAAATAAGGGTGGCAATAAATAACAACTTTCCAATATTCAAAAATTTCACAAAGCCAAATATTGAGTGCCGGAGGATGGTGAGGATGGGCCAGGGGCCTCAGGCAATTGTGTTTTGCATTCATGACACGTGCATTGCATGATGGCAGGTCGTGACGTGCGGGTCACGGGCGCTCGGGACGGTGTACGGTGGCGGGGCCACGACACTCAGGATGGTGTGCAGTGGCGCGGCCACGCACACTCAGTATGGTGATTGTGGGGTGTACGACCTGCAGCCACTCAGTAGGACCCGGGTTCATGCATTGCACGGTATAGATATCGGCATTCTGTGTGACATGACTTTGTTGCGTGTGACACGTTGATTGAGCATGCATCACGTACTTCCGCATTTTACATGGAGTGCTTTACTACTGCATTTACTTTATCTTATGCATGTTATCATATATTCATGTGCTATGTGGTTTTATCTTATGTTTATGTGCTATGTGGCTATATCATTTCGGTATGCACGTTTTGTATTGGTTTGAGGCGGGCATCTACTGGGTGATTTCTGTCACTCACCCCTACTTCCCAGGTGAGCCGGATGAGAACTATGAGCACATCTTTGTTGAGGACGGGTTGGACATAGCTGAGTGGCTGGTTGATAGCTGCAGCTAGGATACGAGGGAAACTCTGCAGCTGATTTTTCGTAGTTATCTTATGGGAACTTCCATAGACTTCTTTATTACTTTTATTATCAGAATTTTTATTCAGTAATGTAATGACGCTTATTGGAGTTTAATTTAAGTTACGATTTACGTTTCCGCGAGAAAAATTTCTACGTCATTTCTGATATGTAAGAGATTGATTCGACGCTTTGTATTCTCCTTAGCGAGATACGGCGGGTGCACTGTTCCTCAAGCTAGGGTTCGGGAGCGGGGCGCTACAGTTCGACAGGAATTAGGTGGAGGAAGGTGGTTCAGGCAACTGACCACATGAGGGAGTAGGCGAGCGAGGGGGTGGTGAGAATGCAAGTGGTGAGAGGGAGGAATCCGAGCTCGTTGTCCGTAAGAGAATTGGCGAAATTGTAAATAGAGAGGGCAGGATAGGTGAGTAGGGAAAGGTAATTTTGTCAAAAATGATGTGACATGAGATAATAATTTTGTGAGTACCGATGTTAAGACAGTGAAAACCTCGTTGATTAGAGTGATATCCAAGGAAGACACATTTGGTGGAACGGGGAGAGCTTATGGGTGGTGGTGGATGTAAGATGAGAGTAACAAAGACATCCAAAGATGTGGAGGTCAGAGTAGGACGGGGGTATGAAAGAGGAGCTCATGAGGAGTTATTTGGAGAAGTGTAGTGGTGGGATGGATGTTGAGAAGATAAGCAGGCATGCATAGAGATTCGATCCAAAATTTAGGAGGAATGTGGATTTGAAAGAGAAAAGTGTGGAGGATGTTATTGAGAGTGAAGATGCATCACTCGTCTTTTCCGTTTTGTTGGCTTGTGTGTCAGCGAACAAACGATGGAGAATGCCCAACCGGAGAAAAAAAACTGTAAGTGGTGTTTTTCTGTATTCAGTGCCAACTTCACATTGGATATTTTTAATAGAGAGTTGAAGTGTGTTTTAACATAAGCGATAAATGTGGTGGGATGATAATATATGTCAGAATTGGCGCAGAGGAAAGTCCCACATATAATGAGTGTAATCGTCAAGAAGTAGCATATAATATTTAACACCAGAGACACTAGACACAAGAGAGTGTCACAAATCAGTATGTAAGATTTCAAATGGATAAGTACTAGTGTTTTGAGAAGGGAAAAGGGGAGTTGGACATGTTTCCCCAGCTAGCAGGCACAATATAGGGGGATAACGTGTCTTGATTACAAAAATATAGATATAATCGAGAAATTTTATTAAAAACAGACGAGATGGGATGGTCTAATTGACGGTAGAGATCGACGTAGGGGGCGACGAAGGCGGCAACATGTGAACAGTAATGGGAGGGGCCTGAACAAAAGGCCAGAGCTCACTCATACTAGCGTACATGAGGATTGGCCCTTCGTTCGAAGATCCCTCATAATAAAGCAAAGGAGTCAAATTCGATAGAGAAATTATTATCGCAAGTAAATTGACGGATAAAGATGGAATTTGTAACAATGTTTGGCGAGATGACAACATGCTTGGGGGAGAGGGAGGAGTATGACTAAAAATGTCGGCGCATGCATGTTTATTGCACAGAGAGGATCTGTTATCCACTGTAATGAGCAATGAAGATGCAATATCAAGATTAAGACTAGTAATGAGATTACTTGGATCTGAGGTGATGTGATGAGTAGCGTTAGTGTCTATATATCCCGTGGGGGAAGGTTGGTAGAGATTGAGGGAGTCAAAGGTGTAGTGCCCAGCTCCTGAGCCCTGGCATCGGGAGCAGTGCACCCGCCGTATCTCGCTAAGGAGAATACAAGGCATCGAATCAAGTTCCTACATGTCCGAAAAAACCTAGAAATTTTTCTCGCGTAAACAAAATGCCATAACATTAATTTACTTGAATAAAAGAAAAGCCTCAATAAAATAATAAATGAGTCATGACAATAAAGTCAATGTGCTAGCATCTAGGTCCTATCAAACTAAACAAGGTGATGTCTGATGGAATCCCAACAAAATAATAACGGATAGTCGCAAGGTCTCTTCGTATCATAGGTGCGACCGTCAGTCTGCCCATACCACTGTGTCAGCCCCGTCCTCAGCAAAGACACGTCGTACGCTTCCTCGTGCTCACCTGGGAGGGAGGATAGGGGTGAGTGACGGAAAATCACCCAGTAGGCACCTGCCTCCAACTAGTACAAGATGAGCATACAAAAATGATATAACACATAGCACATAACATGGTATCACATAAGCATATGAAAGGATGCGTAAATGTAATTCACTACAGATAAAATACACAACATCGTGATGCATGTCCTATTATACATGTCATACGCAACAAAGTCATGTCACACAGAATGCCGATTTCTCCACCATGCAATGCATGATCCCGGGACCTACTGAGTGGATGTGAGTCGTATCCACCCAAAGTCACCATCCTGAGCGTACTTGGCCCCGCCACCGTACACTATACTGAGCGTCCGTGACCCGTACTTTACTACCCACCATAAATGCAATGCATGTGCCATGAATGCAAAAACACAATCGCCTGAGGCCCCTGACCCATCCTCACCATCCTCTAGCACTCAAATCTAGGTTCATTTATTATCCAAGTAATGATTTAACATTTTTTGGCGTCAAACCTATTTTTCCATGGCTTGTACACATTTATCGTGCATTTTCTATATTTTTCTTCATTTTTTCCTATTTATTTCTATTTATTACCTAATTATCCAAATTAAATAAATTATCAAAATTACGGAAATCTAATGAATATAATTTAATTTCAGCATTTATAATTTTCTAATATTTATTTATATTTTTTCCATAATTATTACTATTTAAAATTAATTAAATATCCTTTATAGAAATTCCAGAAATTCAGAATTATATAAATCACCTTTTTTCATTTGGGCTGGGCCCTTTCAACCAGCCTGGTCCACTCCTCCCATGCACAGGCCCGGCCCGCTAAAGGCTAGCCTGCCATATCCGACTTTTCTTTTTTTATTTTTATTTATTATGCTAATTGGGCCGGCCTGCAGCTAGGGCCCGGTCCGTGGTCATTCGGCCCGGCCCGCTACCAGCCTGCCCCTTTTTTTATATAATCCTCGATAAAAGGATAGGCCCCGAGTACAAATGCAGCTTGCCAGCAGTCCGGGCTTCGGCCCTTTGCTTATATATATATATATATATATATATATATATATATATATATATATATATATATATATATATATATATATATATATTAATGAAATGCAGGCAGCCAGCGCCAGGAAGCACGTGTGACCTCACGCGCGTGCGTGAAGGCCATGCGCGGCAACTGTGGCGGCGCGTGAGGCGCACAGGCGGCCTCCGACGTCCTTTTTCAACCCCGATCTATATTTTCGTCTATTTCCAGTCTATGGGAACCTATTCTAAGGTCAAAACAACATCTAAAAAGTCTTAATAATGCCAAAAGTGTGATATTTTGATTATCAAAATTTTCTTTAACATCAAATTCAATGCACGCAGTATAGTATACGCATTCCACAGTCATCAAAACTCATGCTTTTCACAATCTAACATCATGCTATGAAATTTAGCAATTAAAACAACAAAAACATTTAGAATATCACCAAAGCATGCTTGAATTGTACCAATTTGAAGGGAAAAAGAGAACCTACTTGTCTGTAGACAACTACGCGATTGAAATTAACCCGATTGCCTTCTCTTCCTTTTTTTCTTTTTCTTCTTCTTTTCCTCTCATTTTCCTTTCCCTCCAGCCGCTCCCAGCATTCCCTTCTTTTGCCTTTTCTTTATTTTTTTCATTCTTCCCTCTTACTAATCGCCAGCCCTCCCCCTGCCTTTATTGGGTTAGGATCCCCTCATCCCAAATCCCTCACCTCATGCGTCACCGCACGACACGTGGCTGCATGGGGTGGGTGGTGAGGCTAGATGAGGTTCACCCGCATCTAGCCTCACCACCCACCTCCGCTGCCATGTGTCGCGCGATGACGCATGGGGTGAGAAGAAAGTGGGTGAGGTGATCTCAACCCGCCTTTATTCTCTCTATTTGAGCGAAATTTTGGGGGGCCATCAACTCCCCCAGCAATCACGTCTTCCACCTTTTTTTAATTTTTCTTTTTTTAACTTTATTTTATTTTATCCTTTTATTACTTTTTTCCCCACTCTCAATACCCATGACATCCTACTGTTATTTTATTTAATTATTTTTTTTGTTATTTATCCTTTATTGCTACTTTATGTTTAAATATCAATGTAATTGTGTAGGGGCATCCAAAAATTGGCTCAATTGTTACACTGTGAAAGTAATATCCGGCCTAGTTATTGTAGCGCCCCGACCCGGACAGCGGAATCTGACCCGGTGCACCCGTCGTAGCTTACTGAGAAGACTACAAGACGTCACATTCCTCGAGTACACATCGTCACTGACGTAAGAGAAATAAGTGCGGAAACATGTATCTAATGAATCTCCACCATCAATTCCATACATCAAATAGTAATAAAATCTCAAATGGTAGTCACAAAAATAGTGAACTGATCCTCAAGTGTATAAAAGAACGGAAATGAGAAATGACTATTTCAACTAGCTCCCAACATGTCTCTATGTATCCCATTCAGCCCACTCGCCATCGTCTTCTATGAATATCATGTCGTAGCTAGGCTCATCTGCAATCACAAAGGTAGTACCCTTAGCGAAAAACGCTAGCAAGTAACCCGCTTATAAGACATACGGGATCAACACATGGCAAGACATGAGTAGTAAATAATTCGAGGGAAATGGGGCACATGTCCTGTATACTTTAAAAATTTATATATAACAGTATAAGAACGTAAAACAGAAACTCTTAACCATTAACAATTAGCATCACTCAAGACACATATCAATCATCTCAACTGACTCACGTGATGCATGACAAAATATGCACTACACTACACAATCACAAATGCATGAGCCCTTTCTTTTCAAAACAGTGCAATGCATGTCACAATGTCCGGTCTCGTAACTCGTAACCCTGTAACGCACCCCGGCTTATATTTCCATCCCGGTTAACGTTACAGGCTCGTTATGCTCTGTGATGCACCTTGGCTTATATTTCCATCCCGATTAACATCACAGATCTCGTAAAACTCTACAATGCACCTCGGCTTAAATTTCCATCCCGATTAACATTGTAGAGGACTTTATACCCTGTAACGCACCCCGGCTTATATTTCCATCCCGGTTAACGTTACAGTCTTTTGTGCCCTGCAATGCACCCCGGCTTAAATTTCCATCCCGGTTAACATTGCAGGTCACCTTCGCAAATCTGTGCCGAATCACATCTCTTTTCAAATCAATATGCAAATGCAAGTGCCATGATGCAAGACTCCTCGTTTCATTCTCGTATCTCGTTCACATAAGTAGTTCATGTGCACATGCGCAAGTATAAGTAACACACAAGCTTTCACTAACTTACACATCATAACTATAGGCTTCAACCCTCTCGTCAACCCTTAATCTTGATTCTAGGGTTTACAACCTAAGGCAAGTATCCCTAACCATCCATCATTGAACTCTCAATCACCTCGTACGTTCATCTCCTAACTCTTCTAAGTCATCCACGTTGAACTCCGATTCGAATACCCTTCGAATTCTCCAAACTTGATTCACTATCTTAAGTCATGTTCCCAAGACTTAGGCTAGTCATAATCAGGTCTTAAGAAGTCCCTAAGGTCACCCAAAGGATCCCCTAGCTTCCCTCTTTCTTCCCTTGCTTTCCCACAAAACTGGTTGACATCATACCCTGACGTCGATCGATCGACGTACGTCATACCCTGACGTCGATCGATCGACGTCCATCTGAGGCACGTCGATCTCTCACTCAATCCACGTCGATCGATCGACGTTCATCTGAGGCACGTCGAACTCTCACTCATCCTACGTCGATCGATCTACGTCCTTCTGAGGCACGTCATACCCTCACTTGCTATACGTCGATCGATTGACGTACGTCATACCCTGACGTTGATCGATCGACGTCCCCGTTCCAGAACACCATTCTGCAATTTTCTGCAGAAACTGCAGAAATAACCCCCAATTCGACCCCAACTTCCTTCAAAACCATTCCAAGCCTATTTCCCACTATCAATCCATCCTAAAATCACCCAAGACAACATCTTTAGCATACGATTCACGGATTCAAGCCTAGCACTCAAATTACTTATCAAATCAACCCAAAGATCAAATCTTTTCACTCTCCCCTCCCTTCAACCACCATTATCAACAAGGTAGGGTTCAATGGATTGGGATTTACATGATCTCATATAAACAACAATCAACGAACAAGATTTCAACATATAATGGCCAAATCTCAAACCAAAACACATAGATCTCACAAGTAGATTCACATAGAAAAATTACTGCATGGTGATCCAAATTGATATCAAAATAGGCCCTTTCTCTTTCGTAAATCGTAAAAACTTATAAGTAGATTACTTGCCTTTGATTACTCGAATGAGAATTGAAGAACGGACGAAGATCGGATGATAGATTTTGAAGAAATCCTTGCCTAGGGTTCCAAGAGGGTGAAGCCGCCTATGGAATGGAGAGGGGAGCGTCGGTTGTTGTGAGGAAATTGGAGAAACTGACGTTCAGTCAGTTTTTTTATATGGAAAGGGAAAAGTTTGGTGTTTCTAAATTATATCTATTATCTATTTATCTTAAAGGATAAATACTAATATTTAATTCTAAAAATTAAATGCAATTAAATTCCTAATATTTAACCCTTCATTTAATTCTCATTAATCCTATTATTTAACACGTAATTAGTACGGTTGACCGTCATTAATTTCTGTGAAGTCCTTCTTTGTCATTTAATTACCCTACGGAGGGTGCGGGGCATAACATTCCACCCCCCTTACAAAAAGTTTCGTCCTCGAAACTGGCGTACCTGATTAAAAGAGGTGTGGATACAGCTCCTTCATTTGATCCTCAAGCTCCCACGTGGCTTCGCGCTCCGTATGGTTACTCCACTGAACTTTGACATACGGAATGACGCATCGGCATAGGACTTGATCCTTTCTATCCACAATCTTAATAGGACGCTCTTCGTAAGTGACATCTTCTTTCACATCCAATGGTTGAGCTTCAAGGATATGGCTTGGATCCGATACGTATTTCCTTAGTTGTGACACATGAAACACGTTATGGACTTGGGACAAACTCGGAGGTAAGGCTAGGCGGTATGCTCCTTCGCCAACTTTGCTAAGTATTTCGTAAGGTCCAATATATCTTGGGCTTAACTTGCCCTTCATTCCGAATCTTGCAACCCCCTTGGTGGGTGAGACCCGTAGATAGACCTTTTCACCTTCCTCGAACTCCAAAGGTCGCCTCTTTGTGTCAGCCCAACTCTTACTGCGATCTTGAGCCACTTTGAGCTTCTCTCTTATCACTTTGACCTTTCCAATAGTTTGCTCAACCAACTCGGGTGCAGTGATTGTCCTTTCTCCAACTTCATCCCAACAAACCGGGGATCTGCACTTACGTCCATATAGAGCTTCAAATGGCGCCATGCCAATTGCACTGTGATAGCTATTATTATATGAGAACTCCATTAACTTCAGCATGCTATCCCAGTTCCCTTTAAAATCTAGGGCGCATGCTCTCAACATGTCTTCCAATGTTTGGATGGTTCTCTCGGATTGTCCATCCGTTTGTGGGTGGTATGCGGTACTCATCCTCAGCTCGGTACCCATCGCCTTCTGAAATACCCTCCAGAATTTAGAGGTAAACTTGGGGTCACGGTCCGATACAATGCTGACTGGGACTCCGTGTAGGCTCACAATGTTATCCACATATATATTGGAAAGTTTCTCATACGACGTACCATGTGGCATAGCTATAAAGTGTGCCGTCTTTGTCAATCGGTCTACGATTACCCAAATCATCTCGTTTCCATTTCTGGTCTTGGGTAGTCCCATTACGAAATCCATTGTCACGTGCTCCCACTTCCATTCTGGAATCTCTAGTGGCTTCATCAAACCACCAGGTCGTTGATGTTCCGCTTTGACTTGTTGGCATATCAAACATCTCTCAACATATGCCGCTATTGACCTTTTCATCCCTATCCACCAATAGTTTCTTTTGAGGTCCTTATACATCTTAGTACTTCCGGGGTGGATAGACATCCTTGAGTTATGCGCTTCTTGAAGCAATTCGGTTCGAAGTTCGTCTTTACCGGGCACGCATAACCGATTCTGAAACCATAGACTTCCATCCCCTCGCAACTGAAAGTCTTTTACGGGTCCCGTGGATAATTTGTCGCGGATCTCTTTCAGTGCTGGATCCTCATACTGCACCTCTTTGATTCTGTCCACCAAGTCTGGGCTGATAGACAAGGCGGTAAGAACATTTTCCACTGAATCTACCAATTCAAGATCAAATTCTTCGATCTCCCTTTCCAACGGTGATTGTCTTGCGTGGCTAGACTTTCTGCTCAATGCGTCCGCCACTCTGTTGGCCTTACCTGGATGGTAGTTGATGGTCAAGTCATAGTCCTTGAGCAACTCTAACCATCTCCTTTGTCTCATATTCAACTCCTTCTGCGAGAATAGATACTTTAAGCTCTTATGATCCGTGAACACTGCACATTTCTCTCCATATATGTAGTGTCTCCAGATCTTAAGAGCAAATACAACAGCTGCGAGTTCCAAGTCATGCGTCGGGTAGTTCTGCTCATATGGTTTCAATTGTCTTGACGCGTATGATATGACTCGTTCATTTTGCATCAAAACAGAACGTTAGTTTAAGACTAGCATATGTATATACACTGCATTAATTGTAATGATGTACATACCTAGTCCTTTCTTAGACGCGTCGCTATAGATCACGAAACCGTCGGTGCCGGAAGGTTGTGCCAACACCGGGGCTGTGGTCAATCTCTTCTTGAGCTCGGTAAAGCTCTGCTCGCATTCCGCAGTCCATTCGAACTTAGTCTTCTTCTGCGTAAGTCGACTCAATGGAACTGCTATTGTTGAGAAACCCTCAACGAACTTCCTATAATAGCCTGCCAAGCCTATGAAGCTTCTGACTTCGGTCACATTGGTGGGTCTTGGCCATTCAGTGATGGCTTCTATCTTTTTAGGATCCACAGAGATCCCATCTTCCGAAATCACGTGACCAAGAAAGGCTACACTCCTTAGCCAAAATTCACACTTGCTGAACTTGGCGTAGAGCTTTTGTTGTCTCAGGATTTGCAACACCACTCTTAAGTGTGCGGCGTGGGCTTGCTCATCGGGGGAGTAGACTAAGATGTCATCGATGAACACCACTACAGATTGATCCAACTGCTCTCGAAACACAGTGTTCATCAAGTCCATAAAGGCCGCTGGGGCATTAGTTAAACCAAAAGGCATCACCAAAAATTCATAATGCCCGTATCGAGTCCGAAAAGCGGTCTTAGGGACGTCTCCCGCTTTCACAAGCAATTGATGGTAACCTTGACGGAGGTCAATCTTTGAAAACCAGCGAGCTCCCTTTAGCTGATCAAATAAATCTTCGATCCTTGGCAGAGGGTATTTGTTCTTGATGGTGATCTTGTTCAGTTCGCGGTAATCAATACACAACCGCATACTGCCATCTTTCTTCTTTACGAATAGAACTGGAGCTCCCCAAGGTGATACACTGGGGCGTATCAATTTCTTGTCCAACAATTCCTGAAGTTGCCCCTTCAGCTCTTTAAGTTCCGCTGGAGCCATTCTATAAGGTGCCTTAGAAATAGGCTCGGCTCCCGGGATCAGGTTGATTTCGAACTCCACTTCTCTCGATGGCGGAACTCCCAGCAAATCATCCGGAAACACATCCTTGAACTCGTTGATCACCGGAATTTGATCCATAGAGGGAACCTCCTGCTTCGCATGTAGAGCATATACCATAAATCCCTCTGCTCCCTTCTGTAAATCCTTAAAGGCCTTAATCGCCGTCATGTATATCTTCTTTGGAGCTTTGGTTATCTTGGTATTTCCTTGCACCATGACGTCATTCATCTCAAGGTCCTTGAGGGTTACTCGCTTGAGTTTACAGTCGATATTGGCATGATTCCTGGTCAGCCAATCCATGCCCAATATCACGTCAAAATCCTTCATTGGGATTGGGACTAAGGTCACTGGGTAGAGTTTCCCCTCTAATTCCAAATCACAATTCTTGTACTGATGGTGAGAAATCAGTACTTGTTCTCCTGCTGCCTGTACCCTAAATGGGTTCTCAAGCCATTCGGGTAGACAGTCGAGTCCTTTGGCGAATCGCTTAGAAATGAAAGAGTGTCTAGCTCCACTATCGAATAACACGTTTGCAGGCACGTTGTTAACTAAGATCACACCTATTCACAGGAGGGTAGCACATAAAAGTTTCACATAAAGCACATATTCAATTATCAACTTAGAAAACTAAAATCCAACTTAAACCACTATTATTTAGCTTAGGTCGTACCTGTTACCACGTTTGTATCCTCCTGGACTTCAGCGTCCGTCATAGCGTGGACTCTCGCATTGGGCCTGCCTCTCTGCTGCTGAGCCAGCCCTGCTCCTGTTTGTGGCTTAGGGTCCCATTCAGGGCAGTCCTTGATCCTATGGCCTGCCTTTCTGCATTTGAAACACGCACCAGTTATCTTCCAACATTCTCCCACGTGTCTCCTTTGGCAGTGTGGGCACTCTGCTGGTGCTTGGCGGTTGGGTGGGTTTGGTTGCGGTGCCCTTTGAATTGGCCCCGCTTGTCCTTTTCTGGGGATCTTGACCCAACGTCCGGGTCTATTACCACTTTGCTCAACCCTCGGCCTCTTGCTCGACTCTTCACGAGCCTCTCTGTTCTGTGATCGTCGCATGTCACTCTCTACTCGGTAACATGCGTCCAACATTTCCTCGAATGTTTTCAGACTTGACCCCGCGATTGCTGTCCGTATGCGGGGGTTCAGACCCTCTTCAAACTTCAACATTTTCATCCTATTGTTCTCCAATACCAAAGGTGTGAACTTGCCCAAGGCATGGAATCTATCCGCATAGTCTGAAACAGTCATCCTTCCTTGTTCAAATTTATCGAACTGTCTCATCTTCTCCAAAATGGCAGTCTCAGGCACATAATAGTCCTTGTAGGCCTTCACAAATTGCCTCCACTGGATGGGAGGTGTCATCTTGGGTAGAATGCCGTTCCACCAGGCATTCGCTCTGCCAGTCAGGAAAGGTGTGGCTACATCCACCTTGTGTTCTTCAGGCACTTGTACAAGCCTGAAGCATTTCTCTATCTCATCAAGCCAAAATCCAGCCACCTCTGGGTCAGTTGTCCCTTCAAAGTTTGGGGCGTGCATCTTGCGCATCTCCCCAATATAGTACCTTATGCCGTGCTGCGGTGGTGCTGGCGCATGGGGTTGTTGCTGTTGTTGCGCCACTCCTTGTGCTATCACTGTGATAGCATCGATTAGCGCCTGAGGTACTAAAACTGGGGGTGGTGGTGGTGGAGGGTTATCGTTGTTCCCATTGCCACCGTTTCCTTGATTGTCTCTTCTGGGAGGCATTTCCTGTAAGATCACGCTCATTAGTGTCGAGTAGTTCCAAAAATAAAACTTGAAATCCATAAGGGGGTACAAGGCGTAGTTCATAAGGTACAATGATTACATCTATTTGATTACTCTAATCGCGCTCGTACACACACTCATCCCAAATCAAACTTAAATCTGAAATTGCATACTTAGACTTAAAGATCAACTTAAGGTGAAAATCATAGCTTAAAACTCTACATGTCATAACCTAGGTCTCCGAGGTAGATCTAAAGCCTACTCTCTGATACCACCTGTAGCGCCCCGACCCGGACAGCAGAATCCGACCCGGTGCACCCGTCGTAGCTTACTGAGAAGACTACAAGACGTCACATTCCTCGAGTACACATCGTCACTGACGTAAGAGAAATAAGTGCGGAAACATGTATCTAATGAATCTCCACCATCAATTCCATACATCAAATAGTAATAAAATCTCAAATGGTAGTCACGAAAATAGTGAACTGATCCTCAAGTGTATAAAAGAACGGAAATGAGAAATGACTATTTCAACTAGCTCCCAACATGTCTCTATGTATCCCATTCAGCCCACTCGCCATCGTCTTCTATGAATATCATGTCGTAGCTAGGCTCATCTGCAATCACAAAGGTAGTACCCTTAGCGAAAAACGCTAACAAGTAACCCGCTTATAAGACATACGGGATCAACACATGGCAAGACATGAGTAGTAAATAATTCGAGGGAAATGGGGCACATGTCCTGTATACTTTCAAAATTTATATATAACAGTATAAGAACGTAAAACAGAAACTCTTAACAATTAACAATTAGCATCACTCAAGACACATAGCAATCATCTCAACTGACTCACGTGATGCATGACAAAATATGCACTACACTACACAATCACGAATGCATGAGCCCTTTCTTTTCAAAACAGTGCAATGCATGTCACAATGTCCGGTCTCGTAACTCGTAACCCTGTAACGCACCCCGGCTTATATTTCCATCCCGGTTAACGTTACAGGCTCGTTATGCTCTGTGATGCACCTCGGCTTATATTTCCATCCCGATTAACATCACAGATCTCGTAAAACTCTACAATGCACCTCGGCTTAAATTTCCATCCCGATTAACATTGTAGAGGACTTTATACCCTGTAACGCACCCCGGCTTATATTTCCATCCCGGTTAACGTTACAGTCTTTTGTGCCCTGCAATGCATCCCGGCTTAAATTTCCATCCCGGTTAACATTGCAGGTAACCTTCGCAAATCTGTGCCGAAGCACATCTCTTTTCAAATCAATATGCAAATGCAAGTGCCATGATGCAAGACTCCTCGTTTCATTCTCGTATCTCGTTCACATAAGTAGTTCATGTGCACATGCGCAAGTATAAGTAACACACAAGCTTTCACTAACTTACACATCATAACTATAGGCTTCAACCCTCTCGTCAACCCTTAATCTTGATTCTAGGGTTTACAACCTAAGGCAAGTATCTCTAACCATCCATCATTGAACTCTCAATCACCTCGTACGTTCATCTCCTAACCCTTCTAAGTCATCCACGTTGAACTCCGATTCGAATACCCTTCAAATTGTCCAAACTTGATTCACCATCTTAAGTCATGTTCCCAAGACTTAGACTAGTCATAATCAGGTCTTAAGAAGTCCCTAAGGTCACCCAAAGGATCCCCTAGCTTCCCTCTTTCTTCCCTTGCTTTCCCACAAAACTGGTTGACGTCATACCCTGACGTCGATTGATCGACGTACGTCATACCCTGACGTCGATCGATCGACGTCCATCTGAGGCACGTCGATCTCTCACTCAATCTACGTCGATCGATCGACGTTCATCTGAGGCACGTCGAACTCTCACTCATCCTACGTCGATCGATCTACGTCCTTCTGAGGCACGTCATACCCTCACTTGCTATACGTCGATCGATCGACGTACGTCATACCCTGACGTCGATCGATCGACGTCCCCGTTCCAGAACACCATTCTGCAATTTTCTGCAGAAACTGCAGAAATAACCCCCAATTCGACCCCAACTTCCTTCAAAACCATTCCAAGCCTATTTCCCACTATCAATCCATCCTAAAATCACCCAAGACAACATCTTTAGCATACGATTCACGGATTCAAACCTAGCACTCAAATTACTTATCAAATCAACCCAAAGATCAAATCTTTTCACTCTCCCCTCCCTTCAACCACCATTATCAACAAGGTAGGGTTAAATGGATTGGGATTTACATGATCTCATATAAACAACAATCAACGAACAAGATTTCAACATATAATGGCCAAATCTCAAACCAAAACACATAGATCTCACAAGTAGATTCACATAGAAAAATTACTGCATGGTGATCCAAATTGATATCAAAATAGGCCCTTTCTCTTTCGCAAATCGTAAAAACTTATAAGTAGATTACTTGCCTTTGATTACTTGAATGAGAATTGAAGAACGGACGAAGATCGGATGATAGATTTTGAAGAAATCCTTGCCTAGGGTTCCAAGAGGGTGAAGCCACCTATGGAATGGAGAGGGGAGCGTCGATTGTTGTGAGGAAATTGGAGAAACTGACGTTCAGTCAGTTTTTTTATATGGAAAGGGAAAAGTTTGGTGTTTCTAAATTATATCTATTATCTATTTATCTTAAAGGATAAATACTAATATTTAATTCTAAAAATTAAATGCAATTAAATTCCTAATATTTAACCCTTCATTTAATTCTCATTAATCCTATTATTTAACTCGTAATTAGTACGGTTGACCGTCATTAATTTCTGTGAAGTCCTTCTTTGTCATTTAATTACCCTACGGAGGGTGCGGGGCATAACAGTTATGGTCAAGTACAAGAGTTTGCCTACGAGGCTTCTGTATCCACTTATATCATCAATCAGGTCTGAGTCACTATGATGCAGTTTAGTATTTTTCTGTATGGGCGTGGTAGCTGGTTTGGCACCAAGAGAACCAGTTTTCTGTAACAATTCTATGGCGTATTTTCGTTGACATATATTGATCCCCCCTGTGACTGAGTAACTTCTATACCTAAGAAGTACTTGAGGTCACCTAAGTCCTTGATTTGAAACGTTTGGTACAAATAAACCTTGAGGCAATCAATGGCATGCTGGGATGTACTAGTAACCACTATGTCATCCACGTAAATCAAGAGAGCTATGAAGGCATGACATGTTCTCTTTGTAAACAAGGTGTGATCATGAGAAGATTGAGTATACCCTTGGGATAGCAAGGCTTGTGTGAGCTTCTCATTCCATTTACGGCTAGCTTGCCGTAATCCATACAGGGACTCATGTAAGTGACATACTTGGTTGGGACCCGTAGCTGTAATGCCTGGAGGCAACTCCATGTAAATCTCTTCCGTTAGATCACCGTGCAAAAACGCGTTATTTACATCAAGTTGTTGAACAATCCATCCCTTGCTTGCTGCTAAGGTCAGAATCAATCTCACACTGCTGAGCTTTGCAACGGGTGAGAACGTATCAGTGAATTCCACACTAAGTTGTTGGGTATACCCTTTTGCAACTAGTCTGGCTTTGAACCTCTCCACTGTGCCATCCGGAAGATACTTGGTCTTGTAGACCCATTTGCACCCTATTGGAATCTTCCCTGCAGGTAAAGCAACTATAGACCAAGTATGATTATCAGCTAGAGCCTGTAGCTCCTTATGCATAGCCTGGCACCAATGCTGAAGATTTGATGCTTCCTGATAGGTTACAGGATCAGGATTTATGCTGATGCTTAAGGCATATGTTCTAGATTCAGGTGCTAAATGATCAAAGGATATATAGCGTTCAATGGGATATGGAGTGGACTGGAAAGAAGAACAGGCAGCATTAGAGGACATGCTTGAATTTAAGAGGTTACAGTAATAGTCTTTCAAGTAAGATGGTGGATTCCTGACCCTGGCCAATCTGGAATGAGGCAGTGTTGGACCAACATAGCTAGAAGGTGTGCCTGGCTGGTGACGTGTGGGCACTGTGGAAGGTGACAGAGAAGGAAATGAATTGTTCTGTTGGCTGGGAGAGGATGTAAGATCTGAACCAGGTGTGAGCCTGGAGTGTGAATCAAGGGAATGACAAGAATGATTCTGTGAGGCTGATTCTTCATATGTTGGAGAGACCAAGTCTGAGGTATCAAAAGGTAAAGAAGGCTGAAAGAATAACTGAGAAAAGGAATCAGATGAGGCTGCTGGCGTATGGAATGGGAAGACTTGCTCCTGAAAGGTGACGTTCCTAGAGATGAAGACATTCTTTGAATCCAGGCTTTGTAAGATGTAGCCTTTGGTGGAGTGAGGAATGTCCAGGAACAAGCAAGAGTGAGCTCTTGAATCAAACTTTGTCTTACTTGGATCATTATTGTAGGAGTAGGCTTGGCAGCCAAACACCTTGAGATGGGCATAAGTGGGGTGTCTTTTGTAAAGGGCTTCAAACGGGGTTTTGAGAATGGGAGTGGGTATGAGGTTAATTAGGTAGGTGGCATGTTGTATACAAAACCCCCAATATTGCAAAGGTAAATTGGCCTGAAATCTTAAACTTCTTGCAATAGTTAGGATATGTTGTTGTTTTCTCTCAACAAGGCCATTTTGTTGAGGGGTATATGGGCAACTTGTTTGGTGCACAATGCCCTTTTCACAGTAAAATTGATTCAGGCAGAATTCAAGAGCGTTGTCAGAACGGATCACTTTGATCCTTTTGTCAAACTGTGTAAGCACATAATGGCAGAAGCTTTGTATGGTTTGTTTGGCTTCTGACTTATTTTTCAAAAGATAGATCCAAGTGAATCTACTATGATCATCAACAAGAGTAATGAAGTAGTTGTGGCCATACAATGTTGGAACCTTATACGGACCCCATATGTCAACATGTATAAGATCAAAACAACAAACAGAAATAGAGGATGAAATGGGAAAAGGTTTTCTTTTCATTCTGGCCATGGGGCAAATTTTACAGTAATGTTTCATATCTGTCACTGCCACAGCAGGATCTAATTTTTTGATCTCAAGCATTCTTGGCATAGAGGGATGACCAAGACGCATATGCCATAGCATGGAGGAAACAGGTAAGCTGACAGTATGGGATTGTGCAGTCATGACTTCAGTTAAGACTTGAGGGCAGCTTTCACTGAGATAATACAGGCCATTGTGGAGCTTAGCTGAACCAATCTTCCTCTTGGAGGATAGGTCCTGCAGATTTCAAGTATTACTATGGAAGGAAACACAGATATTTGAGGCAGTAACTAATTTGCTAAGGGACAGTAAATTGAAGCTGAAGCTTGGGACAAACAGTACATCTGAAAGGGTAAGATGTGGATTGACACGGACTTTGCCAATATGAGTGGCCTGCGCAAAGTCATTATTTGGAAGTTTAACTGAAACATTCGATAGTTGATTATACGAATCAAAAAGTGAGAGTGAGCATGCAATATGATCGCTAGCACCCGAATCTAAGATCCATACACTATAAGGTACAACATGAAACTTACCTGTAGCTTTATCATTCTTCACCAAAGATTGAGCATTCATGGCCGCAGGCTGTCCATAGGATGATTCAGCAGAAGGACCTTCATCATTTCCACTGTCCTTTTCTCCTAACAAGCTCATCAACTTGTTGTATTGATCATGTGTCAGCATGGGCACGCTGTGATGGGTTTGGTTCACATGTCCAGTGCCATCTGGTTGAAAGAACGACTCATCACTTTTCTTCGGTTGATTTGGATCACAAGGGGCTGCATCAGCCATATGGACTTGAGGCCTAGCTTTGTATCCCGGTGGATACCCAAATTTCTTGTAGCAACGTTCTGCAGTGTGTCCACTCATTCCACAATGAGTACACACCGGTCTCTGCGACGTATTGTGATAACCTCTTCCGATACCCCGTCTACTTCCATTAAACTGTGGTCTGTTTCCATAAGATCCCACTGCAAAACTAGCGGGCACTCCTGTCTCTCCACATTCACTCACATTCTTGCCACAAGAACCAGACAACAACGCTGTGGCATTATTCAAGAAATTACTTGCAGTACCACTGCTCATCAACTTTCTTTCATACTGTAACGCCATAGAAAAGGCTGTGAAAATGCTAGGCAGAGGCGTCATCACAAAAATTTGAGATCTAACGGGGTCAAACTCAACACTTAACCCCTTGACAGACTTTATAATATAGTCAGCCTCTACGAACTTGTTCATCTTCCCCGCTACGTCACACGTACATCTATTACACTCACATTTTGGAATTGGCCTAAGCACTAGCATTTCCTCCCAGATGGACTTCAATTTTGTAAAATAATCACTAATTGACAAACCTTCTTGTCTAACCGCATAAAACTGCTCAAGTAAATCAGACAATCGGAATGGATCTCCTCCTCCAAACCTGAGAGTGAGATCCTTACATACTTCATATGCGGTGTCAAACCACATTATGCTTTGTGCAATTGAAGGTGAAACGCAATTTTGAATCCACGACTGTACCATTGTATTACATTGCGTCCAGGCTAAAAAATTATCATCATTCTCATTCGGTTTAGCAACAGATCCATCAATAAAACCAAGTTTATTCTTAATTGTCAAAGCCATACGTAATGTCCTACTCCAAGAGTGAAAATTGTGTCCACTAAGGGGAGGCTGAACGAGAACTGCAGCCGGACTTTCATTAGGGTGCAAGAACAACGGATTAGCAGCAGGATTTTCACTCGAAGCGTTTGTTCTTGATGTGGATGCAACATTCGAATTCATGATGACTAAATCAAGACTCGTTATTCTACGAATCCTCAAAATTGCTCTGATACCATGATAAAAGTCACAATTCACAGAAATGATTCGAACACGAACATAAACCACCACATGATCAACAAACTTTCAACCGAAACAATCAAGAACAAGAAATACTGCAAACACGAATTAACAAACGAACAAATGTAAACGAAGAAGAAGAGATCAAAGAGTAACCGTGACTCCAGATATCAGAAATGGAGGAGAAACCGCTCTTCGTGGACTCCAAAAAGTTATTCTCCAAAACTGATATTTGGAATACAATTCCCAGGCGGTTATATACAGCCCGCCAAGCAGAAGGAAGAAGAAGCCTATTGAAATTACAACAGTATCCCTATTTAAAATCCTTCTACAGTTTATTCATTAAGGGTAAAACGTCATTTCCTCTTATTTAAACAGTTCCCGCTAACGCCTTAACCGTAACCTTCTTTCTTCATTTTATCAAACACCTGCATCACTCCTTCAGCACTCCTCTGCTCCTCAAGATCAGCTCCATTCCTAGCTTGCATCTCAACACCCTCCACACACCCCCAACACCACCACCCCACCAAAAGAAAAAGGAAAAAAACGAAACAACTCCCCCCACCCCCCACGAAGCCTCGTCCAGCATGGTTTACCAATGGGCTCAGGTGCAAGGAACACTTCAAGTGCAAAATTGAACATAAACACAACAGTCCTTTTGAAAGAGCTACGCCTGGATCTTAAAAGTTTATGCAACCTTTAAACACAAAGTGTGTTTTTGGGCTTAACTAAACCAGGTTTTTTTTCCTTTTCTCTTTTCTTCATTTGAATTTATAATGGAAATGCTCCACTGGAAAAGCCAGAACTGGTTTTATGTAGCGCCCCAGCCCGATACTAGACATCGGTACCAGTGCACCCGCCGTAGCCTACTACAAGAACTACGAAGCGTCAAAGCAGATCAAGCACACGTCATTCATGACGTAAGATAAATCAGCGGAAACGACGTAGAATTAAAACTTCAATAACAATAATCTCTCAAATGAAACACAGTGGAAATAAAACGTGTCAGGAAGAGTGTCTGAAGTATCCTTCAATACAAAGTTTTAACAGTGAATCCCTCAACTAAAGGATAAGGACTGTAAGCCTATCCATTTTAGTGACTATCGCCCCAATGAGCCCACTCGCCGATATCTTCTACAAAAAATCATCTTGTACTTTGGCTCACCTGAAAAGCAGATAGAGTAATTGTTCTTAGCGAAAACATCGCCAGCAAGTAACCCGTCTATACACCTTACGGGATCACACACGACGAGTCACCAGTATATAAATCAATGCCCAAAATAAGGTGCTCGGGTTGGCAAATAACATCTTTATAACAAGTCATCAAATCCATATAAGCCACATAATTAACACACAAAATGAAACCAACACATGTAGAGCCAAACATACTACATAAACAGAACATATGCTAGTAACATTTCTTGCATGTCAAATCTTATGCTTCGTGTAACATGATGCATGTACTTCTTCAAAACCACACACAACACCCATGCGTCATGCGTGTCATTTCACAAAACTTTTCATAATACTTCTTATCATATTTTTCGCGTAGCAGAACTTTATACCCTGTGGGTGATCAGTCCACAGCAAACAGAACTTTATACCCCGTGCTGAAAGGTCCACGGCCCCATAACATATAACTTTATACCCCATGCTGAAAGGTCCACGACCCTATTACATATATCATATATCTGTGTTCATAGGTCCACGGCCTCATTACATGTATCATATATCCGTGCTGATAGGTCCACGGCCCCACAAAATAACTTTATTTTCCATGCTGATAGGTCCACGGCCCCATAAAATACTTTATACCCTTCTGTTGATTCACAGATCACGCTTTTATACCCTGCTTTCGCAGGCGTGACTTTTATACCTTGCGATCAACCAGCAGCCATAGTTGCTTTTCGAAAACTTTAATGTTCTTTTCGAACTCGTATTCTTTTTCGCAAAACGAAACTCGTCGAAATGCAAAGTGTTCATGTCATGATGCGGAATGCTCATGAAACATCATATCAAACATGTAAACATGCATACACACTTTACATATCAAGTACAAAGTCCTGAAGCTTAAGCACACCATGCTCGTACCATTTCTTGCTCTTTAGTATTACAAAAATCATATCGAGTTCACACTTAACCTTGCTCAATCATACTTCCTCAAACACACCCTATTCGTACCATTATGCCCTTTCATATCGTTAACTCACTTCGAATTCATACCTAACTTTACTCGTTCACCCTTAATGTTTACAACTCAAACACACCCCATTTGTACCATTTCATGCCTGTACGTATCGTAATTTCACTTCGAATTTATACTTAACCTTACTCATTCACACTTAATGTTTACACCTCAAGTACACCTCAAATACCCTTGCATTTTATGTTCAAAAGAAGCGTATAGAGTTACTACACATGCATAGGGCGCCTAATGGGTCAAAAAGACATCCAGTATACTTGGAACGCCACATGAGGCGCTTAAAGGGGACATGAGGCGCCTATTCTAGGCGTTCGAAGTGTTCGGGGATGTGCCGTATACATCGAACGCCTACATGAAGCGCCTAATGTGACATGAAGCGCCTAATGTAGGTGTTCGAAGTGTACGGGGATGCTCTGGGACACATTGAACGCCTACATTAGGCGCCTAATGTGACTTGAAGCGCCTAATGTAGGTGTTCGAAGTGTTCTGACGGTTCAGAACTGCAGTTTTTCTGCAGTAACTTCCACCCAACACCTTTCTTCCTCACCCCTTCCATGTTAAACACTTCAAGATCCATCTTACCATCTAAATTCATCATGCTTAACACACAACTAACATGAATTGATTCTTAGACATGTAAAGTAGTGTCCATCCTAAGCCTTCTATCACCCACAACCTCCAATGTATCTCCTCAACTTTCCAACACAACAAGTCTACACCAATGACATCTTTCATCCTTCAACCTTCTGCAAATACACTCAAAACACTTAGAATGTACTTAATGAACTCAAGATCTTACACCAAAACAATGATCACATTACGGATAACACTTTTATGGGCAAATTATCAACAAAGATCACAACATAACCATTTTCAGGAATTGGCCCAAAGAACATGACTACACACCATCAACAACAACAACAATTACATATAGTAAAGCATTTTACATACACAAACCAAAGCTACTAATGTGTGATCCAAGTTTTCTCTTTGTAAGAACATAGGGCCTAAGGTAACAAAATTTGCGTAAAGCGTATAGAAAGATTACTTGCCTTTGTTTCTAGATAGTCTTACGAATGTACTGCAGGATTTCGGAAAAGGTTGAACCTAGATTGACTGCTCTTTCTTCCTTCTCTTCTTCTCTTCCTATTCTTTCTCTTTTCTCTTCACTCTCTCTCTCTTTCTCCAGCTGAAATCTCCCCCCTTCTCTGTTTGTAACCGACCCTCTAGTGGTTTAATGGTCTAAGGGGAAGTTATGCTCTCTTTGTGTAACTTCCCTTGTATTTAACTATGGATGGACAGTTTTGGTGTTTTGGCTAACTTTATTAATTCTAACTTTTTAATTATTTTTATCACCTATCATTCATTCAACTAATCCCCATAATATATGCAATTAATATAATTGCATTTTAGGTTGATTGCTAATTATTTAATATCGGACCCGAAAATTATGGGGTATGACATTTTAGGGGGTGACAAATCTCTTGGAAGAATCCCGTGCTGATACAAACGATTCTTTTGAACAAGCCGGAGTCTAAAAGTTGCTATAAGAAATGCCAAAGCCTGATCACCATGTTAATGGTTTGTTATTGCACAAGAATCCTAAGTTATCAAAAGTACCGGTTCTCACTTTATACTTCCTAAGTTTACTTATTAGTTATACATGATAAGTCAATAGCAACCTTAATTATGTACCGAAAGATCACTGCATCTTCCTATAGAAGCACACAATTGTCCAAGAATAACTACAGTTGTTTCCTGAAAGAAACATTCTCTCTCATATTCATCCAATCGGAAGCAATTTTGGCCTCGCAGATCAAATATGGATGTACAAAATATCTGTAGTTATTCTTTGGACAAGGTGCTTTTAGTGTTACAAAGTGAGGAGAGAAATATATTCGGTACTTTACATTGTTACCGAATATGGACATACAAATCAATTAGTGGGGTTGGTAGTTGAATGTATGTGTTCTTGAAACCATTTCGTTTATTGGAGGAAAAGGCCATACCTTGTCACATCCCTAAGGAGCATTGTAGAGGATATAAATTAGGAACTCAGCGGCCTCCTGGGTTTGTTGAAGACTTACACAGTGACCCACAAAGGTGTTCCTTCGCAAACTAGGCATTCGGTCTAGCACCAATGGAACATCCACACTGTGCGAGTCCCTAAAATCGAACTATTGACCTCTTAAAGCAAATCTCAACCCGGGTACCTATTGAGCTACCCCTGTAGGCAAACCATTTCATTTATTAGTGTTGCTAAGTGAGGAGAGAAACCTTCGGTCTAGCACCAATGGTACTTCACATTTTCCTTGATTCACATGAGATACAATTAGTCTTATATATAGAGGATTGCAATCAATATATGTCCTAAATCAAAATTCTATAATTAAACTTGTATAATTAGGTTATCTATTCACTATAATTAAGAGAATGTATATGAAATAAGTTAGATAATGTATATGGACATAATGTATCTGGACATAACACCTGGATTCACAAATCAAATGTGTATCTCTTGAAACTTTAGAACAAAAGAAGGAAGACAGAATTAATGATTTATAAACCAATTAACATATATTAAAAACGCTTTATGGTGATTAACATGAGTAACATATTGCATATTTTATGTTATATATTTTGTTAACTTATCGTAAAGAAAAGTTAGAAAAAGAATAGAGATATTTTACTGATTTCCTTTCATTTTGATTATGATACGTCGTCGAAAAAAAGCCACGAATTATGCTATCTAATTGGTCAATGATCAATAAAATAATACTAATTTGAATAATTAGTACAATCGCAACCCTTTCTAGATTATCATGCGGTTATTTAATCTATTAAATTGATAACTAATTGATGAGTGACGAATTGAACCAGACATGACTCATTCTAATTGGCTTAATAAACAATTGACATAGATAAATCTAACTTTACAAATCTCCAGCAAAGTATCGGAATTCGGAGGAGCAAACATTTCAGAGCTGTGGAATAAACGCACTTCCAGCACCATCCCTGTAGGTCCGTGGAGTATAATTGGTAAAATTCTAGCCAAGATTTTGGCACAGAACAACTTAGCTCATCACATAAATCAATAAACAAATCCGCCGCAACCCAGAATACTTCGAAGCAGACATCAGATCACCTCTGTAAAAGAGGAGCACAATTCTGACACTAAAAGTACGTCTCTAATACCGTACAATCTATAGTTGTAGAAGACAAAATTATGCAGGTGGTGCCACTACCTACCGTAATTACTTTCGGTATGCACCACAATGGTCCTCTTTACACATGGCACGATTCTAGAAGCCAAGTATATCACCCACTTCATCAGTAATTGCTTTCGGTCGGCACCACGATGGTCCTCCGCGCCTATGGTACGATTATGAGAGCCAAGTATATCACTCATCTCCAACTTGGTCACATCTCAATCATATATGAATAATATCTCGCCATTAACATGTAATATATATGGACTATCTGGAAACTTTTCCGAGACTCGCTTACTCTGAAATCCATTAATTAACTTAAGTGTCACGTGTTTCCGAAATCAAGCTCCGAAAGCCTCTAAATCGTGTCTGTTTTATAGGATTCATCCGTCTAAAGGTTTTAGCAATTATGTACAAGGTCCATTTTACCAGTATTATCACCTCGACATCCCAAGTGTTTGTCTTCTTAGCCTCAAAAGTCCATTAGTTAGCCTATTGTTTGAAGGGTTTCAATTGTTTTTTGATCCAGTAAAAAAAAATTTACAAGCACAATAGGTAAATGGAGCAACCCCTCCATTAACCGGGATCAGGCTTGCTCACTAGTCAATCTTATAAAAAGAGCGTTCTGGCTGTACTAAGCTCTCACGTTTGTGTAGGGGCGGATCGTTTTGCGATCTGATATACGTTGTCTTACCTTACACTTTGTGCAAGAGGTTGTTTCAGCGACTCGATTCTTTGTACTCAAGATCACAAAACAGTAATCTTACCGGTTAGTTCCAAAATCCGCTAATTCACTAATCAATTTTGACATCGTCTTAAAATTTTTTTTTGACATCCTCGTAAAATTAGTTAAGAGAAGCATATGTAAACAAAGAATATCGTCCAAACAAGTGGCAAAACCAGTGATCATAAACCTGATTCGACCAATCCAAGGGTGTACTTTGTAGATAAGAATACAAAAACAAAATAAAAACCTGAGTACATGTGTCACTAGAGATAAGCACGTATAACCGTTAGTGCTAGAAACTCCATGGAAGCTCTACTCTCTTCCACCTGTTTGCAACTAGGAATTAAACCCCTCATCCAAAAACCCGATCCTCTTATTCCAAGAGAAAAAACCCATTTGAAATCCTCCCCATTGAGCGTATATACAAGCAAAAGATCCAATCTTTGGCTTCACAAAGCTGGATTTTCCTCTTTCAGGCTCATGGCGAGTTCCCAAGCTGCCACGGAAGCATCTTCCACCACTCCCTTGCCTTCTTCTATGAAGGCTTGGGTGTATAATGAGTATGGAAGCGTTGAGGTGTTGAAGTTTGAAGAAAGTGTGACGGTTCCGAAAGTTAATGATGATCAAGTGTTGATTAAGGTGGTTGCAGCTGGTCTTAACCCTGTTGATTTCAAGAGGAGACTTGGCAAATTTAAGGCCACCGATTCACCTCTACCGGTAATCTATCTTATGCTTATTCTCATTGCAAACTTTGTGAGGGAAAGTTCAAGATTTGTCTCTTATTAAGTGCCAGTGTTACCTGCATTGCTTTCATTCGAGCGGAGATTTATACTTAAGTTCTTAAGTTCATAGCCCCTTCATTTTTTAATCTTTCTTTTAAAGTTTAAACACGATTACAACCCTCATGGTTCCAAATTCCGCTGGTTCTGGTCCAGATGCGGTTTATGGTCTATGCAATAATTAATTTTTTTGAAAGACAAGAATTTCCTTTAGACTAAGAGGGGAACTGGGAGATTGGGTTTGAGCTAGATTTTGGTAAATTGAAATTTAACGGTTTATGTATCTTATAGGGTTAGACAAAAATGTAGATGAATACTCAATTGGCACTTTCAGTTGATTCTGTGTATAATCAATACAGAGTGGGACAAAATTGTGGTTGAGCCGCATATATGTTGGAAGAAAGTGATCCCTATGGTTCCATTACCCATTCCTTTTAAAATTGAGGATTGTCTCACAAAAGTATCCTCTTCAATTCTAGAATGATCACTGCTCCCTTCAAAGTGTGAAGGAATTAAAACCTATGTAGTATTTTTACCTTTTAACTCATCTTAAATTAGCGATTACCTCATTCCAGTGGATATTCAAATGTTTAGGCAGTTGGTCATGACCATCTCTGCGTTCATCCTCATGTTCTATGACTCCAACAAGTGCTAATACAGAAAAGAAGTGTCTTGTCCTCAAGAATTTCAAAGAAAAGTATTTGACCTTTACCCAAGGCTGTTTTACCTCCCGGCCTTTCTAAACAGAACTTTAGTAGTCAGAATCAGCATCCGATGACAAAACCGTCCTCCAATGCGCCCCTGCCCCCTGCCTCACTTCCAACAAAAAGAAAAACAACAATTACATGGTTGTTGAATTTAGTTTCAATAAAAATGTTCATATGACCATTGTCCTCCTTGCTACTGCTAGCTGAGTAGTAGATTGTTCCTTGCCGAAGTTAGTGGCATGAATTCAAATCCATCCTACATTTAACCTTTTCTTTTCTCTTGGAGACCCAATATGCCGGATCAACTCTGATCGGATAATGGTCAGCTCGTAACCAAAGTGGCAGGGACTGGTTCCAATCCCGGTTTAAACTGAGGTCAACAGTTCTGAGTTGGTCATTCCCGGCTGGGTTTCAGTTTCAAACTGGAAAAATAAAAAGGTTTGCCGCATCTAGTCATTGGATGAAGCATTTTTTATTTTCAAAACCTTTCAGAAATTGGAAACTTCATGAAACCTTTGTAGGCTGTTTTTGAGACTAGAACTCCCTAGTAATGGAAGCAACCAAAATAGCAGTTTTACTTGGTGGAAAGGGGTACGTTCAAAACATAAGCAATCTCATCTGCTAACTACTTGAAGAAGAAGGGTTCAGGTACTAAAAACGTGTCAGATTGTCAAATCCTTGTTCTCTGGCGTCATAATTTGATTGTCGTTTACAGCTACTAGCATGGTACTAGCAAGTTGGTAAATCTCTTACAAATGTCTTTTAATATCTATTTACAGCATAGAAACATATGTCATATGCTCCTGTTTCTTGTTTCTGTTTTACACCTTTTTCACTTATACACACACTGGGAATCTAATGCATTCCCCTACCTTAGTTCAGCATCTGAATGCAACCATTTGTATTGCAGACAGTTCCAGGATATGATGTTGCAGGCGTGGTGGTGAAAGTAGGTAGTCAAGTAAAGGGTCTTAAAGAAGGGGATGAAGTCTATGGGGACGTAAGCGAGAAAGCATTGGATGGACCTAAACAATTCGGGTCACTTGCAGAATTCGTTGCTGTGGAAGAGAAGTTATTGGCTTTGAAACCCAAGAATGTTGATTTCGCTCAGGCTGCTGGTCTTCCACTTGCTATTGAAACAGCCTATGAAGGTCTTGAGAGGGCTGCGTTTTCATCCGGGAAATCTATCCTTGTATTAGGTGGTGCTGGAGGGGTTGGATCCCTGGTCATTCAGGTACTAAATTAAGCGCCTTATTCGATGATATCTCATGTTGTTTCAGTTGCATAAGAACATTGTCATCTATGAATTTCAAGCGTGTCAAAAGTGGATAAAGTTTGAAACCAGTCTGCTGTATCTGGTTTTGCTCCACATTTTAGAGGAAGGCATGTTGACTTGTACATCTTTAGTTGTAATAACTGTAACAATGCTAATGAGCTGATTTTATTTTTGGATCACACAGCTAGCAAAAGAAGTATTTGGTGCTTCAAAAGTAGCAGCTACTTCCAGCACTGGAAAGTTGGAGTTGCTGAAAAGCTTGGGTGCTGATTTGGCCATTGACTACACAAAAGAGAAGTTTGAAGACCTACCAGAGAAATTTGATGTTGTCTATGATGCAGTTGGTAAGCAAACATCTTTTTCATCATGTTATTTCATCAGATATTAATATTGACTTGATTTAGTTTGGACAATGGACTTGAGTAGTTTATTGAATTACAAAAGCATCTATTTGTAAAAAAAATCCACATCAGTCATTATTGAATGTGTGATCATCCCTTAAACAGAGGATTGTGGCAGACTTATGAAGTATAATTTACTGTTCATGTTGAAATCCAACAGGAGAAGGTGAGAGGGCAGTGAAAGCCGTGAAGGAAGGCGGAAGCGTGGTGGTCCTAACTGGTGGAGTAACACCTCCTGGTTTCAGATTTGTGGTGACATCCAATGGATCAGTATTGACAAAACTGAACCCATTCATTGAAAGTGGCAAAGTGAAGCCAGTGGTTGATCCAAAAGGACCATTCCCATTTTCTAAGGTACCTGAAGCTTTCTCCTACCTCGAAACGAATCGCGCTAGTGGGAAGGTTGTCATACATCCCATTCCATGATTACATGAAGTTGGCTTGTTTTTGGTATCTAAGCTGAGGGAAAATTTTTTGTAAGCATTTGATGAGGCGATTGCTGTTCTGTCACTGCCTTTTGGTTGTACATCTGAACTAGCTGCTGACTAGTACAGTCTATGCTGAAGGATTATATAATTAATGGTAGCGTCAAATAATGGGATGTGCTAATCATGTAAAATATATCTGATGATTTGCAAGCAAGATCAGAATTTGGACATAGTTGAAGTAGGATTCAAGCTAAGGAATGGGGATATGCTCATGTCATATTTCTTGTATAATTTCAGTGTCTGATTCAGAACGACGCAGGTTTAGTCACAACAAGAGAGAAAAAGATAGAGATGTGGGCGGCTCTCTTGCTTAAAACCTAACCGCTTTTGCTTGTTTGTCATTTCTATCTCTTTGTGACAGTAAGGCATTCCCGGTACACTAGTTTTCGGTGCTTGTAGAGGGTCCGGGGAGGAGCCGGATTGCTTTGCGATCTGATGTATGAAGCCTTACCTTACACTTTGTGCAAGATGTTGTTTTCGTGGCTCGAACATGTGACCTCAAGGTCACAAAAAAGCAAGCTTTTCAGTTGTTATAAGGCTCGCCCTCCTAGTAGAAAGACGTGTTTTGAAATCGAAGAGAAAAGTTAAAACAAGAAATCTGAAGTAGGGTATAAGAATTTTTAGGTTTGATAGGATGTTAAGTGCAGCAAGAAAAAAGTTATGGTGAGAAAATAATAGATGGTTCAATATAATTAAGGTTGATTTTTTTTTTTTTGGGGGGGGGGGGGGGGGGGGTTACAGTTGGTAGCTTACTAGGATTACTCAGCATGATCAAATAAAGGATGATAAAACTGTTGAATTTAGCAAACGAAGAACAAGAACGAGAAAAATGAATTTTCAGTTTTGGCAAAATGCAGAGAATGGAATTATTATTTTGCATTCAATGTTTTCGGGCTAAAAATAGCCGTTAAGAGCATAACTAAAAACCTACAAAATAGGAGCCGCTACTCTCTAATACACCACTTATCCTACTACATTAACTAACTTCCAAGAGAATAGAAACCACTTCTTGTGAATAGTCAAACACTGAAATTCACAGAATTTATTAAAATAAAGACACTACATTAACTGCAATTCTTCAACTTCAACGGACGGCTGGTGTTGTTTGGTTTAACATTCCCCCTTCAACACCAGCTTTCATCATTCCAAACTTCAACCGAAATGCTTCCATTTTGTTCCCAGTAAATCCTTTTGTAAGTACATCAGCAACTTGGTTTTGAGAACATACATGATCCAATTTGATTTCATTCTGCAGCACTTTCTCTCTAATGAAGTGATAATGAACCTCCACATGCTTTGTTCTAGCATGAAAAACTGGATTTTCTGCTAATTGAATTGAAGATAAATTATCACAAAACAGTTGAACTGGACCTGTAATTGATTGACATAACTCGTTCAGAATTTGAACAAGCCAAACACACTTCTGAGCAGCCATTGCCGCAGCTCTATATTCTGATTCTGTTATTGACAGCGAAACTGTGGGTTGACGTTTGCTACTTCATGAAACTGCTCCTGATCCGAGTAAAAAGACAAATCCTGAGTTGACCTGCGTGTGTCGCAATCTCCAGCGTAGTCGGCATCGCAGTATCCTATGAGCTTAAGCTCAGCATCTTTTTCATACCAAACTACATAATCATTTGTTCCTTTAATGTACCTTAGAATGCGTCTTACAGCTTCCAAATGTGGCTTCTTAGGATGTTGCATAAAACGGCTTACAAGTCCGACTGCGCAGGAAATGGCTGGTCTTGTCAATGTGAGGTAGATTAGACTGCCTACAAGTTTCTGATACATAGCTGTATCTTCTAACTCCTTGCCTTCATATGCACTCAGCTTGAGCTGGGTTCCAGTGGAGAGTTTATGGGTTTACATAATGACATTCCTAACTTCTTTAGTAAATTAGTGACATACCTCTGTTGATGAAGCAAAATACCTTTCTCTGTCTGTTCAACTTGCAACCCCAAAAAATAACTTAAGGAGCCAAGCTGTTTCATTTGAAAACGTGTGGACAAGTTAGCCTCAACTTACTGTATCTCTTCGATTGCATCTCCGGTAATAATTAAGTCATCTACATAGACTAACACTATAGCCACTCTTTCTCCAAGTCTTTTGACAAACAAGCTTAAATATGCACTGGTCATTTTGTAGCCACAGTACACCAGAAATTCTGCAATTTTTCCATACCATGCTCTTGGGGCCTGCTTCAAGCCATATAGAGCCTTCCTTAGTTTGCCCACATACTCAGGATTGTCTTTATTCTCAAACCCCATAGGTTGATCCATGTAAATATCATGATCCAATTCTCCATGCAAAAATGCATTTTTAACATCCATTTGCCACAATCCTCAATTCTTGCTAGCGGCTATTGCTAAGAGCACCCGTACAGTGGCTAATTTTTCCACTAGACTGAAGGTCTCCTCATAATCTAAACCATATTGCTGAGAAAATCCACGAGCTACCAAACGTGCCTTAAATCTTTCAATGGAGTCATCTGATTTCTTTTTCAATCGGTATATCCACTTACATGAAATGGTATTCACTCCTTCAGGCTTTGGCATAAGTTCCCATGTTTGATTGTGCTCAAGAGCTAATATCTCTTCTTTCATGGCTTTGATCCATTCTTTATTTTTCACAGCTTCTTCAAAATTTTCTGGTTCTGCAATATCTTCAACAATAGCTGCATTTGCATATCTTGGGTTCGGTTCCTTAGTCCTTTCAGACCTTCTAAGAGATTCAGTTGGCTCAACTTCTTGCTGATGGTATACTCCAGTATGCCAAGGATTAACTGGTACAGCAGGTTGTTCATCTTCACATTCCTTGTCATGATTTTCAAGATAGATTTGAGTAAGATGAGACTCTTTTAATGATTCAGCAGAAATGAGTTGTTGTTCCTGTTTATTCTCGGACCAGAATGTTGAGGCTTCATCAAACACCACATTTCTAGATGTGTAACATCTTCCTGTTGTGGGATCACAACATCTCCATCCTTTCCTATTATCATCATAGCCTACAAAAATACATCTAACAGCTTTCTTTTCCATTTTGCTTCGTAGATGATCAGGAATAAAGACACAACAAACACATCCAAGTGCACGAAAGTATCCTACCGTGGGTGTTTGATTCAATAACATTTCAAAGGGAGTCATGAAATTAAGTTTTTGTTGAGGCAGTCTATTTGTTACATAGACTGCAGTCCTCATGGCCTCAGTCCAAAATATGCCTGGCACTGATTTAGCATGTAACATACTACGACATACCTCAGCCAAGTGTCTGTTCTTACGTTCTGCAACTCCATTCTGCTGGGGTGTGTAAGCACATGTTAGTTGCCTCTGTATTCCACTAGAACGCAGTAAATTATGAAATTATTCATATGTAAATTCTCTACCATTATCAGTACGCAGACAGAGAATTTTCTATTCCAACTTGGTTTCAACTTCACCTTTAAACTCTTTAAATCTGAAAATGGCTTCTGATTTATCCTTCATAAAATAAACTCATACAAATCTTGAAAAATCATCTATGAAAGTAATCATGTACTTCATACCTCTGATGGATGTTTGTTTTACTGGTCCAAAGACATCTGAATGAATCAGCTCAAGAACAGCTGCTGCTTTATACTTTGAATCTGCATAAGGCAGTTGGTGTGCCTTACCATATTGACATCCAGAGCAAATTGTGCTTTTGCTTACTTCCAGCTTTGGCAATCCTCTCACCATACCCTTTTTCATCATCATGTCGAGTTTGGTGTAGCGTACATGGTCAAGACGTGTGTGCCATAGATCTACAGACTCAGTCTTCCTTGTCTTATCAACATAAGCTGCTTCTGCAGACATTACATACACAGAATCTACTTTCTTTCCTTCCACTACTGGATTTTCCTTAACCTCATAGTGAGATACACTTTCACATCTTTAGGACCAAATACCACATGATGACCTGCTGCTGTCAGTTGAGCAACTGAAAGTAAATTCTTTTTCATACTTGGAACGTGATAAACACTCTGCAATGGTACACTCGTTGTGCTCTGTTGTGGTGACATAACTGTATTTCCAACATGAGCTATGGGCATTTTGGTGTTATTCGCAGTCACTACCACACGCCCCCCCTTTATACTCTTCCACATCTTGAAGCTTTTTCTTATCATCCGTCATGTGATTTGAGCAGCCAGAATCTACAATCCAAATCATCTCGTAGTCAATCCGGCTGGTGGAAGCCATGAATGCTACCGCATTGCCTTTAGCTGACTCTTCTTCATCTTCTATAGCCAACATTGCTTCAGCATCCCATTCATCTTCATCTTTGGATGCTGCTATATTGCTTTCTACTGACTTCTTTTTCAGCCAGCAATCATGGGCTATATGTCCCTTCTTTCCGCAATTATAGCATTTGCCGCCAAACTTCTTCTTGTCGAACCTTGAGTTTCTCATTTCTTCATTTTGATGACCTCGACTTGCATCTTCTTTCTTTCTGTAATATGAGGAATGCTGCTTACTGCTCCATCGGTTTTTGCTAACATACATAACTTGTTCCTCATTCTTCAAGGTTACCCCTCACATCTGCTTGGCTAATGCCTCTTGACCTGCTAATAGGTTCTCAAACTCAATGAGGGATGGTTGTACTGGCCAACCTTGAATTGCAGCCACAAATCCTCTATATTCTGGTTTAAGGCCATGGATGATAATTCTCTTGGTCCTTGTATCCCCAATAGGTGCCTCAGAATCCAATTCTGAAATCTCACGGCACAAAGTTTTCACCTTATGGAAGTATTGAGCAATAGTTAAATCACCTTGTGAGATTGACAGCAGTTCACTTTCCAACAACTAAAGTCTTGTGTCGTTCTTCTTAGAAAACAACTTTGCAAAGATGTCCCATGCATCCTTCGGTGTGCTTGCATCTCTAATGTGTTCAAGCACATCTTCTTCAACAGTTGTTTTTAATGCAAACATAGCCTTCTCAGCCTTAATCTTCCATTTCCGTAATATTCCATTGGTATCTTCTACCTCTGGAGGTGTAACTTCACTGCCTTTAACTACCTCCCATAGATATTGTCCTTGCAAGTATGAAATCATACAAGTAGACCATGAATTGTAAGTTTAACTTCTTAATTCCACCAACAACCTGGAGTTCACTCATCTTGGCGGTATTACAGAATTTGAGATTATGGAATATATATGGCTCTGATACCAATTGTTGAATTTAGCAAAGAAGAACAAGAACAAGAACGAGAAAAATGAATTTTCAGTTTTGGCAAAATGCAGAGAATGGAATTATTATTTTGCATTCAATGTTTTCGGGCTAAAAATAGCCGTTAAGAGCATAACTAAAAACCTACAAAATAGGAGCCGCTACTCCCCACTACACCACTTATCCTACTACATTAACTAACTTCCAAGAGAATAGAAACCACTTCTTGTGAATAGTCAAACACTGAAATTCACAGAATTTATTAAAATAAAGACACTACATTAACTGCAATTCTTCAACTTCAACGGACGGCTGGTGTTGTTTGGTTCAACAAAAACGCCTTATATTTCTTCTGGTTTCAAATGAGTCTGGCTAAGAAACAAAACTGAGTACTACAAGGTTGAATCATAGCATATCTAAAAACGTTTGAGCAAGGCCATTAAAATGTTCGGTGGAAAATCGAGTGTGCTCTCCTGAAGGAACAATTAGTATTAGCGTGAAAAGCTCAATACGAAGATGCAACTCAAAATAAGTGACAAAATAAAGCAACCCAGAGCCTTTTAAAGAGTAAAAGCCACCTCAAACGACAAAGTTCTGAGATGGTCATTGGAATATGATAGAATAAAACAAAATGAATGGTTAAATTGGTTGTACTTCTTACATTGTGAAGTAGTAGCTGATTGACACAGCTTGACGCAATTATCATTATGAGTCATTGAGAAACAACGTCTATATATTTTTAATATATAAGTATAGTTGTATATATCATGCCTTTCCATACTCTGTTATAGATGGAAGCTTCTACGACAATTTACTAATGTTGTTGTATTGGATATTTGCCAGGGGAAGATCCGACATATTAAAGGACAGTCACTTTTTTGCCCAAGGGTTGGGATCTCCTCACCCCACTTTCCTCACCTCTTTTGTGACCACACGACACGTAGCACCAAGGAGGGGTGGTGAGGCTAGATAAGGATCATCTTAATCTAGCCTCACCACCCTCTTTGCTGCCACGTGTCACGCGGTCACGCGTCACCGTACCTCCTTGCGGTGAGGGGATACTATCCCTGATAAAATCTTTTGTGTGACCCCACTTATTCCTTTTTCCTCCTCTCCCCCACAACGCTTTCGCTGTTTCTTGCTTTTTTTTTTCTTTTTTAAAACTCGAATCATTTTTGTTGGTCGTTAATTTAACAGGAAGAAAATAAACATGTGAATAAGAAACATTACAACCGACTGCGATCAACTTCTAGAGGAGAAAAAGGTTATGCTGTTAAATAGATTAAGAAGGTGTTTCGTTAGGGGTATGTGTATTAAGGGTATAGGTGGGGAGGAATCCAAACCCATAAAAATTGTTTGTTTAGGGGAATAGAGGGCATGCGTTTTGGTTTGATACCCAAGTATTTAGTAATGGATATCATTTTTTTGATATGCTAGCTCCCTGTGCATCAATATTGGGTAATGAGGGGAATGAGGGGAATGAGAGGTATGGTCGGTCAACGTCGCCGGTCCACCAACGCCGACTGGTCACTATTTCGGCCGGTCAAAATTTTCTAGCCAATTTTCCAACCGCCCACCTTCGTTACCTATTTCAATTTCGATACGTTCCAAATACCAATCATACCTATTTCCACCTCAATACCAAACAACTATGGTTTTTAGGTCCAAACTCATATACTCTCAAACCTATACACCGTCATATCTATTCCGATTCTGAAAGTCAAGTGTGAACCAAACGCCACGTTCAACAAAAATAAAAAATAACAAAATAGGAGAAGTTTAGTGAAATCACAAAATCTACGTGGATGCAACTCAAGAAGCATCCAACTGTTGTCTGGGCTGTGAGTGTTGGATTTGGGCTTGACTTCCAATATCAGTTTACTATGGGCTTGACTTCCAATATCAGTTTACTAACGCCTTTTGGGCTTGACTTCCCGTATCAGTCTACTAGGGTATTGAGGATTGCAAGCTATGTTTGACGCCCTCGGTAAAATGAAATAGAAAATTGCTTATATCAGCACTAAGGTGCTTACAAGCTTAAATAAACATGAACATTTGTCTTGTGAACTGGTAATAAGATGAAAAAACTTAAAAAAAAATTGTGCTATTATTTATGACTTTTCAGCTTATAAACACGATGTCACTAAGCAAATTTGAAGGTTCAAAAAAAAAAGGAAAAAGTTTAACCGAGTACTTGGTAAAATTACCCTTACTTTGTAAAGCCCGAAAAAATGAAAACAATGATTCTCTCACTGCATGTCATCATGGCTTTATTTCATTAAGTAAAAAAAAGAATTTATTAAGATTATAATTCGTTAACGTTGTATCATGGCTTCATCTATAAAATAAGAAGGGGAAATGGAGTCTATGCTTTCTAATACTCCCTCCGTTCTAAAAGTTGTACCGTTATTGGATCTGAACCAACGAACGTATAAAATCGATGTCGTACAAAATCGAGCCCAATTGACTCTATCTGTTGGTTATGTACAAGTTCACACCCACACTTTCTCTGTGTATGACTATATTGGAGATACAAGGGAATGCACCAAGCCAGCAAATGAGACAAACTAAACTTTTTTCTCCCAATGTGATGAGCCCAATGCGTGGACATATAAATTAAAGTAATTTTGCAATGTTCGGAATCATGGTGACATTTGAGCCTTATATGCATGCATTCCTTCTTTCCACACCCTAACACAACAATTAAGTAACTATGTTGCGGACCATGATGTTCCTAAAGATGTTAGTGTTTGTACAAACCATGAAAAGTAATAATTTATTCAAGGGTATGAAAAGACGTTCAAAGTTTGAAGCTACATCAATCACAACATGATGATCAGAGATTAGGAAGAAAATGCAAAAGAGGGAAATTAGTGATGAAAAACCCTTGTGGGTGCTTTGATTATACAAGTTGGGGAGGAGAAAGATTGTAGTCCAAAGACCAGTGTTCAAAGGATCCGTTTACAAAATCATAGTATCCACCCATCAATCCAAGGCTCTTCTTGCTCACTGCCTCCCTTACAAATGGATAGCTCAGTAAATTCCCCACTGATATATTCACTGCCTCCTGGTTTTATTATGGAATAACTACGAAAATTAGCCCCCAAAAAATAATGATTTTGATCATACAAAATAAAATGCCCAGCAGTAAACAACCAGACACACTACATGTTTATATTCCAACTTTCATAAGCACAATTCTTCCTTCTCAATATGAAACGACGTTAAATAATACACATAAGAAAGTGTGATGTCCATAGACCGGGTTCAGATCTAGGGAGATTATAAGTAAGTCAAAATATGAGGCCTCCAATCATGCGTCGCCACGTGTAAAAAACAGTTTTTTAAAGGAGATGCTGCTCTCTTTTTTTTGTTGAAAAAACTGCTTTTATACACATAGCGACGCGTGATTGGATGCATCATATTTTGTATCACCCTTACCCTCCCCAAATCCCCTATAAACCAACATAGCACGCACCTCTCGATGTGTATCGTACTATCGTTTGTTTAATTAAAAAACAACGTAGGAATTTGATAGATAATATTTGAAAGAAGATTTCATCTAACTTTCTAAATTAAACACTCTCTCTTTTTTCCTTAATACGTCACTTTTAAGAAAACAAAGAAACATTTGCCATTTATCCTAATTTATTAAGTGACTTCCTTTTTATGCCTAATGATACGTTACTTTTTTTTTCCCTTTCCTTTTTTTGTTGGATCTCAAACTGTATACATGTCATTTTAGGACTCCAAAAACTTTTTATTTTCATTTTGTTTTCTATATATTTTACCCTTGTTTATTACTTCACTCGTTTCTCCTTAAACTTGCATTCAAGTATCGCAAATTTTAAAATGGTCATAGAGCATGTATGTTTAGTTGCTTAATGACCAATCAAATGTATATGAATATGGCTCTCTTGTTTTGGCCTATCGATCCCTTGTTTACATGTAGCTAAGTCTTATGTGGTATCATATCATTGTGTCACTAGTTGATCCATCACCAACATAAAATTTCTATCTAAGTATATGTATAATTACCATCATGCAAGCCTTTCTTCGTAACTAAATAATGTCATGACCTATCGTGTTGACAAGTTAATGTCGTTTAATAATAACAATAACAACAATAATAATACCTTCTCCAAGTTTGAACACTGCTGGGCAAAGTCCAAACTGCCGCATTGTTCTTTGACCTTAGCCTTGGCGAGAGAGCATATTTTGACCCAATCTTCAATGAAATCACTGCAACTTGGAAGTTAAAATATAAGTACATTACAAACACACAGTCACATAAGATAATATACGTATATATGTGTGTGTGGAGTCAATTAGCCATGCGAATATGCAAGGTATCTTTGGGTTGATCTAATGTGAGGCTCTCACTTACGTGGAACTTGTGCCATCGTCTGGGATAGACAAGAGCCCTTTGATCCCTCCACAACAGCTATGTCCCATAACAAGAATATACTCCACCTAAAAAAAACATACACAAATACATTACAAGTGTTATGCAGAAAACCAGGACTTGCATGTGTCAAAAACGCATAAATAAAAAAGAAAAGCTAGCACATGATATGTTTCACCGTAAATACAAGTGCAAAAATGAAAAGCAATCCCTTCCATCTAAAATAGTGAACGTGAAAATCCCCTAAAACTATTAATATAGCAAAAAGCAACAACGAATAGCTTTTCCGTTGGAATTTAACAATAATTTAGTGCTACTTGAATGTACAAACAACTTGTCAATTTGTAAATTAGTGTTTTTAAAACATTAATTTCCATTTCCAATGGGTAAAGGATTCACTTGACTTTAAAATATTAAGTAATAAAGCAAAATGACTCACTAAATTGGTTGCGCGTCTTATATTGTTAAGCAGCAGTTGATTGACATAACGCAATTTTCATTATGCGTCATCGAAAACAAATCTCTATGTGTTTTTAATACATGAGTATGGTTGCGTACATCCGACCCTCTATACTCCGCCATATGCAGGAGTCTCTAAAGCAATATGGTAATGTTGTTGTTGTATGTAGACTAATAAAAAGTGAAAAAAAATAATAACACATATTTTCTACCTTTTTTTTCTTCTTATCTGAGTGGTGTAATAAAAATATTATTCTAGAAGGAATGTCTTTAACAACACTTGAAATTTTTAAACGAACAAAATAGTAGTTAAATGTCTTTTCAATTGTCCGAAAGATGGGGGTAGTGGTTCATTACTAAATGCGGTTGAGATCAAAAGAGACAAAAAGTGAGGCAAAATATGAGACATCCAATCACGCGATGCCACGTATACAAATAACTATTTTTTAAAAACAAAAAAAAAATGTTAAACTTCTTTCACTTTTGTACACGTGGCAATCTGTGATTGGAGCCCTCATTTTTTACCTCATTTTTTACCTCTGATCTCAACCGTTACTAAATGTGGCCTTCCTTAAGTGAGTTGATACCACACGTCTAGCATTGTGAAAGAGGAAAAAGGAAAGGACATAGGGCGTATGGCTGTGGGGTGGGGTCCTTGGCTTTGAGTGGATCATGGAAAAGTTGGTAACTAATTTTTTTTTTAACTTTAATTTAGTTTTTAGGGAAGTTGGTACATAAATTGTCCGAAAAGGAAGTTGTGGGGGCAGACTCTAACAACTGGTTAAATTCGTCAGATAACATGCGCAAGTAAACTTCGCTGACTAAATTTGGTCAATGTATAACTATTATAATATATAATCAATTAAAGGGCATACTGTTTGTCCAAAATAGACAACAAATAGATGTTTTCAAGATTCATGTGTTAGTTTTATTTATTTTCACATATGTTGATTAACTTGTATGACGCACTATGATCGCTCCTAAACATTGACAACTCCAACAACATATTACAGCTTTTGAAAAAGCGGCTATATCAAAGTCACCATATTGTTTGGTACACTAGTTAGTACTTACACATTAATTCTTTTCATGTCTAGTAAGATTAAAACAATGCATATGAGAATGTTACATGCAGAAAATTTTTGTTCATCCTATTCTGTAGCAGCTCTTATGTGACATAAGAAATGTTACAAAATGCATGCAGTATTCGATGTAAATTACCGACGTGTCACATAAGAAAGTGTAATCAATAGGATTTTTCTCTTTAGAAAAGTAATGAAAAGAATGTTGATAAGTATTTCACGCCGAGTGCAGCAATAAATGTGAATACATAACGAACAATAACTTTCTTCTCTTCTATTTAATATATCATATGAAATAACTTGGATAATCGGATTAAAACGTTGCAAGTAAAAGAAATTGTCTTAGAATTTATTGAGTCAAAGAGATGACACATTATTGTTAAAAATAATAAAGGAAAGAAGGAAACACGTCCACCGAAAGTTTGGAAAGGAAAAAATGAGACAAAACATGTAATAATCACCTTCAGATGCAGTACGGCATATTCAATTGCAGCACCCGCTCCAGAATACCTTTTCTGCATTACCATAAAAGTTTATCAAAGTCATGGACAAACTAAAACAGCGGTCCAAAAAGGATAAGAGGAAAGAGAATCCCGAAAAGAGAAAGGTGACATAATATAACATCAATAATTCTAAAGAATGTTGCTTTCTTTTCTTCTTATTCCCCTCTTTTGCATATAAAAAAGATGGTACATTGGTGTACCTAGTGAGAAAATTGAGTTACATTAATAATGGAGTTAATGATACACTCTTTTTTAACTTTGAAATATGATCAAATAAAGAAAGATGACTCACTAAATTTGTTGGGCTTATTATATTATGAAGTAACAGTTGATCGGTACAGCTAGACACAATTTTTATTATGGGCCATCGGAAAACAACATCTGTGTGTTTTTAACACATGAGTATAGTTGTGTACATTCGACTCCCCATATCTTGCCATAGGCGGGAGCCTTTAAGACAATAGGATAATGTCGTTGTGGTATCGAGAAAATTGGATTATACCCGGTCATGGACAAAACTGAAATGGCTGTTCAAAAAGATAAGAGGAAAGGTAATTCCAAAAAAAGAGAAAGTTGACGTAATGGAACGATGGTAAAATTATTTCTTTTCCTCTCAAGTCTTATGCCTTCTCCCAGAAGAAAGATGGAAGATGTATATTCGTGTGTCTACTCTATTGTGAGAAGATTGGAGCTTACCCTGTCATAAGGAGGGACCATGTTGGCAATGTTACGCACTATAAATGCATCTCCTGGTTGAAAGTTGAGCACATGCGATGGGCACACCCGGGAGTCTGAGCATGCAAACACCATGAACTGTATTGCACATCAATTTCACACGTTCAGTTTTGTATCTTTGGCATTTGCGTCACGATTCAGTAATTCATACATGTATATGCATACACACATATATACAAATATACACGCACACGTATATATTTGCAGTTACAGCTTGCAAGAGCCCAGCTTATTTTAATTAGCTGACGACAAAGATAAGTCTAAACTGCACAAATGAGACAAGAAAATTTTGTTTATTTTTCTTTTCCAATAGTGAAAGGCCAATTTATTATGATTGTTTGGTGATATAGATCGCTAAGACAGACAAATGAGATTTGTCACTTTCAGGTATCAGTGTTTTCTCTTTCTTTGCCATTTGCATCTAAATTTAGAGAAAAGGCAACAATTGAAGGACAAATAGATAAGATAATGTTTTGCATCTGCAATAGGTGATTGTCCTGCAACATGTATTTTGTATTCTTCCCTTTTTTTTCTGGGATGTGCAAACATTGACAAACCTTGGGCCTTTGACCTTTGGCGAGTTCTTCATACAAGTCCGGGTTCTTCCTGCAAGTACAGAAAAGATTAATTAACATTTAGAATACTATTCATCCACTGTAGAAGAACCTAAGTAAAAAAGTCACTGGATAGCATTTTTGAAACTTTCCGTGTAAATTCGATTCGAATGTAACTGTTGTATTTAGGTGCCATTTGGTTCGTACTTGGCTATCGGAATCAGAATCGAAATGGGTATGATAGTGTATGGGTTTGGAGTATATGAGTTTGTGCGCAACAATCATAGTTGTTTTGTATTAAGGTGGGAATGAGTATGATTGAGTCTTTTGGAACGTATCGCAATTGAAATAGGTAGTGATCGAAAAATTGACCGGAAAAATTTGACCTGTCGAAATAGTGACCGGTTCGAAACTAATGCCCCTCATTTCCTCATATTGATAGACATAGGAGGTAGTATATCAAAAAAAACGATATTCGTTACCAAATACTCAGATATAAATCTGAAACACATATCCCCCGTTTCCAAAAGAAACAATGTTTATGAGTTTGGATTCCTCCAAACCCATACCCTTAATGAAAAACACGAACCAAACACCTCCTTAAACTACTTTGTTCTGTCGGTGGTTTCCAAGATTCGTTAATGGATTTGAACCTTATTTTGATTGGTGATCTAAAAATCTACAATTATTAATCGTCGACTAATCCTCTTCATTATTCATATTCCGGTTTTTGAAGAAAACTGGATTTTTTTGAACATTTGAACAAAAATGGATTAAGGCTATGATAATGATACACTAATTGGTTTTCATTTTAGATGCTTCACAAATCTTATACTTCGAACAATGACAACAACTCTGTTATAGATAATCATATCAGTATTGACAACTAGTTATGAGTATGCCAGCCACTGATTAGAAAGAAGAAAAAAGTCTTATGCACACGATTTATCATTATGAAATATATAAAATACATGTTGTATAATGATTATACCATCGTCATCATCATCCGGACCCAATATATCCCAACGACATCAAAAGATTATACCAAAAGAGACAAATGTAAATTCTTAAATATTACTCTCCCTATCTCAAAATAAGATAAAATTTTGTATTCTAATCTGTCCCAAAAAAAAAATTTCTCCTCCTACCTCAAACATATTGTGACGGCTGATCGGTTTAGCAAACATCATTTAAAAACAAACTGTTGAAATATTTTATGACACAATTTTGTCAAAGTAATTATAAGATCATTTGAGATCAACATTCCAAAGAAATATACTAAAACACTTTGGTAATTTAGTTTTAAATTAATTTTTTAAACTGTATATTTGATCTAAAATTCTCATAGTGCCCTTACAATTACAACCACACTTAAGACAAGAAGGAGGAAAAAAATAAAAATACAATTAAAATATTGGACCACATTTACAACAAAAACAATATTACCATATTGCCTTAGACGATTCCGCCTATAGCGGAGTATGTGGGGTCGGATGTATGCAACCATACTCATGTGTTAGAAACACATATAGGTTGTTTCCCGATGACTCATAATGAGCGTCAAACTGTGTCGATCAACTCTTACTTCAAAATATAAAAAACACAGTCAATATTTAGTGAGTCATTTTGTTTGATTTTATTTTTAGTAAAATGATTTGAACAGTAACTTTTGCACAGACTCGAAGCAAGTCAGAAAAAGCATACCCAGAAAATTCAGAATTCTTAACACAATTTCAAGCACTAAAGTAAATGTACTTACCCGTAGTTCTCTTTCTTAAAATGTGCAAACCCAGTTCTGATCCTCTCCACCGGATCCCACTGTTTCGGGGTGGAAGATTCCAACTCGGCCGTCAACTGCTTTATCTTTGACGCCGCCACATTTTCCAGCTCCCCTTTTTCACTGCAATAAACAGAAATTTTATTGTAGTCATTAATTAACTATTGATCCAATAAAATGATGACAAATAAGTTTTATCTACATGCAAACAAGAGTGGTTAGCCAAAACAAGGGACCCATGGTTAATGATCCACTAATCATACTTGATCATTGAACATTGTAAAATTTGTGCTAGCTAATTCCCAAGGGTTGGGATCTCCTAACCCCACTTTCCTCACCCCCTTTGTGACCACGCAACACGTGGCACTAAAGGGGTGGTGAGACTAGATGCGGGTGACTCTCATCTAGCTTCACCATCCCCTTGCTGCCACATGTCGCGCGGTCACGCGTCACCACACCTCTTTTGCGGTGAGAGGATACTATCCCAATTCCCAACCCCAAAACAACCGTAACGGAAAGTCAGAAATTTCAGGCAGTGCGTGTGGGGACCACCCACGTTGATCCCTACAGCGACTAACAGTTGGCACCAGAAAAATTTGTCGCGTTTACTGAGGTTAGGCTGACGCACTGCCCGTTCGTCAAAGGTGCATGTGTGAAAGTACAAATCAGGACAGAATTTTTTTATGTGATTTCCCACACTTTAGGTAGAAAGCTAGTGGATCGGCGTTTTGAGGATTCTAACGGAAAGGACTAAAATGGAAAAATCGAGGAGATGAAATTGCAGTGAAAATCGTACCTTAGAAGCTTTTTCAGTCCTGCAATCGCTTCCTCGTAGTCTTTCGCCATTTCTTCTCTCTGCAAATCCAAAATCACTTTAATCTAGAACATTCATGCATGATCTGTGATAAAGAGATGCATCATGATAATAATGACGATCGATTCATCAATGTCCATATTCGAATTAAAATTCTTCATTTCTGTGGATTAACAGAAGATCATCGTCTCCAAACGAATGAAATCAAAAGAAGTGTGATTAAACAAACTTAATCTCATCGGAAATCACAACTCACTTGTTTAATATTAAGACAGAAAAAAAGAAGTGAAATTAAGGAAACAATTACTACAGGATGAAATATTTGAAATTAAACAAGAATAATCATGAACAGCGATTGGATCATCCTTAGAAGTGTATGATGATATCTACCTTTTTTAGCAGATGATCAGAAGATGATCGGCCTTGTAGTTGCAGAAGCTATTTGGGAATAGAACTGGGGAAATGCGAATTGTTTAAGGTTTTAAAGTAGGAGTTAACCAGGCTAAAAAAAAAAAAAAGTTAACCATGGTTAAAAAAACTGGCAGTACAAACTGAACCATGGTTTGAGGATAGCAGAGGTATATTCTTTTTGATAAGATGTGATTGTATTCACCAAACACCAAAGTTCCAGCAGCTTACATCCACAAAACAGTACATAGCCAAAGTGCTTTAAACAAACACCTATTACAGCAGACGAAAAGCTCACAACGCACTCCTTGAGTTAAGCCGCCTGAAAGCATCCCAAGAGAAAAGCCCAAAACGTGCCACCTCCATTGGAGATGGAAGGTGGCCTTCAAAAAGTCTTTTATTACGAGCATTCCACATACACCATAGCAAAACAACAAACTTGGACGAATCACTTTCATTTACATCAGTTAACACAATCTAAACCCACTGCTCTACAGAAATGCTAGCATCCACACAAGTTAAAGCTGATAAAAACGTAATGGCCCAAACTTGCCTTGCAAAATCACATTGCCAAAAGAGATGCCTCAGAGATCCATCCTCAATAGCACACCAAGGACAATTAATATCAACAAAGACACCACGTTTACTAAGATTAAATGCAGTAGGCAGCTCATCGCGACAAAGACGCCATAGGAAAATCTTAATCTTATTAGCAATTCGAAGCCTCCAAATAACGTTCCAGCGAAAAAAAGTGAGAGCAGGGATAAGCCTTAGCGAAGTACCTGGTCTCGCCATATGCCATTGATCTCTGATAAATTTATAGGCCGACCTAACCGTATATCCGCCATGAGAAGTGAGACTCCAGCAGACCATATCCATCAAGCCTACCTGTGGCAATGGAAGAGCTATAATAGATATAGCATCCTCCACGGAAAATGCCATGCGAATTTTAGCAACATCCCAAGTACCTGTGTTGTGGCATAACAAATCATGAACATGATCCTCAGATGTAAGCACAGATGAGGTGTATTGGGCCTTAAAGCCCGTATCAGAAGGAATCCAAGGATCCAATAGCGTATGTATCGTGCGTCCATCTCCAACCTTCCACCGAAGTCCACCCTTGATTTCATCTCGTGCTTTAGCATTGATCTCCACGCAAACGAAACATTCGAGCCATATTCAACAGTTAAAAGCGAGGAATTAGGATAATATCTAGCCTTATATACCTGAGCCATAAGAGAATCAGAGTGCGTTAAGAGTCTGCAAATCTGTTTCCCAAAGAGGGCATAATTAAATGCATGCAAGTCTTTAAACCCTAAACCTCCAGCGCTTTTCACATCACACAAAGCATGCCAAGCCGTCCAATGAATAGAGTGATTCCCTTTTCCACTCTTCCACCAATATTGAACAATCATAGACTGAATATTATTGATGACAGTTTCAGGAATTTTAAAACAAGACATGGCATAAGCCGGAATTGCTTGCAGGACAGCTTTAATAAGAATCTCCTTATCGGCTCGAGATAGCATGTTTTCGGACCAGCCCTTAATTTTATCCCATACTCTAAATGTAATATTCTGAAACATTGTAATCTTGGATCTTCCTGTGATGGTTGGCAACCCCAAATACTTCAAATGTGAGTGTGTTTCTGGAATACCCAAGATGTCGACAATTGCTTCGCGTGTTGCTTGCGAAGTGTTTGGGCTAAACATCACAGTCGATTTTAGACAATTAACCTGCTGACCAGAAACATCACAGTACAGCCTAAGAACATTGTTCAATGCAGAAGCCTCGTCCACAGATGCAGAGGTATATTCTAACAGTAGCAGAATATATTGACATGACGATATTGGCCTGAATATTCACAGCCGATTGTGATTGGTTAACGGCAATCATGATCATGGGTGTTAACGAACCGAGCCGAACCGAATACTATGTTTTTGAATTCGGATTCGTTTAGAACGAACCATTTGGCTTTAAAATTGGTTCGAATTCGGCTCAACAACACCATAACTGTCTAAACAGGCCGAACAATTTACGAATAGTTTGGCTCGTTTTAATAAACGAATCCAAATATCAGTTCAAATCCGGCTCGTTTATAGACAATTACAGAACAAATACGAACCAAATCGAACAGTTCGCAAACTGTTCGGTTCGTTAAACAGCTCTAATCATGACTGCAAAGGTAATGAACAATAACATATATCCAATATATCCCAACGGTAGCAAGAGCTATCGATAGGGCGTGAGGAGGATGAGAAGCAGACAAACAATACCTCCATCCCAAAATATAGAAAGTTTGATTTCAATGAGACCCCATACTATATATATACCTGCGTAGATGGTACAATTAGTTAATCAACTTTTTGCTTCTTTTATCTTATCTTTTCTCTCTCGCTTTTTTTTAAATAGTGAATCAATGATACAATCATCTACCAGGCTGTAACACAGGATGCATTCTCTATTATTTTATTTTCTGTTAGTTAATTAATAATTATTAAGATACTTAATAATAACTAATTGATCATATTAAGATTTCCTGAAACTAAATTTGGCATTTCTGTAGTATAAAAAGAAGTTTAAATTGGTCAATTGATTAACTAATGCATCGTTCTAGCGGTTGGTTACTGGTCAGTATAATCATGACAAATGGAGGTATGACTAATTTGCTCATCGATTGCTTAAAAACATAACAAATAGAGTTTTTATTACAATGTCTAGTTACCGATTGATAATTTCAAATTTTGTGGTTAATGAATGATCATTATAAATTTTATGAGAAGTATCATATTACATTCTATCAACATTTTTACTTTTTCATTTTCCATTATATGTGTCAATTTCAATTACTATTGTTCAGTCATCTTTTCCGAAATACTTCTTCGGTTCTAAAAATATTGTCATTCTTTCTATTTTGGTTTGTCTCCAAAATATTATCTACTTCTTAAAACTAGTAAGTGTTAATTGTCAATTTTTTTTAATATCTTTCCAATTAACATTTACATGATATTTTTCCCTATTTTACCTCCAATTTCCAACTAAAGGTAGAAAGAAATAGTGATCCACAAAGTTTAATTTTATTAAATTATTTTCAAGTAAAACTATAATAATATTTTTGGGACGAATAGAGTATATATTTGTATTTTTAAATATTTTTATGTGCTTGTGTTTGAGGGCGGGTCTTGGAGCAACTGGTAAGATTAATGCTTTCTAACCTTTAGGTCACGGGTTCGAGCCGCAGAACGAAGTGTAAGATAAGGCTGCGTACATTAGATCGTAAAGCGACCGACCCTTCTTCGAACCCTACGCAAACATATAAGCCTAGTGCACCAAGAATGCTCTTTATGTGCTTGTGTTTAACCTAAAAGTCTCTGAAGTAGATTATGCAAATCTTGCAATAGGGGCAACTAACTCTTCGAAATTCTAAAATTTGCTTTAAGTTAGTGGAGTATTAATTAAGTACTTGGTTTAAAAAATAAATAAAAATAAATTTTATAAACATGGATCTCATAACTTACTGCTTTTATAAACAACAAACAGTTTAAAAACATTCCTTTTGTACACTAATTTAGTTTCAGTTGAAAAAATATTAAGCTCGCTGAAAATAATGAACTGTCGTCTCAATTAGGGCTGTAAATGAACTAAACCGTTCGGTTGTCCGGCTTGTTTGGCTTGAGCTCGAGCTCAGCTCGGATAAAAGGTTAATGAACAGAGCTTGAACACCTTTTTTCTGTTCGAACTCGGTAAGTGACACCGTTCGTTAAAGGTGTTCGGCTCGTTAATGTTATTCGTGAGTTAAACGAGCCAAGCTTGAACAATTAAATATGTTCGTTTAAATAAACGAACAAGCTCGGCTCGTTCGTTAAGTTAAATGAACCGAGCTTGAACAACGCAATGCTCGGCTCGTTCGACTCGTTTACAGCCCTAGTCTCAATGAAAGAAAGGGGGGGGGGAAGAGGGGTTGGGATCTCCTAACCCCACTTTCCTCACCCCCTTTGTGACCACGCGATACGTGGCAGCAAAGAGGGGTGGTGAGGCTAGATGCAGGTGACCCTCATCTAGCCTCACCACCCCCCTTGCTGCCACGTGTCGCGCGGTCACGCGTCACCGCACTCTATTTGCGGTGAGGGGATCCTATCTTGGGAAAAAGGGGATAGGATCCCCTCATAGCAAGGGGGTGCAGTAACGCGTGATCGCGCGACACGTGGCAGCAAGAGAGGATGGTGAGGCTAGATGCAGGTGACCCTCATCTAGCCTCACCACCCTCCCTTGCTGCCACGTGTCGCGTGGTCACAAAGGGAGTGAGGAAAGTGGGGGTGAGAAGATCCCAACCCGGAAAAAGGTGAACTGTTTGTGGCTACCAAACAACTGAAAAATATCATAATCTTTTGGTTGGATCGAGCTGAGTTCTGTTGCTATCGTGACGAATTTTGGGAAATGGTGGAGGGTTGAGAGTGGTAATAATTTATAATTTAGCCTTTGGTTTGCAGCGGAGAGTCCGGTCTCGATCCAATCCATGACGTAAAGACCAAAAATAGAAAATAGGAAAAACTTGGAAATAAAGGGTGGGGATGAAAACGATTCAAATTAAAATACTATATCTTATCCAGTCAACATATGTTAAAATTAGTTGTTTTGCACTCCGCTCAGAACCATTCGAACATGAAATAAAATGTTTGAGATTAGTTTCCATTCCCAAAGGGCACACTCTTTTTTAATTTAGAAATATGATGAAATACAGCAAAATGAGTCACTAAATTGGCTGCGTTTCTTTTATGGTGAAGTAACAGTTGATCGACACAACTTGACGCATCATTATTTTCATTGGAAAACAACCTCTGTGTATTTCTAACTCATGGGTATGGTAGCGTACATCCGACCTCTATACATCGTTATAGACAGGAGTCTTTAACGTAATCGGATAATGTTGTTGTTGTAGTTCTCAAGTTTTGCTCAGATCGGTTTGAACATATTTGAATAACTTTGAACGAATTCACTAAATATCAAGTTGTCCAATTGCTCACATCTACATTTTAAAGCGAAGTGCTACCCCTAACCCCATAAATATGTGCATCTAAGGTTCCAGTACAAAATTAATTATACTATTACAATACATATCCAATTTTATATGCAAATATTAGATAAAAATAAATATGTATTTTTAAATTAGATGCTCGACAAAGTCATCCAGCATACAATGCTTAAGTTTGACTCTTTACTTTAGTTCGAGGTTATTTATTTTCAAATCATATGAGTTATTTCACGAAATGAGTACGAATAGCTCATGAGCAACTTTGATTTGCACAGTTGATATAGGTCAAATAATTTTAACCATGAAGACAACATAAAATTGAGGTTTGACGTGGATAATGTCGAGGAAATTGAGGTGTGATAAGTAAATAAACTTAGCAACACGATATGGTAGCTTGGTCATCGTCAGAATGAAAAATGTTATAGTAAATGGATTTATAAAAGTGCAGATACGTATATAAGTCATGCAACATTTCATCGAGGAAAAAATTCTCCATTTAATATTATGTTCTTTTTTTAGCTTCTTTCTATTTACTTTGGATCATTAAAAGTTTAAAAATGCGAGAAAGCTCCAAGACCAACGCTTCAAATATGATCAATAACATGTACATCACAGTCTAAAAATGCGTGAAAGCTTGAATACCAATGCTTCAACTATGGTCAATAACAAAGGTCAAAGTCTAATATTATTGACAAATTTTAAAATAGTCATTCAGTAAATTTACTAATGACTCAACAAATAACAAAAAAAACACGTTTATTAGTGTCATATATCAATTATTCTTTATTCTGTTAGTCTATAAATACACAAAAATAACTTATTGATCATCATAAAACATGTCAATCTTATTTATTACTTGGGAATCTGGTTAGAGGAATACACCTATCCTAATTAACCGGAACGAGATTTGGTCCCATTCTTAGATGAATTTTCTCGATATAGTGTTCATCCTTTTTAGTACAACATGATAATATTTCTCCACTGGTAATTTACGTAATCTTGAAGTTATGTCAGATATAGAGTACATTACTCTTTTTTTTTTCAAAAAAAAAAATGAGGAACTCGAGACCTATGAATGTGATAAATGCTACTCAACCGCTAGATCTACAGGTTTTTCGCATGGAGTACATTACTTTTTCTTAACCTTTGTTCTCTCTATTTTTCCCCCTTAACACTTGAAGGGGCCTGAATGGAAGCTGGAAGATTTTGTTTATTGTTCAGTGTGTAAACAAAGGAAGGGGCAGCATGAAAACATATCGTATGTGGTGCAAAGTGCAAAATATATATGGTATAACTATGTAGAATCAATGTACAGAGTGCGGAACTTAGAGCAATTGGTAAAGTTGATGTTTTGTGACCTTGATGTCACGGGTTTGAACCGTGGAAATAGTCTCTTGCACAAAGTATAGAGTAAGACAACGTACGTCAGATCGCGAAGCGATCCAGGCCCTCTACAGACCCTGCACAAACACGGAAACATAGTATATCAGAAACGTTTTTTTATATAGAACCAATGGAGAAAATCTCACTTATTAGCCTAAGGTTTGGCCCATTACTCAGTTAGCAGCCTAACGTTCATGAAACTCACTTAATAACAACTCTTTTGCCGAAATGTCTCACTTGTAGCCAGGTGACCGTTGACCAACCGTTGACTAACCGTTGACCAGCCGTTGACTTTCTCAGACCAACCAGAATCTGACACGTGGCAACCCTTTTTAATTAAAAAAATAAAATTGTATTTTTGAATAAATTGATTTAAAATGAATTTAAAAATTCTAAAAAATTGTAAAAATTAATTAAAAAACATTTTAAATATCAAAAAATTAGGAAACAAAATATAAAAATAAAAAAAAAATTACCCACAACCCTCCAGCACTCCACCCACCTACCCCCTACGCCACACCACCCACCCACCCCCACCCCCGCACCCCCCGGCCAAAAATTTTTTTAATTTTTTTTTAAACTCACTCATAACACTCCGACGACCCCCGCGTCCCCTCCCCCACACCCTCCTCTCGCGAAATTTTTTTTTTAAAATTTTTTCTAACTCATCCATAACATCCTAACCACCCCTGCGTCCCCTCTCCCAACCCCGCGCACACACCAAAAAAATTTTAAAAGTTTTTCAACTCACCTACAAAGCTCCGACCATCCCCCAGAACCCGAAACATACAGATTTTGTTTCTCGATAATCCATAAGGAAAATTGCGTCAACCCGTGTCAGTCAACTACTACTTCACAATATAAGAAACGCAATTAATTAGTGAGTCATTTTGTTTTTAATATTACTACTACAATAAAAGGTAGCAAGTGTATTATTTTATCGAGAAACAAAATCTGTATGTTTCGGGTTCTGGGGGATGGTCGGAGCTTTGTGGGTGAGTTGAAAAAATTTTAAATTTTTTTGAGGTGTGCGCGGGGGTGGGAGAGAGGACGCAGGGGTGGTTAGGATGTTATGGATGAGTTAGAAAAAATTTTAAAAAAAAAAATTTCGCGAGAGGAGGGGGTGGGGGAGGGGACGCGGGGGTGGTCGGAGCGTTATGAGTGAGTTTGAAAAAAAAAATTAAAAACATTTTTGGCCGGGGGTGCGGGGGGGGGGGGTGGGTGGTCTGGCGTGGGGGGGGGGTAGGTGGGTGGAGTGCTGGAGGGTTGTGGGTAATTTTTTTTATTTTATATTTTTTTCCTAATTTTTTGATATTTAAAATGTTTTTTAATTAATTTTTACAATTTTTTAGAATTTTTAAATTCATTTTAAATCAATTTATTCAAAAATACAATTTTATTTTTTTTTAATTAAAAAGGGTTGCCACGTGTCAGATTCTGGTTGGTCTGAGAAAGTCAACGGCTGGTCAACGGTTAGTCAACGGTTGGTCAACGGTCACCTGGCTACAAGTGAGACATTTCGGCAAAAGAGTTGTTATCAAGTGAGTTTCATGAACGTTAGGCTGCTAACTGAGTAATGGGCCAAACCTTAGGCTAATAAGTTAGATTTTCTCTAGAACTAATGTATAGAATGTCAACAAATGTTTGAGCTTAAGTTATAGGGAGGAAAAAAAAAGGCTAAACATGAGCCTGGGAGTCTTTGTCGTGTAATAAGAGTCGGGAAAAAAGGGAAAAGTGAAGGAAAAAAAGGGAAAGGAAATGTCTAAATAGTCTTTTGGATACTATATTTAGGTTCAAGTGAAAGAAAACTAACTTTTCAGATCAATTACACAATATTTTTCACAATCTATAGTTGAAAATTTTATAGATACCTTATTTGAGTTTTGCATGCCTATGGCCATATGGTTGAAACAAGAGCTGAATTGACCAAATTGTCCAACACCAAAAATAAAATCGGATAGACTAACACACTAGAAACCAACTTCGTAAAACCTCTAAAATTTATAAAAGAGTATATCAATTATTCGTAGGTATATATTTAATTGTTGTAACTTTTGGAACTTGGAAGAGCCACGATTGCTATACACACATATGGTGTCTATAAAAATAATACAACAAAGATACAAGTCACTATTTTAAGTATGTTTACCATCGTCAATATATAACTCTTGTTACTTATCTTATTGAAAGTAAAAATAAATAAATTTAATAGTTATTCGTTCATTATTATAAAACTAACACTGGTTAATGCCGTATAACATAAGTCCTTTCATAGAAATCTTCATCACTGTGCACCCCTTATTGTTAATATTTTTTTTCGACCAAGTGAGAATGGAAGATTATCAAGCTTTACTTAATCACCATAATAAAGTTGTGGTATGCTATCTCACAAAACATGTCGCAGATCAAAGGTAAAACCACACGCAGTTATTTATAATATATATTGAATTAACATATTGATTGGAACCAAACTAATATACATGATACTATTTGAACTAATATGACATAAAATATAATAGAAAATATAGAAGAAAATCTATGTTCCTCTATAGTCACTAATGCATGAACCAAGTGATCGGCTTGCCTCACGCATCTGACAATAGCATATTATCACTATAACTTGAAACACTTACAAATTGCAAAGATAAAAGGACTACAAATGACTCTATACTAAACTCTATGTTCAAAAGATAAAGAACTCGTCATTGCAGTCCGTCTTGTAATCACATAATTGCACGTCTCGGGTGTATTAAGTTCTCGTGTTTGCATAGTGTTCTATAAGGGTCCGGATTGCTTCGCAATCTGATGTACTCAGTATTTCCCTATATTTTGTATAAAAAGACGTTTCCGTAGCTCGAACTCGTAATCTCAAAATCACAAAACAACAACTTTAACAGTTGGTTGGTTTAAATCGTTTTCAACAAAGAAAAGTCCAAATGGATGTTGGAAAAGAATATGTGTAAAATCCAATATCCATATGGAAATATTCATGTGAAGGACAAATTCTGGACATACCATAAGTGTCTCTATCCATAATCGCTTTTGATGTGAGACTATGAGCAAACCGGCCCACCAAGCCCGCCCCGCCCCGCCCCGCCCCGCCTCACATTAAAGTAATCGCAAACATCCTCCAAATTTTCATCCATAGAGGTAATTAATTATTCTCGCGGCGTTGTTACCATCTCTTGAAACCGATATCTCGACGGAAGCATCCTTCGCAGCAATCTAACCCTCATCCACATCCCGTAAGTTCGATTTTCTTATTAGAATGGAAAGGATCAAAATTATTGGAATAATAGCTGGGTCTTTTCTTGTTAACCCGTTTTTTAAGGGCAAACCAAAATCTTAAATTTGGTATCGTCAATTCTTTGGAATTTTACTGTTCGATGCTATTATTTGTTCTAAATATTCAAACTTGATTCCATTCTCTGTTTGATTTTGTGCTATTTGATTTCTTTTGTTCAGTCTGCCCTATAATTTGAAGATTTCCCAAATTTCCCATGATGCTATTATTTGTTCTAAATATTCAAACTTGATTCCGTTCTCTGTTTGATTTTGTTCTATTTGGTTTCTTTTTGTTCAGTCTGCCCTATAATTTGAAGATTTCCCAAATTTCCCATATTCCGTGATCTGGAGCAGTTTTAGATACTTTCTATTTCCGCCTTATGTCTAGATTCTTGTTTCGATTTTTCGTTGATTTGATATAAAAATTTGAGGGCTAAATAGTAGGTTTTCTCTTATCATGGTTCTTTCTGCAATAGAAATGGCCGAAGACAAGAAGCAGCAGCCGGTTTTCATTAAAGTCGAGCAGCTTCGTCCAATGGCAGCCGGATTGAACTTGACCGTGAAAGTCGTCAATTCAAAGATTCTTGCTCCAAGGGGTGCTCAGGGTCGCCAAATGCGGTTTGCTGAGTGCTTGGTGGGGGATGAGACTGGGATGATTGTCTTTGCTGCGAGAAATGAACAAGGTTTGATCTTTGGTTTTACTGTTATTTACAATGATTTGCATGTTTAGAAGTATGTTGCTAAAGATGCCTTCTTTTTTGGACGTTTGTTGTTTGAGGCAAAGAATGGTGGTGAACATGAGTAGGTCCTAGGTGGGAGGCTTATAAATGGCAACTTAGAGAAGTATGTTGTTAAAGAGGATCATGATTTGATGTCAGAGCACAAGTATATTTTTAATGATTGCCCATTTGCCTAAAATTTTCCCCTTTTTAGCACGTATCTTCTGTTCAGTATGTTTTTGTTTGTGCTAAAGCGTGCAAGTGAACATGCTAGGCCCAAGACGGAGAATCTAAAAATGGCCTCTTAGATGAGTCGAGATGGATAAGTTAAGCTCTATGAATTGGTCCTTAGGGGGCTTTGAGCCTTTCATATTTGGGGCATGCATTTCCTACACATGGAATCCTTTTTGTTACTGAGCGTGTTATGCTTAAAAATTTAGCTGCTAGTTGTTTAATGTGACAGGATATTATTGAAGTAGAAGGGCGTGTTATTGTTTTTAACGAATTACAGACAACTGGTTGTTGATGCATGTGCTCTTTGACAGATGCTGAAATTCAGGAAAAAGAAAATATCTCACTAGGGATTTTCTGATAGGATTTTGACGAGTTGCTTCTGGCAGCACTTCTGTATTTTGAAGAAGTTATTCTTTCTCTCGTTTTGTCCTCCATGAATGTCCTTGAAATTCTAGTACATGCTCCTTATAGAATGTACAGTGGATGTATCACTTAGAATCAATACCTTTGTCAAATATGGAATCAAAAAACAGGTTGACGATTTTAAGGTACAGAATTTATGGCACCTTCTTTTGGGTGGTGCCGCTGATAGTGACTTGTTAGTTTGGCAACCAAAGGCTAACTTGATGCGTGCCTAAGAAGACACACCACCTAGGATCACTTGAAAACAAGAAGACACGGAAAACACAAAACACAAAGAACACAAGAAAGACTCAGGTGAAAGTTAAAGGATATAGACAAAAAGCCTTGTTTGACCCTTTGTCTAAACGCGGCTACAGCAAGAACCTTGTCCCTTGCTTGACCAGCGTTGAGCAGGTCTTGTTTTGGCAATCCATTTAGATTCAAGAACCTTGGTAGATGCTTGGAAAAGTATCTTGGACATGCCTAAGTTAGAATTTAGATCACAATACTTGCTCAAAGTATTGATTGAATTTAAAGGAAGAAACTTGAATAAACAAGCTATTGGTGAGCATGTGCTCGTTTTCTGAAATTTTATAGATGCAAAAGACTTAACTTACAAAAGAGAATAAAGACACCTCTTTATAGGACTAAGGGGTGGCCAAAAAGCCTAATATTCTGACAAGATAGTGAAGTTCGGTACGTTTGGAAGAAATTTTGACCTATGCATAGTCACTTCTTCTGGGTGGTAGTGACATCTAAAATGAGGTTGATGGTAAAATAGCATGGTATAAATGCTTAAAATCGTCACTTCTTCTGGAAGGTAGCGACATCTAAAATGAAGTTGAACGTGTAATAGCAGGGTATAATTGCTTAAAATCTCTCAAGTAGGTGGAAAGTAATTTTCAGCTGCTAGATCTCTGCTTTATATTTATAGTTGGGCCTTGTTATCTGTTAGGATTTTTCTTTCCTTTTTTTTATCCTTTTCATTTTAAGCTTGTGGTGGCAAAATGTGAGGTCCAAGCATGAACTTTAGAATGTCATCCTATTATTTAAGGCTCTAATTCATGTTTCCTGGACTTGCATTATTAATGAGTCGTTCCTTCAGAAGGGAAAAGGAATAAGTATGATCCTTTAATGTTCAGTTGATATGAGATGTCATGGATTTTGGAAGAGACATGATTGGTGTTATTGTATGACCTTGTCTTATTTTGACAACCAGCGATTAAATCCTTTGGGACAAGTAAGGAAACCTAGTGAATGTTGCTGCATTGTGAGCTTAAGCTGAGTTTCTACTCGATCAACAAAAACCACTTTCTACTTGATCAACTCTTTGGAATAGTGATACTTCTTAGTTTTTACCAGTTTTGCACTTGTAAAAAAGGAAAAATTTCTTCAGCATGCTTCTCGTGTGCTCAGGCCACGTTCCTTTTAATCAACTCCTTGGAAGAATGCTGCTCTTTTGTCTTTTCCGTAGACCAGTTTCTAAGTTGTGGGTAACCTTTAGTCTTAACATAGTAGTTTCAGATGCGGTTTTGTTAAATAAATTTTTTCGTACTTTGTTCTAGTGGCTACACCCTTATTTACCAACTTATGAGAGAGAGGGAGAGAGAGGGGAGAAGATGGTGGTGCTTGTGTATGTGGAGGTGAGTGGTCTAAAAAGTTCTACCTGCAAGCGTGGGGAAAGCCGTGTGAAATTGTTTGATCCCTTGCTTATACAATTAAACTTCAGATAACAACCCCCCCCCCCCCCCCTCTTTTCTTTCTCTCTCCCTTTCATTACAGGGTATACTTGCTTTTTGTCAGAGTTGGGTTACTGACATCATTGTTTATGGAAAAGCATTTATTTGAGCTTAACCTGCTTATTATCGGCTGTAAACATGGCTTTGTTTTTCCTCAAGCTTCTTAATTATTTAATGACGAGGCTGCTGAAAAGTGAAAATGTTTATCTCAGTGGATTTGATGAAGGATGGTGCTACAGTGATCCTGCGGAATGCAAAAATCGACATGTATAGGGGATCAATGAGGCTTGCTGTGGACAGGTGGGGACGTATTGAACCCACTGAGCCTGCAGATTTTACTGTCAAAGAAAATAGTAATCTGTCTCTGATTGAGTTTGAGTTAGTGAATGTGGTGGAGGACTAAACTGAACATGCTATGAGCTTCTTCATGATATTGAAGAAGGTATCAGTAAGGAGGTAGTGTAGTCTTTTGTCTCTCTACCTGGTCGTGACGTGCATCAGTTAAAGAGAAGACTAATGTACTTCCTGTTTTCTTTCTATCAGCATAGTGAACCGCAGTCGCGATCGTGCATGCATGTTTGACAGTAGATATGTTGTCTTTTTGAACTTTCTTTCTTTTTAAATTATGATTCTGCTGCATGACTGGTGAGTAATGGTGCAACTGGCGATAATGTTACTTACCTTTTCAGTATATGCTAGATTCTGCCTGCGTGATCTTTAAGTCTTCTCCTATGCTATCTTTTGTGATACATGTTACTTACCTTTCCAGCGTACGCTAGATTCTGGCTGCATGATCTTAAAGTCTTCTCCTATGCCATTTTTTGACCTATTGAGTGGGATCATGTCATTTGTTTAAAATTTTTACCAAACTGACACACACGACACCAGTTGTTTTAGAGTATGGTGGAAAAGGTCTTTAGGAAGATTTTGTCAGTAACTTCTGCTCCGTGAGTGTGGCATAATGTTCTAGTTTAGCATTATTTAACCAACGCTGATAACTGGAGTATTGTTTGCTTCACGGGAAGTAAACTCTTTATCCTTTGGGATATATGTATTGTTTGCCTGCCGCTTATCCTCCACATACTTTAGCGATAACTTTTGTTGTTGTTGGGATATACCTATGGGTATGATTGATGATGATAACTGAAGTATTGGTTAATTGTCGGTTGAGCAAGAACGGATTTTCTTTCTTATGGCATGTTGAAAGTTCAGCGAGGGTTGGGGAGCCAGGGAGAGGGGGCAAGGGGCCAACAAGATGAGGGTTTTCTTTCTCTCTCTACCTTTGATACTCTCATCTACCTTATGGTGAACTTCCGAATAGGGAAGGAAGAAACCTGTAGCGACCCGTCCCTAGTACTCGGAACTACTCACCCGTCGTATTTCGCTAAGGAAGATACAAGGCGTCGATATCGATGCGAAACATGTCAGCAGTGCGACGCAAATCGATGTCAGCGGAAGTCAGAATAAAAACCTCAAATCATCAATGTCATAAATGAACATTAAACTCTAGGTCAAATCTAAATCCGATACAATGGTCAAACGTAGATAAACAAAATCTCCAAATTTACATAAACCTCGAGTAGCAAAAATAACCGTTTCAACTGAATCCTCAACGAGCCTCATCAAAATTCCTAGATCCCGAAACCTCCCCTCTTGATCATCCTCGGGTGTACTGATTCAATTATCTGTCTATCTGCAAAATATGTTAAAGCGTGGTTTGAGCGACAAGTCGCTCAGCAAGTAATCCCACTATACTTACCATGGGATCATACATGGAGAAGCAAGTGTGATAAAAATATATAACATAAAGTAGTAGCATGTTTCTCTTCACAAGTAAATTTACAATTCTTCCCTAACATCCAAAAGCAAGTAGAGCAAATAAACCCAATAAAGTACGTAACAAAGTCCAATAAAATATATAACAATGTCCAATTAGGTACATAACAAAGCCCAATTGAGTACACAACAAAGTCCAATTAGGGGTTAGTCCAAATCCAAAATCGATGATGCAATTTTCCAAATATGCAATGTCAAAATGTCCAAAGTCAAAGGCCCAAAATTCCAAAGTCCAAAAGTCCAAAGTTTCCAAATTCGATTTAGCCGGTCCAAAGTCCAAATTCTGAATCCGAGTACAACTCGGTCCAAATTCAATTATCAAGCCAAAATCCAAAACCCGGCTAAAACGGTCCAAAGTGATGCAATGGCTATAGCACTTTCCCTACAATTGACTTATACCGTAAGACTTACGAATTGATTCCTCCAAAATCCAAATATACTATAGACACCCTGTCCCAGACTAGGTCGTTACGTCTATAGCACCAAATATATGCCTTTGCACCCTGTCCCAGACTAGGTAGTTACGCTCAGGCCCAAATATGCATACAGAAGCAATGTCCCTGACGAGGTAGTTATATATGCAGCAATCCAAACAGGCATACAGAAGCCCTGTCCCTGACGAGGTAGTTACATCTGCAGCGCTCGATAACCAAAATAGGAATCAATCCGGCTTACCGATATATTTCCCTTGTAAGGGTGAATTTCCAAAAATATATACAAATGCAACTTTCAAAACAATTGTCCAAGTACCGTAGCTAGTCCAAACAACCAAAATGGACCAAAATGTCAAATTTGTCAAGACTACCAACATTACCAAAATGCCCTCTAAATACTAAAAAATTTCTTAACGACACCAAGTACTCCAAACACAATAGACCAAATAACCAAATATCAAATGTCAAAGTCCAAATACCAAATACCAAATACAAAATCGATTTTCCAAATAACTAGCATTCACGTATATCTATATACATGTAAATGCCCACGTCCATACCTGTGCGTATACACGTATATACATATAGACACAATATAAACATAGGTTATCATGTGCATATAAATATCACAATACAATTATAGGTCCTATAATGTCGGCCAAAATATCAATTTTCAATTGTTTTCCAAAACCAAATAGTTTTCCCCCAAATCCAATATACTTTTCGGCCATTGCATACACACAATTATGAATCGTAGTCATATATACATATATATACACGCAATGTAGCCCGTGTTGTCAATAGCACGAGGCGCATTGTAGCGCGACGGCCAAATTTTTGTAGCGTGTAGCGCAAAGCGCCGTAGCGCACGCTACACGCATCCGAGACGCATAGACAACTAATAAACTAAAATATTAAGTAACAACATAAACATAATATAAAATTTCATAATTGTTCAAAAAGTTTAAGCATATATATAATTAAAACATAGATAGAACATAAAAGCAATTGTTCAAACTGTTCAAACTTCATATACAAACCGTGTTGTCAATAGCGCGAGGCGCACTGTAGCGCGACGGCCAAATTTTTGTAGCGTGTAGAACAAAGCGCCGTAGCGCACGCTACACGCATCTGAGGCGCATAGACAACTAATAAACTAAAATATTAGGTAACAACATAAACATAATATAAAATTTCATAATTGTTCAAAAAGTTTAAGCATAGATATAATTAAAACATAGATAGAACATAAAAACAATTGTTCAAATTGTTCAAACTTCATATACAAAGCAGAGTATCTGAGCAAGTTTTTGGAGTCTCCTCAAAAACTTGCTCGGGTACTCTGCTTTGTATATGAAGAGAGATCGAGAGTACAAGAGAAGAAGAGACTGTGCCGGTGGTGACTGATGGCGTCGGAGAGTGGTAGTGCCGGCGGTGGTTAGAGAAGGGGTAGATAGTGATGTCGACTTTTTGTTTTCAGAATGGGATGTCGTCGACTTTTGATGTCGACTTTTCTTTTTAGCCGGTAGGTTTTTTTGATGGGATTGTAGCTTAGCTTTATTATTTAGTTTTTCTTTTTTTATTTTAATAAACGAAATCACTATTTTTTTTTAAAAAAAACTGAAATTACAAAAGCGCGCGCTACGTGAGCTACGTGCGCCTCGCGCGCTTCAAGCGCCTCGGCTGCGCTTCCAGGAGGTTGCTACGCTACATGACCTTGTAGCGATTGATCTTGCGCTACGTGCGCTACGCGCTACAAGCGCGCTACAGGCGCGCTACAGACAACACTGAATGTAGCATATATTATCTTAATATAATTATATATACAACTTCAAAGTCAACCTCTTTTTTCTCAAATGGCAGTGTACTGAATTTACCCCTTGAAAATTGTCCCAACCAACAATTTACAATGCAACATCACTGTTTCACATATTATCCAATATACAGCAACGTAAATGTCCACTGCCCTCTCTTTCTCAAAATACCACACCAGGCAAATTTTCACAAAATCATTGTTTTTCTTTTCTTTACATATACCATATATATACCATATATTGCAATTGTCCATCGGTCCCAAAATAAACTTTGCTATTTTGAAATAAAGAAAATAATAAACAGAAGGACTCCTTAAATCTACGGGTCCTTGGCGAAAAAGGCGATTGCAAAAGGGCGACTTCCGTCTCCACTTCTAGGGTTCAAAGTCCTCCTCAGGGATGAATACCACCTCTGAGGAGGCAGATCTACTGTACAGGAGCTTGAAAAAGCATAAACGGCCAGCACCGGGAGAGATCGAAACCCCATCAAACAAGAGTGACTCATGCATAAGTGGGTGGGCTGACCACCTAAAGGGACATGGTGATGCGAATAGCGACATCTATATTGGGGATGATGAGGACGACGACGCCACTGACCTTCACTTGGAGAGCTATGATGATATGACAGCTGGGATTGTTGAGAGGACTGAAGCAGGCAGAGTCTCCATTGAAGTCCCAATCGAAGAGTGCAAGTCCATGTGGAGGCCATGGAGAAGGGCACTGATTGTGAAGACACTGGGCAGGAGCTTCTCCTTCAAAGTTATTGAAAAGCGACTGTCCGATTTATGGGCTTTTGGAGGTAAGTTGGATATTGTTGATTTGGATGATGCATTCTACGTGGTACGGTTCTATTCAAAAGTTCATTATTTGCATGCGTTAGAGGGAGGTCCTTAGACCCTCTTAGGTCACTATATCACGGTTACGAAGTGGCACCCGTTTTTCTCCCCATTAATGGAAACAGTTACAAAAACTATGGCATGGATTCGGATACCCAAATTACCGTTAGAATTCTTTGATGAAGGAGTGCTATTGCGAATTGGTAATTTGTTGGGGACTGCAGTTAAAGTTGATGATACGACTAGGCACGTACAGAGGGGCCGCTATGCCCGTATTTGTGTTGACATTGATTTAACGAAGCCATTAGTGTCAAGAGTGGAGGTGAATGGCCAAGTGTTTATCGTGGAGTATGAAGGGTTGAATCTTATATGCTTTGCGTGTGGTCGGTACGGCCACAAAACTGAGGAATGTGGAAAAGGAGGTATCGCTCCTGCTGCTGAGGAGGTAGTAACTAAAAGGAACCAAGCTGGCCTAAATATGCATGACCCTTTTGGACCATGGATGGTGGCTCAAAGTAGTAGGCGTAAACGGATCCAAATGGTGAAGGACACTGGGAGCGCATTTGATAAGGGGGAAACAGGGGATAGAGGCAAGAAGTGGAGTAATGTAGCAGGGAGTAGTAGGGGATTCCATCATGATACTGTGGATGGGGGATCACGCTTTGGGCCATTAGGGGACATGGACATCGGGGCGGGAGATGACACGATGGAAAATATGTTGCAACAAGAAATAAGGGGAGTGGTTGACGAAGGGCCGGAGGTGGTGCTTCGTTCTATGACAAAAGGGGCGGCCACACGTGCAGGGGCTAATGGTAATAAAAGAGGGATACCGGTTAAGTTGCAGTCCAAGCCAAGAATGCAGGTTCCGTCCGTGGGGGGTAGCAGGACTGAGATCCACGAGGAAGCGCCTAAATACGCGGTGGACAACAACTACCGTAGGGGGGTTCCTCAAGAGGTAGAGGCTCCCTTAGTAGAACGAGGGGGGAAGTATGCACCGATCTCTTAGGGATATCACGAATGAGTATCGTGGTATTCATTTACACCTCAGTCCTTTGAACAATCATGAGGAATGGCCCTGTCTGGGTAGTAATGTTGATAGACAGGGGCATTTGGGAGTTAAGGGGGACTTTAAACAGCACCCCCCGGATGGCTCTTTCGTGGAAGTGGACGGCCAAGGCCTCATTGATGCTGAGGTTGATGAAGACATCAGTGATGATCGTAATGAGGATGTTAGCATGGAAGCGAGTGGTAGGGCGGCCACTGAGGACAATGACAATTAGTTTCCTTATGAAGATCATGTCATGGAACTGTAGGGGGCGGCTTCGTCTGACTTTCGCCGGGCCCTCTCTGACTATTTAAACATAGCCAAACCTGATATTCTGTTTTTAATGGAGACACGCGTCCAAAGTGAGTGTGCAATGTGGATCCTCCACCGTTTTTGGTTTACTGACATGGCAGTGGTGGAAGCGCGGGGTTTTGCGAGAGACTTGTGGTGCCTTTGGGATAAAACCGTGGCTAACATTACGGTTGTTGATTATACAGCCCAAATGTTAACACTTTTGATCAAACAAGGGGATGCTACGCCTTGGGTGCTCTCACTGGTTTATGCATCTCCAGTTGTGATTATGCGTGATCTTTTCTGTGATCATACGGAAAGTATTGGAAGAATCATTAATGGCCCTTGGTGCTTGATTGGGGACTTCAATCAAGTTGTTCATCAGGATGATAAACAAGGTGGTCGTCGTGTTAGCGGTTACTCCATTGACAGAATGCGCAGGATGCTGGAGGTTTGTAACTTAATGGGTATGCCGTTTTCTGGGCCTAAATTCACTTGGACTAACCGGCAGCAAGGGGACTTTAAAATACAACAAAGGATTGACCAATGCTGGGTGAGTGAGGATTGGCGATCCAAATTCAGAGTTGCAACTTTCCAGCATTTGCACAGGGTCCATTCGGACCATCATCCGTTGCTGCTGAATGCGGATGACCAACATGTTAAAAAGATTATACCCAACTTTCGGTTTCAGGAAGCGTGGTTGGAGCATGGGGATTTCGGCAATTTTATTCTGAAGGAGTGGACTGAAAATCCAATGGGATATCTTGAAACAATAAATGATTTCACTGAGAAGGTCATGACATGGAGTAGAGATGTGTTTGGAAACATTTTTCATCGGAAGAAGCGGTGTGAAGCGCGTATTATGGGCATCCAAAAGGCTGTGGCAAACCACCCATCTCGTTTCCTTTCTAAGTTGGAGAAGGAATTACTTGATGAGCATGCTGAAATTCTGGCGTTGGAAGAGCACTATTGGAAGTAAAGTACACTGGTTAATTGAGGGCGAACGGAATTCGCGCAGCTTCCACAAAGCTGTGGCAACAAGAAAGCCGAAGAAAAGATTTACTAGCCTTAAGATTGATGGGAACGAATGGGTGACTGATCCTGTTAATCTTAAGCTTATGGTCAGAAACTATTTCATGGAGCTTTATTCTTGCAACCCCCCAACTGTTAGGAGAGATTGGCCGGTTAAGCTTCCTACACTCTCTCATGCGGATCGTAGGATGCTTAACCACCCGGTTACAAGGAAGTGGAAGCTGCGATTTTTCAAATGGGCGCACATAAAGCGCCTGGTCCTGACGGTTTCCTCCGGTTTTTTTCCAACGTAATTGGAGTGTGGTTGGGCCTTCTATAACGTCGTTTGTTTTGAAAGTTTTTCAGGATGGTGTGTTTCCACCGCAGATTAATGAATCTCTTATCACTCTAATTCCGAAAATAAGCCATCCGGAATGCATCTCTCAATTCCGGCCGATTGCCTTAAGCAATGTGTCTATGAAGTTGATTACAAAAATTATTGCTAACAGGTTGAAGGGACTTATACCGAAGCTAGTGTCTGCAGAGCAATGTGCGTTCACCCCGGGAAGGCATGCGGCTGAAAATATAATTATTGCACAAGAAATTCTCCATACCATGCGGCATAAAAAAGGGAAGAAGGGCCTTTTGATGGTGAAAGTAGATCTTGCGAAGGCTTATGATAGAGTAGACTGGAATTTTCTACATGAAGTGGTGAAGGCGACTGGGTTCAGTGGTGAAATGAGTAGAATCATCATACATAGTGTGACATCGACTACTCTTTCTATTGTTTGGAACGGTGAGAGGCTGGACTCGTTCCGGCCGACAAGGAGAATAAGGCAGGGTGACCCAATGGCACAATACCTTTTTCTTTTATGTATGGAGATTTTGAGTGGAATGATTAATGATGCAGTTGAAGCGAAGCAATGGAAACCGATTGTGATGACGCGCGGGGGTCCTAAGGTTTCGCACGTGTTCTTTGCGGATGATCTGCTCTTGTTTGGTGATGCGACTGAAGAAAATGCAGAGGTTATACACCGTGTTTTGGATAACTTTTGTGAATTGTCCGGTCAGCAAGTGAGTTATGCTAAGAGCCAATTTTTTGTGTCCCGCAATACACAACCGGGGGTGGCGGATAAAATTGGCAAGACACTCAACATGAAGCGGACAGATGACATTGGGAAATACATGGGTATGCCACTACTTCACTCTCGGGTATCGATCAACACATATGAATTCTTGGTTGATAGCGTCCGAAATAAACTTAAGGTTTGGCAAGCCAAATTTTTATCATAAGCAGCCCGGGTGACCCATATACAGTCGGTTCTGAATACTATGCCCTCTTATGCGATGCAAATTGTGAAGCTACCGGTCAAAACTGTGGATCAAATGGAGAAACATATGCGCAAGTTCCTGTGGGATGAGGTTGGAGATGAGAGGCACCTACACTCGGTTGCCTGGAATCACGTTTGTCAATCTAAAACAAATGGTGGGCTGGGGTGCGAAATTTACGGAACATGAATTTGGCTTTCATCGCCAAACTGGGTTGGCAGGTACTGATGAATAAAGAATTGCTGTGGGTCAGGATACTTCGTGCAAAATACGGATCCCCTTTGGATGACAAGGAGAAACAGAATGTGTCTGTGATGTGGCGCGGTATTCGATGCTGTGTGTCGTTGCTGCGGGCTGGTTTGGAGTCTTCGAACTGTCTGCATGATGATAATGCCCAGCCATCCATCCAGCCGAAGTAGGGGTTATCAGCAAACGGTAAATTTACAGTTGCCAGTGCTTATGCTTTTTTGAATAGCAGTAACTTGGTTGATGGGGGAAATGGATGGAGGAATATTTGGAAACTGAAGGGCCCAAACCGTGATAATATGTGTCTATGGAAGGCTAAACATTCAGCCCTTCCCACTGCGTACTTCCTATATCAACATCACATTATACCGACTGCTGTATGTTCCGTGTGTAGTGAAACTGATGTTGGTCCGGTTCACGAGCTGAGGGACTGTGGTTGGGCTTCACAGATTTGGAAGCAGGTAGTGCACCGGCACGTTGGAGGTGTTTTGCTAGTGTCGCGTGCTTGCCTGACTGGATTGACATGAATTTGGATGGAAATATGGGGGTTGAGACCAGTGCAAAGGGTTGACCTTATATCTTCCGGGAAATTGTTGCTGGATTATGGTGGTGGCGGAATGCCATTGTGCATGGTAGAACTAGTACACTTATACCATCACATCTTTTTGTAAATGACGTCTTAGCTAGAGTACGTCTGATGCATATAGCCAATAGTCTAGGGGATGACTTTTTTGATGAAGGCTAGTGTAATGGCCTTTTTTGATGCCTATGGGGCGTTGTGTATATTGTTTTTTGATGCAATGAAAGATCCATTTTCCCAAAAAAAAAATAAACTTTGCTGACAGAATCGGAAGGTTTTCACACTTGTATATCTAATTCCACCGTACACACAAAGTTGTCATTCTCGATCAAATATAGTTACAAACGTACCTAACATATTTTTGATTCTTTGTCTTTTCGTATAAAAATAAAATATAAAAAAAATAGTTTCAACACTATATATATATATATCATATTTGCACTTACATGTACAGATATTAGCATGGGTTCGGGCATCTGACCAACATTACCAAAGTTTCCACATTTACATTTATACATATACTTACACGGCACACACATACATGTAGACAACAATCTATTCAAACGTATATACGAATGAATGATCCGAAATTCATATCAAAATAACGTATATATACTTTCGTAAAACATAGTAAGTATAGGGAGATTACTTACGCGATGGATTACATTATACCGTACAATTGAGTTGGGGTTGGATTGAATCAAAATAACTTCCTTCACTCCTTAAACCTTCCGCTGCTGTGGGTTGGCAGGGAGGAGAAACAATTTGCAATTTGGTGTGGAATCTTCAGCGGCAGAGAGGGATTTTGGGATGGGGGAAATTGGTTTTGTTTTTTAAAGAAAAAAGGAGTGGAGGCCGTTACTGAGGGAAATGGGAGGGATTGTGGGGCTTGAATGGTGGAATTTAGGATAATGGGCTTGACTCAACCCCCATCACGTTTCCAGGAGCCTCTTTTTTTTTTTTTTTAATATTTCAATTAAGTTTTTTTTTGCCATTAACAACAATTTTTATTTATTTTTTTCTGGTTTATACACGGACGTAATAAAACCCCTGCAAAGACCAACGGACTTCTGATTCCAAGTAACTTGCTCAAATTCATGAAGGATTTTGCTGCTAATATTGATAGCTGAGGCTCTTGGGAAACATGGCATTAAGTAGCCATACTACAAATCTCAAAAGGGATACCCAATAAAGAGAAAATAAAAAAGCAAAAAGAGGATCCTTTGTTTCCTTTCTTATATATGATTGTGAAAAGGTGATACCAGGAAGAACCTTTGGACAAAGAGAGAAGTATTATTCTCTACCCTGTTATGAGTATTATTTGTTGTGTCCAAAGAGAGAACCCGTTATTTATAGAAAGAACAATACTTTATTAGGCACTGTGGCAATGCTAGTCTTATGATCATCTAGAGAGTCTGCTGGTTGGACTCGACCATCGATCCTAGTGTAAAGTTCTACGTTGGAGCAAAAGATCATACTCTGGCCTTGAAGACTTTCATCGTTCTAGCCTTAAGGAGCATTGTAGAGGATGTAAATCAGGAGTTCAGCGGCTTCTAGGTTGTGGAGGTCATATGCAAAGAGCCCACACAAGAAGTCCACTGCAAACTGGGTTTTTGGTCAAGACAGCAGTGAAACACCCACACTGCATGTGTCTTTTGAATCGAATCATGTACCTCTTAGAACAATCCTCAACCTGAGTACCAACTGAATCAAATCATGTATCTCTTAGAACAACTCTCAACCTGCAACTCTCAACCTGAGTACCAACTGAATCGAATCATGTATCTCTTAGAACAACTTTTAACCTGAGTACCAACTGAGCTATGTCTTAGGGGATATGTTGGCGCTGCATAGAATTGTTCGGTTGGGGACTTCGGAATTAGTTTTTGAGATCATGAGGGTAAAGTTCTTGTTGAGTCTGCATGGGGAGTTGGTCGCAATTATCCATGTGCTTCAGCTTCGGGAGAGCTTTCGTTATCAGCGGATACATGATTTACCATAGAAATTAGGACAATCAGATACATGATTACATGTTGCATATTATATAGAAATATACACATCAGAATAATAATCATCAATGAAAAAGACCAGAGTGGGCAAATATTAGTTTGGTGAATAATTAATCTTCCTATAAAGTATTAGTATTAGCCAAGTAAATTAAAATAACTAGAGCGAGTAATATCTTGGTCTCTTTTAATAAACATGTGTTTATACTATAGACACTGATCATCTCCTATTTGTTTAATCTCATTATCTAATTACCAGTGAATAAGATGAGTACAACTAGTCTTTTACAAACAACCAAGTTTGTCAGTTTAGTATTAGAAAGAATAAGAAAAATCTCTGGAGAAGTACGGCGTTGAATATAGAAAGGCCCGAAGGTTATAAATTTACTAGTTGTTAACAACAATATTGTTAAGACAGAGTGAGTGTCATTAAATTTTGCAAAATGAATAAGTCAACGGATCAAGAGAATACAGTGAGGTAGGGGTGTTTAACGAACGAACAATTTAAGTTCGGTATATATTTGTTTGAGTTCGTTCACTAATTCTATTAGTTAAATAAGTTGAGTTTGAATATCTAATTAGATTTGTTTATATAAACAAGCCAAACCGAACTCAAACAATCTATCCCATTTAAAGAGTTATAACATTATAGAACTGAGCTTGAATAATTCTTTAGGTTCAATATATTGAACGAGTCGAACCAAACTATTTATGAATCTAAACAAGTCTAAATTTAAATACTCACTATTCAGTTCGGCTTGGCTCGTTAAAAGACTAGTGTGAGTTACATGTATAAGGAAGTCTATATAGCAATCGAATACGTTCATTGTTTCATTGACAGGGTCGAGATCATATGAATCTTTTTTTGTTGGTTCAGATGTTGCTTCTTGTTTTTATACAATAACATTACTCTATTACTTTAGAAATTTCTGTCTATGACGGGGTATGTAAGAGTCACAATATGAAGGCGGTAACGGCTATTTCCGCTCTGTTTATCCACGTTTTGTTTAAAATGTTTGTAATAATTGGACAAGAGTACCCCTCCTTTAATTAATATGATAATATCTTTGAAATCTACCACTTTTTTTCTTTTCTTTTTCTTTCTAAGTTATCGATCGCTTAATAATTACATACTGAATCATATAAAAGAAATACTCAAAAGCATGTGAAGGAATTCTGGTCACATATCAAGGCTCTCCCAGATTACTCTGTGAAAGTTCTTAAATAATTTTCTTCTGATTTCTTAATCTTTCTTTTGCGTATAGAAAGAAAAATAAAATCGCTATGGCACATTTTTATATTACGCTAGTCAACAGAGAAAACCAAGCCATAGACAATTCAGCAATCCATAACTGGAATATGTATGTCTATGTATATACACACATATACATACATACACACACACACACAACATACATACTATTTTCCCCACTTTTTGTCAAAATTGTTCTTGGGCTCTTTTTATTTCCTTTTTCTCTCCCGAGGAATCACTGAGACATGCCATCATGTTGGAGTCTAAGTTACATGTTTTTAAAGTAAAACAACATAGTTTTATTAAAAATGACCTGTTAAGACCTAGACAAAATACACATCTAAATGTGTTTTCTTTAATAAAAATATATCGGTTTACAATTAGATAATCAATTTTTATATTCATCTTTGGTTAGAAATCATATCCATGTGATTCATGATACAAGTCGCTATTCTCATTTCCTTTCATAAGGGATTAAGAATTACCACATTCATGTTTATCCATCACGACATAACTATCGTATATCTCATTCATCACAGCCTCCTCTTTTATTTTTCTTTAGGTAGAAAATCGTAATTTGCCTTTAACGCTGAGAAACAATGTCTTAGTTAGATGCATGGCCATAAACATATATTATAGTTATCATTAAATGCAGGCCATATAATTACTAAAAAAGAGAAATATGCCTGAAAAAGTAATGAAAATGGATTGCTTTAATCATACGTCTGTGAATTGGATTGTAATAAATACTATGCCCCGGCATGAAAAAAAGAAAAGACATGATTGCATAATTTCATGAAAAGACACCATGTTTTGGAGTTGACAAACTCTCTTGCCGTACTAACAATACAGGAACATATTTTAGTGGTTTCATGTAGGGATTTCGAAAAAAACGTCAGGTATTCGAATCTTGCCGAAGGTAAGAATGTTTGAATCCCCTCTTAGCTAGGTGCATAGTGTTGGAGCACTATTGGCCCGTACGTGATAGGGTGACATGTCAACCCATCGGTTGTTCTTTCGTTACCAATGGGCTCCTTGTGTTGTCCCGTACGCGATAGGCTGACAGGCCAACCCATCGGTTGTTCCTTCATTGCCAACGAGTTCCTTGTGCTGTCTCTGTGCTATGACAAATTTTCACTAGTGGACTATGGAAACCTAATTTACATCCCTGTGAGACCGAAGGTGTCAGAGACTGTTACTGGTTGGGTTCAACAATACACGAATGGATATTAAAAGCGCAAGATCGATTTCTAGTTGGAGCTCATTTAATATGGATAGGAATTAGGTTCATTCTGTATCACAAAGATTTTGCTTCTCCTGTTGTTCCATTTTCAAGATATCTTTTCATAAAGGCATATGTGTGGTAAGAAGTTGAAGTCACATTAATATTTGCATAAGGTTATTGAATCATCTATATTCCCTTTTTTCCTTTCTTTTTTAATTTTATTCTGACAAATTTGACAATTATTCTATAATATAATGCTTATAATTACTGGAAAGTTCTTCATTAATCAACTATTAAGGAAAATTTTATTGGAAACATAAAGTCATGACCAAAATAGACCAATCAATAAATAGATATTTATCTGTAGAGATTTGTCTCATGTATGACCTTGGAATTTATAGAAAAGCCAAAATAGACGAAACCAAATAGCTCATGAAAATCAAACAATCAATCCATATAGTCACCAACAAGCATTCCAAGATCTAATATGGTGGAGAGGTCCATTTTGAAAATAGAAGAAGCTAGACCCTTTATTACGTCCATTTTTGTTAAAAACAAAATATAATAAATAAAATAAAATAAAAATAAAAATAGAATAAATGGAGATAATTACTGCTTTAATGCAAAAAAAAAGAAAAAGAAAAGAAAAAGTAACGTGAGGAAGGTTGGAGGTTATCCAAGTTCCATTAACTCCCTCCACTAATTGGCTCCAGGAATTAGCCCACAATCCCCTCCCCCTCATTACACCGGTTGACTACATCCCATTATATATTAATATATATATATATATATATATATATATATATATATATATTCTCCCTCACCAATGTTTTCCCTTGTCGTGTCCCTCCTCAACAACAAAGAAAGATTTTTTTTTACTTTGCAATTTCTTCCCTCCCACAGCCGAGCCTTGAGAGAAAGGAAGGAGTAATTTTCACACCATTCCAACCCGAATTCGTTTGCAGTATAGTATATTCAATCAAGTAAGTAACCTTAGTATATTTGTTATGTTTTTACAAAACTTGTATGTTTATTTTGGTATAAACCCATGGATCATGAGCGTATATATTGTGGACTTCATAGATGTTTGAATATATATATATATATATATGTATGTATATGTATATGTATGCGTGTGTATGACATATGTATGTGACGGAGATGATACAAAATGATTATTCCAAGTCTAATCTCAATTCTCAGAATCCATTGTCAATTTATTAAGCTAGCCGATGTGGGACTTTTGTTTGTATTTTTTTTGTTGTGTATATTTGGTGCATGTGTGGGGTATAAATCGGTGAGGCCAGTTTCCTGGTACATGTATTGTCATATATGTATATTATTTTTTTTAAAGACATTAAGGAAGTTTTTCCGTAACTTGTATATTTTCCTTCCTTTTATAGATATACTACCGGTTGTCATTAGATATATATACATATTTTCAGTTTAGCATATATATATATATATATATATATATATATGTATGTATGTATGTATGTATGTATGTATCTATATATATGTATATATGTACACAAAAGCGTGATTCAGAGTTTTACAGTAAGTACAAGTATTTTTTTAAAAAAAACAATTGTACATATATGCACAAACCGATCAGTTTAATTTACATACGTTTATATATTTACACTGCTAGTATATATTATATATTTATATGATTCCAGAAATTACCTTGAGCAAAATTTGGATACGTAAGTGTATTGTTTCTTGTCGGCAAATGAATATCTATGTAGACAATTTACTGATTTTCATTATATGTGTTGACCGGAATATTTAATGGGATGTATTATTCTATTTACAACATTGAGTAACAAGTGTTGGTTGGAAAGTATATTTTGATATAATGTTTATAAACGTTTTATGGTTACATAGTGCCGAAAAGGTGTGTGTATTCATTTATGTTTATTAAAGTTATTTACATAAATGAAAATATATGTTCATTACATTATTTTCGAAAGTGAGAATAAATATTTTGAAGGATATTTATTTGATTGAAAGTGTATTTGCATAAGATATGTTATTTTGAAGTGAATATAATTATGCAAGTGTATGTAAATGGGTGTGGAAAATATATGTTGGTATGACAAATGGAAAAAAATAGAATGCTATGAGTTAATTATTTTATGTAAGTCAAATTAACCTTTATTATTAGGTGTTGATTTCTATGCTACAATTGTTTAGATTCGAGCCTAGAAGAGGAGGAAGTGAAAACCTGATTCAAGGTAAGTGGTCTATCTATGCTCGTTATATGGTCATGCATCAGAGGTAAATAGTCTATTTGTGCTCATCATGTTGTCATGCATCAGATGTAAGTGGTCTATTTATGCTTGTTATGTTTGTCATGCATCAGTGTGTTATTGTTGCATATCTGTAATTGAATTTCCTATATATGTGAATTGTGTGCATATGTGGTATATGTATCTACATGTGAACTGTGTGTATGTATGAGTGTGGATACACCAGATTAAAGGAAGATGAGAAGAACAGAAATGAGAATGAAAATGAAAGTGAGATGAAAGAAAAGAGAGTCGGGCCAGGCAGGCCGTCGAGCCGGGCCGAATGGCCAACGGGCCGGTTGCGGTGGCATGCCTCGATCCAGAACATGATATAAATGTAACTTAATTAATAAAAATAATTGTAGGAAAATATAAATAAATATCAGAAAATTATAAATAAATTCCAGAAATAATTGAACCTAGATTTGAGTGCCGGAGGATGGTGAGGATGGGCCAGGGGCCTCAGACGATTGAGTTGTTTGCATTCATGGCACGTGCATTGCATGATGGCGGGTCGTGACGTACAGGTCACGGACGCTCAGGATGGTGTATGGTGGCGAGGCCACGACACTCAGGATGGTGTGCGGTGGCGCGGCCACGCACACTCAGTATGGTGACTGTGGGGTGTAAGACCTACAGCCACTCAGTTAGGACCCGGGTTCATGCATTGCATGGTGGAGATATCGGCATTCTGTGTGACATGACTTCGTTGCGTGTGACATGCATAATAGGACATGCATCATGAAGTTGCGCATTATTATGTGGAGTGACTTACTTTCTGCGGCTTATCTACTTCGTTGGTATACATTGTCTTTTTCTTTGTTTATGTGATTATTTGTTTCTTGTGTATGTCATACTTGAGAAGAGCATGCATCACGGTAAGGTAGATTGGGCTAATGAGCTATCTATTTTGTATTTATTTTCGAAGTCTTAACTGTTAAAGATAATCGAGTGAAATTATTATGGACTAAGGACATGTATGTTAACTGTAAATGTTATTTGTATTTACTTCTGCATGTATGATTCCTATAACAAGTATAAGTAGGTTGCTTACTGAGCCCGTTGATTTTGGCTCACACCACCACTCACCAGTTTTACAGGCATGAGAAATTAGGGTATGCTTACGAAGGAATTGGTATACCGTGGAAGATCGAGACGAGAGGTTTCGAAACTAAGGATATTCAGAAAAGACTTTCGAGAATTGGATGAGACAGTTATTTCGATATTCGAGGTTATGTATTTTCGAGATTAGTGTTTACATACATTTGACTATTGTATTGATTAGAAATTTTTAGACATTGTGTTAATGATGATGATTATTTTATCGAGGATATTAGCAATGACTTCCGCTGACATCAATTTGCGTCATTATGATGACGTGTAGTTCATTTATATCGACGCCTTGTATTCTCCTTAGTGAGATACGGCGGGTGCACTGTTCCCGATGCTAGGGCTCGGGAGCGGGGCGCTACTTGTTGGTATCAGAGCATGGATCTAGATCCACGGCGGAAGTGTAGATTTAGGTCATGATCTTATAAATTAAGTTATGATTTTACTCCTAAGCCACGATCTTGGACATAAGAGACGATTCCGATTTATAGTTGATCTTGGACATAAGTAGTGATTTTAATCATAAGCGTTGATTATATACTAAACATGATTTCAAAAATAAGCCGTAATTTTAGATTTAAGAAATAATGATACCAAGACTGACCCTAGAAATAAGTTATAACCCTATACTTAAGGGAATGATCGGTTAAGGGACACATATACCTAGGGTATACCATACGGCTATACTTACTTGCCTTATTTAAGTTTTGATCATAACCCTATGCACATTTCTTTATCCGTGATTTAGTAACATTAAGTTAATAGTATATAATTAAATTACGAAATTTGTAATGTTAAGCCTAATGCCCTACTGCATGCGGTGGTTGATATATAAATTTAGATGGACTGGCAGTTACTAAGGCTACTTTCCGGTAGCAGCAGCATGAGACCCGATACCATTAGAGTAACCGAAGCAGGTTCATGCCCCATTGGCCCTACCTTGACAGTAGTGTCGAAACACGACTAGGTCTAAGTTGAGATCGTAGCTACTAAGGAATGACTTACACTAGAATGATAGAAACTAAGTAACGATTTATAAGCATTATGATCAGCAGAGTTTAGGAAAATATATTGTACCAAAGAATTTATAGTCCAAGGTTAAGATGCTGAATGTAATGTTATCAAAATAGGTCGACGATATTAGTCCAATTAGAAACATTGATTGATAGTAATAAAGCGAGCATTATTATAGTGCTATAATAGAATGATAAATGTTAGGCTAAGTACTGATTCTTAGAAACATCGAGTTACTTGGTCGTAACCTGATAGGCTTGGATTGAAATAGAGTAAGCATGAACAAGTAGTGTTTGCTTTTCATGTGAGATTAACTAAATAAAATTAGCGGTTGATATAACTAGGTAAAGATGTATAGTGGGTCAATGTGACGCGCGGTGAATTAGAATTCCCTAAGTCGATTAATATTTGGTATACCTTTCTAGGATCGAGCAATCTGAGTTAAAGATTTCATCGCAAGTAGACGAATGCTAGACTTATAAGAAACTGTATCTAGGAGATCTTTATTTGAAAATAAGGATGAATTATAGAGAATATACTAAGTATTGGATTGTTAATTATCAAGTAATAATTTTTTTTAATGCACATATTCCACGGTACCACTATATTTTCAAGGTACTTTAAAGATTTTGTGCCTAAGTATTTCATTTGGTATAATAATTTTACAAAGCTATTTCATTTCATGTTTGCATATTAACATAATGAAGATTCAATTATTTTGACAACTTCAAAAAAAAAAAATTTAAATGTTGATGTTCCCGAAGAACGATATGTTTATACATTTCTCAAACTTTCGTTCAGTTTTATCTTTTTTGTCATTTGTCGAATATTGATATTGCAAATTATTTTATCCGTTAAGTGCTTTAAAAATGTTTGTCAGCTTGCAGTGAACTCACTAAATTCTTGCGAAGCAAAAAAAAAGTTTTCAATATATATATATATATATTTCTTTTAGAAAAAGAGAGACACCGTATTCAAATCAGTTTATAACACTTTTTATTGGAGCTTCAATGTGGTTTCAAACGTAATACTTTTGCAAGCAAGTTATATTGCCATTTTAAACGTGGTCACGTCAGACACTGCTTTACGGAAACAAGTATACAATACTTCGGTTTTCGTGTTTACAACAGTAGAAAGAATATACTTACAAATAATTAGAACTATTTGCATTTCTCTTCTCCTTTCGTTTACCATTTAAAAAAAAAGACAAACAAACATGTCCATACATATACTTTGTATATCAGGCTACTGATGGTACGCCGAAAGAGTAATGACATGACTATAGAGCTAGCTCATAGGTACACAAGAACCGATTTTAAAGACTTCGTTCTATGTTAAGGGAGTGTAAGGATTAACACATTGGAGTACTTAATGGATATTATGTTTCGTTAGATAGTTAAGAGGTGAATCATAGATGATGAGTTCGGAATTGTGGATTATAAGTATATAAGTTGAATGATACATATTATGTGATATAAGTAAAATTTAGGCTTAAAAACCTAAAAGTAAGGTTGATATGATGATGTTTGTGACGTATATTAAGTGAATGGAATAATAAGATTACACTAGGCTGTGAACCACGTAATACACAAGTTTCGAGGATGAAACTTTTTGTAAGGAGGGTAGATTATTACGTCCATTTTTGTTAAAAACAAAATATAATAAATAAAATAAAATAAAAATAGAAATAGAATAAATGGAGATAATTACTGCTTTAATGCAAAAAAAAAGAAAAAGAAAAGAAAAAGTAACGTGAGGAAGGTTGGAGGTTATCCAAGTTCCATTAACTCCCCCCACTAATTGGCTCCAGGAATTAGCCCACAATCCCCTCCCCCTCATTACACCGGTTGACTACATCCCATTATATATTAATATATATATATATATATATTCTCCCTCACCAATGTTTTCCCCTGTCGTGTCCCTCCTCAACAACAAAGAAAGATTTTTTTTTTACTTTGCAATTTCTTCCCTCCCACAGCCGAGCCTTGAGAGAAAGGAAGGAGTAATTTTCACACCATTCCAACCCGAATTCGTTTGCAGTATAGTATATTCAATCAAGTAAGTAACCTTAGTATATTTGTTATGTTTTTACAAAACTTGTATGTTTATTTTGGTATAAACCCATGGATCATGAGCGTATATATTGTGGACTTCATAGATGTTTGAATATATATATATATATATATATATATATATATATATATGTATATGTATATGTATGCGTGTGTATGACATATGTATGTGACGGAGATGATACAAAATGATTATTCCAAGTCTAATCTCAATTCTCAGAATCCATTGTCAATTTATTAAGCTAGCCGATGTGGGACTTTTGTTTGTATTGTTTTTTGTTGTGTATATTTGGTGCATGTGTGGGGTATAAATCGGTGAGGCCAGTTTCCTGGTACATGTATTATCATATATGTATATTATTTTTTTAAAGACATTAAGGAAGTTTTTCCGTAACTTGTATATTTTCCTTCTTTTTATAGATATACTACCGGTTGTCATTAGATATATATACATATTTTCAGTTTAGCATATATATATATATATATATATATATATATATATATATATGTATGTATGTATGTATGTATGTATGTATGTATGTATGTATGTATGTATGTATGTATCTATATATATGTATATATGTACACAAAAGCGTGATTCAGAGTTTTACAGTAAGTACAAGTATTTTTTTTAAAAAAAACAATTGTACATATATGCACAAACCGATCAGTTTAATTTACATAAGTTTATATATTTACACTGCTAGTATATATTATATATTTATATGATTCCAGAAATTACCTTGAGCAAAATTTGGATACGTAAGTGTATTGTTTCTTGTCGGCAAATGAATATCTATGTAGACAATTTACTGATTTTCATTATATGTGTTGACCGGAATATTTAATGGGATGTATTATTCTATTTACAACATTGAGTAACAAGTGTTGGTTGGAAAGTATATTTTGATATAATGTTTATAAACGTTTTATGGTTACATAGTGCCGAAAAGGTGTGTGTATTCATTTATGTTTATTAAAGTTATTTACATAAATGAAAATATATGTTCATTACATTATTTTCGAAAGTGAGAATAAATATTTTGAAGGATATTTATTTGATTGAAAGTGTATTTGCATAAGATATGTTATTTTGAAGTGAATATAATTATGCAAGTGTATGTAAATGGGCGTGGAAAATATATGTTGGTATGACAAATGGAAAAAAATAGAATGCTATGAGTTAATTATTTTATGTAAGTCAAATTAACCTTTATTATTAGGTGTTGATTTCTATGCTACAATTGTTTAGATTCGAGCCTAGAAGAGGAGGAATTGAAAACCTGATTCAAGGTAAGTGGTCTATCTATGCTCGTTATATGGTCATGCATCAGAGGTAAATAGTCTATTTGTGCTCATCATGTTGTCATGCATCAGATGTAAGTGGTCTATTTATGCTTGTTATGTTTGTCATGCATCAGTGTGTTATTGTTGCATATCTGTAATTGAATTTCCTATATATGTGAATTGTGTGCATATGTGGTATATGTATCTACATGTGAACTGTGTGTATGTATGAGTGTGGATACACCAGATTAAAGGAAGATGAGAAGAACAGAAATGAGAATGAAAATGAAAGTGAGATGAAAGAAAAGAGAGTCGGGCCAGGCAGGCCGTCGAGCCGGGCCGAATGGCCAACGGGCCGGTTGCGGTGGCATGCCTCGATCCAGAACATGATATAAATGTAACTTAATTAATAAAAATAATTGTAGGAAAATATAAATAAATATCAGAAAATTATAAATAAATTCCAGAAATAATTGAACCTAGATTTGAGTGCCGGAGGATGGTGAGGATGGGGCAGGGGCCTCCGACGATTGTGTTGTTTGCATTCATGGCACGTGCATTGCATGATGGCGGGTCGTGACGTACAGGTCACGGACGCTCAGGATGGTGTATGGTGGCGAGGCCACGACACTCAGGATGGTGTGCGGTGGCGCGGCCACGCACACTCAGTATGGTGACTGTGGGGTGTAAGACCTACAGCCACTCAGTTAGGACCCGGGTTCATGCATTGCATGATGGAGATATCGGCATTCTGTGTGACATGACTTCGTTGCGTGTGACATGCATAATAGGACATGCATCATGAAGTTGCGCATTATTATGTGGAGTGACTTACTTTCTGCGGCTTATCTACTTCGTTGGTATACATTGTCTTTTTCTTTGTTTATGTGATTATTTGTTTGTTGTGTATGTCATACTTGAGAAGAGCATGCATCACGGTAAGGTAGATTGGGCTGATGAGCTATCTATTTTGTATTTATTTTCGAAGTCTTAACTGTTAAAGATAATCGAGTAAAATTATTATGGACTAAGGACATGTATGTTAACTGTAAATGTTATTTGTATTGACTTCTGCATGTATGATTCCTATAACAAGTATAAGTAGGTTGCTTACTGAGCCCGTTGATTTTGGCTCACACCACCACTCACCAGTTTTGCAGGCATGAGAAATTAGGGTATGCTTACGAAGGAATTGGTATACCGTGGAAGATCGAGACGAGAGGTTTCGAAACTAAGGATATTCAGAAAAGACTTTCGAGAATTGGATGAGACAGTTATTTCGATATTCGAGGTTATGTATTTTCGAGATTAATGTTTACATACATTTGACTATTGTATTGATTAGAAATTTTTAGACATTGTGTTAATGATGATGATTATTTTATCGAGGATATTAGCAATGACTTCCGCTGACATCAATTTGCGTCATTATGATGACGTGTAGTTCATTTATATCGACGCCTTGTATTCTCCTTAGTGAGATACGGCGGGTGCACTGTTCCCGATGCTAGGGCTCGGGAGCGGGGCGCTACACCCTTAGAGCGGGAGGAGTTCGTAAATTCTCTAACATTTCTTTTAGTCTATAATATATAAAATAGAAAGGTGAGAAAAATTGATCAGTGTTAGTCATTGTTGTGATGCTAATTTTCAAAAAATTTCTTTTTTGAAAAGGACAAAAATTTGTAAACATAAGATGATAATTTGATGCCTTTGAAATTTTGAAAAGAAAAACAACAAGGTTTTATTGTATATATATTATGCCTAATTTTTTTTTGGGGATTACCTAAAATATGACATAATTGACTTGAATAAATTGATTACTAAGTTTTTCACAAAGTTTTATTAAGTAGAAACATGTCAAATGAATTGAAAAACTACGATAGCATATATAGTATTTATAAATTGCCTAAAGTTTTGATTATTGAAGTTTTTGAGTTTTATAATGGAAGTACACTCTCAAGCCTTTAAAATTGCTTTATCTTTTATGAGGACATTGATATAGATAAACTAAGATAGTAGATTACTGTATTATATTTTGATTGGGTTACCTAGCTTGTTTGAATCTTGCAAACAAGTTGATTATATTTGATTTAGTTGGATATGTCTATATGTATGATTATAAATTGGTAATACACTTAGAAATGGGAATTAAAACTTTAAGAATCAATAAACTAGACTTGATGATTTGCCTGTCCAAAATTTGCCAAAGCTTCGTTAATTCATCGCTGGCCTGGGAAGAGTTAGTAGTGTTGTCTAAATGTGTAATCATCAAAATAAAGAATTATCACTGATTAATTGGTTTGAATATTGCCATGGCTGATCGACACAGCTTGACGCATCATTATAAATCAACGGGAAACAACATGTGTGTTTCTAACATATGAGTATGATTGCGTACATCCAACCTTCCATACCCTGCTTAGGCAGGAGTCTTTAAGACAATAGGGTAATGTTATTGTTGTTGTATTATTCAAAGCATAAACGCCCATATGATGGTGTGCAAGACTGGTAAATAGCGAATATATTTCTCGATAGAGGAAATAAAATTCTTTGGGACTCTCAGACAAAAAATAACTATAAAAAATTAATTTCATGTACCATTCAGACACGGCGACAATAATATTCATACACGAAACTTTGATTTTCAACACATTATGACCATATGGACATATATGGTCAGTATTAGAACAAAAAAGGAGATATATTGTGAGAAATAATTGTCAAGAAATAGAAAAAAGTGTGTAACAATCATATTCTGTTATATGAGTATCATTCATCTGAGACCGTTCATTTGCCACTTAAAGTCTTAAACCAAACTGACTTTAAACATAAAATAGATGAAGCTACGTCTAATTAAACTAACGTCTAAAATGTTCAAAATTGTAAACTCTGTGAATTTCCTTTTTCCGAACGTGTGAAATTTGCTACAAATACCGGGGGCCTAGGATATCCTTTGATTCATCAACGAAGAAGTAAAAAAAAATCATACAACAAAAAAAGGAGAGGGGGCACAAGTTGTGGTTTCTTGCAAAACAGAGGAAATTGTGGTCAAAACTCCAAAAAAAAAAAATTAAAAAAATACAATTGTGGTCAAGAACTCAAAAAAAAAAAGATTCTTTAAGAGAGATTTTATGATAGAATCATTATAGCAATTTACGAAGCAAGAAACAACTTCTATGGAGGTTCCGTTCACTTTTTGTAATAGACTTGTAAAATTTATAAACTGAATGGGACAAACACATGGGCAAAATAATGAATTTTGTAACCAGGAAAGACACCGTTTAAACTTTGAGACAATGGATCGTGACCATACACTTTGTGTGTGAATGCTTGTACCTTTCAATGAGTGAATTGTTGCAAAACAGGAAGAATTTAGAGGTCTTGAGAGTTTAATTTCGAAAAAAGCTTACCATTATCAAGCAATTTAAAAGATTTAGGAGTAACGGATCTCGAGGAAGCTCTCAAAATCCATAAGTATGAGATTAAATTTAGATCTTTTACCTATTGATGACACGTTAATATTTATAGATAATTGAGGGAAGACCAATTTAGATAACACGAAATGATCCAGAGTTAGAACCAGAGATTGACACAGATCAAGTGGGTGTTGCACTTGGCTCCAAGAATTACACCATGTGCATGGAGGACAACTGAAATGCAGGTTGACATGAATTCCGGTAGCAGAGGGGAGCAGCTATGTAATTTTGTCCTCTAGTGTTTTAACTTGTATTGTGTCATAGACATGTTTTCATGTCTAAATTTTGATCTCCTCTCGTACGAAAGTAGTCCCAGTTTCGCCTCGAAGATTTTCTACAGTGTCGCAACATCGTTTTTTTCCACAATTTTGAGTTGTTTGTTCCTCCGAGGTCTGGCCGTCTTTAAAAGAATAATTAGTTCAAATCAGCAGTTTATTATCTCCTTAGTCTTAAATTTCGTATGTTGATTGATACGCTTGGAACTGTTGAAATGCATGATAAACCATGTGAAAGAAAAATATAAATAAACATAGAAATAACTTCAAAACAAAAACTAGTAAGTAGTGAATATATGTCTCATCGTTTTCCTATGACCATACCATTTTTCACTTCAGTTTATAATTGGGATCTTCAATGAGACTGCAAACTAGATATTGAAGAACAGCTTAACGATCAATCAGATATAAAAGTTGGTTGAAGGAGAATGGCATTATGGATCATTTTCCCAACAACAACAACAATAATAATAATCAACAAATATAATGAAGAAGCCCAAGCCTACAACTAATCTTAACTCCTACCACTTCTCATAACTTGCGTTTTCTCGTCACTCTACTAGTCTAAAAAGATTGATTCCAGTGACTACAAAAGGATTTTTGATCATTAAGACAAATCCTCAGCAAAAGGATCTGAAAAAGGAAGAAATTGTGACCAAAAGACATTGAGAGAACTGCGGTCGCATGTGGACATATACTCCAATAACCTGATTTTCTCTCGATCATACTTGCCACTCCATTAAAGCATAAGTCCAACCTACACCTGTAGATTGAATCTGTGTTACTTCCCAAAACCATTAACGGAAAACAAAGTCAAGAAGAGCCATCCGTGCGTGCAAACAAAGGAAATTAGATGGGAAAGGGATCTACGGCCACACACAATAGTGAACATACATCTGCCATGGTCCTTGTCCAAGTTTAAGCCGGTCCAGGACATTGGCTAGGTCAGAATTCTTTTTTGGTAAATAGCTTAGTCAGATTAATTTTTAATAACTTGTTCAATAATCCCAACATAGTGGGAAAAAAGCCTGAGTGTTTCTGTTGTTGTTTGTTTTATAACTTGTTCAATAATTGATAACAAAAGAAAGGCACTCACCAGCTAACCTTGTAACCTCTGCACCATGCAAGGTTCCAGTGAAGGTCTACCATTCCCATGTAAAAATCTCATATCAAGTTTATGAGCATCTTCACCTGTCTTCCTTGTCCTCGTGTGTGTGCATAAGCCTCCAGCTGCCCTTAAGCTAGCATCATAGTTTCCTGTTGAGTCCATAGCAACTTCAGCCCCTCTTTGATACTTTTTTATAGGGCTACCAGACTTGGAACCAGAGTTACAGTCATTATCTACGGAGTACTTTAAGGACTGATGGAATATCTTATGAGAATACATTTTCAAACTTGAACTTTGTGCTTCTGGTTTTCTCCAGAACTTTGGACTCAAAAAATCAGCACCAGGCAGAGCGCAGCAACCATTCCCTGCTGCATCAGTGTCTGAAACCCTTCGGCTGGACATTGCCAGGTCATGTGACATTCCATCAAGAGCCTTTTCCAGACCATTTACACGGCTCTCCAGAAAATACATACCCTTGTTTGAATGTTCAATGAATCTCTGAAATAAAAAATGTATTTTTATGCATCGTCAAAGGAAAGAACACTTTTCTTTGCTTCTTGAGCTTTTACTTTTACGAAGGTGCAGGTATGCAGTCTGTACATATAGGGAATACCTTTACAAGATGAGAGCAGAAAAATCTTATGTTAATTTTCTTTAGTTATGCCAATCAAATAGCAATTCCTCGGGTTAGATAATACAAAAGCAATGCACACACGTCAGACAGACATTTTGAGAAAGTCCATCAACACGTGACTTTACTCAAACAGTACTGTAGAGCAAACAACAAACAGCAAACTTAATGACTTCAGCATCAATATTTAAAAAATACTCATGAAAACACGAAGGATATACCTGAAGGAGATCCAATAAACTTGATTGTTGATTTTCAATCTGACAAATTTGGTTTTGAATCAAAGTAAAATTCTCGAACTCCTCATGATTTCCAGTTGTATCAAAAGTAATGCTTTCGGCAGGATCTGATACATTCTCTGGACTTGCAGACAAAGGAACCACACGAGCCCTATATCGGGCACCACCATATCCCCGAATGTTTTCAACATTGTCTATTGGAGAAAGCTTCTGCTTTGTTTCCGGTAAAGAATTTATGCAATTTCCATTATTTTTTGAATCTGGATATCTTACATAATGAGTCTTTTGATATTCACTAGTAAATCTGGAGGAGGGACTCCGAGGCACTACTTCTTCACCTTTCAAATTACAGGGCCTTTGAAAATCCATCTCGCATGACCTAGCAACTTTGGGCTTTACAGGGTCACTCTTTAAAGGACTTGTATTTTTATTACTGCTGGTGGACGAATTACTGTCCGTGGTCGAATGGACTTTGGGTCTTGTTTTCTGCAAATGAGGTGTCATAAAGCCACATCCTTTGCTGACAAAATCTGCAGAAGATGTCATTATCATCAGGTTAATAAGAGGGAGTCCCAACTGCCGTAATCAGTGAAGCAGTGAAAAAGAATTCCTCCAAAACCTGAAACTAACGTCAATAGTACAGAAATGCTGACATGCTGTGCAGTCCATAGTACTTATTGTTTTATAACTAGCATATTTATCAATTTCCTGGTTCATCATACTTGTTGCAAAACTAGGAGTAAAACAAGTACTTTCAGTTTTGCACAAGTTGAAGGGGAAAAGAGCAAAAGATCACATATAAAGCAGTAAAAAAAAGGTAAGCACCATAGAAACAATTCAACCTCTAGTTAAGGTCCCAACATGTCAATTTCCTTCAAAGTGAGTATAGGACAATTCTATTGACGTATACAGCCTACATGCTAAAGATAATCTTCTACAAAGAAATTAGCACCGCCTTTGCTCACTCAAACAACAAAAAGTTACCGAGTTTAAAAGAGAGCAAGAAATGCTCAGCTGATCCCTAATCAGCAATTAGCAGAAAAGTTATCCTGCACTGAAGCGCAAAGAAGTATGATGGGATGTCCACCAGCAACCACATTGGAAAAATATAACAAGGGGGAAAAAACTTCTCTTTGCCCGGACATCAAGATGGTGATACAGGAATGGCCAATTACAAGGAGACTTTTTGGTAAATAACAGCATGAGGTGTTTAATCACATTTCTAAGTGTAACTCAGCGATATAAGAAAAGTAAGTTATGCGCATGCATTAACCGAAAGAGCACATAATTCTTGGAAATCATTAATTCATCAACAAGTCAACCAAGCCATCCAAAATTCCAAATAACTGTGTTGAACTACTGATCTACCTTTACAGGATGAATCGGATTCTGTTTCATCTGGACTTCCTGGTAAGTCTTTCCACAATTCTATTGCTTGATTCATTGTATCCCTCACGATCTTTACCTGCAGAAAATTTAAAAAAATCAAAAATGAAACAGAAAAAGAAGTTTGACTACAATTACCGAAATGCCACGAAAAATAAGATCAGCGGACTTGTTCCAAAAGTAAGGAAATATACAATCCGATGGCAGCATACAGCACAATTCCCCTGGTTCATATAGACGGAGAAGATACATGGCAATGGAGATAACGAACTCAATTTTCATTGGCTCAATCCCAAATGATAATGGTCCCAATGGGAAAAAAGACGGTTTGACCAAGAACGTATCTTCCAGCATATGCAGTGACTTTATACCTAGCGTTTTTGGAGAGACCCAGCACTTGAGAGAAGCTAGAAGTAGGAAATCATCCCTCATAACCAATGCGTACTATGTAATCTACAAAAATAAAACCCCGGGCACATTCATTCTTTTCATGTTTATACTGCTCTAGGGTAATGTGGAATATGGAATGCCGTGCTCAACTCGTTTAAGAAATGTGACAGAAGACCTATGGGGTGGACCAAAGGTGATCGTTGGAAATCTAAATTTCAAAGGGAATTGGTCTGTAGCTACTGTGTATGGCATATGGTAGGAAACAAGTGCAAGATTCCGCTAGCAATGGAAGAAAAAACACTAGATTTTATGTTTATAGCATAGTGGTTTCTGTGTTACCTTATCAAACCTTCTGTTTTGTAAAGAACCTAAACATGTAGACTTTAAATCGAATAGCTGATTGCTCTCTGCACGAGCTAGTTTCCCAAGCGCCTCCGCTGCTGCTTTTCTAGCAGCCCAATTTTCACTACTCAAGAACTCCACCAACGTCGAAACCAAATGACTCAAACAAACTTTACCAGAAACACCACCAGCACTCGCAACGCTTCCAATTAGCGATAATAAAGCAGGCTTCGCCTTAAAACACTCATTCTTCACAAGCTTCAAAATCCTCGGCAGAATTTTCTTCATCTCCCTACCATCAATCTCCGGCGCCGCCTCAATTGCCGCCGCGAAGCAAAGCGAAGCCCCAACCTGAGAATTACAATCCTGCTCATGATACAAACATTCAATTAACGGCTTCGAAATAGAAGAAAACGGCGGTCTAGTAATATGCGAGGCAATGGAGGAGACAGCATCAATACAAGCCGATCGGACGGTCGAATCAGGATCACGAAGTCTACGGGTAACGGAGGAGAGTATTTTAGACAAGTGAGGGGAAAGAGCATCTCCGTGGGCAGCGGAGAGAACACCGAGAAGTCTAACACATTGGCGACGAACGGGTGATTTATTAGAGGAATCGACGGAGGAAATACAGGTGAGGAAAGGGGGAAAACGAGTCGTCGGAGAGAGTTTTAGCAATGGATTCAAGCTCAATAGTAGCAATAGATAAGGTGTCGCGGTCGGAGAGCTTGTTAAGGCAAGTAATTACTCGAGTTTTGACGTCAGAAGAGGAGGAGGACAGCTTGGAGGTCGACATTGTGGGTGAAATGGCCGGAAGGAAAAAGCGGTGTCATGAAAACGCCGGGGAAGTGGTTGAGGAGTGGGCGGCAGTGAAGTGGTGATTTTATTTTTGGCAATTGAGCAATGGGAGGTTTATGTATTCGGGATAGCAGCGGGAGGAGAGGGGAAGGGGAAGAGAAGTGGAAGTTGATTTGTTTGTTTTCAGAGTCAGCGGCAGTGGAGGTGGTTTTCTACTGATAAAAGGAATGTTTCGGGGAAGGGAAAGCTCTGCTGCTGCATTTTATCGAAGGCAAATTTTAAGCGGCGGGATCCAAGGTGACCATGTCTCCTTTACGAATAGCTCTTTTTTTTTTTCCCCTTTTTTGTTCAGATTAAAGGAGGTCTCAATTAAATAAAATATTAGGTTTCCAATCACACGATGTAACGTATACAAACTGGTTTTGAAAGTCTCATATTTTGACTTATTTTAAGCTTCCTCTATCTTCAAACGAAATCACCTGACCCCCTCCTCGTGACCGCCCGACACGTGGCAGCGGGGTGGGATGGTGAGGGCTGGGTGCGGGTGACTCTCACCCAGCCTCACAACTCCCCTGCTTCCACGTGTCGGGCAGTCGCGGAGGGTCACGGACTTGGCGGTCAGGAGATCCTGACCCCTGTATCTGAACCGCTTTTTTTAGTCATTCACCCTCATACCATCGCTCACTTAATTGATACGCGTCATACAGTTATGAGTCTTCTAAGGCCATCTCCAACCACAAACACCAAATTTTGCACCAAATCACCTATTTGGTGCAATAAACAGTAAAAAGTACTCCAACCACAAACACCAAATCCAGCACCAAATAAGAATATTCCTTAAAGATTCTTCTATCATTCTATTTTAATTCATTATTATAAATAATTTAACATAAATTTAACATTCATATAAATTTAATGTAAGATGATGAATTAAAAATTTATAAAAATCTTAACGTGTTGGAGTTGCTATAAATTTAAAAAGTAAAAATTTTGTTATATAATTTTTTCTTAAAAACGAAATTAAAATTTTTATAACAAAATTAAAATTTTTATACGAAATTAACGTAATTAAAATTTTTATAACGTAATTAGCGAAATTAAATTTTTATAACGAAATTAACAAAAATAAAATTATTATAACGAAATTAAAATTAAATCAATATTCTTAAAATGATGATGTGGAGGATGAATAGTGATTTGGTGCAATGAATAGTGTTGCACCTATTTGGTGCAACACTATTCATTTTCACCAATTGGTGTTCATTTTGGTGCTTGGTTGGAGCAACTTTTTGCACCAAATTGGTGCTTTGGGTCTCCCATTGGAGATAGCCTAACGAATATTTTCTTTAAAAAAATTATCTTTAATTGCACTATACGTGCGATAATGCGATTTAAAACAACAAATTAACACTAATTAAATTTTAATATACATTCACTTAATAGAAACAATCAAATGACAATAATTAAATGCTACTTCATATGCATAAATATCAATAAATAAATTACAATAATTGAATTACAATAAATAAATAACAATGACTAAATTGCAATACATAAATTACAATAAATAAATAAATAACTCACAAGAAAAGAGAGTGAAAATTCGTTTCTATCTTCAAACGTGTTGTGAGTTATGCTTATATATTAGAACTTTGTTGCATTGTAGAAATACGAAAAAAGGTTTGAAGCGAAAAATAATGTGTATTTATAGGCAACCGCAGTGTGGCATATAGCGGTTCTGACAAAACCGCGGTGTGCATGGCGGTTTTGATATAATCTCAATATGCCAAATGTCAAAATAGCACACCGTGTTTTTGTCAAACCGTAGTGTGTTTCACATAGCAGTTTTGACAAAACCATCGTGCATATAAAAGTATATTTCTAAAACCTATGATCAAAATGAGTTTCTTTAATAAACTAGTATATTGTTTTCTTACCTACATGGAGCGTGCCTACGCGGCGGAAATTACTTGCAAATATAACTTATCGAGGACTAAACAAAACTTCACAGTTTAAATGTGCAGGAAGTAAAAAAAAAAAAAAGGAAATTAACCCTGTACTTAATATCTGGGGACGAAATAAAATTACGTTTCAAAGTAGAAAATTAACCCTGTACTTAGTCATGTGGTATTTGTTTTGCCTTTAAAAAAAGTATAGTTCGAATGTACGTTAATCGGATATTCACGTACAAACTTAGGCCAAGTAGATGGAAGCAAAATTTCTGATTATCTCATAATCACGACATTAACTATTATTAAAGGCTGCCAAAACTATTATTAAGTAAGGTGTAGCTTATGTTGAAGCTCAATAAAATGGATTTCAAGTTTCACATGGGGGCATTTTGTTTTATTCCTTTTCTGTTTATGTCAATTATTCCAACCTTAGGGTTTAGTTTAGGTCATATCCCTGACAATTTCATTGATCACATGCTCTATGAAAAGATAGTATGATCACATGGTATTGCAAACAACCACCCCACCCCGCAACCCATTTAGCTTGAAATTCGTTTTTCATTACGACAACATTATTATCTCATTACTTTAGATGCTCCCGTCTATAACAGGATATTAGGAATGCATATACGCAATCATACTCATGTGTTAGAAACACACATATATTGTTTTCCAATAGCCCTTAATGAAAATTGCGTCAAGCTTTGTCGATTAACTGATACTTCACAATATAAGAAGCGCAACCAATTTAGTGATTCATTTTTAATTTATTTCATCATATTCTAAAATCACTCTAGGAAAATGCGTACGTGACTCCACTGAAAATGAAAATAAATTCGTTTTCAGTTAAATCATGATAATTTGTCCAGGCTGAATGTCTTCCCAAGTCATGCATGTCTTTAGTGAGTTTGGATCCCCTCACCTACAATCTCTCATCCACTTTCTCATCGCACGGCACATGGCAGCAGGGGAGGATGGTGAAGCTAGCTAGCATGAGGGTCAGTTGATCTAGCCTCACCACTCTCCCCTGATGGCACGTGTCGTGCGGGTGGAAAAGTGGATGAGAGAATTGTGATGAGAGGATCCGGTCCCGTGTTTAGTGCCTAGTTGGACAGTATATATGTGCCAAACACTCCGGAAAACTTGCTAAGGTTAGTACTTATGAAGGACGAATAGTGATTAAATAAGTAATAACAAAATTATTTTTCGTGGTTTTAGTATTTTAAGAAAACTTTCGACATTTCTAGATAGCAGTGGCACCGAATCATGATTAGTGCGAACCTAAGGTGTTATTCCTGTACAACCAACAAATCATGGTGTAAATGATTTGAACATGCCAAGCAATATATAATTTAACAATGATAGTTACCACAAAAAAAAAAAAACAATGATTAGTAATTGTTAAATCGGAACTGAAAATAGCTGGCTAAATATTATTTGATATTTTCATTTTATCGCGAAAAGTTGTCGATGATAAGTATAAAAACAGTTATGTTTCAATTTGTAATCTCGTTCTTATATCACTATTTTCCATTTCTTTTTGTTAAATTAGTTAATGAATTTATGATATTAGAAAGTTGGGAATTTGATAAGTCAATAACCAACAAAAATTGATGGTGAAAAATCAATTGTATGGATGAGGGTAATATATATCACTACTCTTCTATCAAATATTAGATACAGGTATAAGTAAATCACCTGATCATAGAACTCTTAATGCCCATAATGTCGGTAGCCTAATAGTAGTGCAACAGATTATGTCAATCATAATTAAAGCCTTAATAGTGATGCTGAGTTTTGTCGGGAAATATATTGACTTTGCCTGCATCTAAAAATAGTATCAAAATCATGCCCTTTTCCTATTGGTAACTTTTCCCCCCTAATGCTTATACATCTGTTTATAGATTTAACGAACTCTTATACAACGAACTCACCTTTACTCTCAAATATTTGTTAAATCATCTTGTGTCCTGATCAATAATCATCTAAAAAAGCTTTTCTTGCTAGCTGTTTGTGTCCTTATAATGGCATTATATAGGGGTTTCGGTTGTCTTTTGTACTAGGCTCCTGTATTTATCAGAGTCCAGGAGAGGCGAAGTCGGATCGCTTTGCGATCTGATGTATGCAGCCTTATCCTACATTTTTTTTTGTTCAAGAGGCTGTTTTTGCGGCCTCGAACATGTGACTTCAAGATCACAAAATAACTAGTTTACCAGTTGTTTCAAGATCCGCCCTCCTAATGTCATTATACAGGCGGTTATTAATAGCATGGTGGTGAGAAATTGATTGAATTTATACTTGAGTAATTAAAAACTATTTGCCAAAGAATTACTCTTTCCTGAGAGGTAGAAGCATGAACACAAACATAACTGATAATGTTGGAGCTTGTTAGACAAAACGATTCTGTAGAGTATGTTTGTGTGTGAAATAAAGCAACAGTCGATCTGCCGAGCTCAGGGTTAGGTCGGATCGGTCCGTCAGGTCAGATCGGTCCAAGAAGTGCAAATGAGTTCACGTCCTGGACAGACAGCCGACCTGCCGACGTCAGCACAACAGCACTGCAGAACAGCAGTGTTGTGCTATCAGCCGTCCAACCGAACTCAACAATCACCATAACTCAGTACAAGTAGTATTGTAGAACAACAATGCTACGCTAACAGCCAATCAGCCGAGCTCAGCACAGCAGTCGAGTTCAGCACAGTAGCAGCTCAACAGATCAGCTAAGCTCAGTACGGCATCACTACAGATCAGCAGTGATGCGCTAACCGTAGCTCAGCAGTTCAATCGAGAAGGCAAACCAAGGTGAGTCCATGACTCTGTCCTTAAGACGTATTGCTTCAGTATACTGTGTCCAACCAGAGCTAGCACTATCTCCCAGGAGACAACAAAATCAATTCAGACGAGCGACATTGCAGCGTATGAAACTCACGAACCTGTAAGGCGTTTTTGACTTCTCGGATGACTTGAAAGAATGCAAAAATATTGTATGCAGAGATGAAGATTGTATGCAGAGAGGAAGAGGAGAAAATTGATTGCTTGATCGATTGATTGATGACCACAGAGGTCAGCTCAGCCTAGTATTTATCGGAAAAAACCGAGGTCAGGTGGTTAATGCCAGTTGAACCACAGTCGTTGGATCAGAACCTGCTGGCCTGAACTCTAAGATCAGATAACCGTGTCAGATATGTCCACAACCGTTGGATCAGCTAACTGCTCAGTCTGAGCCCTCAGATCAAATAAACGTGTCAGGTCTGCCAGTACGGTTAGCCTTAACCGTTTCAAATGCAGCCTTAGCCGATCACAACCACCTGGGGAGAAATTTAAATTTAAATTTAGATAAGATTTTCTCCAAGATATGAACCGACCCGCAACCCCGTAACCCGAGCCCGAGCCCGAGCATAGCCGATTTCCACTTAGTTTACTCCTATTTGAGCATTAATTTCTCATTCACCCGGTATCATAATTGAGGGATTCCAAAGTCTAAAATCATCTGCTCGTTAAGGTAGATAATTAAGGATTCATTAGTTTCCATTTGTCATTGATGAAAATTAATCATAATTAACTCAAAATATGTTGCTAACCAAGACTTGCAACTTGACAAATTCAATTTTCTCCAACAGATAAAGACTACTTAAAAAGGAAAATTGATATAGAAGATAATATTCCGGTGTTTTTTCTATGAGAAACTAATGAGTCATATACTATACTTCAATTATTAAGTTTAGCTAAAGCCAATATTAGGTGCTATGATTTAATTTACAGTTGAAATCAATAATTTTTTAAGCACTCATGCTGGCTGTCGGAAAAAATCCAACTCAAAGCTTGCTGTTGCTTGCTATCCTTTTTCCATACCATATATTTTATCATGTTTTTTTCTATTCTTCATTTTTTCAATTTTAGTTTAATGTTCTTTGTTTCTTCTTTCTGTATTGTCAATAAGTTCATGACCGAAATAATTGCATGCACTAATTATACCTAACCTTTTTTCTGCCATCCTCAACTTCTTAACTTTTTGTTCCACAGAAAACTAATGATAGATATTCTCACGGTTTCGCTTAACATTTTCACATGAGATTGTGGGTATCTGTAATTATATATATATAATTATATACATATTCTATATATATATATATAATGAAATAAAACAAAATGACTCACTAAATAGGCTAGGGTTATTATATTATGAGGTAGCAGTTGATGAACACACTTTGACGTAATTTTCATTATGAGTCATCAAGAAACAACCACTGTATGTTTATAACACATGTGTATGGTTGCGTATATTCGGTCTCTCGTATTTTATCATAGCAGGAGCTTCTAAAACAATAAAGTAAGGTATTGTTGTTGTTGTAAGTAATTTACAAAATAAAAAATGTATAACGATAATGCTTCTTTAGAGATATAAGTAGATTATCTCCCATGCTTCTATTGTCAAACGTGGATCAGGTCTTTATATTTATAAAACAATAATTAAATAAAGTAAAACACAAAGACTTAACTTATCGTTTTTTTCAAATAAGAGTCGTATTACGTTTAATGTTTGTATTTCGTTCTTTCTGTAATAATATATCATCTCATCCCTAAATCTCTCACATCCTTTCCATCGGTCACGTAGGTAAGACTACATGAAGGATATCCAACAAGAGGCGTGTAAAAATGGATAGAGACACGTGGCGGACGGTGATTAAAAGGGTCCCCTTTCTGTCAGTATATTTTCAGATATCATTAGTGTGATCCGTTTGTCAGAATCTAGAGACTTTTCGGTAGAAATCGGCATAAACAATCATCGCATTATAAACGAAAATGTTAGGGGAATCATTTATTCTCGATAATTAACACGGTGAACAATTTTTGACATACTCTATTATAAAACTTAATAAATTTGATTTTTTTTTATCAACATCAACTTTACATCGCTGTATAAACTTTGTAATATAAATACTTCTTGCTCGTCATTCTATATTTTCTTTATGGTAAAGTAATTATTATTTTTTCATTTTTACAAACACTGTTAGAATAATAAAAAATAATAATTACTAATTATCGTGATAGTTGCTTATTAAGCAATAAAATATACATGAACAAAGACGGATTCATGTTTTAAAAACATTCATCTCTGTTATCTCCTCATACGTGTATACTTCTATTGATTAATAAATAATATTGTATGTATGCACATATAGACATAAAGAGATAGGGTAATATACTCTTTCGATGTTTTGGTAGGCATGTGGTATATCCATTATTTTATGTATATATTAAGGTTTATTAATTAGGTGCAACGCATGTATACTCGCTCTGTCCATTTTAGTGTTGGTATATCTGTTCATGTTTTTAGCCAAAGGACACTAAGGTGTTAGATGCAAATCTTGGAGTAAAAGATGAAATTTCTTATTTTGGGAGTTTTCTACCGTTCCAACTTCAAAGAGTATCATAGAAGATGTAAATCAAGAGTTTAGCAGACTCCTAAATTAGATAAATAATTATATAGTGACTCATTTGTACCAACAAATTAGACTTTCTATTTAGTAAGAGTGGGGCATTCAGAGGAGTTAGATGCAAATCTGCTAGGAAGGACAAGTAACTAAATGCAGAAGCATGTGAGGAAGGAAACAAACAGAGAATTTTCTGGCTCTGCAGAGCGCAGTTTCACATGACAATTTCAGAGGCTGACATTCATTGAACTGAATTTTGTTGACATAAAACAATTCTTATTTAAAGCCAAAGATAAAGTCAGAACGACTAATAAATGCACATTTTTCTTTGTATAAAGAAAACGGATCTTATAACAACTAATAAGGTTGTTGTTTTGTGATCTTTAGGTTACGGGTTCAAGCTGCAGAAACAGCTTCTTGTACAAAGTACTTAGGGTAAGGCTATATACATCAAATCGGAAAGCGATCAGGTCCCTCCTGACCCTACGTAAACGCCGGAGCTTAATGTACCAGGAACGTCATTTGTAGAAAAGAAAAATAAAATTGTATACGACCATTTCCAACGTAAGTTTTGATAGATCGATCCAAAATGCTTGTGCTCTCCCCACTATCTTATTTTCATTCTTTAACATAACATTTGTGTGAGAAGTAACATGCGAAGGCCTTCTTTGTACGTTATGCAGGGAAGATTGAAGAAGAGCCATCATATTGAGGGATAATATATGTGCAGAATTTGTTCACTTTTGGAAACAAAATTCAATGGGATTTAATTTTTAAACAAAACCGACACTAAGAGACGGAGTTGGTGCTAAGTACATTTCTGATGCACTAGGTTTTTGGTTTTATGCAGAGTCCGAAAAAAGAGGCAGATTACTTAGTGATCTGATGTATGCAGCCTTACTTTATACTTTGTGCAAGAGTCTTAATAGCCGAATATACTGCATTGATTGCAGTATATTCTGTATTCATTGTCAGCATTGATTGTGTATTATTTATTGTACCAAATATAGCACATACCAATATGTCAATATTCTCTATAAATGTATCATAATGATAGAGGATACTATCCATAAGTGTAGAGCATGATTAGAGGAATATTGTAGGAATATTGTTGTATGTATACTTGTGATTGAATCAATGAAAGGCAACCAAGATATTCATTCCTTTATGGTATCAGAACCTTAATCATTCTCTGACTTTCTTCTCCATACCGTCGCCCCTCCATACCCACCGCCCTTCAACTCTTCTCAACACCAATCGCTGACACCAAGTTTCATCCCGCCCTTGCTGTCACAACATCAAAAATTTTATTCCTATCACACTTGAAATGGAGAAAAGCCAATATTTATCTTGGTCTGAACTATTCAAAATTCACTGCCGCGCATATCAGGTTCTTGATCACATTATCTTACCTTCATCTGATACCTCTACGTCCAAAGACAAAATTGCTCCTCAAGACACAGACCTATGGAGCCGCCTCGATGCCATTATATACAATGGATATATGGTACTATCTCTACTGACTTACTGCATACCATTCTTGCTCCTGATTTAACTGCTAAGAACGCTTGTGACAACTTGCAGAACATCTTTCAGGATAACAAACACTCCCGTGCAGTCTATCTTGAGAATCAATTCTCAAATACTCGTCTTGATAATTTTTCTAACATCTCTTCTTATTGTCAAGACTTGAAATCTATCGCAGATCAATTATCAAATGTTGGTTCTTCTGTCTCTGATCAACGTCTGGTTCTCCAACTAGTCAGTGGTTTGAACGAGAATTATGATGGTGTTGCCACTATCATCCAACAGAGTAATCCCTTACTCACCTTCTATGAAACACGCTCTCGCCTAATTCTTGAAGAAGCCAGAAAAGCCAAACAAACTGCCTCTGCCGCCAAGTGGCTGACGCTGCCCTCAACTCCACCACAAACCCCAATCCTTCTACTGAAAACCAACCCCGCCCCCCCCCCCCCCCCCCCCCCCCCCCCCCCCCCCCCCCCCCCCCCCCCCCCCCCCGCCCCCCCTCCATCCTTCCCTTATTCTCCTCGTCCCCACTACCGGCAGATCTTCCCTCCGCGCCCGCGCCCGCTCCATCGTCCCCCTTGGCAACTATCTTTAACTCCTGGCAATCCTATACCCATGGCGATGGCCCTCTCCATCTTGGTTCAACCCTCCTGCCCATATCCCACCACACCACCCGCGCATCCCCATCAACCTCAACCCGGCCTTTTAGGCCCTCGTCCCACTCAAGCCCATACTGCCACCCACTTCTCATCTCCCTACACACCCACTGATATTGACAAGCCATGCACACCTTAACTCTCAATACCCCAGATCCCACTTGGTACATGGACCACCGGCGCCACCTCCCACATGACCTCAAATTCAGGTATGCTCTCGTCTTATTTTAATAAGCCACATTCAAATTCGATTATGGTTGGCAGTGGTCACTCTATTCCTGTTCATGGCTCAGGTCATGCACGCCTTCCACCTCCCCTACCCCCTCTCCACTTATCAAATATTCTTCATGCTCCTCAACTAGTCAAGAATCTTATTTCTGTTCGACGCTTTAACATTGATAATAATGTTACAATTGAGTTTGATGCTTCTGATTTCTCTGTGAAGGATCGTCATACGGGTACACAACTTCTGAGATGCAATAGTGCTGGTGACCTTTACCCTATTACATCACCGCCGCCCTCCCCCCCATCCTCCGCGCTCACTACTTTGTCTAAAGATCTATGGCATAACCGACTAGGCCATCCTGGTCGTTCAGTTTTTTTAATTTTTATGCAATAAACATCTTATCAGTTGCAATCCTCAATGTAATAAATCTCCTTGTTCATCTTGTGTACTTGGCAAACATGTTAAATTGCCCTCTTATGGTTCTGTCAATATCACATCTATGCCATTTGATATTTTACACAGTGATGTATGGACTTCCCCTATTCTGAGTTCAACAGGTCACAAATATTATGTGCTTTTTATTGATGACTACTCTAATTTCTTGTGGACATTTCCCATGAGTCACAAATCCCAAGTGTTTTCTCATTTTCTTAACCTTCACAACTATATTCACACTCAATTGGTGTTCCTGTTAAATGTTTGCAGTGCGATAACGGCCGTGAATATACAAACCCTCAATTCCACAGTTTCTGTCAACAAAATGGTATGACTCTTCGCTTATCTTGTCCACATACATCCTCTCAAAATGGTAAAGCTGAACGCACAATCTGTACAGTCAACAATGTCATTCGCACTCTCCTCATCCACTCTGGACTACCACCATCATTTTGGCACCACGCCCTTTCCATGGCCACCTACCTACTAAATATCCAACCTAGCAAAACTCTATCGCATCTCTCTCCTACTCAAATACTCTATAACAAAGACCCATCATACTCTTATCTTCGCATGTTTGGATACCTCTGCTATCCCCTTATACCCTCTACTACCATTCACAAACTCCGTGCTCGCTCCACGCTGTGCGTCTTTCTGGGTTATCCGCCTAATCACCAGGGGTACAAATGCTATGAAATATCTACGTGCAAAATTCTAATCTCACGACATGTCATCTTTGATGAACATACTTTTCCCTACTCTAGATCTCTCCTGCATCCACTAATCAATACAACTTCCTCAATGACGACTACTCCCCTCTTATTCACAATCCACTACTCCACCAACCTCCTACATCCGCCGCCCTCTCCCTATCGCCTACCCCCCTTCGCCCCCCATCTCCGCCTCCCTCCACTTCAGCGCCCTCAAGACTGTCCGCCCCCTCCACTACACGTACCATCACCATCCGCAGCATGCATGGTATTGTCAAGCCTAAACGCCCTCTCAGACTTCATGTCGTGTCTTCCCCTTCTTCTCTTCCCTGGAATCCAGCTGACGCCCTTCGTGATCCCAATTGGCTCGCTGCCATGCATGATGAATTTGATGCTCTTATTAAAAATAAGACGTGGGTATTAGTCCCCTGTCCACCAAACGTTAACATTTTACGTTCCATGTGGATTTTCCGTCATAAAACTCGTTCTGATGGTTCTTTTGAGCGCCATAAAGCTCGTCTTGTAGGTGATGGCCGCTCTCAACAACAAGGCGTTGACTGTACTGAGACTTTCAGTCCCGTAGTTAAACCCGCTACTATTCGCACATTACTTCATTTGGCGTTGTCCCAATCCTGGCCCATTCATCAACTTGATGTCAAAAATATGTTCTTACATGGCACACTCAAGAAACTATGTACATGCATCAACCAATGAGTTTCCGCGATCTGACTTATCCTGACTATGTTTGCCTGCTCAAAAAGTCTCTTTATGGTTTGAAACAAGCTCCTCGTGCTTGGTATCAACGTTTTGCTGACTATGCCTCTTCTATTGGGTTTGTTCATAGTCGTTGTGATCATTCTCTTTTCATCTATCATCACGGTACTGACATGGCCTATCTTCTTGTTTATGTCGACGACATTATTCTTACTACTTCCTATGATGCACTCCGTCGTCGACTCATGGATCTTCTTGCATCCGAATTCGCTATGAAAGATCTAGGGCCATTGAGTTATTTCCTTGGTATTGTGGTTACCCGCAGACCGGATGGTCTCTTTCTACACCAGCAAAAATACACTGCAGAGCTTCTCGAACGCGCGGGCATGTCAAATTGTAAACCTATTTCTACGCCAATTGACACCTCCGCCAAACTCAGCCGCCATGATGGCGCCTTATATGACCATCCTACTCTCTATCGTAGCTTAGCTGGAGCTCTTCAATATCTTACTTTTACATGTCCGGATATCACCTATGCGGTTCAACAAATTTGTCTTCATATTGTAGGATCTGCAAGGCACCACTAGAAAGGGGGAGGGGTTGAATAGGAGGTGCGGAAAGTGTGGTTTTTAAAATTTGTTTGAACCTAAACAATTCAACTTCTGAAAACAGATTCTGTTTCCAGAATTAGCTTTAAAACGTTTTTAAAACCAGGTTAGAGGTCTCCAAAAATTCTATAATTTTTAGAGAACTTAGCCTCAGATATTATGAGGGTCCCCTAAAAATTTCAAATTAAAATTCAACCTGTACACCTTCAAAAACCGTTGGTACTCAGATTGCTCGAATCTGTCAGAAACGGTAGATGGTTTTGAAAAATTTATTCCTATTTGTGTGAACGTCCAAATGCTCTGAAAATTTGACCACTAACTCCTTATATACTATATTAAATGGGTTGAAACAGTTTTGCAAAATTCTTTTGGGAAGTAGGTCAACTACAATCAAAGTCTCAACCTTTGCAAGTCTGAAAATCAAACTGCACTAGTCTCAGAACTTTTGATGTTTGATTGACTTATACTTATCCAAAAGGGTTGAAACTTGTGCCAAATTAACCCTAGAACGTGTGAGTATATTTCTAAAAATTTTCGTGATTTTTGAAATTCGTTAACTATTTTTACGAATGCGAACAAAAAGGATAATCAGTGCAGTAACTGAAAGTAAAAGCAGAAAGTAAATGGCACCAAGAATTTTATACTGGTTTGGTTATAAACAACCTACTCCAGTCTTCAAGGAACACCTTCCTTGGTTCACACTAATCACACACACGCAATACACCTTACCACAGGGTTGATAGATTTACACCTAACTCTAACCCTTTACAAACCTTGTACGGTGAATACAATTTGCACGAACACCACCACCTCGTAAGAATGAAGATTGATCACACCTTGATCAATCTTTTACAAAGATATATAATGAGTGGTGGTCTATGTCAAGCCTATTCAAGATTGAAAGATATGAATACAATAGGCTTACAAGAAGAGAGAAAGAAAGAGGGTGTAGAAGAAGAAGAGCTAGGCTTTTTGATCACTTTGATTTGCAATGCTTGTGCTTGTTTTGTTTGCTCTCTTCTCTTTCCTTTTAACATGGTCCAGCCGTCCCCCTTGGTGTGTCTCCCCCTCTTGAAAATTATCTTTTAAGTCCTTGAGAGAGTGTAAGACATCATTGTGACAATGTCTTGCTTACTTGGCATCTTCTTATTGGATGATCATTTAGTCTTCGCTTACTTGGCACCTTCTCATTGGATGAATGTTGTCATCATTGATGACTTGGAAAAAATCTGAGAATTTCACTTAAACATGTGCCAAAATCATCACAAAATAACTTCCATAAATCATAAGATATATCACATAAATTGTAAGACATCAAATCCTTCCTTGCTAGAGAAAAAAATCAGCCATAATGTCTTATTGCCATGCTGAAAATTCAGCATGTGACACATGGGAATAAAGTTCAAATCATTACCCTTTTCTTTGATTTTTTCTCATTAAAATGAATCACCAATTAATGGTAAATATTATTATCACATGAGAAATGAATATGGACATCTTTATGCTCTCAAATTCGGCCACCATGTCTTCACACATGCTGAAAATTTTTTCAGCATGTGTGATATGTAAAATATCACACTTTATTAATTTAAATAATATTCAAATCATTTCCATTTCTTCTTCCAATCAATCACACAATAAAAGATGATGAAATATATCATCTTAATGTCATAAAATCGGCCAGCACTATTTAGCATGCTGAAATTTTCAGCATGTGATATAAGAGAGACAGATTTTGAATTCTTACCATTTGTAGCTTCTCTCTTCAATTCACCAACATTTTATGATTGATCCTTGACCAATCAATATGCCAACAAGGCTCCAAATAAGCTCCATATCAGCTGTAGGTGGCGTTGGAGATGCTTGTGTATGTGCTGAAATTTATTTTTGCTAACATTGTAAAATAATGCACATTTAATAATACACACATGTTATATTCCAATCAGCCCTTAATTTAATTTTCTAGAACACTTTAAGATGTATATCATATGTAAAAAGTGTCTAGATACGTGTCACATGAAATACCAAAAACGTTCCATGTGTTGTGTGCGTAGAAAACCGAATTTTCGATATTTATCGATTACCCGATTTTTCTCTAATTTAAATTCCAACTTTTGCACATGCTATATATATATATATTATGTTATACATAATATATATAATATATACTTTAAATCTCAGCACTTGGCTGGTCTAAAGTGGTACCATTAACATGTGACAAAATTAAACTTGGAATCTTCACATTTTGGCCTTAATGTGGAATGATTTGTGTGTGCCAACACGGAAAGTATTTTTGGCTGAATATTACATGTAGTGCACGAAATTTTCATCAATTTTTGAAGTATAGGGGCTGGCCATTTGTTTATGGCAAGTACGTGACACGTTGGCGAAGTTTCGGTATTCGCCCGATACGATAATTTTCGGTTTAGAACCTTTTATCGTGTCGTATTTAATTTGTCATCACCATATCTTATATCATATGATATAAGACCTGAATATACTCATAAATATGAGTTAAGTATAGTGGTGTGACGTTAACGTACGTACGTAAAATATATAACGTGTCGGTAGTACGTTGGAATACATGTGTATGTGCCTTTATTCAAAAAATCTGAAAATATGTGTAATATATATGTATTAGGCGTGTATAATTAAGAGGGGAGGAGGAGAAAAACTTTCCTTCCTTAGCCTTGTTGCCTTTGTGCCTTTTCCAAATTTGGCTTCCTTTAATGAACTACTTAGTTTATTAAACTAAGTACTTCACTTAATGAACTAGTTTAGTTCATTAATGGTGGCACCTGAAAATAGTATAAACACAACAAATGTTTGCCATATGATGTAAGCTTTAACGCTTCATGGCTCGTTAGTACGGCAAAATTATATATAAGCTAAATAAGGCAAGTAATGGCAAAGTATCATGCATACATGTACACGTTTATATATATCATGCATTTAAGTCACTTATTTTGAAATCATTCAAACCCCCTTATCTCTACACATATGCATGCTCCTCGTGACATTCACATGACCGCCCTCAAACGCATCCTACGCTATCTCAAAGGTACACTTCATTTCGGTCTTCACCTCTCGAAATCCCATCATACTAATCTTCTCTGCTACACTGACGCGGATTGGAGCGGTTGTCCCGACACGCGACGATCTACTTCCAGCTACTGTATTTTCTTTGGTGATAACCTCATTTCTTGGTCATCAAAACGTCAGCCAACATTATCACGCTCCAGCGCCGAGGCCGAATATAGAGGCGTGGCGAACGTCGTCGTTGAATCTTGTTGGCTCTGCAACTTACTTCTCGAGCTTCGTTGTCCTCTTACCAAAGCCACTCTTGTTTATTGTGACAACGTAAGTGCTGTTTATCTATCCAGTAATCCTGTTCAACATCAACGTACTAAACACATTGAAATGGATATACACTTTGTACGTGAAAAATTTGCTCAAGGCCATATTAGAGTTCATCATGTTCCATCACGTCATCAACTCGCCGATATCTTCACCAAAGGACTGTCCCGAATTCTGTTTGATGATTTTCGAACCAGTCTCAACGTTTGCAAACTTCCCGTTTCGACTGCAGGGGTGTAATGGCCGAATATACTGCATTGATTGCAGTATATTCTGTATTCATTGTCAGCATTGATTGTGTATTATTTATTGTACCAAATATAGCACATACCAAATATGTCAATATTCTCCATAAATGTATCATAATGATAGAGGATACTATCCATAAGTGTACATCATGATTAGAGGAATATTGTAGGAATATTGTTGTATTTATACTTGTGATTGAATCAATGAAAGTCAACCAAGATATTCATTCCTTTAAGTCTGTTTCTGCGGTCCAAACCTATAAATTCAAGTTCACAAAACAGCAAACTTACATGTTGCTCCAACGTACGTCCTCAAAGTTTGGCCAATAAGAGGGACAAATATGAATTTGAGTACATTCGTTTATACACGCTAATGTGGCAGCAATTCCACTATCGCACAACATATTGCAAGAAGGTTACATAAGTTTAATGCAGGCGTTGATTACCCGTTGCATACGCAGTAGAAATTTTACGTTTTAACTCGTGGTACATATCGGGAAAATCATTAGGTCCTTCAAAACAAATCGTACGAGAAGAAATGTTAAGAATTTGGGTTCTGATTGAATTAGACTTCTTTGTCATAAAGTAGTTAGAAAATTGCTTGTTTGTTATAAGATTTTACTGTTTACTTGACAGTGAATCAATTAAATTGTTATAAGATCAAAAATTATGAGGAGCAGATGGCAAAGGAAGATAAACGATCTAAAGTTCGATGAATGGTGGAACTAACAACCCCAGAACCAATAAAAGTTAGGGTTTGCCAATGCAACTGAATATCTCAAGATTTAGAGGTCTTAAGGTCTAAAATTTGCTAATGTTACTGAGATTTATTACTCTAATATCATATAGTACTATGATTTACCATTTATGCATTATAATTCTGCATCAAGTGCTGACATATATCTTCACCGAGACTGGTCAGAATAGCTTAGATGGTAGAGTAAAAATTAAAAATCCTCGTGTCATCATTACAAATCTAGTTAGTGACATATGATTAAATTGGTAAGTTTCTTTAGTTAAAATCCTTTCTCGATCTTTTTTTTTTTCCAGAGTTGATCTGACCTTCTTTCCATGTATTTTAGGGCTTTCACGTACGCCACAGGCCCACCTCGTTTCTAGTATATCTAAATACCTTCGAAAAAAGACCTTTCCGTCGGGTTAGGATCCCCTAACCCCAAATCACTCACTTTATGCGTCACCGTACGACATGTGACAACAAGGGTGGGTGGTAAGGCTAGATGCATGTCACCCTCATCTAGCCTTACACCTACTTCTGTTGCCACGTGTCGTGCGGTAACGCATGGGGTGAGGAAAAAATGGGTTAGGTGATCTCATCCCCTTTCCGTCTCCCCCAGCTACCTGGAGACTGGAGTTAAGAAAACAAATCCGTTCGTAGAATGAATATTGACCAACTATATCTTTAAGAAAGAACACGTAGAATGGAGCAACTAGTGACCTAATAAAATGATGAAAAATAAGTGTTATCTATATGTAAGCAGAGGGATGATTGATCAAAACAAGAAACCCATAAATATTCTACACATTTCATTAGTCATGGATCAACTAATCATACTCATTCTTTGACCACTTTAAAATTTGTGCTCGACGCGGCTCTTTTTTTTTTTCTTTTGTTCTTCTCAATCCAATTTTTTTGTCTTTTCTTTGGAATTGGTTTTGGTTTGCATATCCTTGCTCTATATTTATTACTCTCCACATCACAAAAACATTGTCCTAGTTTGACTTGAAAATAATTTAAAAAAGTCAAACTCTTTTGATCACCATTCATATAAGTGTCAATAGAATAGATAGTATAAAAATTTGACTACTAATATTATTGTCCTCATAAAGTTGACAATATTTTTTTATAAAAAAATTAAATTAGAAAAGAGGACCACTTTTTGGGGGTGGTGGTGGGGGTGAGGGAGGAGTATTTTTCCTAGTGTGTGATAGAAACCATTGATTCATTCATGATATTGCCATCCATGAAAGTTACAACTTACAAGTGTACACGATCTGCCAACCAGGCAGGAACAATCCACATAGAAAGATCATCCTGCCAAATACAATTTACTTGTAATTCCATAGCTTGAGCAGCAAGAACATGACATATTTATTACCTAAGTTTCTTTCATTTTTTTTAAAGGAAAAACCTAAGTTTCTCATTAAGACTATCAATTGGACTGTATACATTACACATATATGTCTGCTTATAAGCATGTGTATGTCATATGTACATGTCACACGCTTGTGTACTACTAAAAAAAACATATTAAATCTGGAAACAACATTGAAAGCTTAGTTTTCATAAATGGAGCACCACAACAACAACAACAATATTATCTCATTGCTTTAGAGGTTCCCGTCTCTAAACAGAGCACCATCCAAGTCTAATATGTATGGAACTGAAATATTTAATGGAGCAAATGTGGGGAGAAGCATAGAATGAGAAATGAAAGCCGACACAAACCTATATTCCTTAATCGCAGACGCAAAATTTGACTGTTTCAGGAAGAAGACCACGACGCGTTTCGATTGTTATCCAATGTTCGTACAAACTACTAGCTGGTGCTATTATGGGATTGAGATCCTCTAACCCCCCTCCCTCTCACCTTCCTTAGAACCGCCCGATACCTGGCACACAGGGGGTGGTGAGATTGGGTGCGGATGACCATCATCCAGCTTCACCACCCCTGTGTGACACGTATCAAGGGGTCATTTAATATCCCCTTTAAGATCTTAATCCGCTCTTATGAGGGTCAACAACCATGGAATTTCTGGAAAGAAAAGAAAATATATTGGGGAAAAAAGGACACACCAGCTACAATTCGAGTTCACACATGAGAAAGCTAAAAGTGAGGTAAAATATGAGGTCTCTAATCATTTGTCGCTACGTGTACAAAATTAGTTTTGTTTAAAAAATGGCGCAACACCCCTTTTTTAAAAAAACTACTTTTATACATGATAAAACATAACTGAATCGTCCGTTAGTCAACAACAGTCAACAGCTCAATTCCAGTAGCCCAGCATACAAAGTACTACAGATCAGCAGTTCAGCGCCTAAGTATGGTTGTTCAGCCTCAGCGGCACCTCAGCAAGGCATCATGGCGCCCTTATAACATCGAAGAATGTGCTGAGGTATGCACCTCGGCATCAACGCCATCCTATGTCAAGGTACCGCACTTCAGACCATTTCCACGGGATAAGGCCAAATCACGCACTTCAGCAGAGTTCAGCTGTATACCACAGCAAGACACGCACTTCGGCAGAGTTCAACTGTGTACCACAGCAAGTCACACACTTCGGCAGGGTTCAGCTGTGTACCACAGCAAATGAACCTATTACGATAATACTTTGTGAGACCCTCAGACAGAGATGCAATTCAAATATAGTGACTACAGCTGGGTATTCTTCCTGAACACGCCAAGGTCACAACAGCCGGCCTATTGATCACATCAGTCAGCCTATTGATCACATCAGTAGACCTATTACGTCTTAGGTTCTCTGCCCTAAACAAAGCGTCTTCTCCAAGCTACTATCAGGGTCTTAAAGCTGGAAAAAGATCTATAAAGGCAAGCCAACCAATACAAAGAAAAGGGACCGAGATCCGGAATTCAATCTTTGATACCCTAAAGCCAATTCGTATATTCTGCTCCTCAGCAAATACTGTGAGAAATTCCTAACTCACCTTTTACATTATAATCTCAGTGAGATATGGCCCAAACTGACTTGAGCGTCGGAAGGTTTTTTCCGGGGCCAACCCCCCGGGACCTCTGACCTGTGCTTACTTGTGCAGGATATTTGGCGCTATTCCAGCTACACACTTTCGATCCCAGTTAACAACTCTTCAAGTTAATTGACGAAGCTATTTTGAGGTCGTCTAGACCCTTGGTGAAGATCCGGCTTCATCAATACACGTGGCGACACGTGATTAGATGTCTCATATTTTGTTTCACATTTAACCTCCTTATATCTGAATCGCTACAATCCATGTCCTTTGCATGTTTTGTAGGCCGCGTGGACATGTATGATTCAAATGCCAAAGTATTGTAGAGGTAGCTAATTAGACCGATGTTGTGAGATTCGATCTAACATTAGTTTATATTCGAAATTTTTATGAATTTGTTTAATAAAATAAACTCTAAAGAGATGCTTGTCACGAACCAACACTTAATTTGCATTTTCTGGAAAATCAATTTTTATGGTATGGCGGTTGTACTAGTGTTATAATAGCCGTGGATCCAAATTCAACACCGACAAAGTATAAGTTTAAATTTACAGTAAAAATAATATAGTAGGAAAAAAAAAAGGAAAAAAATGCACTTGTAACCAGAGTTAATTGGACATAGTATCCATACTTTTCCACAAAGTTTTAAGTAGCATCCATACTTTCATGAAACTCGCTTAGCAGCCATACTTATTGAGGAAATAGGCACCTGACATCCTTGCTGACGTCATAAAGTCAATTTGCATTTATTTTTTAAAAGTTTATAGAAAAATAATTCAAAAATAAAAAAACCCCACTCCCACTCCCATCCCCACCATCGACCCCCCTCTCCTACGAATCCAGGGGCGTTCAGAGGGGGGAGGGGGCACGGGGGGCAGCCGCGCCCCCCCAACTCGGATAAAAAATTTAGATAGTAGGTAGATGCATTTGTATTTTTGATTATCTAAATTTAAGGTATCTGTTTTTTAATCCCAAAACTATCTCATGATATGTGATATATGTGTGTTACTAGGGACTAGGAGAAAATTTTTGATTAGTAGATACACACTTCACCGAAGCTAGCACAGATTTACTTAGATGTGTGATGTGCCTTGATCCTTCCAATTCTTTTGCAAATTTTGATCATAGTCAATTGATACATCTTGCTGAGTTATATCCAGACGATTTCACTACCAAGGATCGAATTGAGTTCAACCATTAACTTAAAAGTTACATTGGTGATATGAAATCAAATGAAGTATTCTCTCATATTACTAATCTTAGAGTTCTTGCAAAGAAGATGGTGGAGTTGAATTATCACAATTACTTTCTTTTAGTATATCGGTTCATCGAGTTGGCACTGATCTTACCTGTCGGAACAGCGAGTGTGGAAAGAAGTTTTTCTGCGATGAATATAATAAAGACTGATCTGCGCAACCGATTGGGAGACGACTTACTATCGGACTGTTTACTGTGTTACTTTGAGAAGGAAGTTTTTGGAACCATTTCAAATGAAAACATTATGCAACCATTTCAGAATTTGAGAACTCGAAGAAATTTGTTGCGACCACCGATAATTCTTCCTGTTGCTCGTCCTTCATTTCGTAAATAAAAGGTATGTCGAGCGCCAAATTAATAACTTTTGTTGGATATTGCTGCTTGTTAATGTTGCTTATGAATAACTTTTGTTGGATATTGTTGATGGTTGCTTATTATTATTGCATTTTGATTAGTGGATGTGTTGGTTTAGATTTTATGTTATAATATTTGCATATATCTATATTGTAAGGGAGTTTTTGTCGGATTTTCGATGGAATGTCTATTGAGTCCGAAAAGGTAGACGATGATCTCATAGTTTGAATTTTGCCTCCCAAAAATTAGCCGCTGCGTCTGCCACTGTACGAATTCATATTCCTCCATCTTCATCCACCAGTAAAATGACCATATGTTTGCATTCCCCACGGAGCAATATGAAAGAACTGACTTTCTAAGGGCGTCGTTGCTAGATGTGAGGTATAGAAATAATTTAAAGGAAATTAATATCCTTAACAGCAAGAGGGTTGAGGAATAATGATCATTTATTGTTACAAAGAATAAAGGAAAACCATGGAAATGGTTTCTCCAACTTTTTTCATCAACGATGCCCTACTGTACAATTTAACTACAATGTTCCAACGGTCAAAAAAGAAGAGCAACGGCTCTATTTCCTGTATACTACTTTATTTCCTATATACTACCTTTACATGTACAACTTGTTAGTGTATGTGCCCTAGGCCATGATTTGGATATTTATGTTATGCATTTATTATTAATAAAAGAGGTTTTATTATCATTATTGTTGGTTAGTATGTTACACAATTTTGATATATGTCCCTGATTCATTATTGTTATAGAGATAAAATAATTTATAATCAGTATGAGTATTGATTTGATAATCATGAGATGATTATGTGTATGGTGATACGAATCAATCTCATAGATACTTGTTAGAGAACAGTGTATTGGATAGACCCATCATGAGATTACTACATGGATTAGCGTCATAAGTAAATCTCATGATAGTCATGTTTTAATCCTTTGACTTGAGATTGTCATAGTTTCCAACATAAGGACTATTATATTTTGACATGATCAAACGTTATCCGTAACTGGATAATAATAAAGGTCATGATTGAATGTGATAGAAATTATGTAGAGGATATTGAACAATCAAGATAGAATTTGTCCCTCTCTTTTGAGAGAGATATCTTTGGGCCCCTCGATTAGTGAGACTGTGAAATGCATGGCCGTGCTCAAATGAATTGATAGTGTGATCAATATCATTTGTTTTATCAGTCTACTTAGAGATCGAGTAATCATATGTTTGAACTATATAAGTATGACGCTGACCATGACTTATGTTCAAACTAGATATCGTGTGACAAAGGGATTAGTGCATGTACTATTATTAGGCTAGTTGGACTTTACTCGTATTAATTGGGTAGTTGTAATGCCTTGCTAGAGGCCAATTACGACTTGTTGGTTTAATAGAGATTTAATCAACTGCCAATTAATATGGGCCTATCGGGTCACACACAAGAATGCGTAAGGCTGAGATTAATAATATTAGTAATATTAATATTGGATATTAATTATTATTATTATTATCGTTTTTTATATTAATAATATTAATATTGGATATTAATTATTATTATTATTTTCGTTTTTTTTTGTGATTATATATACATGTGTGTTATCGGATAATAACGAGAGAATCCATATCTGATATGGATTTTGAATATCCTGATAGAATCCGTATCTGATATAGATTTTGATTGGCATCCACTAATCCGATTAGGACTCGGATTCTGATGTCTACGTATGTGCATATATACATGTGTATCTCGTATACACAAGACACACGAAAATACACCAAGCAATTAGAAAACGAAAGAACAGAAAACGAAACCCTAGAATCGTTTTTGAGAAAAACGAGTTCTTCAGCCGCGCCGTTTGAAGAGCTAGCACTCCGGGCGGAAGCGTTCGTGTGGATACCGACAGAGGGTGATCGTATTTTTGCACCTCTTCCATCTGCAGATTTCGAATCTACGGAGGTACTTTTTGTTTTTTTGTCGAATTAAACGAACAACATGGATCCTTGGTAGGAAATCAGAGATCAATTTTTGTTTTCCGCTGCGCGTTTTTGCAGTGATCTCGGTTGATTTCCTAACACAACTATACATACTACCTTTTACATGTACAACTATACACCAACTACTGTACATTTAAATCTACTAATTTCTACACTCCCCCTCAAGCTTGGTGTATATGTTAATACACCCAAGCTTGTCTATAAGTGTCAAAAACATATTTGTGGATAGTGGTTTGGTGAATACATCTGCAATTTGTTCTGCAGAGGAAACATACTTTAGGTCAATAATCTTATCCTCAATTTTTTCTTGAATGAAGTGTCGATCAATCTCAACATGCTTTGACTTATCATGTTGAGTAGGATTTTCTGCCATGCTTATCGTAGATATGTTATCACAGTACACTTGGATGGGTAATCTCATTTCCATCCGCAAGTCTTGCAGGATTCGGTTCAGCCATAAACCTTCGCATATGCCCAAAGCGAGTGCTCTTAGTTCCGCTTCAGCACTACTCCTTGATACAACAGTTTGTTTCTTGCTCCTCCAAGTAACCAAGTTGCCCCACAGGAATGTACCATATCCAGAAGTGGAACGCATATCAGCCTTTGAACCTGCCCAGTCTGCATCTGTATAAACAGTAATTCCCCTGTCCGAATGTTTCTGGAAAACCAACCCCTGGCCTGGTGCTGCTTTTAAGTACCTAAGAATTCTCAAGGCAAACTTCAGATGTTCATTAGTAGGATTGTGCATATATTGAGAGACAAAATTAACAGCATAACATATGTCAGGACGGGTATGCGATAAATAAATAAGCTTACCAACCAATTGTTGATACTGTAACCTGTTGGTAGGAGTCATATCCCATGCTTCCATAGGTTTTCGGCCGGACTCCATAGGAGTTGGTGCTGGCTTGCACCCTAACATTCCTGTCTCAGCTAATAAATCAAGTATATATTTACGTTGTGAGATACACATTTTATTCTTCGTTCTAGAAATCTCCATGCCAAGGAAATATCGTAACTGTCCTAAGTCTTTAACTTCAAATTCTTTAGATAGTTGTTCCTTTATTAAATTAATTCCGCTATTATCATTTCCAGTGAGGATTATATCATCTACATACACAATGAGAATAGTAATGGATTGATCTGTAGAAAAACGTGTAAACAAAGTATGATCACTGTGTGTTTGTTTAAACCCAAAATTTAGGACTACTGTGGTAAACCGTTTAAACCATGCTCGTGGAGACTGTTTCAATCCATACAATGACTTTTTTAACCTACATACCTTTCCAGCGGTTTTGTTGTTCTGAAATCCGGGGGGTATATCCATATATACTAACTCTTGTAAATCACCATTTAGAAAAGCATTTTTTATATCTAATTGTACCAAACACCAATCCAAGTTAACAGCAAGAGAAAATATAACTCTTACAGTATTTAATTTCGCAACAGGAGCAAATGTTTCAAGATAGTCAATCCCATATGTTTGAGTAAAGCCCTTTGCCACTAGTCTTGCTTTATACCTATTAACCGTTCCATCAGTGTTATATTTTATAGAAAATACCCACTTGCATCCTACTGTTTTAAATCCCTGTTTTAGTGTTACCAAGTCCCACGTTTCATTTTTAATCAGTGCTTGCATTTCCTCGTTGACGGCTGTTTTCCAAGCAGGATTTAGAAATGCCTCTTCTACTGTGATGGGAATCCACTGTTTATCTAAGGTGCAGGTAAATGATTTAAATGTAGGATTTAATCTATCATATGCAATAAAATTATGCAATGGATGTTTAGTGCATTCTCTTACCCCTTTTCTAAGTGCAATTGGTAAATCTGTTGTTGCATCATAGTCATCTACCTGTTCCTGTTGGTCAGTCATTTCAGCGGGCAAAGTCATTTTATTGCGCCTGCTATAGACATGCGTGATGGGCATTTTCACCTTCTCCATTTGATGCACAACTTCGGGTGCTGGAGTAGGTGCTGGAAGATCCTCAACCACATTTCCAAGGTCAGATTCATTAAGTTTTCGGTCATGATGAGGATCACTAGCACCAATATCGAGAATACTCCAAAACTGATCAATGGGATTACCTGTTTTCTGAATATGAAAATCTGAGGAATAATAAGAATTGTATTCATCAAATACTACATCAAGAGAAACATATATTCTTTTAGTTAGAGGACAATAGCACTTGTATCCTTTTTGTGTACTAGAGTAGCCCAAAAAAATACATCTTCGTGTGTGTTTATCTAGTTTGGATCGCATTGTGGGTTGAAGATATACATATGCAATACACCCAAATAATTTAAAAGGTAAAGTGGACATTAACTTTGTGTCCGGGTATCTACTCAACAGTTGCTCTTTAGGAGTCTTAAACGAAAGTACACGGGATGGCATTCGATTAATAAGGTACGTAGCAGTGAGTATTGCCTCCCCCCAATAAAATTTTGGAACATTCATTGAAAACATGATGGCCCTAGCTACCTCTAGTAAGTGCCTATTTTTTCTTTCAGCTATACCATTTTGTTGAGGTGTATAGACACATGAAGTTTGATGATGAATGCCTAAGTGTGTCAAATAGTCCCTTACTTCTTTGTCTAAATATTCTGCCCCATTATCACTCTTTAATATCTTAACTGTAGTATCAAACTGTGTCTTAATAAGTGTGACAAATGTCCTAATGATGCGACTAACTTCCCCTTTATTTCTCATTAAATATACCCAAGTTAATCTTGTGTGATCATCAACAAATGTTATGAACCACCTAGCTCTACTTATATTTGCTATTTTCGATGGACCCCAAATATCCGAGTGTACTAAGTTAAATGGACTACTTGGCTCATATGGTTTTGGCAAGTAACTAGCCTTAGTTTGTTTGGCAAGTATGCATGCATCACACTTTAGTTGACCAAAATCTACTTTTGCAAATAACTGTGGCATGAGTTTCTTCAAATAAACGAAGCTAGGATGTCCCAGCCGTTTGTGCCATAACAAAAGGTTATCTAACCCAACTGTTTTAGTGCTAGTACATGAAATAGGTGCAGATTTACTACAAACTTCAGTTCTCAATCTTGAGAACCCTTGAAAACCAGGCTGTTTTTCTTCTGCCTTATCACAAAATAATGTCCCCCTGTCTGAGGACACTTCAAAAACAGGCCGTTTTTCTTCTGCCCGAAAAATGTATAAGCCATTTGACTGTCTAGCATTGCCAATCATCTTCCACAAATGTTTCTCCTGAAAGAGACATTCAGAAGATGAGAACAATGCCCAACAGTTATTGTCAACTGTTATTTTACTAACTGAGATCATGTTAAAGTTCAAGCATGGTACTAATAACACGTCACATAAAACCAGTTTGTCCGTAAGATGAACAGTGCCCTTCCCCAGAACCCTTAAGTTAATCCCGTTAGCAATTGTTACTAATTTTGGATTAGGAAATGAATGATAATCACTGAGAAGAGTTGAGTTATAGGTCATATGGTCGGATGCTCCTGAATCAATGATCCAAGAGCATTTTAAGCCATTTGACCCTGTACCTGCAGTTGAGGCCATAGTTGCCTGGATGGTGCTAGATTGTCCTGGATCTGATGATTTGGATGGAAGGCCAGCAAGCCTTTGCTGAGTCAACAACTGCACCAAGGCTTCAATCTGAAGGGATAACTTTCCATTAGAGTCTCCAGCTACAGTGTTTGCTGCAAGTGGCTTGTTATGTCCCCAGGAGGGAGAGAACCTTCCAGGCGTGACACTAGGTTGCTGCTGAGACTGCTTAAGACGCTGAAGTTTAAAGCAATCATCCACTAAATGGCCAGATTTCTTACAAAACTTACACATTTTAGAGTTTCGGTAGGAAGGCCGACCTCCATGGCCCTGTCGGACAACCATACCAGTGGGTTCTGGAAGATTCCCCTGCGGCTCGTGTTGGCGCAGTGGGTGTGGAGTAGCATGTACAGCAAGAGCAGAGCCTTCCTGAGTTGGAAGAGGTGATGTTCACATCATCACCTTGAGTCGGCTCTCCTCTTGCCTAACCTCAGAGAAAGCAGTACTGAGATTTGGGAGTGGTTTCATACTGAGTATTCTGCTTCTAACAGCATCTAAATTTTTGTTTAATCCATGCAAAAATCTAAAAACTCTTTTCTTTTCAACATAATTCTTAAACGAGGTATCATCAGTGGGGGAAGTCCAGTTATGGGTCTCAAAAACATCTAGCTGCTGCCACAACCTAGTAAGATGAGAGAAGTAGTCACTCACAGTGTTTTCTCCTTGGTTTACCTCATGAAGCTGTAGTTCAAGTTCGTAGATCTCAGACACATTGTCACGTTTCGAGTAAAGCTCTCTGGCTGCTTTCCAAATGGCGGCGGCAGTCGGGTATAAGATGAAGTTGTTTCCAACTTCTGGGACCATGGAGCCAATTAGCCATGACATAATCATGGAGTTCTCAGATCTCCACTGTCTATAACCGTTCTCAGTTGGAGCAGGACTTGGAAGACTACCATATAGGTAGTCATCCTTACCTCTCCCAATAATGTACATCTCAACAGCCTTACTCCAAGAGAGATAGTTTTGACCCGTAAGTTTGTGATTTGTGATCATAATAGAGTTACCATCAAGAGTACTAGCAAGTTGGGGTGTTCCAGTTGTGGGAACAGTACTAAGCGTACCCTCATTAGTGGTTTGAGTAGGAGGATGAGGCTGTGTGGATGAGCTCGAAGTATCAGACATGTTGGATGTTTAAGGTGATAGTATGCGGGAGAAATTTTACACTGTAATGAAATATGAGCAGCAGAGGTTGTAGCTTCTGGGAGAAGAAGATGCAATTAAATTTGAAATATTGAGAGTAATAGAGGAGAGAGAGAGAGATCGTAGGACAACGATTGATAGCAAAGTTGTCTGAACGAGGACAAAAAAAAAATTGGACTTTGTAAAAAAAAAGAGAAGAAACTGTGCATAAAGTGGTGGAAAAAATCGGTGTTAGGTAGCTTTTGAGGGCAGAGAATCACATGCAACAAAGGAGTGATGGAGGACTCCTTGATTTGTGTGCCCAAGCTTCCCAAGGAAGCTTTCGTCAATAGATTATTAAAAAAAAAATCTGTCCTGCCTTTTTATTTTATCCAACTGAACCCCCTTTTTTCGTTACCACTACAGTAAATACCAAGACTGTCTTCTTCCTCAGCTTCCTCTTCGTCTCCAACATACAAGAAACTTCGATCTATAATTTCCGCAGAATAATAGCAGGAAGCTTAACGTGCTTGACAGTAATTCAGAATGTAGCCAATGGCTCTGATACCATATAGAAATAATTTAAAGGAAATTAATATCCTTAACAGCAAGAGGGTTGAGGAATAATGATCATTTATTGTTACAAAGAATAAAGGAAAACCATGGAAATGATTTCTCCAACTTTTTTCATCAACGATGCCCTACTGTACAATTTAACTACAATGTTCCAACGGTCAAAAAAGAAGAGCAACGGCTCTATTTCCTGTATACTACTTTATTTCCTATATACTACCTTTACATGTACAACTATACATACTACCTTTTACATGTACAACTATACACCAACTACTGTACATTTAAATCTACTAATTTCTACATGAGGTTCTTTAAGCATTTCATCTCTGTGGGGGAATGCAGATTCTACATATTGGTGATGCTGCAGCCTGTTGTGCTCCTAGTGATCCGGCCATAAGCACATGAATCAACCGCGGTATGACTCCATGAGAAATTAAACCATCTATAGGGACCAAAGCCACCATATTTCTCACAGCTACCACCAGAGATTCTTGTGGCAGCGGTCCATCCAAGTTGCTATGCTCCGCACCCTCCGTAGGTTAATCAAAAGGCAAAGAAGGAATTAAAAAGAGATTAATGACGGTCAACGGTAATAAATTAGGAATTAAGTATGAGATTAATTAGAAATTAATGAGAGATTAAATATTAGAATTAAATAGTATTTAATTTTAGGATTAAATAATAAAAGTTTATCTTTTAAGATAAATAAGATCATCATCATCATCATCATCCGTACCCAGTATATCCCAACGACAGCAAAAGCTATCGTCAGGGTCTGGGGAGGGTAAGTGGTAGGCAGACAATACCTCTATCCCAAGGGATAGAGAGTCTGCTTCCAGTGACACCCCCGGCTCTACCTGCATAAATGACATGATAATAGGGATATGTCGTGCTAGTGTGTTAGTGAGTAGATTCAAGAAATACCAATAAAGGGCTTTCGCTATTAAAATACACATCACGTATATATGTACATGTAATGTAAAACAACGATAAAACATATGCCACCAAGTGGAAAGTTAACCTAAAGCGTAGATAGTGCCTACATCTATCTATGTCCCTACATATACTCTAAACTGTCCCTATATATGTCTTATACCTCGTTAACCTTAATCTTATGTCTTCATGAACTCCTATCCTGGACCATGTCCTCAGAGAGGTGTAAATTTAGTAAGTCGTGTTTTATCTGCTCATCCCAAGTCAGTTTGGGTCTGCCTTTACTCTTCTTTCCCTCTACAATTAGACTTTCAATTGCTCTGACTGACGCCGTTGTCTGTCTCTGCTTGACATGCCCAAACCATCTCAATCTACCCTCCCTTAGTTTATCGGCTATACTAGCTACGCCTAACCTTTCTCGAAACACCTCGTTTGTGATCCGATCTAGCCTTGTATGCCCACACATCCATCTTAACATTTTCATCTCTGCCACTTCCATCTTCTGTAGTTGTGACTTCTTGATGGCCCAGCAGTCTGTCCCATATAGCATTGCCGTTCGCACTGCCACCCTATAAAATTTTCCCTTTAATTTAGTTGGGAAATTTTTATCACACAGCACCCTTGAGGCCGCCCTCCATCTACACCAATCTGCTTGAACTCGATGTGTTACATCATTATCTATGTCGCCATTCTGCTGCACAAAAGATCCTAGGTACTTAAACTTACTTACCTGTGGTACCATTTGACCATCGATAGTGAGCTGACTATCCTCACTGTCTGCTACACCGCTGAAGTCGCAGTGCAGATACTCGGTCTTAGAACGGCTAATCTTTAAGCCTTTTATCTCTAAAACATCTCTCCACTGCTCTACTCTCATACTCAGGGTATGTCTACTTTCTGCGACTAATGCAATATCGTCAGCAAAAAGCATACACCACGGAACTGCCTCCTGTATCTGCTTTGACAACTCGTCAAGGACAACGGCAAAAAGGAATGGACTCAACGCAGACCCTTGATGGAGACCGACCTCCACTGGAAAGAAGTCTGTATTCCCCACAACCGTACGAACGGTTGTTTTTGTCATAGCATACATATCTCTAATTATGTCTATATACTTGATAGAGATCCCTCTTGCCTCCAGACTATCCCATATCAGACTACGCGGCACACTATCATATGCTTTTTCAAGATCAATGAAAACCATATGTAAATCGCGCTTCTTCTCCCTATACTTCTCCATTAATCTCCTGAGAATGTGTATTGCTTCCGTAGTTGACCTTCCTGGCATAAAACCAAATTGGTTCACCGTAACCTGAGTTTCTCTCCTAATCCGAGTGTCGATTATTCTCTCCCATAACTTCATGGTATGGCTTAGCAACTTAATCCCTCTATAGTTCCCACAACACTGTGCGTCTCCTTTGTTCTTATAGAGGGGGACCACGACACTCTTTCTCCACTCATCTGGCATCTTCCCTGTTTTGTAAATACGATTGAACAAAGTAGTTAGCCATTGGACCCCTTCCTCTCCTAAATGCTTCCACGCCTCAATGGGTATGTTATCTAGGCCGACCGCTTTAGCTCTTCCCATCTTCTTCAGTGCTCTCATCACCTCTCCTTGTGTGATGTTCTGACATTCGGAGTTATTATGTTGTCGTTGTTGATTAGTTGTGCTTTCGCGTTCTTCGTAGTCGGCACTACTGCCATTGAAAACATTGTGAAAGTATGTTTGCCATTTCAACTTGATGTCTTGTGCTTTGACTAACACATGTCCATCTTCTCCTTTTATGAACTTTCCGCCTCGTAGGTCTTGCCTCTTTCGATCCCTGGCTTTGGCAATCTTGAACATATCATGTTCTCCTTATTTTGTTTCTAGTCTCTCATACATCCTTTTATAAGTTGCAGTCTTTGCCTCTGTGACTGCCTTCTTCGCCTCTTTCCTGGCGATTTTGTAATTATCCTTCAATCGCACTTTTTCTTCCTCATTGGTGCATCTTAACAGCTCTCTAAAGATCTTTTGTTTGTCTTTTATTTTTTGTTACACCTCCTCGTTCCACCACCACGCCTCTTTATGTACGGACTTCTTTCCTGTTGTTACCCCGAGCGTTTCTCTTGCCGCTTGAGTAATTGTAGTCGATATAACTTCCCACATCTGATTTGTGTCATCACCTAGACTATCTAGTTTCGCAGAGATGACCTTGTCTCTGAATATATTAATTTTTTCGTCCTTCAAACTTCCCCATCGAATACTGGGTGGGAATTTTCTCACCCCCTTACTCAGCTTTTGGCTCAATGCTATAACTACCACTAATAAACGGTGTTGCGTCACCGTTTTGATACTCCCTGCAACCCCAAGGAAGAATCTCTCCAGGAATCAATCAATTTCTCATTCGTTCTTCGTTTCTTCTCCGAGTAATCAAAGGCAAGTAACTTTCTTATAAGTTCCTACGATTTGTGAAAGAGAACTGACCTATTTTGATATCAAAGTGAATCACCATGCAGTAGTTTCGTTTTGTGATTAAATGTATCTGATCTATGCGTTTTGGTTTCGAGATTTGGCTGCTGTATATGAAAAAGTATTCGTTGTTGTTGTTGATTATGTGAAATCATGCAAATCCCTACCCCGAAATCCCTTTGGATGTGACTTCATTGCTGGATAGGTTTGGGAATGGGAAAAGGAGGGATCTTTTGGGTGCGATGTGAGGAACAATGTGCGTTTAGGCTTGAACGTATGATGGGTTCCGAGAGGGTTTTGCGTTGATGAATTATGCTTGGATTGATAGGGTGGTTAGGCTTTGAATGATGGGTTGGTAATTGGGGAAACGTTGGTTGAAGATTGCATCTTCTGCAGAAATTCGCAGAACAAAGTTCACAGGAAACGCTGACATCGATCGATCGATGTCAGAGATCGATGTCCCCTGATGGACATCGATCGATCGATGTGGGGTGAGCTGAGAGATCGATGTCCTCTGTTGGACATCGATCGATCGATGTAGGTGAGGGCTGAGAGATCGATGTCCTCTGATTGGACATCGATCGATCGAAGTGGAAAAGGCTGAGAGATTGATGTTCTCTGATGGACATCGATCGATCGATGTGAGGGTTTGATGTCACATCGATCGATCGATGTGAGGGGATGATGTCTATCAGTTTTGTGGGAAAATAGAGGAAGAAAGAGGGAAGCTCGGGGAGCCTTTGGGTGACCTTAGAGACTTCTTAAGACCTGATTAATGGTAGTCTAGGTATTGAGAACATGACTTAGGATGGTGAATCAACTTGGTGGCTTCAGTGGGTTGTTGACTCGGATTTCAAGGTGGACGACTTAGAAGGGTTAGGTAATGAACGTACGAGGTGTCTAAGTGCTTGAAGAGGGGAGTATTCACATTAGAGTATGAGGTTGGTAGCAAGACTAAGGTATGATGAAGCTTGTTGTAGCCTAAGTTTGAAGTGCAAGTTGGTGAGTATCTTGTGTGTTGATTATACTTGCGCATGTGAATGTGAATTGCATACGAGAATGAGAAATGTGATTGAAACGAGGAGTCTTGCATCATGGCACTTGCATTTGCATATTGATTTGAAAAGAGATGTGCTTCGGCACAGATTTGCGAAGGTGACCTGCAATGTTAACCGGGATGAAAATATAAGCCGGGGTGCATTGCAGGGCACAAAAGGCTGTAACGTAAACCGGGATGGAAATATAAGCCGGGGCGCGTTACAGGGTATAAAGTTGTCTGTAATGCTAATCGGGATGGAAATATAAGCAGAGGTGCATTACAGGGTATAAAGTTGGTTGTAACATAAACCGGGATGGAAATATAAGCCGGGGCGCGTTACAGGGTATAAAGTTATGTGATGTGACCGGACATTATGACATGCATTGCACTGTTTTAAGAGAGAAAGTGTACATGCATATGTGATTGTGTAGTGTAGTGCATATTTTTGACATGCATCACGAGAGTCAAGGTGCTATGATTGTGAATGGTATCTGATTGCCAATGAATTGTTATTTGCGTGCAAATTTCTGTACTTACTCTATTACGTTGTTCGCTTATATATTTGGAAGCTTACAAGACATGTGCCCCCCAATTCCCTTGAATTATATATTACTCATGTCTTGCCATGTGTTGATCCCGTATGTCTTATAAGCGGGTTACTTGCTAGCGTTTTCGTTAAGGGTACTACATTTGTGATTGCAGATGAGCCTAGCTACGACATGATATTCATAGAAGACGATGGCGAGTGGGCTGAATGGGATACATAGAGACATGTTGGGAGCTAGATGAGACAGTTATTATTTATTTCAGTTCTTTCCTACACTTGAGGATTAGTTCGTTATTATTGTGACTACCCTTAGAGATGTTATTATCACTTGATGTATTGAATTAATGGTGGAGATTTATTAGATACATGTTTCCGCACTTATTTCTCTTACGTCATCGATGATGTGTAATCGAGAGATGAGACGTCTTGTAGTCTTCTCAGTAAGCTACGACGGGTGTACCGATTCGGATTCCACTGTCCGGGTCGGGGCGCTACAGGTGGTATCAGAGCCTAGGCTTCAGATCTACCTCGGAGACCTAGGTTATGACATGTAAGTCTTAAGCTATGATCTTGACTCTAAGTTGATCTTTAAGTCTAAGTAAGCAATTTAGGTTTAAGCTTGATTGGGATGGGTGTGTGTACGAGTGCGATTAAGTGTAAGAAATCAATGCTATTTATTTTAGTTCATGAATTCCGCCTTGTACAACATTATGGACCCCAAGTACTTATTTTTGGAACTGTCAGATACTAATAAGCGTAATCTTGCAAAAAATGCCTCCTAGATGCGACAATCAAGGAAACGGTGGCAATGGGAACAATAACCCTCCCCCACCACCGCCTCCAATCTTAGTACCCCAGGCGCTGATAGACGCTATCACAGTGATAGCGCAAGGGGTTGCTCAGCAGCAGCAACAACCACAACAACCTCCTCCACCACTTCCCCACCAAGGCATCAGATATTATATTGGGGAGATGCAGAAGATGCATGCCCCTAACTTCGAAGGGACCACTGACCCAGAAGTGGCTGGATTTTGGCTCGACGAAGTAGAGAAATGCTTCAGGCTTGTGCAAGTGCCTGAAGATCTGAGGGTGGATGTGGCCACCCCGTTACTAATCGGCAGAGCCAATGCATAGTGGAATGGCATTCTGCCAAAGATGACTCCTCCGATTCTGTGGAGACAATTCGTACAGGCTTATAAAGATTACTATGTGCCTGAGACTGCCATTTTGGAGAAGATGAGGCAGTTCGACAAATTTGAACAAGGAAGGATGACTGTTTCAGATTATGCGGATAGATTCCATGCCTTGGGCAAGTTCACACCCTTGGTATTGGAGAACAATCGGATGAAAATGCTGAAGTTCGAAGAGGGTCTGAACCCCTGCATACAGACGGCTATAGCGGGGTCAAGTCTGAAGACATTTGAGGAAATGCTGGACGCATGTTACCGAGTGGAGAGTGACATACGTAGGTCACAACCAAGAGAGGCTCGGGAAGAATCGAGCAAGAGGCCAAGAGTGGAGCAAAGTGGAGGTAGACCCGGATGTTGGGTCAAGATCCCCAGAAAAGGACAAGCGGGGCCAGTCCAAAAGGCACCGCAGCCAAACCAACCTGATCGTCAAGCACCTGCAGAATGCCCACACTACCATAAAAGACACGTGGGCGAATGTTGGAAAATAACAGGTGCGTGCTTCAGATGTGGAAAGTCAGACCATAGGATCAGGGACTGTCCTGAATGGAATCCTAAACCTCAAGCCGGAGCAGGGCCAGCCCAACAGCAGAAAGGCAGGCCCAACGCCAGAGTCCACGCCATGACAGACGCTGAAGTCCAGGAGGACGCAAATGTGGTGACAGGTATGACCTAAGATAAATAATAGTTGCTTAAGCTGAATTTTAGTCCTTTAAGTTGATGACTATATATGTGTTATGTGAAAACCTTTATGTGTTGTCCTCTTATGATTAGGTGTGATCTTAGTTAACAAAGTATCCGCCAACGTGTTATTTGATAGCGGAGCTAGTCACTCCTTCATTTCTAAACGATTCGCCAAAGGACTTGACTGTTTACCCGAATGGCTTGAGAACCCGTTTAGAGTGCAGGCAGCAGGCGAGCAAGTACTGGTTTCTCACCACTAGTACAAAGATTGTGATTTGGAATTGGATGGAAAGTTATTCTCGGTGACCTTAGTTCCAATTCCGATGAAGGACTTTGATGTCATATTGGGCATGGATTGGCTGACCAAGAATCATGCCAATATTGACTGTAAACTTAAGCAAGTGACCCTCAAGGACCCTGAGATGAATGACATCACGATACAAGGAAATGTCAAGATGACCAAAGCTCCAAGGAAGGTATACTTAACAGCGATTAAGGCCTTTAAAGCCTTACAGAAGGGAGCAGAGGGATATATGGTGTACGCACTAGATGTGAAGCAGGAGGTTCCCTCTATAGATCAAATTCCGGTGATCAATGAGTTCAAGGATGTATTTCCGGATGATGTGCCAGGAGTGCCGCCATCGAGGGAAGTGGAGTTTGAGATCAATTTGATACCCGGAGCTGAACCTATATCTAAGGCACCCTACAGAATGGCTCCAGCCGAACTTAAGTCGTTAAAGGGGCAACTTCAGGAGTTGCTAGACAAGAAACTAATTCGGCCCAGTGTATCACCTTGGGGAGCTCCAGTGCTATTCGTGAAGAAGAAAGATGGCAGCATAAGGCTATGCATCGATTACCGAGAGTTGAACAAGATTACCATTAAGAATAAATACACTCTGCCAAGGATAGAGGATTTATTTGACCAACTAAAAGGAGCCCGCTGGTTTTCAAAGATCGACCTTCGACAAGGGTATCATCAATTGCTTGTGAAAGCGGGAGACGTTCCCAAGACCGCTTTTCGGACTCGATACGGGCATTATGAATTTTTGGTGATGCCTTTTGGACTAACTAATGCCCCAGCAGCTTTCATGGATTTGATGAACACTGTATTCCGAGAACAATTAGACCAATTTGTAGTAGTGTTCATCGATGACATCCTAGTCTACTCTCCCAACGAGCAAGCACACGCTGAACACTTAAGAGTGGTGTTGCAAATCCTGAGACAACAAAAGCTCTATGCCAAATTCAGCAAGTGTGAATTTTGGCTAAGAAGTGTAGCCTTTCTCGGTCACGTGATTTCTGAGGATGGAATCTCGGTAGATCCTAAGAAGATAGAAGCCATCACAGAGTGGCCAAGACCTACAAACGTGACTGAAGTAAGAAGCTTTCTAGGCTTGGCAGGCTACTATAGGAAGTTCGTTGAGGGTTTCTCAACAATAGCAGTTCCATTGAGCCGGCTTACACAGAAGAAGACCAAGTTCGAATGGACTGCCGAATGCGAGCAGAGCTTTACCGAGCTCAAGAAGAGATTGACCACAGCCCCGGTGTTGGCACAACCCTCTGGCACCGACGGTTTCGTGATCTATAGTGACGCGTCCAAGAAAGGACTAGGTATGTACATCATTACAATTAATGCATTGTATATACTTATGCAAGTCCTAAATTAACTTTCTGTTTATAGGGTGTGTCTTGATGCAAAATGAGCGAGTTATTTCGTACGCGTCAAGACAGTTGAAACCATATGAGCAGAATTACCCGACGCATGACTTGGAACTCGCAGCTGTGGTATTTGCTCTTAAGATCTGGAGACACTATTTGTACGGAGAAAAGTGCGCCGTATTCACTGATCATAAGAGCTTGAAGTACCTATTCTCACAGAAGAAGCTAAATATGAGACAGAGAAGATGGTTGGAATTACTCAAGGACTACGATCTGACCATCAACTACCATCCGGGTAAGGCCAACAGAGTGGCGGACACATTGAGCAGAAAGTCTAGCCACGCGAGACAATCTCTGTTAGAAAGAGAGATCGAGGAGTTTGATCTTGAATTGGTGGATTCATTGGCAAATGTCCTTACAGCTTTGTCTATCAGCCCAGACTTGGTCGACAGAATCAAAGAAGCGCAGTACGAGGACCCAGCACTGAAAGAAATCCGCGACAAAGTATCCACGGGGTCAGTAAAGGACTTCCAGTTGCGAGAGGATGGAAGTCTATGGTTTCAGAATCGGTTATGCGTACCAGTTAAAGACGAACTCTGAACGGAATTACTCCAAGAAGCGCATAACTCAAGGATGTCTATACACCCCGGGAGCACTAAGATGTACAAGGATCTCAAAAGAAACTATTGGTGGATAGAGATGAAGAGATCTATAGCAGAGTATGTTGAAAGGTGTTTGGTTTGCCAACAAGTCAAAGCCAAACATCAACGACCTGGTGATTTGATGATGCCGCTAGAGATTCCAGAATGGAAATGGGAACACGTGATGATGGACTTCGTAATGGGACTACCCAAGACCCGCAACGGAAACGAAATGATTTGGGTGATTGTAGACCGGTTGACCAAGACAGCCCATTTCATAGCTATGCCACATAGTACGTCTTACGAGAAACTATCCAACACCTATGTGGATAACATTGTGAGCTTACATGGAGTCCCAGTCAGCATTGTGTCGGACCGTGATCCCAAGTTTACTTCTAAGTTCTGGAGGGCATTCCAGAGGGCAATGGGTACGGAGCTAAGAATGAGTACCGCATACCACCCTCAAACGGATGGACAATCCGAGAGAACCATCCAAACTTTGGAAGACATGTTGAGAGCGTGTGCCTTGGATTTCAAAGGAAACTGGGATAGCATGCTGAAGTTGATGGAGTTTTCCTATAATAATAGCTATCACAGCGCAATCGGCATGGCACCATTCGAAGCATTATATGGACGTAAGTGCAGGTCCCCTGTTTGTTGGGACGAGGTTGGGGAAAGGACAATCACTGCACCCGAGTTGGTTGAACAAACAGTTGAAAAAGTCAAAGTGATAAGAGAGACTCTGAAGGTGGCTCAAGATCGTAATAAGAGTTGGGCCGATTCTAAAAGACGACCTTTGGAGTTTGAGGAAGGCGAAAAGGTCTATCTAAGAGTTTCACCCACCAAGGGAGTTGCAAGATTCGGAATGAAGGGCAAGTTAAGCCCTAGATATATTGGCCCTTATGAAGTGCTTGGCAAAGTTGGTGAAAGAGCATACAGACTCGCCTTGCCTCCGAATTTTTCACAAGTTCACAACGTATTTCATGTGTCCCAACTAAGGAAATACGTACCAGACGCGAGCCATATCTTGGAAGCTCAACCGTTGGATGTTAAGGAAGATATCACTTATGAAGAACATCCCATAAAGATTGTGGACAGAAAAGACCAAGTCCTACGCCGATGCGTCATTCCGTAAGTCAAAGTTCAGTGGAGTAACCATACGGAGCGCGAAGCCACGTGGGAGCTTGAGGAGCAAATGAAGGAGCTATATCCACATCTCTTTCAATAAGGTACGCCAGTTTCGAGGACGAAACTTTTTGTAAGGAGGGTGGAATGCCATGCCCCGCACCCTCCGTAGGTTAATCAAAAGGCAAAGAAGGAATTAAAAGGAGATTAATGACGGTCAACGGTAATAAATTAGGAATTAAGTATGAGATTAATTAGAAATTAATGAGAGATTAAATATTAGAATCAAATAGTATTTAATTTTAGGATTAAATAATAAAAGTTTATCTTTTAAGATAAATAAGATAATAGATATAATTTAGAAACTCCAAATCTTACCCTATCCCTTATTAAACTGACAACGTCAGTTCTCCTCCCCATTCACAGAGAACGACGCAGCCTCACCCCCCATAGGCGATTTTTGAGACTCCCTGCAACCCTAAGGAAGAATCTCTCCAGGAATCAATCCAATCCTCATTCGTTCTTTGTTTCTTCTCCGAGTAATCAAAGGCAAGTAACTTTCTTATAAGTTCCTACGATTTGTGAAAGAGAACTGGCCTATTTTGATATCAAAGTGGATCACCATGCAGTAGTTTCGTTTTGTGATTATTTGTATCTGATCTATGCGTTTTGGTTTCGAGATTTGGCCGCTGTATATGAAAAAGTATTCGTTGTTGTTGTTGATTATGTGAAATCATGCAAATCCCTACCCCGAAATCCCTTTGGATGTGCCTTCATTGTTGGATAGGTTTGTGAATAGGAAAAGGAGGGATCTTTTGGGTGCGATGTGAGGAACAATGTGCGTTTAGGCTTGAACGTATGATGGGTTCCGAGAGAGTTTTGCGTTGATGAATTATGCTTGGATTGATAGGGTGGTTAGGCTTTGAATGATGGGTTGGTAATTGGGGAAACGTTGGTTGAAGATTGCATCTTCTGCAGAAATTCGCAGAACAAAGTTCACAGGAAACGCTGACATCGATCGATCGATGTCAGAGATCGATGTCCCCTGATGGACATCGATCGATCGATGTGGGGTGAGCTGAGAGATCGATGTCCTCTGTTGGACATCGATCGATCGATGTAGGTGAGGGCTGAGAGATCGATGTCTTCTGATTGGACATCGATCGATCGAAGTGGAAAAGGCTGAGAGATCGATGTTCTCTGATGGACATCGATCGATCGATGTGAGGGTTTGATGTCACATCGATCGATCGATGTGAGGGGATGATGTCTATCAGTTTTGTGGGAAAATAGAGGAAGAAAGAGGGAAGCTCGGGGAGCCTTTGGGTGACCTTAGAGACTTCTTAAGACCTGATTAATGGTAGTCTAGGTATTGGAAACATGACTTAGGATGGTGAATCAACTTGGTGGCTTCAGTGGGTTGTCGACTCGGATTTCAAGGTGGACGACTTAGAAGGGTTAGGTAATGAACGTACGAGGTGTCTAAGTGCTTGAAGAGGGGAGTATTCACATTAGAGTATGAGGTTGGTAGCAAGACTAAGGTATGATGAAGCTTGTTGTAGCCTAAGTTTGAAGTGCAAGTTGGTGAGTATCTTGTGTGTTGATTATACTTGCGCATGTGAATGTGAATTGCATACGAGAATGAGAAATGTGATTGAAACGAGGAGTCTTGCATCATGGCACTTGCATTTGCATATTGATTTGAAAAGAGATGTGCTTCGGCACAGATTTGCGAAGGTGACCTGCAATGTTAACCGGGATGAAAATATAAGCCGGGGTGCATTGCAGGGCACAAAAGGCTGTAACGTAAACCGGGATGAAAATATAAGCCAGGGCGCGTTACAGGGTATAAAGTTGTCTGTAATGCTAATCGGGATGGAAATATAAGCCGAGGTGCATTACAGGGTATAAAGTTGGCTGTAACGTAAACCGGGATGGAAATATAAGTCGGGACGCGTTACAGGGTATAAAGTTATGTGATGTGACCGGACATTATGACATGCATTGCACTGTTTTAAGAGAGAAAGTGTTCATGCATATGTGATTGTGTAGTGTAGTGCATATTTTTGACATGCATCACGAGAGTCAAGGTGGTATGATTGTGAATGGTATCTGATTGCCAATGAATTGTTATTTGCGTGCAAATTGCTATACTTGCTCTATTACGTTGTTCGCTTATATATTTGGAAGCTTACAAGACATGTGCCCCACAATTCCTTTGAATTATATATTACTCATGTCTTGCCATGTGTTGATCCCGTATGTCTTATAAGCGGGTTACTTGCTTGCGTTTTCGCTAAGGGTACTACATTTGTGATTGCAGATGAGCCTAGCTACGACATGATATTCATAGAAGACGATGGCGAGTGGGCTGAATGAGATACATAGAGATATGTTGGGAGCTAGATGAGACAGTTGTTATTTATTTCAGTTCTTTCCTACACTTGAGGATTAGTTCGTTATTATTGTGACTACCCTTAGAGATGTTATTATCACTTGATGTATTGAATTGATGGTGGAGATTTATTAGATACATGTTTCCGCACTTATTTCTCTTACGTCATCGATGATGTGTAATCGAGAGATGAGACGTCTTGTAGTCTTCTCAGTAAGTTACGACGGGTGTACCGGTTCGGATTCCGCTGTCCGGGTCGAGGCGCTACACAAGTAATGTAAGTTTGAAGTTGAAGGGAGTTGATGTTTATTTGGACATTTTCTTTGTGTAGTTGGATCTCGAGAAGGGGATGATGGACTGCTTGTATGCACAATGTAAGTTTGAAGCTTAAAGGAGTTGAGTATGGCAGTCTATGAGATTGAAATAGAAAAAGATAAAGATGGAGGAAGATAGGGAGGAAGAAGATGAAGATGGAGGAAGATGGATTCGTAATGGAAGGGGTCGATGGTGGGGGTGAGGGTGGGAGTTTTTTATTTTTGAATTATTTTTCTATAAAATTTTAAAAAAGAAATGCAAATTGCCTTTATCACGTCACCAATGATGCTAAGTGTCTATTTCCCCAATAAGTATGGCTGCTAAGTGAGTTTCATGAAAGTATGGATGCTACTTAAAATTTTGTGGAAAAGTATGTATATCAGGTGCAATTAACTCCTTCTAACAAACCCAAATAGTTTTTTGAGTTCCAGATAAGATGCCAGATATACTTTTTTTTCATGCTAAACTTATTTAAGTATTTCAATGCTAACCAACGTGACACTAACATTTCTCAAAATCATGCATCTCCCAGGGAGCAGACGACTCACAAAACTCTTTTAATCGGATTGTTTTGATGCTAAAATTAGGGTCTCCAAATATTTATAGCATAATTTGTCGAATAAATTTATTATATCATAAAATAACACATGTGGTTTTACTGACAAAGTCTTAATTCATATTTTGAAGTTATATTTTATCTCATAACTAAAACCATTTTGATTCAATTTCTTAGGAGTGCAGCGTTTTCATGGTACGGTGGATTGAACCCCAAAAAAAGAAGAAGAACCACAAGCAGCTCCGGCGCCGGGTGGGTATTAGTATAATGATCATACTTAAGGTTTAGCGTTTATTCTAAGATTATCGATTTGAATTTTTTTTAACTTTTTTTTTATAAAAAAAATCATCCAATAGAGTCCACCCACTTTTTCTTGGCTTTAGAATATAATGAAATAAAACAAAATGATTCACCAAATTGGTTGCGTTTCTTATATTGTGAGTAGTAGCTGATCGACATAGCTTGACACAATTTCCATCATGACACAATTTTCATTATAGGTCATCAGGAAACAACCTCTGTGTGTTACTAAGACATGGGTATAGTTGCATACATCCGACTCCACGTACCTCATCATAGACGGGAGCGTCTAAGTCAATGGGATAATATTGTTGTAAGGTTTTGCATCTATCATAATGCAATAATATTATATATCACTAGAAGCGATAAGTTTGAAATTCAAAAATAGTTATAATTAATCAGTCAATGTTATCTCTTGATCGGGTGATAAAGAAGCCATTAGAAATTTAGAATCAGTTGATTTGATACTCTTCTTTTGAACTTCTCTATACATTTTTCGCCATAAACTTGTCTAGGGTAGTTTACTTGTATAAAATTTCTTCCTGTATATGTCCGGACTCAACTAGGTTGTTATAAGTAATTAGTTTGCGTGAGATCGTCAAAGACTAATTGTAACTGGTCAATGTGATTCCTTTTTCTAGGGAAAAAAAGGTCCAATTAGCTCATAAAGCAATACAAATGTAGTTCGAGTGACATCTTTGTAGGTACAAATAATGAATTACATATTCCAACATATGCGACACTACATTTTCAATAATTTTCCATATAAATTAGTTACATATTTATACTTGATAGTAGCATATTGACCTATTGGCTCTGCCTTAATTTTAATAAACACAGTCTCGTCTTCTAATTTATCAGTACGAGTTAATCAAACCCTCCTAACTCCTACGGCCCGCAGCCTCACCCTAACCACCGCCGTTCCACCCTCGCCATCAATTCTTGGAGGTCGTCGTGGTCGCAGTCACCACTCTCGCGATCGCACTGGCTGTGCCGTGAACCATGTCTTCCACCATCTTACACATATATTTACCAATCTTCCCGACACTATCCCACAACCCTGGCCTCTTCGGCCCTACCCCTACCCATCACACGGTCATGCTCACATGGCATTCCCTCCCTATCCTCATTCTGCCCCCATAATCTTATCTCAACCTGCCTGTATATGGCAACCCCTATCCAACCCCACCTTCCTACGGCAGCCCCACGCCACCCTCACATGACAACCCCCACTGCCTTGGCAGCTACCTTTTGTTACACTTGAGAATTTTTCGAACTAACAGTACGCGTTAATTTAAAACTGACGTAGCTGTAAGTTGTAACGACTTTTGAAATTAGACTTACTCTGGCGTATCGCTATGTGCAAGTTAAGTTCATAGTTATACATATGGATACAATGCGCATAGACTCTTGAGATACATAAAGGGCTCAGTTGGGCAGGAACTGTTCTTTCCAAAGAGTGGTGATTTGGAAGCAGTGAGACTCACTGCTTTTGCGGATGCAGATTGGGCAGGCTGCCAAGAGACCAGAAGGTCTATAACGGGATTTTGTATGTTTCTTGGGAAGGCGTTGGTTTCCTGAAAGGCTAAGAAGCAGACAACCGTGTCAAGATCATCATCTGAGGCTGAATATCAGGCTATGGCTGCTGCCACTTGTGAGACACAATGGTTGTTGTATCTGCTTGAAGATTTGGGAGTGAGACATGATGACCCGGTGGAACTGTTTTGTGATAGCAAAAGTGCGTTGTACATAGTAGAGAACCCCGTGCTCCATGAAATGACAAAGCACATAGAAATTGACTGTCATGTTGTGCGACAGAAGTATCAGCAAGGGGTGATCAAACCTATGCCCGTAAGATCTGAATTTCAGTTGGCAGACCTGTTTACCAAACCACTTGATGCTTGCAGACTGCAAACTCTGACTAGGGCTATGAATGTTGCAGAGGTGTATGGACAGTCGAGTTTGAGGGGGGGTGTTGAGATGCAAGCTAGGAATGGAGCTGATCTTGAGGAGCAGAGGAGTGCTGAAGGAGTGATGCAGGTGTTTGATAAAATGAAGAAAGAAGGTTACGGTTAAGGCGTTAGCGGGAATTGTTTAAATAAGAGGAAAGGACTGTTTTACCCTTAATGAATAAACTGTAGAAGGATTGTAAATAGGGATACTGTTGTAATTTCAATAGGCTTCTTCTTCCTTCTGTTTGACGGGCTGTATATAACCGCCTGGGAATTGTATTCCAAATATCAGTTTTGGAGAATAAATTTTTGGAGTCCACGAAGAGCGGTTTCTCCTCCATTTCTGATATCTGGAGTGACGGTTACTCTTTGATATCTTCTTCTTCGTTTACATTTGTTCGTTTGTTAATTCGTGTTTGCAGTATTTCTTGTTCTTGATTGTTTCGGTTGAAAGTTTGTTGATCATGTGGTGGTTTATGTTCGTGTTCGAATTATTTCTGTGAATTATGACTTTTATCAGAGGGAAGGAGGCAACAGAGTTGAGGAAGTCCATTTCTGGACAAGAAATTGTTACAGGAGGATCTGTGAACATTTTACAGCCCTTCAATTATGAACAGAGTATGCAAGATCTACCTTCTAGTGAGAGAATCTAGGAACAACCGTATTGTAGCTAACTCATATATGTACTCTCGGACTACAAACACTCCCTCTGTCTTAAAAATATTATCACAGTTTGACTTAGTTTAAAAATAGTTCATTTTATACTAAGCTTAAGTTAAATTGTGACAATATTTTTGGAAAGAAATATTTATCTAATGACCGGCTGATACAGAAACAACCAAAACTCTAAGGTCTTAAACTCTACAACAAACATCTTTATCACAAATCATCCCATCCTCTGGATTCCCATCTGCACCTCCTTCAGTTTTATCTTTCATCTCCTGTTTTTCTTCCAAAGCACTCTTTGGATGGAGGTCAAAGTCGCACTCGTCACAATAGAATGACCAGCCTTGCCCCTCATCATCGCATCCATCACATGTATAGACCTGACGCTTTGCAAGCACAAGTTCATGCTCCTCATGAAGCACATGCTTTATCTTTTCAGGCCACCCCTTTGACATCTCATCTAGTTGTGCCTCAATCTCCTTCGTATGCTCCTCAGTGAAGGGATAGGCTTCACCGCTGTGTGATACATAAGAATATTTCTGGCATCAGTTGTGACAGTTTTGCCAGTTGGTCCAACAGCAACCAACATAGGAATGCCATGCACCTTGAACAGCCGTGCCAAGGACTCCTTCCTTGGATAGCCAAAGGGAATCGCCAACCATGGCATCTTTGAAAGGAATTCAGTAAAAGAGTTCTCATCTTTATCACTGGAGATGGAAATCACTCTAAAAGCATCATCCTCAGATTTAATATTGTTATTTGCCTCAATCAGCTTTGCCAAGAAAGGCAAGGTGGTGCCATTGAGCTAAAAAACAAACGAGTACGTTTTTCCCAACTAGATCAGACACCGGAACATAAGGGAGAGAGATATATCTGTAGAAATTTAATTACAACGACATAACAAAAACAAGAAAGGACGTCTACACTAAGCAATTTATGAAGACTACCATAATAGGCATCACATAAGCGAAGGTAGAAACTACTAGTCTATACAAAGGGGTGAATGCCCATCACCAATCTCCTTAGACACCATATAAGACAAAACCAAGAATCACTGAGGAATTGGCAACAGAGCTTTACACCTGAACTCCACCTTTTCCTATACAAAATACTGATCACCTAATATAAGGATGGATTCAAGTGTCTCTGCCTCCCGCTTTGCTTTCTCTATCTCCTCAAGCTCAGCAAACTTCATACAAGTGAAAGGATATGCTTGAATTCTATGATCTTCATGATAGAATCCGGAATTCAAAATGTAACTGTAATTCAAAATGTAACTGATTTATAGGATGAGATATTTAGTTGTATAGGATCATGATAAGATATGGTAACAAATTTAAACCATATCAAAATCAAATCAAATCATTTCCTATTTACTGCAGATAGTCTGGACATGAGACTTATAAATTGTATCATACGAAGGACATATGAAATCAATGAAATATACCTTTCATCTCATATTTGTTTCATGGTATCAGAGCAGTGTTTGTCTGATCCGTGGACTCAGATACTCATCACTGTCCTTCTTCCCTTTATTTGGTCAAAGCACGGTCGACTGACTGTGAACTCAGAGTGACAGTCTCTTCCTTGTTCACTCATAAAACACAGGAAACTCAGACGCCAGGGTATCCGGCTCATCACTGTTTGTTTAAAACCTTTCTCGGCCTCTTCTTCACTATAACCAAACAAAAAAAATGGCAGAAGCCGGTACTTCTGGAACCAAAAATGACGAGTTGGCCATCCAGTTGGTCAACCTTTTGAAAAATAGTCTTGGTTCAACAGTGACAAACACAAAGGATTTGTCACTGGGGTTCACGTTTAATGGCGATAATTACCCCCTTTGGGTAACTCTTATAAAGAAGGCAATTGGTGGCAGAGGGAGCAGGACATCTCATAGGAACACCCCTGTCACCGCCTGCTACAGACCCCAGTTTTGCCCAGTGGGAACAACATGATCATATGGTGTTCACTTGGCTGATACAAAATATTGAGCCACAATTGGTTAATAACGTTTCTCAGTACCTAACAGCCAAAACATTGTGGGACGGACTTGCAACCACATATGGGGGCAGGAGGAGACGCTCTTCAGGTATTTGACCTTCATAGGAAGGCCAATACCATCAGACAAAATGGAGGCAGTTTGGAAGAATGCTGGAATCGCCTCCAAGGAGTATGGATGTCCATAGATGGCAGGGATCCAAACCCAATGAAGGATCCCACAGATATTGTAGTATAAAACCAGAAGGTCCAGGAGCAACGCCTATTCCAGCTTTTAACTGCGGTGGATGACAAATTTGAGAGTGTCAAACGGGATGTCTTAAAAAGAGAGCCATTACCCACAGTAGAGCTGGCATATGCAGCAACCGGAGAGAGGAAGCCCGGATTAGGATTCTACAAGGAGTGCCCTCGGAACAGGAGTCATCATTGGGCGTAGGGGCTGGACTAAAAGTCCAAGGGAGACCGAAGAAGAACCCACGCTCAGGAGGATCATCACGTGGGACTGAAGATAAGTCAAAACTGAGGTGCTCCCATTGTGGAATGAAGAAGCACCCTAGAGAAACCTGTTTCCAGTTAGTAGGCTACCCAGAATGGTGGAAGACTCATGGACGAAAGAAGCCGGAGATAAAACAGTCAGGCAAGGTGTCCACGGCTGTCAGCACCAAAGGAGACCAGGAAGGCACCTTTGAAGGCACCAGCGGTCCCAGTAGTAACCATGGCAGCCACACTGCCCAGAAAGGTAAGGAACAAATAAATGCGCAGGTGCAGGAAGTAGGGAAAGTTGGAGAATATTTTGGAAAAGTGGAGAACGAAGAAACGGGAGAGACGCAGCCAGAAAATAAACAGCAGTGGCCGCATAAAAGAAGGGGTAGGGTTCTAGCCTTAAATAGCCTGCCCTACCCCAGCTAATTTCCATAAATACCCTTACTACCTCAAAAATCAGCCTTTGACCCTTTGACCGGAAAACTCCTCAACCATCCAAAATTTACGTCCACTGCCCCTAACCCTGAAAATTCCAAAAATTTCCACCGCATTACTTACTCCACCACCTAAAAAATACTCGGGATGGATTCTGGATTGTAGAGCTACAGATACAATGACCTACGACGCTGTTGATTTTTCTGACCTTAATCCACCAAGCAAACGTCACATCGCAACAGCTGATGGAAATCTTGTTCCTGTTGTCGGCACCAGCTCTATTTCATTTCCATCACAGTTTACACTGCACAATTGCCTTTACATCCCTCATTTATCTTCTAAATTACTATCCTTGAGTCATCTTACAGCTGCTCTCGGTTGTGTTGTCCTAATCTATCCGCGTTTTTGCTTACTGTAAGACATTCGCTCGAAGGAGATCATTGGGCGTGGCACTGAGCGGGACGGTCTGTATTACTTGGACGAGGTAGCTCAAACGGGTCGGTCCATGCTTGCTCAACGCACGGTTCAACGGCAGCTTTGGTTATGGCACCGGCGATTGGGACATCCGTCTTTCGGTTATCTTCGGTTTCTTTTTCCTTCCTTGTTTACTCAATCAAACATTGATTTGTCTTGTGAAATGTGTATTCGGGCAAAACAGCATAAAAATACTTATCGCCCATCCAATACTCGTGTTAATCGTGTTTTCTCTTTAATTCACTCAGATGTACGGGGTCCTTCCCCGGTTTCTACATCCCCAGGGTTTCATTACTTTGTTACTTTTATTGATGATCATTCTCGTATGGCTTGGGTCTACTTTATTAAACATAAGTCCGAGGTTAGCTCTCGTATTATTGACTTCTTTAATATGATTCAAACTCAGTTTCAGACCCAGATTTCTATCCTCCGATCTGAAAATGGGGGCGAATATCTGACTTCAAGCCTCAAACAGTATTTCCAGACTAAAGGCGTGGTTTATCAAACATCGTGTCCAAACACTCCGTAACAAAATGGTGTTGCAGAACGCAAAAATAGAATCTTACTAGAAATGACCCGTGCCATGATATTTGAATCTGTTGTACCCACGTCTTTCTGGCCTGAAGCTGTTGCTACGTCTGCATACCTTCTGAATCGGCTCCCTACAAAAACATTGATCAATCAAACTCCCTTACAAGTTCTATCCACTCAGGCATCCGTTCCATCCATCCTTACCCTACCTCCTAAAATTTTTGGGTGTACAATCTTTGTTCATATTCCTCGAAATGACCGTACTAAATTCGAACATTGTGCCCAGAAATGTGTCTTTTTCGGGTATGCTACTAATCAGAAGGGGTATCGATGTTATAACCCGACTACTCGTCAGATACATGTTACTATAGATTGTGTGTTTCTTGAGTCCGACTATTTTTATTCTCCATTATCCTCCTAGTCTTCGGCCCAGGGGGAGACGGAAAGACATGATGTGCCGTTCGACTGGCTAAGTATCCCGAGCATGCCAGAGACTGTGCAAAAAGAACAGGCAGGTGACGCCACCAAGCATGCCATAGTTTAAGTAAGACAATCGGAAACGACAGGTCCGTCCGTGATACTCCTTCAGTAGATGTTCCCGAGGTAAGTCTAGAACGTATCCATACTGATAATCCTGATAATACTGTGGAAACCCCTGTTATTACTGACTTGCAGAAACGAGTCCTGCCGCCCAGAGGAAATAGAGGAATACCACCCCGGAGGTATTCCCCAGAAGTTAAAACTCGAAACACAGTACCCTGTGACTGTGACTCAGGGGGAAGAATCTCGAGAAATGAATATTGTAGCAGGAGCTGCTTCAATACCCCGAACATCGAATGAAGCGAGCCAGGTAAAAGAATAGAGAGAGGCAATGGACGAGGAAAAAAATCAGATGTGGGAAAAATGTATACTGTCAAAGGGGAAAAAACCAGTTGGATGCAGATGGGTCTTTACGATCAAGTACAAATCAGATGGGACGATAGAAAGGTACAAAGCTCGACTCGTGGTGAAAGGGTATACCCAGACTTACGGAATTGACTACTTCGAGACCTTCTCACCGGTGGCAAAGATTGATACTATCAGAGTTCTTTTCTCAGTTGCTGCAAACAAAGATTGGCCTCTATTACAGTATGATGTGAAAAATGCGTTCCTACACGGAGAATTGAAGGAGGAAGTCTGTATAGAAGCTCCACTAGGGTTCAGAGACGAATTCAAAGAAAATGAGGTATGTCGACTCAGAAAGGCGTTATATGGTTTAAAACAATCTCCGCGTGCTTGGTTTGGCAGGTTTACGAAGGTTATGAAAGAGGCAGGGTACCGGCAGAATAATGCAGATCACACCCTATTCGTCAAACAACGTGGAGATCTTGTGACTTGTTTGATTATATATGTGGACGACATGATTATCACAGAGAGTGATCAAGAAGAGATAATGGAGCTTTAGAAACAACTGTTTGCAAAATTCGAAATGAAGGACCTGGGAGAACTAAAGTATTTTATTGGTATAGAGGTAAGACGATCAGAAAAAGGAATCTTTATATCACAGCAGAAATATGTGCTCAATCTTTTGACCGAGGTGGGGATGTTAGACTGTAAACCAAGTGAAGTGCCTACAGGGGTAAATCAGAAGTTGAAGTTTTCAGGACACACACCGATGGTAGACAGGGAGCAGTATCAGAGGTTAGTAGCGAGGCTAATCTACTTGTCACACACAAAACCAGGCATTGCATATGCTGTGGGAATTGTAAGTCAGTTCATGCACAAACCGCAAGAAGAACATCTCGAGGCAGTAATGAGAATCGTAAGATACCTGAAAAAAACACCTGGGCGAGGAATATGGTTCAACAAACATGGACACATGAATATTGAAGTTTATACTGATGCAGACTGAGCGGGCAACCCAGTTGACAGAAAATCCACTTCAGGATATTTTGCTCTAGTCGGAGGAAACGTAGTCGCTTGGAAGAGTAAAAAACAGAAGGTAGTCGCATTGTCTAGTGCAGAGGCAGAGTTAAGAGGAATTGCAAAAGGAGTAATGGAAGTTTTATGGCTCCGGAAAGTGTTAAGTGATCTGGGGTACCCGGTAACGCAACCAGCACAAATAAAGTGTGATAACAAAGCTGCAGTGAGTATTTCAGAAAATCCTTTGCAACATGACAGAACTAAACACGTTGAGGTAGATAGACATTTTATTGAATAAAAGATTGAAGGTGGATCTGTGGAAATCCCGTACCTACGATCAGAAGATCAATTAGCAAATATGCTAACCAAAACAGTCACAAGCAAGGTGTTCGAGACAACGCTACGCAAGTTAAATATTGGAGATCCTAATAATCAACTTGAGGGGGAGTGATAGAATTCGGAATTCAAAATGTAACTGTAATTCAAAATGTAAGTAATTTATAGGATGAGATATTTGGTTGTATAGGATCATGATAAGATATGGTAACAAATTTAAACCATATCAAAATCAAATCAAATCATTTCCTATTTACTGTAGATAGACTGGACATGAGACTTATAAATTGTATCATCGAAGGACATATGAAATCAATGAAATATACTTTTCATTCTCAGATTTGTTTCACTTCAATGGCTTCTACAACATTAGATGGAAGAGTATTTCCAACTTGCTTACGTTGGAGTATAAATGTTTTGATGAATTTTCGGGCTGCTGCTATTTGAAAATGGCTACCCTTAGTCACTCTGGTCGAAAAATGTGTTTATGTGACTATGATGGAATATTTTCTGCCGATTTTTTTTTTTTTTTTGTGGACTTTGGGTTATGTTGGTAGCTTTGGTGTGAAGGTTTCGGCTGTAGTTTCAATTGTTAGTTATTTGGAATTTTGGTGAGAACGTGTTTTGGCTGGTTTGAATATGTAATTGTTTCTGTTTCTTGTTGGTTCTTTTCCAGTTACGATATCGGTTTGTTTTGGCCGAATGGGGCTGATAAGGGTTTTTTTTTCCTTGGACAATGAGAAATCCGTAACTGAGTCTTACAGGTTCGGAACTGGTTTCGATACCATGTTTGATCAGTAAAACGGAATTCTCATTTATCTTTGCTTGGTGTTACACGAGTCCTTATTGTTGTACAATGCATAAATGTGAATACAAATGTAAAGATATACTTGATCCTAACTAATTATGGTTATGATTAGATTTTATCACATCAAATCTCAATGAAATCCTTTTGTTTCCGTCGGTATATTCTATCAGTATGTACATACAAATACTATGGAGAAACAATGCAACATCAACAAGTGATTCTGGTTTGCACAAACTCTTAACCAATAATATAAAGGACATGATTCATTGGTAAACTTTAGATCAACTCCGAGCTATTTATGTTTATAGATGCTTGAATATACGCTTCCAATATACATTTTGGCATTGATCTCATGTTGTCAAATCATTACAAACTAATTTGTCTAATTGAATGTCAACTCATAAGCCCTGCTACCGTTCAATGCAAAAATCCCAAAATGCCTCTCATACTCCTCCCCTGCTTTATCATTCTCATCAAACAAATCAAACAAGAAAACCTCAACACCAACCCCTGGCCTTTTGGGCGTGCCAGCATTATTCAAGGACCGTCGCACAACATTACCATTGTAAGCCAATGCATTCTCAATAGTTGCTGCATTTCCTCCAGCTGTTGGCCATCCTGTCTCAGTAACCACAACAGGAATGTCCCCAAACCCTTCCCTCTCCATCGCGTGCACGAAAGCATCGATTGTTGCATCGAACATGTTGTCATAAGCCAAATTTTGGTCCATGTAAACTTGTGGCGACCTAAAGAGAGCATAGTCTAGTGAAACATGTTCTGCATTGTTGACATAGCTGAAAAAAGGGTACACATTGATCATAAATGGCGATCCATTTTCACGTAGAAACTGTAACAGAGGGAGTATAACTGGCAGCAGAGTGGGATCAAAAGTTCCAGCAGATGGGGGATATGAACTTGATAGTACTGAGGCAGCACTAGGGGAGGACAGTTTAATTTTGTCACTTAATCCTAATATTTGAAGAGCCTGATGCAAATTGTAGATCGCCGGGACGACAAAAGGCGAGTAAAAAGTATCTTTTAGGAGGATTTCATTGCCAACAGCTAGGTATTTGATTTGGGTTGGATCAAGAAATGCAAAGATTTTAGATTGAAGCCAATCAAGAGAGACAGTGGGAGTGCCGTTGGCAAGTGAGGGAAGGACTTCATTTGGGACGCCAATCACGAGCTGTATCCCTGTGCCTGAAAAGGGTTGGAGTGCATTTGGTTCAGCATTGAAGAGTCTAATGATTGAAATGCCATTTGATTTGATTAGCTTGACAGCATCTGAAGGGTTTGGGAGATTGGCTGCTACACGGCCGTAACACACTCCAACTGGTGCAGCAGCTATGAAAAGAACATTGGGAAAGCAAAGAAATCGCCAAAAATAAAATATTATTATTAGTTAAATTGCCAAAAAGAAACAAGAAAGGAAAATAATTACCTGTGAAAATAGGAAGTATGATGAACAGGGAGAACAGAGAGATCAAGCACCATATGTTATGTTTGTGGATTCTAACTTCTGCTAGTACCATTTGTTAGGGTGTCAGAGAGTTGAAGGGTGGGGCAGGGGGGGGGGGGGGAAGGTGGTGTGCAGTTCTATCGAGGAGTGTGTCAAATGTTTCTAACATTTCCTATATAGCTATGTCCGTAATATAAGAATGGGAACCGGTAGGAGGTAAGCGTGTGGTAAGTTTGATTATTAACAAAGTGCTGATTGTCACTTGCTTTCGTCTGTTGTTAAAGTTTTGGTTTGAATTGGTTTCCGAATTCATTCACCATAATTCACGTTGTACCATAAACACATACACAAATGTTGATCATAAAAATAGTGGCATTACCGGGAAGACGTGAATTGTATCATTAAGAATAGGCTATCTAAGAGAGAGAGAGAGAGAGAGAGAGAGAGAGAGAGAGAGAGAGAGAGAGAGAGAGAGAGAGAGAGAGAGAGAGAGAGAGGGGGGGGGGGGGGGGGGGGGAGGGAGGGGGCGGTCAACTTTTAATTAAACCTATATTATATTTGTACTTTATTTATCCATTCATCATTGAGAACCAGTATTCCCTCTCAAATAACAACACCTATTGTTAGGCTTAGTTTATTCTTAGCATAATTTTTGGGGATTGAGAATTCAGTACCAATGATCACCTGAGAGAAAACAATGTCTCATAAATGATGACTGAAAAATAGGAATCAGAAGGATAATATTGGATTTTTAAAAGGAATTGTTATTAGTTGAAGTTATTTCTGGTTCGAAGTTATTTTCCAACTCGAATACCAAATGAGCTATGATTTAGGAGCTGCATTGAAGTGATTTGCTTTGCATTCTCATTAGCCTTATGATGTAATTCACAGCCATTGGCACGCTCTTGGGGTTGCTTAAATTGAAGCATTACTGCCACATGCGACATAAAAGACAACGCAAATAACAACGACATTCCCTCAAACAAAAACAATAATGAACTATATAAATTTTCATAATAATGCCTGCTGCTAAGTATTAGTAGCAAGTCCAGTTGTGGTAATACGTATATTCATTAAGTGGTATGAACATATCCAGAAAAAAAAAAATCATAAGCAAATGATCAGATGCAACTAACAACCAGAGCAACTTATTTTCTTCCTCATGTTATCTTATCCATGTGTGGAAAATCCAAAAAGGCCTTGGCTCATACTCCTTCTGACATAAAAATATTATGATATTTGACTTTTCAACATAGTAGAAATATATTTGGAACGGAGGGAGTATTACCTTCTAAGTCATGACTCCCGATATCATGACTCCCATTCTTATAAAAATCACCATATATGTTTCAGCAATGATCTGAGAAAAAAAAATGTTTTTTCCTCTGTGCAAGCAAAATTCCATGGCCAAAAATAAACTGGCTGTTACTCCCATCAATAAACAAACCTCTATGCCTCACAAAACCATCTCTTGTATTTGATCCGATAGTTTTCGTTGAATCATGGAAATGACTTTAGACAGTGATCATATAGGGGACTATAACGATACTTTCTTTATCGTAACTTAAAGCTTGAATTAATGACATGTCTGAATTATTTGATCATTTTCAAATTCTTTTCAGATATATTTCACTATTAAATTGAAGATCTACCACTCTTAAATTGTAGAATGTCTACTTGCATGGAATTGAATTATTTTGATTGTTCATAAATTTTTACGCATACGGAAGTAGAGAATATGTGTTCTCTCGAGCTTTTGTGTTGATTCCGTTTGAAGATTTACAAGCAACGTGTAAGGTACGTGAACCGTAAAATCTTGATAAATTCACAAGAGGAAGGGTTCTTTATTGATTCAAACACTGGACCTATGAGATAGAGGAAGACAAAAACCGAAGCTTTCACATCAAACAAAGAAGATTTATTTCGTACCATAGCGCAAAATGTTTATTCCTTAGTCTTATTGCTGGAGATGTCTGCCATATTAAGGAATGCTTTAGTTATTGTCATTTTTCTTTAAATCTTCTATTTGAGGTAAACACGGTATTCCTCCGTTATATATAACTAAAGGCATTTAATAAATAATACAAGAGGCATCGTCCTCCTCTTGCTAGGAATTTTTTTTATTGTCTTGAGTGTTTCAGCTTTGATACTAAACCAAATTTTATTGGCTGATCGGACTTAATTAAGAGCTCACAAAAGTGAAAACTAAATTCTATAGAAGTTTTGAGAAGAGTTACAGTTCTACCAAGCATAAAGTTCAAGTGTTACCATCAAAAGAAAGAAATATATATATATATATATATATATATATATATATATATATATATATATATATATATATAGTTCTACCAAGCATAAAGTCCAAGTGTTACCATCAAAAGAAAGAAAGCAATATATATATATATATATATATATATATATATATACATATATATATATATATGATGTTCAACTCTTCAAACAAAAAATATATATATGATGTTCAACTCTTCAGACATTACAGCCGAAAAAGAGAACATGAAAAGAAAAGTTTTGCGTAGAACCCAGAGAAAAAAAAAGAAAGGGAGGAGGAGGAGAAGGAAAAAGAGAAAAAGAAAAGGAAAAAAAAAAGTATCAAAATAATATGTTTCCATCCGTTGGTTCTAAGGCTCGGTTTGATAAACTTATTTAGGTTGAACTTAGAAGCATAAGGTTAATCTCATTAAATAATAAATTAGTAGTAGTATTACACTAATGATTTCTTATTTTCATTTCTAATGGAATTAAGGACACATTCTTTCTTGACTTTAGAATATAATATAATAAAGCAAAATAACTCACTAAATTGGCTGCACTTCTTATATTGTGAAGTAACATTTGATCGACACAGCCTGACGCATCGTTATGTGTCATCGGAAAACAACCTCCACAGCCTGACGCATTGTTATGTGTCATCGAAAAACAGCATCCACAGTCTGATGCATCGTTATGTGTCATCGGGAAACAACAACGATGCGTCATCGGAAAACAACATCCACAGCCTGACGCATCGTTATGTGTCATCGGAAAACAACCTCTATGTGTAATAGATATGGTTGCGTATATCCGACCTCCATACTCCGCTATAGACGAGAGTTTTTAAAGCAATAGGGTAATGTTGTTGTTGATGTAGTATTACACTAATGATTTCTGCTTGATATTTTTTAAATGGATCAGGCCTTAATACTATAGTAGGGAAATTTAGTCTGATTTAATTATATCTTTACTTTTTGGAGTTAGACATCTGTTTGAAAATCTCAACAATTGAGTTGGGTCAAGTCTTGAATGATTAAGTTAGTCGAGACTGGTCTTCAAACAAAAAAAGTTACTCGTTAGTATTCAAGTTTTTGCAGAACACTGTTGTTTGGTTAATTAAATTACAGGACAATATTGTTGCTAAATTTTACGAAAAAAAATTGTTATAATATTTATGAAATCAGTGAAGGGAGTGACCATTTACACACTGGTTATAATATTTATGAAATCACGTATATGCGATAATTATGAAGAATCAATCAGATATAATCAGATATGTACAATCTCTATCCAATCACTCAGAATAAAACTGAACAAAACTGTAGATCTGGAGAGCGTCGGAAAACTTAGCAAACCAACAAGATCTGGAGAGCGTCGGAAAACTTAGCAAACCAACAACGAGGGACATGTTTAAGGCCATATAAAGATTTGCGAAGTCGTCAAACCTGAGTGGAGTCGGAAAGGGCGGACCCAGGAGAAGGCTTCATGTAGACTTTCTCGTGAAGGTCACCATGGAGAAAGACATTGCAAATGTCCATTTAACATGTGGAAAATTGACAGGAGGTAGCACGCGCTATGATACCATGTAAAATAATATTTGACACTTCAAATCTGTCCTTTCTGTATTCCAGTACATGAATTTATAGAGATACAATTGGACCTACAAGGATAAATCATATCTAATCTAATCTAATCACTATCAATTAAGATAGTGCAAAGTATGGTAATGATAGATACAAGTATGATAACGATAAATACGAATCAAATTAATCACGGATATGCGATAATTATGAATAACCAATCAGATGTAATCAGATATGACAAATCTCTATCCAATCACTGTGTTCGGCTTGGTCAGGTCAACTCTGCTAGGTCAGCCTGTCAGGTCACCTCAGCCACAACAGTTATCCTGATGGTCAGTCTCAGTTGATTAGCTCGACCTCAGTAATACAAGTCAGCTCGGCCGTGGTGGGTCAGGCAGGTCAGCAGGAAGGCCAGCTTAACAGAAATCGTCGCTGGAAATAGGCACTTTGAAATCAATGAAATTTAAATTTTTTTTATATCTACTTTTACATTTATAGTCAAAATTAACCACGTTATTTGAGAAAACTATCTTCTGTATGGTTTTCGTCCGCTTTTAAATTAAACTTGGTTAGCCTAATATTTGGTTCTGCCGACCCCGGTTTATGTTTCAACCAAAATTATTACCAAGTAAACTGGTCCAACACGGAACATAAAAATCATAAATAAATTTTCTTTGAATGAAGTTTAAGGCATGACTAAACTAATGTAATACTAATACGATTTATACTGGATACAAATTTAATTAATAACTAAAATTCTATCCACATAATATGATTAAGGCATTTATGAACAACGTGCCAATAGTTGGTAGTACTATTGGTTTTCAGACCAAATGCTTGAGGAATTTTCGTCAAGGCTGAAGCTTTTGTAAATTGGAATGCTCAAATAACTAACACATGATGTTTTCAATTTTAATTACTCGAGCATACCATACCTTCATTAGCTTAAGATATATCATAGCTGATACGATATGTTCCGTGACTATTGAAATTTGGGCTTAGAAAAATGAGGTATATATCTACTTAAAACCTCAAGACAATGGATAATGTTATGTCATTTTTATGCCCTTACATACCAACGCGGTTTGACATACACAGGCGTCTTAGAACCCGTCCTTGATCACAAACAGGCATAAACATCTAGACCACGTGATTTGATATACACATGCGTCTTAGAACTCCCCTTCAATCACGGCAATGGATGGTGTTACATCATCCTCATGCCCTCACGTGGCAACGTGGCTTGACATACACACGCATCTTAGAATCCGTCCTCGATTACAAACCAGAAATGAACATCTAGACCACGTGGCTTGACATATACACGCGTCATAGAACCCGCCTTCAATCACAAACCAGGTATAAACATCTAGACTTGGGTGAGGAGAGATAATAAATGACCAACTATGAGCCAGACAATGTGTGAGTCAACATTTTAAACTTGCTCTGATACCATATTCAAACTTGGAGTTACATGAGATGAGACACATATCCACTCAAAACATTAAGACAATAAATGGTGGTACATCAGTCTTATATAATCCATATATCTTTCTCAAAGCGACCAATGTAGCACAATATTGAGCACACCTATAATCGTCATAATGTACTTGGATTGGGTCAAGTATTCTAAAGATCACAGGTATTAGCAGGTTGTTTTAGAAAAAGTTTTTTTTACCACTAGAACTTCTAAACATAGAGCCGAGGCTCTACCAGGAAATTCTTATTAGGTTTATATGTACGTTTAATTTTTCAATAAAGATTTCTGATATATTGTACCATAGCGTAAACGTCGAAGCCTAGTGTATTTGGAACGATCTAGCTTGATATATTGTACCTTATTATCAAGGTCTCATAACCATATCGTCAATCGAACTGTAAAAGTTGTTAGTTGAAAAGTTTTGGTTAATTTGTTATTAGACCATTATTGAGTCCTTACAATACGTGTATATGTCTGTATATAAATATATATGCATGTTATATGCACTAGCATTATATTTGAATATCCTTTCCTTTGGTTGGGGAAAGAAGCGGAGGTGGGCCGGGAAAAAACAAAATAGAAAAGCCTAAATGGATTCCTTAATCATTTCTCGTAGCTAGCAGGATTCTTCCAGTTCACTGAATATATGTCTTTTTCTTTTTAGCGCTGCGCAACATTTGATAATCAAATCACAAAAAAAAAAAAAAAAAAAAACATTTGATAATCTATGATTTTATTCGAGTAAGGCGTTCAGCAATTTCATCAGATTTAAAGAATTTAACATTGATGATTGCAGAACTTTAATCTAAAAGCAATAACGAAAGGGGAATATTAATTTAATTGTTGTCTAGGGAAACACTATTTGAGATGCCCTTTTTTTTGTGAGTATGTCTAGTGTCATTATTGCCTCATAAGTTGCTCGCGTTAATGCTTTATTACTGTATTTTGCTGATTTTGCCATGATGACATTGTAACCAACCCATTTTTATAGATGCACGAAAAACAACCGCACGAAAATAAACTACTGCGTATATCAGATCACGAAACGACCTGATTCTTTTCTAAATTCTACACAAATACAAACTTAGAGCATCGAAAACGTTTTTTTTGTCTGGATACACAACTCATTTGTCTTATGCTTTCTGGTCTGGATACACAACTCCTTTGTCTTATGGCTTTGATGGGTAACTTGCAAAAGGAAAGCAACCGATTGAAACCTTTGAAGGGAAAAAAAGAGTATATAGCAGTTTCATGCGTTATTATGTTAGTGTTTACTCATGTAATTCCATAATTCACTTGACAAACCATCTCTTTTTAAGGTAGATATCTTAGAAGTCTTGAATATTTTTGAACTTTAAACGGGAAAAAAAAATCTCTAGTTCTTACCTTAAAACTAAACATGCACGTTTGTATACGGACCTTTCAATAAAGACGTGATAATGAAAATGGAACTCAAACCAAATGTTCATAGATTTTCTAGTTCATACCTTAAAACTAAACATGCACGTTTGTAAACGGAACTTTCGATAACAACAACAAACATACTCAGTATAGCTACCGCTAGGGTCTGAGTAGAATGAGAGGCAGACAAACGATACCTCAATCCCAAAAGATAGAGAGTTTGCTTCCAGTGAGACCCCCGGCTTTATACGTACCTGCATAGCTGACATAGTAATAGACATATGGTGCGCTAGTATACTAATCTCCTAAGATAATCTAAGGTGCCCGTATATCCTGTCTAAACCTCCTTAACCTTAATCAGCTCCCTCCATGAACTCCTATCCTGGACCATGTCCTCAGAGAGGTGTAAATCTAGTAGGTCATGCCTAATCCGCTCATCTCAAATCAGTTTGGTTCTGCCTTTATTCCTCTTCCCTTCTACAATGAGGCTTTAAACTGCTCTGACAGATGTCGTTGTCTGTCTCCTCTTGACATGCCCAAAATATCTCATTCTCTCCTCCCTTATCTTATCTGCTATACTAGCTACCCCTAACATTTTTCTAAATACCTTATTTCCTATCTGATCTAGTCTTGTATGCCACACATCCACCTCAGCATCTTCATCTCTGACACTTTCATCTTCTGCGATTGTGTCCTCTGGATGGCTCAACAGTCTGTTCCATATAACGTTGTCGGCCGCACTGCCACAAATAGATTTGATTGTCTTTTCTTCTCTAGTTTTCATTTGTAAGAGAATAAAATTTTCATGTCCTCCCACTTGTCTTCCATTTAACTTGTGTGAACAAAAGTCTTCACCCTTCACCTAGGTCACATTACCGGAAAAAGTGTTTTCTCAAAGTTCTCCCTATTACCTTTAATTAGCAAGGCTTGCTTTCAATTTTGTTTTTTCAGAAATGGTTCTTTTGACAATGAATCCACTACAAAACAAATTATTGAGCTTGCCAAATATCTGCCTACTTTTTCTTTTCTCTGGTGTTTGCCTATTTGTCCCTTCACATTCTTTCTAGTAGTCTTCATCAAAGAAACAAAAAGAAAACATACTGCCGTTCAAAGCAGCCAAAATCTTGCTTTCTCTACTTACCAAGCAAACTTGAAGACCCCATCTTTCGCAGTAAAGAACATTATGGGAATCACTTTTTCCCTTCTCTTTAATAAAGAAGAGACTCCCTTTTTTTGAATTCAAAACCACCCACCCAAGTAATTCTATGATCTAGAAGGAAAGATATTTCTACAACAACGTAACACCATTATCTTATATGCTCCCGTCTATGATAAAGTATAGAAGGGTCGGATATACGCAACCATACCCATGTGTTAGAAACACACAGATGTTGTTTCCAGATGACCCATAATAAAAATTGCGTCAAACTGTGTTGATCAACTGCTACTTCACAATATAAGAAGCGCATCCAATTTAGTGAGTCATTTTGTTTTATTCCATCATATTCTAAAGTCAAAGAAGATTGTGTCCTTAGCTCTATTAGAAATGGAAACGAAATATATCTCTACAAAAGAAAATAGATCTACATAGTATTTAGAAAACCTGTCAAATTAATAGCAAAATATACACACTAGTAAATAAAAACTTATAATTTGTTTTAGCAAAACCTACAGAATATTTGTGAAATCTACCTAGCAGAAGGACATTGTACATGTCCCCTCACCCAAAATCTCTCACCCCTTTCTCTACCACACGACACGTGGCAGCAGGGAAGGTTGGTGAGACTAGATGCGCGTGACCCTCATCTAGCTTCACCACCCTCTCCTGCTGCTACGTCGCGTGCGGTGAGAAGATGAGTGAGGGATTTTGGGGTGAGGTGATCCAAATCTATCTGGACCGACCAGAGATCTACTTACCCAATCCCCTTCCCCATCCCCATCCCCACCCCTACTTGCTTCCTTTATTTACACTCAAGGAATCCAAAAATCCCTCCAAATTAATCACCACCACTCTGTTCTTCCTTTATTCTTCTACATCCATCTCCATACCAATCTTGTATTCTCACATTTTATACAAAAATGTCTGACCAAGCAGCTGATCAAGCATACCCTTACACACCTAATGTCTATCTTCCACCTACAACCCACTCTTCATCTCACTCTAACGGGTCATTCGCCCCGGTCCTCATCGTTCTTGCCATCATTTTCGTGCTAACAATCATTGCTGTAGTCGTTGGCCGCTGTGGATACCGTAAGGACGGCGTAAACAAGGCGGGGAAGAGCGGCAGAGGGAAGAAAAAGGGGAAAGGAGGTGTACCTGCGGGAAGATTGAATGATGGTGGGAAGTTTCATCAGGGTGATGATGGGGATATTGAGTTTGGATTTGGGAAAAGAGTCCCAACTGCTAAGGTTGCTAATGATAATATTGGTTTTGAAGGTAGAGGTCCTATGATGATGCCCCAAAGAAGTGATCCTAGAGGTCCTAGGATGCCACCTAGTGGTGGGGGGAGGGGACATGTTAGGTTTGGTGATCATAATGAGGTAATAAATCCACAGCAATTCCATGAAGGAAGTTGATAACTTGGTTTGATCACAATGAGGTAATAAATCCACAGCAATTCCATGAAGAGAAAGTTGATAACTTGGATTGATTCTATGTTCGAGAGTCCCTTCTTTCTTTTATTATGTCTTAGAGAGTAACTATGACTATTTTAGTCGTGTTACAGTTAGTTCATTTTAAATGATGTATCATATATATGATCTAAGACTCTGAAATCTGCTTCAGTCGATTAGAAAACGAGGGTGGCATCAAGAACTGCTTGATCTAATTATTAGAGTTTTTAAAGTCTCTTATGCTTTTCTATTTTTAGAGTTGTTACTTTTTTATTGTTGCATTGTTATAAGTAGTGTTTTGGTTTCTCGTGTGTTTCTAACACTGGATATGGTTGCGTACATCCGACTCTCCATATCCTGACATAGGCGGGAGGCTCTAAGGCAATAGGGTATCGTTGTTTTTGTTGTTGTTAGTTTCTCATGTCTTAACACAAACTGTTCTAGGAACCGATTAGTTGCTGAGAAAAAAAGTAGAATTTTCCTGCTGGAGACAAAAGAAACTGTCCTGGTGGGCTGTCTTTTTCTCGTTTGTTTTTCCTTTTTTCTAGTTTTTTTTTTTTTTTTTTTTTTTTTGGGGGGGGGGGGTGTACTGATGGTATACAAGGAATGAATATTTGGTAATTAAGTTTGTAACTGGTTCATGGTGTAACAATAAAGCTGCTTTTGTTTTCTTTCCAGTTAATTGGTTCATTTAAACATTTATTTATTGTCAAACTGATTGCATTTCAGTAACAGATCTTCGAGCCTGGAGGCAATAAGGGCCTTCTGCAGATTTATGACGAAACTGTAATGTTTGCGTGACTTATCCCATGATTGAAACATCACTTTTCAATGATTAGATGATACATGATCCAATGATGCAATGATGTGAAGATTAATCATAGTAATATCATACCTTTATATAGTAGACATCATGTTAGAGATTGAAAGCTCAATCCATGATGGTCTTTCCCCTTTAAACTATCAATTCACGTACCAAACCCGTCATTGACCAATGCTATCCCTTGCTTATTTCGTGACACTATGTTACTTGCATCACTTGTGAACCTTCTTCAAGCCTTATAACTTTACACTACTCACTCTTTCTACATGGATTTTAACTTATATTAGTGTAACCTAAGACTGCGTATATCATATCGTGAAGCGATCCGGGCCCTTCTTGGATCATGTGCAAACGCGGAAGCCTAGTGCACCGGGAACGTGCTATTAGTGTCATTGTTAACGTTGATCAGCCTTTGAAAAATTGTTCTGTTCGAGTAGGTACTTTTAGTGTCCAAGGAAAAATTGTTCTGTTCGAGTAGGTACTTTTAGTTCGACTTGAAGACAGTTTAAAGAATTGAAACTGTGTGTCACTATTTTAATTGGTTACTGAGAAGAATCATGTAAGTGTTCATTGAAAGGGTAATATAGAAAGTTTGGCTACTGATAATTACTTTTTTTAGAAAGTAAACAATAGTTTTAAGATAAACCAAAATAGAAAAGACAACAATATTTTTACAACCGGGAAGTATGTATTATTTCGAGTTTATTTGGGTTAATTTATAAAATAGAGGAATTCCAGTTTCAAGACGATTTCAAGTCTTACCAGAGCTTTAGCATGCGCTCTTTTAGGTTTGGGTTCAGATCTCCGCATCTCCATCACCGTGTGCATCACTGCGCGACACGTGCTAACAGGAGGGGTGGTGAGGCTGGATTGGAGTTGGGTAGGTGGAAGGCTGAAGTAGCTTATTTATGACATTTGGGCCGTAAATGACGATATTCAGTCTTTGGGTCATTCTCTATGCTTGGGTGTACAAACTTGATTTATACTTCGGTTGAGATCACTCTAAAATGATTAAACTCGACTCAGAACAACATCAAAATTGCTCAAGCTCAACTCACTTATGCTTAAATAATTCAAAGACATTCATGTAAGAATCAATTATAATAATTATAATTGATTACAAGAATCTCGTGATTTGTTTATAAATCACTAATATAGATCACATGTGTAAATGTACCCGTATATTTTATTGGCTAGATACATTGAAACTATTGATTGCATTAATGATCAGAATTGATTCTGATTGATTGAAAATTAATATAATTCATTGATGGAGGAATTAATTGTCGGTTAAATATGGAAATGAGTCCTTAGCCTAGCCTATAAATAGAGTGCATGTGATATCTCATCGATCCAAGCTATACAGTATTCAGATAGACATAGGCTGGAAGGCTCCATTTCCACAAGATTTTTTCTCTGCAGCAGGCTTCCGGTTTGAAGGCAACGGCTAAACGATAATAGCCGAAGATAACTTTTATGTTTCCGCTATTTATTTTGGCATAACAATTCAAACTCAAATTAATCTCAGGTTACTCTATTGGTCAAAATAGCTATTAATTTAAAATCCAAGTCTTACTCATTAAGACTCCAATACTAATTCCTAATACATAAATAATTATGTGATCACAAAACATAATCTACTATGTAATAAAATTTTATGTAAAAATAAATAAATATTTTTATACTATATGCTCGATATTGATTTTTAATACTTAATAAGTATTCGAACAAATCATAAAATTCTCGAATTTGACTTATTTTCTTTAATGAGTTGCTAAAGCTCGACACGAACTCGTTTGTTTCTGTTTCAGACAGTAATTTCAGGAGGCAATCACATTAACTACTTAGTTCGTTATCGTTAGCCTCCAAGGTCCAGGGCGGTAAATGAACCAAACCGTTCGGTTGTTCGGTTCGTTTGTTTGAGCTCGAGCTCGGCTTGGATAAAAGGTTAATGAACAGAGCTTGAATACCTTTTTTGTTCGAGCTCGGTAAATGGCACCGTTCGTTTAATGTGTTCGGGTCATTAATGTTGTTCGTGAGTTAAATGAACTAAGCTTGAACAAGTACATATGTTCGTTTAAATAAACGAACAAGCTCGTCTCGTTCGTTAAGTTAAATGAATAGAGCTTGAACAACGTAATGCTCGGCTCGTTTGGCTCGTTTACAGCCCTAGTCCTCATGGACCTAATTATATGAAGTGCGTGATAACGGTAGAATGAATACTTGAGCCGATTATCTTTCTGGAATGTCATTATTCTGTTATTCAGTGACTTCTAAAACTATTGCTAATTCAGTATGCTAAATATTGCCTTGGATAAATACATAAGAAAATTATTGAATAACTTACTTATCTTACGGTAAACAAACTTTATATCATTTGGAATAGAGGTATTGTTTGTGTGACTCTCATCCTCCCTAGATCCTAAAAATAGCTTTTGTCATCGTTAGAATATATTGGTTATGTGTTGTTGTTGTATTGAATAACCTGCTTGGTGATAGAAGTCTTTGTAACACTAGAAAAAGGCAAAAATTGCCCTATCAAACACCTAAATTCTGTCTCAATATTTCTAATTGTTGTCCTTTTCTTCATATAGATTTTTATTAGTTTTTTTTCTTATGGTGGTTTAATAGAAATATCCTAACAAGTTAACGTTGCTGGTAAAGTTGCTGCTTTGTGATATTGAGATCACGAGTTCGAGACACAGAAATAGCCTCTTGCACAAAGTGTAGGACAAGACTACATATATCAGATCGTAAAGCAATGCGACCCCTCCCGGACCTTATGCAAATGCAGGAGCATAGTACACCAGAAACGTCTTTATTCTAAGAGTCTAACGCTGAATACATATACCTGTAAGGCCACCTTCTTCAGAGTTTAGACGCCATAAAGTCATATAACTCATTCCTTCGTACAAACGCATGCGACGCACCAAATATAACATAAGAATAATGTTAAATTCATAAATTAGTTAGCTTTATACTGCCACTTCTTTTTTTTGTTCAAGTCTTGTAAACTTTGTATCTACAAGACATGTAAATTCAATCCACGAACGGCACAAGGTTTTATATTGTAATAGTGATCAAGAATCAAGTTTTATGGATTTTAAAAAATGTTGGAGCAATGGAAAAGGGTCTGTATCCAGCTCTAAGACGTGTTGCTGACTGTTAGTTTAGACTTATGTTAAAGTCAAGCTACGTTCTTTTCAAAAAAAAAAAAAAAAAGGTCAAGCTATGTTCATGCAAAACGTGGCATCGTTTTTGCTGATTTTGATAGCATCGTTGTCTCATTTGTTGAGTCATTCCCACACGTAGGTATAGCCAATATAAATATAATATTGCGATCTGATTTTTTCCCCCATGGTTTCTGCCAAGGTGTTTCAGTTTCATTTCCTAGAGACAAAGGCTTGGTCCGTTTTTGATTGCTCTTCTTGTTCTGATGTAACTAAATAGTACGTTTCCGATACATTAGGCTTCCGCGTTTACACAGGATTTAGAGAATAGCCAGATCGCAAAAACGATCTGATGTACGCAATTTTATGATCTGATGTATACAGTTTTATCCTACACTTTGTGCTATAACTAGGGGGAATTGGCAAAACCAAATTGTCACTATAGAAAGCACAGTTACGCGTACAAGGCCGTCTCACATTGGCTCAATTCATTGGGAGGCCGGTGGAAGAAACCTCCAATAACATGCTTTACTTAGTTTACTTTCCAATTTACATGGTGATTTCAGCACTATTCTTTTTTTCTCCTTTTTTTTTTCCGTTTGGCCCCATTTTAAAATTTGTAATTTGAATATAATGGTGTAAATCTTGTGTCATGCCCTAGTGTACGATATATGGCGTTAGTAATAACCAAACAATTAAATTTTGTTTCAGTAAAGGTCATGCTTCAGTGGTGTTTGCTCATTTTATTGACGTATTTCTTTGTTAATGGCATTTGTACAAAGACCCAATTGAGGTTTGAAATTTGTGTAAGGAAGAATCATCATCATCCAAGCCCAGTATATCCCAACGACAGCAAAATGTATCGTTAAGATCTGGAGAGGGTAAACGGTATGCAGACAATAGCTCTATCCCAAGAGATAGAGAGTCTGGTTCCAGTGAGACCCCCGGCTCTACCTGCATAAATGACATGATAATAGAAATATGTTGTGCTAGTGTGTTAGTGAGTAGATTTAAGAAATACAAAGAAAGACATTTCGATATTAAAATACACAGCACTTATATATATACATGTAATGTAAAACAACAGTATAACATACGCAACCAAGCGGAAAGTTAATCTAAAGCGTAGATAGTGTCTTCGACTATCTATGTCCCTAAATATACTCTAAAGTGTCACTATATATGACCTATACCTCGTTAACATTTATCTTATGTCTCCATGAACTCCTATCGGGAGAATAAAGATATGAAATATGAGAAAGGGGCTCTCTGTTAGGAAACTTGAAGACCTTCAAGACCTGGATTTCATTAATCTTTTAAAAAGATTAAGTTAACTTAGACATTTAATTATTTTTATTAAGCGTGGATTTATTTTACCCTTTTGCTTGGTTTATTGAAATTTCAAAACCACGTTTTGAAAAAAAAATGTTTTTTTTTATCAACAAAAAGGATTTATTACATCCAAACTTGAAAGCTTGAAAGCACATAGAACCCAAAAAAACATACTAAATAAAACAATAACAACAATCATTCCTAGTATATCTCAACAACAGCAAAAGCTATTGTTAGAATTTGGGAGAGGCACACAAACAATATAAAGAGTCTGCTTCTAGTGAGACCTCTAACTACTTGCATAGGAATATGGTATAGTAGTGTACTAGTGAAAGGATTTAGTGAATACAAATAAAAAGCTTCCGATATTATAATAGTTATAACCGTGTACATACATAACTAATGAAAAAATAAAGACAAAAAAAAAAGGTAAATTGATCTTCTTGAATTGAGGAAATCCCCAGATTTCTTCCTTAACCCGTAAAATCACAAAAAAACAAACAAGAAAAACTTGCAATCCTTCGTGTCCTGTATATTGTGCATTATCACCATAAAATACTCCCAAACATATATAGTATTATTATATACAATAATTAATACTTTATTAGGAATGCACATTAATATTTGTCCATTTTCGCACGTGCATGCAACGATCCAAGATTCAAAATCTAAAAAACACGCTGAAAAGATACTCTGTCCAAGTCGTTTGATAAACCTTCAACAATGTCGCATGTCGAGTCTTGTATTAACTGATAAAGTTGTTTGTTTGTGATCTTGAGGATCACTGGTTGAGCTGCGGAAACAGCCTGCATGTCGAGTCTTGTATTGACTGATAAAGTTGTTTGTTTGTGACCTTGAGGATCACGGGTTGAGCTGCGGAAACAGCCTTTTGTATAAAATATATGATAATAATACATAAATCAGATTGCTAAACGATTCGACTTCTGACATGTGAAAATACAGGAGGCTAACACACAGAGAACGGCTTCAATACCCCCTACCAAATCTAGTTTCTATAAATCTCGTCCCCAGGACATAGTCCAACTGGTACCGAGCAGGGGTTCTCGAAAGTGAAGTCATGGATGCAATTCTTGCCAAAGGCAATAAAGCCCATTCCCATAGTGTGGTAGCTTCCTGACCTGTAGGCTTGCCTGCAGTGCTGGAGGTTCCTTATGCAGACTACTGTGTAAATGGCCAAGCTCCTGATAGCGGGCCGTTGGATACCTGATTTACCTCCTTACACTACCTTTGAGACTGTGTGTGACCCTTACCTGTTGTGTTCAACCTTTTTTTCTATAAATCTCCACACAACTCAAAGCATCCTTGCAGACCTTGTGAACAATTTTCAAGAGCTCAAAGAAAAAGCGAAAATTTGGATTTCCTAGAGATGCAGCCCAGAATGGATGAACAGAGGTGTAAAGAAGCTATAACAAATCTATCGCATGAATTCTATTTGAAGCTGAAGCTCATCGAACAGAAAAACAGAGGTAACAATTGCAAGGCCACAGAAGAATTTCCTGAAGAAGAAGCAGCCGAAGATGACGACGATTTCTCCTTTTCTCGTGGATTTCAAGGAATGAACATGCGGAAAATTTCAGCTGATGGGTCCTATTTCAAGCCGGTTTTCCCTTTCTTTAATCAAGATCTTCTTCTAGCTAATAGCACCGAAGTTAAAGAGAGCTTGAAAATGAGTGGTCATGGTCACCCTCCCAATGTAAACAAGGTGTTCGTCGAAATGCCTCACAGGGATAATGATGGGCTTTCCGGGAAAGACGGGATTATAACGCCGATTTGCAAGTTGGGAGGAAAAACAGGGAAGGATGCGTTCGTGAGGAATAACCAGAACAATTGGACTGACTTTTCCAAGATGTTGAAATTTAAACACTTGATGCACAGAGGTAAGAGAGACGGCAAAAGTGACAAGGCGGCGAGGATAGCTAAGAAAAAAGTACTGCCGGAAAATAGCGTTAAGGTGAAGAATGTCGTTGAAGGGAAGAGTTCGCCGTTTTCTGCCCACGACAACTATGTTTGGAGTAGAACGACGGACGATGATCGGCGGCGGGTCTATCTAGCTCGCCGGCAAAATGTGGTTGGCACAAATATTGCCGGTGCGAAATCATCCAGAAACGTGTACCCTTTCTAATAGTGATGTCAAATATTTGATTAAGATAATCAAAATTATTTAAACCGGAGCAACATGTTGGAGCAAGTCTTAGAAAAGCAGATTCCATCACCAAATACAACTATCAGATCCTGTGTAATTTGGATCATTGGACATGTTCCTAATTTCATAACATGTGATTTAGCAATTGTACAAAAATGTTAATACGTGATTTTAATAGAATGGCGGAGTCCTCTAACGATATCATGTCACATAATGCATGATTTGCTTTAACTTTTACCAGAAAAGATATCAAAGTAGAGAAAAAACTAGATTATCATCGGCCATGATTTCTATTTGCATTATACTGTTTTTAGATACTGCATACTTTGAGTATGATTGATTTATTGATATATTGTATTTTTTAAATACTGCATATTATATAAAAAATGAGATCGTCAGTATCACTACCTCACTTAAATCATGGAAGCACACATAAGAAAAAGAAATTGGATGTTGTGATACTACCACTTTTTTAAATTTTTTTTGCAGTTACTTATAGATTAGAATATAAAAACCAATGCTTAGAATTAACATTCGCTCCGCCAAATAACAACATAATATTGGATGTTGCGACAGTTTTTAGTATTGTTGGGATATACTGGATATGATTGTTGTTGTAATATAATTAAGAGTGTTGAAGTTGCATCAAGTACACATGTTTTTTTCTCGGTTTTCACGATTTAATCATTAAGACAGCGGACGGATACTTAGTGATAACCGCATTACATCTACAAGGGATAGCCGTTAAGGGAAAATAAACGATATGGTTATCATGACATAATAAGCTATATGGTTATCATGACATAGCCGTAATACGGCTTCAATGCAAAAATAAAACAAAGTAAAGCTATTTAGGACACTTGTCCGATATCCGAAATGTTTGATAACAGTAAAGTGGCGTTTGGTTCGTACTTGAATATCGGAATCAGAATCGGAATAGGTATGGCAGGGTATGAATTTTGGAGGATATGAGTTTTAGCCTAAAATTGATACTTGTTTGGTATTGAAGTGGAATAGGTATGATAGACATTGATGATGTTTGAAACGTATCGGAATTGAAATGAGTATCTAATGTAGGCGGCTGGAAAAATGGCCGAAAAAATTTGACCGGCCAGAATAGTGACAAGCCGCCGGCGGCGGACCAGGCGGCGTTGACCGGCGGCACCTCATTCCCCCTCATTCCCCATATTGATGGACAAGGAGGCTAGTATATCAAAGATATGACAGGGTATGAATTTTGGAGGATATGGGTTTGAGCCTAAAATTGATAGTTGTTTGGTATTGAATTGGAATAGGTATGATAGACATTGATGGTGTTTGAAACGTATCGGAATCGGAATGAGTATCTAATGTAGGCGGCTGGAAAAATAGTCGGAAAAATTTGACCGGCCGGAATAGTGACAAGCCGGCGGCGGCGGACCGGGCGGCGTTGAACGGCGGCACCTCATTCCCCCTCATTCCCCATATTGATAGACAAAGAGGCTAGTATATCAAAAAACGATATACATTACCAAATACTTAGATATCAAAGTGATACACATTCCCTCCTTTTCCCCAAACAGACAATTCTCTCCTTTTCCCTAAACAAACAACTAGAATGAGTTTGGATTCTTCCAAACACATTCCTTTATTCCCAAACCCCCAACCAAACACCACCTAAATGGGGATGTGATCTCCTGCCCCACTTTCCACTCACCTCACACGTCGCCACGCGACACGTAGCAGCAGGGTAGGTGATGAGGCTAGATGCGGGTGACCTTCATCTAGTCTCACCACCCACTCCTACTGTTACGTGTCGCGTGGTGACGAGTGGGGTGAGGGAAAAACGGTGAGGATATCTTAACCTACCTAAATGTCTATGTATTACATGAATTACATATGTTATCAATAATCAGTGACTATTAAAGTATTCAAATGTCTCTATTACATTTTGTCAAACAGATGGCGGTATGCGAAATGTTAACACGGATGCAAAATTGTTTAAGTTTTCATTAGACTACATTGTACGGTGGAACCCAAATTACATATACTAATGTCCACGTTTACCTCTGTTGATTTGAATTTTTACGTGTTGCCTTTTTACTTGGTTTCGTCTTTTTTGAATCTGTCATTTTTGAGTTTTTGTGGTTGTTATGTTTTCTTCCAAGTTATTTTTTTGGTAGTTTATATGTACAATGTTAATTGATTTAATTAGATGTCTAACTATTTGTTCACCATAATTCTAAAAATTTTCGCTTACGTAACAACGAAATTTTAGAACTTCGTCTTGAAGAATTAGGTGTGAAAAAAAGTTGTGAAATACATAGGTAGCGTTTTTTGAAATTAATGACAGTTTCTGCTTTAGTTATGTAAATATATGGTAAATTCGTGGCCTAATCCTTTACAAAATCCATAAACGTCAACAAAAAAAAAAGTGAATAATCTTGGTAAAAAAAATACATAAAAAAGAAGGCCACTTTAATGTTAGAGATTGAATACTAGGTTTAACTTTTCATTTCATCCAGTGTATTATCATTTTACTTGAAGATATTATTTAAAATATCAAAAGTATGATACGTGTTCAAATCCTTGTGGCCTTATGTGTTTGTAATAAGGTAGAATTTAGTTACGTATGTTGGAAAATATGGCTCGATATGATATCAAACATGAACAAGAGATATTCAAATGAAATAACTTTGTGACATGAATTTAATGTTTTTCAGAACACTTCGAACGACTACATTAGGCGCGTTTAGAACGCTCTCATTTCTTTCCATTGTTCATAAAACACTCCAAACTTCACCCAATCTTCTATCAATTAAACACATAACATTATAAAAGGTTGGATCACACTATTTTAAAGTATTTTTAAGTACTTTTCCAACCATGTAAACATATGGGATAAATCAAACCAAAAAAATTGAAAAAAAAAACAAAAAATTGGTTTAACGACAAAATCTCATCAAAGCCCCATGAAAAGGACGCACAAGGGGGACGCGGTGGAGATAGGATCAGCTGTGCCGCCTTATATGTGTGAGAAAATGACAGGTACAGTTTTATACGTGTTTCACTTATGTTATTATAATTTCTATTAACTAATAAATAATTTTTAAATAAATTTCAATAGTTACACATCAAATAATAGGGATCATAATAACAAAGGCAGATCCATGTTTTAAGTAAAACACACATAAATTTGTGCTTGACATGGGCACATACATGCCGGCACCAGTGATCCTATTCCTTCCTAGACACAGGGTATGGCTAGACATCTTATACAAATTAGTTAGATTAATTAGTTTGTCCTATTTTATTTTGTATTTTATTCGTTTATATGTTATATCACAAACATCATTCAGAAACGTTACATGTTTTAACTTCAGAAAAAAGCATTACATCACATCTGTGTTTTAGTTAGCTTTGTAACGTTGATCCATTTGTCCCTACAAAATCTTTAGCAGCTTTCTTGCACAACCCTTTAGTATTTTGGGTTCAGATCTGGGAAGGCTAAATATAAAGAAAAATATAAAGCATCTAATCCGTATCGTCATGTGTAAAAAAACAATTTTTTTTAAAAAGAAGAGCAAAAACTTACTTCTTTAAAAAACTGCTTTTTTACATGTAGCGACGCGTGATTGAATACTTCATATTTTGTGTCACCTTTAGTCTCCTTAGATCTGAACCCATATTTTAGCCCCGCCTAGGAAGATTCATAATTTTAACAGGACTACAAGTTATTGATTTATTAATTGGAGATCTCACACGTTTTCATAATCTGACAGTGACTTATAATTTGATTTGCTGGACTTGAAGTTATGGAAAAGTTGTAAGTTCGATTGCCATTTCAACAACTATTAATTAGTGATCATTTAAAAAAAAATTACAACTGTTGGAATATAAAATCTGACTTCTCTCAGGGTAATTCCAAGTGTTATCGGGTACTTGTTTTTGTATATTATCTTTTTCTTTTTGGAATATAAAAAAACTACCACGTCGTCTTAGTATATTATCTTTTTCTTTTTGGAACACACGTCTTACTCCATTTTCATTGCGCGTTTCTTGTTTCTTTATATTAATTAGGGAGAGAAAAAAAAGTACTGGCTGAAAACGAATGTTTATTTTATTAAAAGAAAAGCATGGATGCATATAGGGGTGTTAACCAAACCGAACAGTTCGCGAACTATTCGAGTTCAATTCGTTCGTTAATTTTTCTTAAACGAATCAGAATTCAAACACCTATTTAGGTTCATTCAGTTAAACGAACTGAATTGTTCGCGAACTGTTTGACTCGTTTAAACAGTTATAGTGTTATCAAACCAAACTCAAACCAATTTTAAATCTCGTTTAGCCAAACAAACCGAGCCGAATAGTTTATTTAACTAAATAAAGCCAAATTTGAAAACCTAATATTCAGCTCAGCTCGGTTTATTAACACTCATATACGCACATGTGCACAGAAGCATCATACCTTCGATGCAACTAGCCAAATGGTTCTAAGGTTTTCTGTGTTTCAGTTTTATAGAACTGCATAAAAAATGTATATCAAAATCACTTATCCATACCAAATATCATATTAGATTGAAAATTCTGACTCATTCAACATTGAAACACCCACAAAAACATCATACCTGAGTCAGTTCTTCGTGGCGAATTTACATAGTGCCGCCTGCAACTCTATAATTTTTAATCCATCTCCCAGTTGGTCAAATTCTTAGACTAATGCTTTTCTATATATATATATATATATATATATATATAATTATGATATTGGGACGAAAACGTGAATAATATGGACAAAAAGAACATGAGCGGATGTGTCATATATTTTTTCTAGTAATTTATTAGCATATGTTTGTATACTTATATTATATTTGTATGTAAAATTGCAATATATGGAATCAATTTAGAAGTTGTGCTATTTATAAAGTAAATAATGTTCAAACCATTAAGTATTATTCAGTTTAGGTCATGTTTCAATGCTGTTTGTTCATGGAGTGTAAAACACTATGAAGGTCAACGCATGAAATGAGAGAAACTGAGGGTTTTCTTTCGAAAGTTTAGAGCTTGTGATGGATTAAGCCTAAACTTATTACAACAACATTCATATCCAACAACAACAATCATACCCAGTATATCCTAACGACATCACAAACTATCGCTAGGGTCTGAGGAGGGTGAGGGACAGACAAACAATACCATCATCCTAAAGGATAGAGAGTTTGCTTATTCAGTTACTTATTTACGTGTATATAAGTTTTAATTAAACCTAGTTTTAACTTGATCTTTGTGTGGTATATCAAATTTTAGATTGCATAATTATATATTTTGTTTGAGGGGTTTCATTTCTATGCATCCAAACTTAGCAATAAACACCACCTTAATTCATCATCATTTGTTCTCACCTCATTATGTATTTCTATTCACTAATCAAATAAAATGTGTATTTATTGAATTTATATGTGCAAAAACCAAATCTATTTTCATCAATGATTAAGAATTTTCATCCATTTACTTTTTGATAATCATATATTTATAATATTACATGAGAACTATCTATACTTCAAAATTTCTCATAAATAGAAGGTATCCTAATGTATAAACTTATAAGCATTTATAGTCACCTCTCATCACAAAAACATGCTAGAAAATGTGATAGATGATAAAAGTAAAGCACATGGGGAGGTGATAAAATACCAATGCGATGCTAAATCCAAATCCATGAGTTTTCTCTTTTATTTCCTACTTTTGTTTCTTATCATACTGTACCGGGATGAGATCTCCTTACCTTCAAATCCTTTACTACTTTCTCACCGTCCGCCACGTGTCAACCACTCCTTTAATACACATCTTCCTCCCCACCTCCTCATCTAACTTTACCACCACCACCCCCTGCTGCCACGTGGCGAGCGGTGGAAAGGGGGTGAGGGATTTGGGGTGAGGAGATCTATCCCTACTGTATAATGATGAAAAAGTATCAAATGTAAAGAGCGTTCTCAGTGTACTAGACTTCTGTGTTTGCTCAGGATCTGAAGAAAGGTCGGATCGTTTCGCGATTTGATGTAGAGAGCCTTACCACATACTTTTGTGCAAATGCTATTTCTGTGACTCGAACTCGTGCTCTCAAAGTCATAAAACAACAATCTTAACAGTTGTTGGTCTTAAAACATTATCAAATGTCTATATTATTAATAAAAACTTTCAATGTTACACCTGGATGCTCGTCTATTTCAATAAACAGTCCAAGTTACATAATCTAAAAAACACGGTGAAAAAATAGACTATTTGTAGCATTTAACAATGGGCCACGAAACCTCCTTCCCCCGGAATCTGATCTCTATAAAGAAAAGCTTCCCAAGAAGAAAACTTCATTACAAACCTTGTGAAGCGTTTCTCTAGACGAATAATCTGTCCATTGCTCAAAAGGTAACATCTGGATTCTTGAAAATGCAGGCAAGAACGGAGGAAGAGAGGGGTAAAGAAGCTAAAACAAAAATAGCTCACGACTTCTACTTGAAGTTAAAACTCATGGAGCAGAAATACAGAGGGAAAAATTGCAAGGCTACAAGAGTGTTTTCTGAAGAGGAAGCAGATGAATATGATGATGAATTTTCCTTTTCTCGAGCGTTTCATGGAATGAACATGCGAATTTCAGTTGATGAAGCTTACTTCAAGCCGGTTTTTCCTTTGTTCGATCAAGATATTCTTTTAGTAGATGGGGTCGAGGTTATGGAGAGCTTGAAAGCGAATGATCGTAAGGTGTTTGTCAAAATGCCTAACAGTGCTACAGATGGCCTTTCAGTACCAGCATCAACGTCCTCGGAGGATTCACCAATGGAGGGTAAGAAGGTCAAGGTGGCTGGGATTTCCAAGACATGGAAAATTAAAGACTTAATGCGTAGATCTAAGAGTGACGGCAGAGAAGAGAAAGTGGCGGGGGAAATTAAGAAAAAGGAGCTGCGGGAAAATAAAGTGAAGGGAAATGAGAATAAGGCGAAGAAGGTTGTGAAAGGTAAGAGGTCGGTGGTGTCAGTCCAGGAGAGGTATACTTGGTGTAATGCGACGGAGGAGGATCAACGGCGGGCCTATCTGGCTCACCGGGCGTACAGGCTTTGAGACACGCATTGATGCCGGCGGGGGACGGGCATGGAGCTTGTCCCCTTTCTAAGGAGGCATGAATTATTGTACATATTTAATATGTAACACACACACACACACACACACACACACACACACACACACACACACACACACACACACACACACACACATATATATATATATATATATATATATATATATATATTGTTGAGAATGCCACATTGGCTAATTTGAGAAAAAATGTATGGCTTATATAAGGATGATGTACCACCACCCATTGCCTTAAGGTTTTGAGTGGATATGGTCTCACCTCATGTAAGTCCAAATTTCAACATGGTATCAGAGCAGGTTTAAAATGTGGACTCATCCCTTGGCTGTCCCATGGTTGGCCACTTAATGTTTCCCCTCACCTAAGTCCAGATGTTCATGACTGGCTTGTGGTTTGTGATGGGCGGGTGTTGAGAATCCCACATTGGCTAACTTGAGAAAAAATGTATAGCTTATATGAGGATGAGGTACCACCACCTATTGTCTTAAGGTTTTGAGTGGATATAGCCCTCACCTCATGTAAGTCCAAGTTTCAACATATATATATATATATATATGTATATATATATATATATATATATATATGTATGTATATATATATATATATATATATATATATATATATATATAATGCTTATATATACGTGTGCAACATTTTGGGGAAAAAGAATGTTGGTAGGGTGTTGTAATAGAAAGGTATATTTTGGTTAGGTATGATATATGTATCATAAGCGACATCTCCTTCTCCTTTTTCTCTTCTTTTTTTTTTTCAAACTTTTCTGTCTGACAATAGTTCACTACTGTAAATTTTATAACAATTTAGAATAAGTACTATGTACATCTTAACAGTTATTGCTGGACTATAAGTGATACACAAATGGAAGTCGCACTTTTGTTTTAAAAAAATATTCAGATGATCTGATATTTATTTTCTTTATGTGTTTCGTATTAATATAAGGTTACGACTAAGATGGTCAGTAGTTACTTTTGAACCGTAATGAAACCCTTAAGAGTATTAATTTGATTTGGACTGGATAAAGAAAAAGGGTAAGAAAAATGAATATTATCAGGCCAGTATTTCTGTTAACATATTATATTAAGATATCAAAACAAGTATCGGTAGCTGACTACAAATTTCTTTTGAATTTTGTAACAATTTATTCTCCTAACTGATCTACTTAATTTAACTACAAATAATTCACCAATTTACATCTATGTTCTAAGCAACAATGACAATAAGAATGTGTTTCGTAAGCCAATAGTTTTAGCAGGACCTTACATTCTTTTTTTCAATGTGAACATGGGTTTTCTTCTATTTAAATGGTTCTGTCGTTATTTAAAATTTTAAATCATGTAGCCTTTTTAACGGGATACAAAGGAGTCTTTCTCCATGCAACGCAAAGCTTTGTCCAATATCATTGATTAAAAATTGAATGTTGATTAAGTGGTACATAATGAGAGAATGCTTTAGCTGGTAGAAAGGTGGAGCAAATGGTTAGATCTTGAGAGTCTATCCATCCTAGTTTTAGTAAGCATGGTAAAGGATGCAAATCAGGAGTCCATCGACCTCTTAGGTTGGGTGAGGACTTCATGTTAATGATAGAATTAGTTTTCATGATTTGCACATAAAAAGAGAGAAGGTTCAAAAACAAGTGTTTTTGAGATTTCACATAAAAAGTAGACATGGTATATCTTTAAAAGTGTTTTTCTGAGAGATCAAACGCTTTATGGAGCGCTGCTTCTATAAAGTTTGATTTTAAGCCTTGAGGGCCGAAAGTTTCAAACTTGGCCTAGTAGCGCTCTAACAGATAAGAGAAATAAGACTATCTTATTTGGAGAGTTTCAAACGCTTTATCGAGCGCTGCAGCTATAAGTTATGATATTAAGTCTTCAGGGCCGAAAGTTTCAAACAACGCCAAACAGCGCTTTATCAGGTAAGACGAATAAGACTATCAAAGTTTCAAATGCTCTATCGAGCGCTACATCCATATGTCTGATGCGTGAGTAGAAGGTACGAACTGGAGTAACTTTCTCTCTCATGTACTTTTTGTTTGACAAAAAGCACTTTTTATTGTCCCCATGCTATCATGACTTTTGTGGCTACTTTTCAAATTGCAAATCCTTGGTTGGTGAGAGTATCCTACTATTTTGAGCTTTAGACACAAGTCTTCCTCAAGAAGTCTTGAATCAATCCCAAGAAGACTTTCTTAAGATAGATATATGTCAACATATGAGAGGGTGTAATTTTTCCCTCTTCTCTCCCTTCACCAACGGCTGGAATTTTTGAGCTATAAGGATTTGAAGACTCCATTTTTGAAAACTAACTATTCATCTCAAGCTCTCAAATCTTCATTGTATTTTTGCTCTCAAAATCATTGTAATATTACTTTATTGTTGAGAGTGTGTGATTGCAAAGGAGAAGTGATCTTCTTCTTAGTGAGGATTGTGAGGAGTAAGATTTGGATTGTTGGTCAAGAAGCAATGTGACTTCTTGTTTTGTGAAAATCAAGCTTCCAAGAGCTAGTTGATGGTGTAGAGGTTACATCATACTCCATAGAAGGTTTCTTTGGTGCAAGGAAGATCTTAATGAGGCTAGGCTTCAAAGAGGTTGATTTTTCGTGTTCTTGAGCTAGGTTTGCTAAACCTAGTTTTGTTCTTGTATTTATTTTGATTGTTGTTTCCCCCCAAGAGAAATAACAATCCCTTGTTCAAAAATCCTTCTTGTTCAAAGCAAGAAGGTAGAGGAGTAGAGTCTTTGACTTGAACCTCTATAAATTTGGTGTTCTTTCATTTCCGCGAGTTATATCTTTCAAAGAACACATCAAGCATTGGTTTAGCTACTCTCATTGTGAAAAGAATCAAAAAAAGAACCATACTTAAATTAACACACTATTCAACCCCCCCTTCTAGTGTGTTTCACGGAACTAACACTTCACATAAGGTATCTCCCATAAACCAGGCATTCGTCTAGCAGCAATGGAACACTCACACTGTGCGTGTCTAGATATTCAAACTCTTGATCTCTTGAAACAAATTCCGACCCGAATACCAACTGATTTATGTCCTTGAGACTTACGCTAGAAACTACTTTCACTTTATCCTGAAAAAATGTTGTTCAAATAACCACTCACCTTTACGTTTCATTATTCCAAGCACACAATCACCCTTGTCATTTTGACGTTCGTATTCTAATCTAGACACTTATGTACTTATTTAGAGTATATCTCGTTGTATTTCACCTTGTACCGACTTTGGTAAGTATAGCCGGTATTTGTAGACTGATTCTATCATCTTAGATTTAGATTATCCTGTCTAGGATCTTCCAAAAAGTTTTATATGATATTATTTTTTAATTGTAAAAGACCAAATTCTTGATCTCCAAAAAGATAGCATTTCTATGTAGAAATAAGTCCAGACGAGCTGAGCTGAGGAGGACCGACCTGAACAAAAAAAGAAGAAAGTGACTAAGTCTGTTAACCGAGCTGAACTAGATAATGAAGTTGAACTAAAGAGGTGAAGACGAAATAAGGCTGAACTGAACTAAAGAAGACAGACGGACTGAGCTGAAAGAAGAGCTGAAGAGAAGTAAAGCAGAACCAAAGTGAAGAAGTACTGAGCCGATGTGCCGAGGTCTAACAAGTTGGCAGCGCTACGGCTGAACTATTATACTTAGTCTTGTAAATATTGTAACTTAAGAGTCTTTTACTGTACATAGCTGAGCAGAACAGGTAACTAGCCGTTACCTTAGAAGTTGGATTTCACTATAGAAAAACAGTAACCACTGTGGAAGTGGTAAAATAGTTCCGTTAGGCAGAAAAACAGTTCTATGAATAGGGAACAACCATGTAAATATTTCTTTTAACTTAAATGAATACAAATTCTTTCAATATTGGACATTCTAAATTCATCATAAGTAGCCTAGGAAGCCAACATCATATAGGCCTTTCCTGTTGCTTTGATCACCCCTAAGCCCGACTTGTTTGGGCGTCAAAGGGAGAAAGTTTTTTTACCAGAGCTATGGAATCAAGGTGGATTTTATTTACTTCAACATTGACGAACCAAAGATGCACTCAGCCCTTGACTAAAAGGTTTTCCCTTGAACTGAAGTGATCAGGCTCAAAGAGGGATTAAGGCTTCCACTAAAGGTTTTTGTTTTTATTTTTCTCCTTTTACATATAGCATGTAGAGTATAATAATGGGCTGCAGGATATCATTATATACATAAATATATATTAGAAAAAACAATGACAACATCTGTATATATATTAGAAACAATAACAACAATATTACCCTATTGCTTTAGAGGATCCCACCTATAACAGGGTATAAGGAGTCGGATGTATACAATCATAACCATGGGTTGGAAACAAAAACGTTCTACAGTCAAAGAAAAAGTTACAAGACAATGCTTGGGGCTTAAAGCACCTGACCACCCGTTTGTTACCTAGTTATATAGTCCAATTATGAAATCTTCTTACGCTGAGCTGCAAGAAAGGCCGGCATTTGTTAGACCCAAATGAATAAAGCACACATGTATAAAAAGTTAAATTTTCTTTATCTAATAGTTAGGGAAAAAACTAGTCTTTATAGGAAAATCACATGCAATACGCGCATATGTAGAGGCCTATCATACTTGACTTAGTTCCTCATAGAGCCGGTCAGGAGAAAGCTCCAATTAGACATGGCTACGTTTTACAGATCACTTATTTTGGTTTGAAAATCATTAGTCTAGATTTGAAGAAATGACAAACATAATCTAACATATTCAGGTTTTTCAGTTTTGATTTCGATTATGATTTGCTCCTAGAAGGTCAAAAGTTCGATTCCATAGACACGAAAATGTATGTGTTCTTCTGCTGCTAGGCCGAAGGCTTGGTTTGTAGGAGGACACCTTGTGTTAAGATCTCATCTAATTTAGGAGACCGTTGGGCTCCTGATTTACATCATCCATACATGCTCATTGGAGCTGAGACGGTAGGAGTGAAATATTTCACCTTGCTCCAAGTGTTTTTGAGGAATTAAAGCCTCTGTGGTTTTCTTACCTCTAATTATGTCCCACTTTAATGATATAAATAATTTCTAACAACGGATGCTTCCAAAAAAAAAAAAAAAAAAGATAGTGGCTATTTCCACACCTCAAACTTTTTTTTGGTGTTTTTTTTTAATCTTACACCTCAAACTTCACAACGCACATGCAATAACATGATGAACACACACCATCATTTGTTTCATCTTAATCCCTTACGTCTAAAAAAACTATTGTATTTTAAGAATAGAAACAATAAATATTAGTATTTAAAGTTTATATACTTTCTATTCAATTAACACTTACACGATTTCTCTCTATTTTACCTCAAGTAACTAACTAAATGTAGAATAAAAATAACGGCCGTCAAATTATGACAATATTTTTAAGACGGAGAAAGAATGGATTTATCGTTCTTTTCTCAAGTGAGAAATGCATGTAATTTATAATCTAGGTCTGTAAAATCAAATCCTTTTCATCAACGATTACAGATTTTTATCCATTTATTTTATGAGAATCATAAACTTCATATGGTTTAACTCTAGTTTTCAGTTTATGGTTATACTTAACCTGGTCATGATGATACATACTACATGAACGATGGTTGATGAAGTATTTAGGGGGTGTTTGGTTGGGGGTCTTCATTAAGGGCATTAGTTTGGAGGAATCCAAATTTATAAAAGTTGTTTATTTGGAGAAATGGGAGGTATGATGGAATAAAGCAAATGACTCACTAAATTGGTTGCGCTTCTTATATTGTGAAGTAGCAGTTGATCGACAAGCAATTTTCATTATGGGTCATCAGAAAACAATCTCTACGTGTTTCTAACACATGAGTATGATTGCGTACATCCGACCCCCCCATACGCTGCCATAGGTGGGAGCCTCTAAAACGACTGGGTAATATTGCTGTTGTTGTTGTATCCAAGTATTTGGTAATGGATATCGTTTTTTTGTTATACTAGCCTCTTTGTCTATCAATATGGGGAATGTGGGTATGACCGGTCAACGTCGCCGGCCACCAATGGCCCGCCGCCGTCCGCCGCCGGTCCGCCATCGCCTGCCGGTCATTATTCCAGCCGGTCAAATTTTTCCGTTCACTTTTCCAGCCGCCCACCTTCGATACTCATTTCAATTCCAATACGTTCCAAACATCATCGATGTCAATCATACTCATTCTCACTTCAATAGCAAACAACTATCACTTTTATGCCCAAATCTATATATTTCAAACTCATACACTGTCATATCCATTCCGATTCTAATTTCGATGTCTAAGTACAAAGCAAACGCCACCTTAGTTTTATTCGTTGAACCCCATCCCTTCGAATTCTCAGACTAGGAACTTTCCTAACTTGACGACGGACTTAATTAATTTGTTCATTGAGTTCTTAGACGTATGTAAAGTCTGAAAGTGATGTAGAATCTAGTTTGATGCACTCAAAGAAGTTGTACATATACTTGACTAAAGAATTACTAATTTATTAATTGGATATATATATATATATATATATATATATATATATATATATATATATATATCACAGATGTCTGGATCTCTATCGAGTGAAAGTGATGTGTAGAACGTAGTTTGTTGGACTCAGAGAAGTTATAGTTATTGAGGTGTTTGAAGTTCGTTTTCTGTCTCTTCTGCTAATTTTTAGTCATTCTTTGATTTCTTTTTTTAATCGCCACCCATCTCCTGGAAGGCCAAGTTCTTTAATTTTTATAATGCCCCCAGTTTCTTCGATAGTCGAATTCTTTGACTATTGATTTTTATATATAAAATTATAATATTAAATCGAGAAAATGATAAAAATAAAAGGTTATGTTTTGACAAACTCTTCAGTTTTCTTGTTGGTCCATATCATTTTAGGGTTCGATCATTTTTGAAGCACCACAAAAAGAATTTCGATTACCGACGAAAACATCACCGACGAAACGAGGTACGTCGGTCTTTCATCATTAATTTGCGACGCAACAGCAATAAAAACAGTTTCGTCGTTAATTGCGACGAAACTACGATGAAATACATTGTCGCTAACAAAAAGTAGTCAGGTTAATCCTTTCGTTACAATTTCGTCGGTGTTTTTTCGGTGGTTCGTCGCTACTCTGTGTCTTTTGTTCGTCGCTATTTAGTTTGTAGCGTTTCGTCGCTATATCGTCGCTAATATGTCGCTAAAATTTCAGAAACATAAACACGGATAAACAAGGAAATAAATTCGTCGGTTAGTAGGTTCTCGGCGTTGTATTAAGTTTCGTCGGTATATCGTCGGTGTTTAGTCGATGAAGTAGTCGTCACAAATGTTTCGTTTTACTTTTCGTTCGTATTTTATTCCGATTCGTCGCGTGTCGTCGCAGATTCGTCGAGTATTAAACACGTGTATGAATTAAGAAAAAAGAAAGCGATGATTGGAAAAAAAAATTATTCATTTAGAAATAAAAATTTTACATTATAAAGACGAAAAATCAAAAAAAAAGAAATCTAAAAGAGAAGCGGAGAGGGGCTGTTCACTCTTCGTCATCGGAAGAGTCATCGGAAGAAAGAGTGGCCGCCACATTCTCCGCGAACTCTTTGAGGAGGCACTTCAGATTGTAATATCTGGCTTTCAACTTGCGCAGCCTTCTGTTCACGCTGTGCAGTTGCCTCGACTCCTGCTGCCTGTTTGCTATAAGCGTACGGTAGTTGATCTGCGGTTCCGGCATTTCTTGTTGAGGATCCTCTGGCGGCATTGGGCCATGCACAGATATTGAATCCTCCCGCTCAACCGATGATTGTGGTTGAGGAGGAGGTTGTTGTGGAGGTGCACTGTTTGCCCCTCCACGCCTTGGGGTCCTTCTATAACGACGGGGCATACTTTGTATTTTGTTTAGGAAGTTTTATAACTTTGTTTATGTGAAATGTAAGGCTGTGGGGTTATATATAAGTAAAATTAGCGAGGACATAGCGACGAATCTGCGACGAATTTATTGTCCGTTACTCAACATCGGAAGATGTGCGGGCGTGACACTTCGTTTGAACAAGCGGCGAATTAGCGAGAAAATAGCGGCGCTTAGCGACGTAAGGTCATCGTACATTGTAACACTCGGGCACTGTGCGGACACGGCCGTTAGGTGAATAGCGACGCCGTAGCGACGCCTATAGCGACGTCGTATGGTGTGAAGATACGACGGTGTGTGTCGCTATTGTCGTCAGTATTTCGTCGGTAAGCGATGAATGCAGACATTAATACACGCACACCATACGACGTGTTTCGTCGCTCAAAGCCTCGCTAATGGGCTTTGTAAGCATCAGTATTTGTGTTTCTTTGTTCGTCGCTATTGCGTCGCTAAGTCGTCGGTAAAGTTGCAGGCACAGAACCATAAAACCATCTTTCTTCTTCCACTCTTCTCCCATTCTTCTCCCATTTCAAACACATAAATCATCACCTTTCAACGAAAATGTAGAAGGAAGATATCTTATTGTGTGGGATTTTGAGGTTTTCCACACCGAGAAAAGATAGCTGCTGTTGTTTTGAAGGTATATCGAGAAAATGGATCCGAGAGGAGCGATAGAAAGTGGATGTACGAGAGAGTAAACAACGGGGAGTGGAATCTTAGATTTGTTGGAGGTCTCGAAGAATTTGTGGATTTTGCGACGAGTAATGAAAGTGGAACACAGATTAGATGTCCGTGTAAGAAATGCAAGAACCGTAAATATATGGATCCGGGTGACGTGAGGGTTCACTTATTGAAACAAGGTTTTGTGCACAATTACCATACATGGTACTACCACGGCGAATATGCGGAGGCGTCTACATCTGTAACTGTTCACGTCGAAGGGGGACCCGGTCAGGTTGATGTCGAAGAAATAGGCGAGGGATCTCAGAACCCGTACGTGCAGATGGTGAAAGACGCGGTCGCCGGCACATTTACAGGAGAGAAGTACTTACAGATGCATGTCGGGTACGAACGTGCATAGGATCCGGATGAACAGCCGCGTATATTCGTGGAGGAAGATCCGAACCCTCAGGCAAGACATTTTTTTGAGATGCTGAATGCCACCAACACGCCGCTGTATCCTGGTTGCGGTAGTCACACACAGATGTCCATGATCGGTCGGATGACGAGCATGAAGACGGAGCACCGCATAACGGAGAGATTGTATGATGGGATGTGTCAGCTGATGAGGGAAGCTCTTCCCGAAGGGAACACGATGGTCGACAGTTTTTATTCGACGAAGAAACAGCTGCAGGCATTGGGACTGCCGGTTCAGAAGATCGATTGTTATTCGGAGGGGTGCATCATATACTGGGGCATCAACGAGGATGAAAACAAGTGCAGGGTCTGTGGGACACGTAGGTGGAGAACGAACAGAAGAAACCGGAACGTGCCAAGAAAGCAATTCTACTATTTACCTCTCGCTCCTAGATTGCAGAGGCTCTACGCATCCGGTGCCACAGCTAGCCAGATGAGGTGGCACGCGGAGCACTACACGAAAGACGGTGAGATGTGCCATCCATCCGACGGCGAAGCTTGGAGGACGTTCGATGCGACACATCCAGGTTTTTCGTCGGAGACAAGGAACGTTAGGTTGGGGTTATGCACCGACGGGTTCAACCCGTTCGGACAGTCGGGAGAGCAGTATTCGTCGTGGTCTATCATCGCGACGCCGTACAATCTACCGCCTTGGAGGTGCATGAAGAAGCCGTACATGTTCTTGACTGTGATCGCACCTGGGCCTAGGAATCCGAAACAGAAGATCGACCTATACCTGCACGTGACACACAGGAGGGTGGTGAGGTTGGGTGCGGATGACCCCTACCCAGCCTCACCACCCTCTCTGTGTGCCACGTGGCGGGTGGTCGCGTGGGGGTGAGGATCTGCGGGGGTCAGGGGATCCCACTCCAGAAATAATGGGTATAATGGGGAGTAATGAATTGGGGGTTATGGGAAAGTTAAGGGGTAGTGGGGTTATGGGTAATTAATGTGTAGTTATATTTTTTAATGTTATCTTGTTATACAAATGTAACATATTTATATATATACATTATCTATTTTTTTTTCTTACAACGTCCGGGTCATAACATATGTAAAGTCTGAAAGTGATGTAGAATCTAATTTGATGTACTCAGAGAAGTTGCAGTTATACTTGACTAAAGAATTATTAATTTATTAATTGGATATGTATCTCAGATGTCTCGATCTCTATCGAGTGAAAGTGATGTGTAGAACGTAGTTTGTTGGACACAGAGAAGTTATAGTTATTGAAGTGTTTGAAGTACGTTTTCTGTCTCTACTGCTAATCTTTAGTCATTCTTTGATTGTTTTTTAATCGCCACTCCATCTCCTGGAAGGCCAGGTTCTTTAATTTTTATCATGCCCCCAGTTTCTTCGATAGTCAAATTCTTTGACTAATGTTTTTAAATATAAAATTGTAATATTAAAGTGAGAAAATGATGAAAATGAAAGGTTATGTTTTTGCAAACTCTTCAGTTTTCTTGTTGGTCTATATCATTTTAGAGTGCGATCGTTTTTAGAGTTGTACTATGTATGATGTAATGTTTTTAATGTTGTTTGTTCATTTCGCCCCATGTATTTCTATTATTGCATGCACTGGTGCAGACACCTATTTGAGGTTTTCAAGTTTCGTCCAGGAGTACAAGGAGGTCAAGCCACGATATGAAAGAGGACGAGATTTGGAGCAATATATTGGTAAGATTGATCGTCTTAAAGCAATTGGTAAGATTGTTACTTTGTGATCTTGAGGTTACGGGTTCGAGGCACAGAAACAGCCTCTTACACAAAGTATAGGGTAAGGATGCGTACATCAGATCGCGAAGCGATAAAGCATTCTTCTGAACTCTGTGCAAATACAAAAGTTCAGTGCACCAGGAACGCCATTTTAGTTTACTTTTAGATTTGTTTTAACTGAACCGAGTTTTAACTAAATCTAATCAAATTTTAAAACTACAACATATATATACACACACACATATATATTACGACTGGAATTTATTTCTTACATGTATACCCGCACTTATAATGCACATCATTTTAATTCATCTAGTTCTCATAATCATAGTTTATTCTCGTTCACTAATCAATAAGAAAGATATCAACTTTAGGTGTGATTGTAGCGCCCCGCTCCCGAACCCTAGCATCGGGAACAGTACGCCCGCCGTATCTCACTAAGGAGAATACAAAGCGTCGAATCAATTTCCAACTTGTCCGAAAAGACGTAGAAATTTTTCGACCGGAAACGAAATACAATAACGTAAAGTTATCTTGATAAAGCAAATCCCTCAATACAATAGAGAACCAAATCCTGACAATAATGTAAGCCTGAAAATCTAAACAAGGTGATGTCCGGTGAGATCCCAATAAAATAAAGTCAAACAGTCGCAGGGTCTTCTTCTATCCTAGACGCGACCATCTGTCTGCCCACTCCACCGTTTCAGCCCCGTCCTCAGCAAAGATATAATTGTACTCTTCCTGGTTCTCACCTGGTAGGAGGGGGGAAGTAGGGGTGAGTGACTGGGAAATCACTCAGTAGGCACTTGCCTCCAAGTAGTACAAGACAAACATACAATAATGATATAGCACATAGCACATGACATCACATAAGTATATGAATGCGGAAAAGTAATTCAATCCAGATAAAGAATGCGCAACGTCGTGATGCATGTCCTACAATGCATGTCACACGCAACTAAGTCATGTCACACAAAATGCCGATATCTCCACCATGCAATGCATGAACCCGGGTCCTACTGAGTGGCTGCAGGTCGTACACCCCACAATCACCATACTGAGTGTGCGTGGCCGCGCCTCCGCACACCATCCTGAGTGTCGTGGCCCCGCCACCGTACACCATCCTGAGCACCCGTGACCCGTACGTCACGACCCGCCATCAATGCAATGCACGTGCCATGAATGCAAAAACACAATCGCCTGAGGCCCTTGGCCCATCCTCACCATCCTCCGGCACTCAAATCTAGGTTCAGTATTTGCTCGAATGTGAACTCAACATGTTCAGCACCAAATCTACTTTTCCACGGCTTGTATACGTTTATCGTGCATTTTCTCTATTTTTTCTCATTTTTTTCTATTTATTTCTATTTATTATCTAATTATTCAAATTAAATAAATTATCATAAATACTGAAATTTAGTGAAAATAATTTAATTTCACTATTTTATGATTTCTGGAATTTATTTATAATTTTCTGATATTTATTTATATTTTTCCTAAATTTATTACTATTTTAAATTAATTAACCAACAATTAACGAATTTCGGAAATTAAAACCAATCAATACTAATGTAATTGGGCTGGCCCTTTTCGCCGGCCCTTATCTGCGTAAAACCCGCCCGGCCCGCCAGGTCTGGCCCTGTCCAGAGCATTCTCTTTTTTTTTAAATCTTAGTTAACTGGGCCGGCCAGCTAGGGCCCGGTCCGTTGGCCATTCGGCCCGGCCTGCGGTCGGCTCAGCAGTTTTTTTTATCCGAAAACTGGGCCTGCACAAAGCCAGCCCACTAAGGGTCTGGTCTGCAACTGTCCAGCTACCAGGGCCTTCAGCCCTTTTGGTATTTTAATTAACTGATTATTTTTTTTATTCTTTTAAAAGCAACGAAATCCCAGCGCCTGGGAAGGACAGCGGCGCGTGCAGCCACGCACAGCCGCTTACGGCGGCGCGTGCGGCGCACCGGTTGTCTCCGACGACCGTTTTTCGACTCCGATCTATATTTTTGCCTATTTCCAGTCTATGGGAACCTAATCTAAGGACAAATCCAAAACTAAAAACCTCAAATATGCTAGAGATTTGATATTTTGATTATCAAATTTTTTCCTAAAATCAAAATGCTTTACTATTTTGCTTATCAAATTTTTCCCTAAAATCAAAAATACAAACCACGCAAAACCACAGTCGTCAACGCATTTGACAGAAATCAACCACATTCCACAGTAATCAAAACTCATTCTTTTCACAGATTAAGCGTATATAGATTTCAACAATTAAAAACAACAAAACACGTAATATATCACCCAAGCATGCTTGAATTTGTACCAATTGGAAGGAGAAAAGGGAACCTACCTGGGTTGCAGACAACACTACGCGATTGAAATACACCCGGTTGTCTTCTCTTCCTTCTCTCTCCTCTCCTTCTTCTCTTTTCCTCTTCCCTCTTTTCTCCCTACCTCTCCTGCTGCCGCCTGCGTTATTCTTTTCTTCTTTTCCATACGGTGCCCCCTGTTTTTAATTCCCAAACTGCTAAAATTAAGGGGGGCGGTTATTCCCCCCCCCCCCCCACTAAACACGTTTTATCCTCTCTTTTTTTTTAAATTTTATCATTATTTTATTCTTTTATTTTTGTAACTGCCACTTCCCTTAACTATTTTAATTTAATTTAACATTTTTCCTCTACCTTATATTACTACCTATACACATGTTTACATAAACATTATAGGTAATTACAAAATCACTCGGGCATATTTAACACGCCACAACTAATTTAATTTCGAAGTGTCGTTATACCCATCGACTACCTAGTATTAAATTAACGTGTAACAATTAGTTCAAAAATTTCGGGTTATAACATCCTACCCCCCTTACAAGAAGTTTCGTTCTTGAAACTTGACGTACGTTATACGAAGATGTAGGAGTAGCATTTTCGCATCTGGTCCTCTAGCTCCTGATCTCTACTGTCTACGATTCGAACAGGTGCCTCTTCATATGCCGCATCCGGTCTAATTCTTAAAGTTGGCGTGTCCAATACATGACCCAGATCTGGAATGTACCTCCATAGCTGAGGAACATGGAATACATCGTGCACTTGTGCGAAGGTATCGCCAAACGGTAAGCTAACGAACCGATCCTTTCAACTGTCTCATAAGGCCCAATGTACCGCAGCCTTAATTTACCATTCAGATCCAAAAACATGTCACACCTTGTACATGTGACACCTTCAAGTAAACTTTTCTCCGATAGTAGCCTCCAAGGGATGTCTCTTCGAACCTGCCCAACTCTTACTTATGTCTTGGGCAACCTTAAGTCTTTCCTGAATCGAATTAACATTCCTCATGGTTTGCTTAATCAGTTCTATACCGGTAATAGTACGCTCTCCAACTTCTTCCCCACGAACAGGGAACCTACACTTACGCCCTTAGAGTGCATCGAATAGTGTTATGCCAGCGGCGTTATGGAAACTGTTGTCGTAGACACACTTGATCAACTTGATCGTACCATTTCCTTTGAAGTCCCGTGCGCAAGTCCTCAACATGTCCTCGAGAGTCTGAATCGTCTTCTCCGACTGCCCATCGTGTTGGAGATGAAATGCAGTGCTCCAATCGTAGCTCCGCCCATTATATCAACGTACACGAGGTTAATATGTGTTGTCATTTTAATGATTAAATTGTAGAACATGTTTGGTATAAACATATCGTGCGTTGTGTGTCCTATTTAACGCATGCCTAACTTAGGTATCATATATATAGCTCGTGAATTCATCAATGTTATCTGCAGTGTCATGTGTATTATATTCATACTGTATATTGGTTGAGTTTTTTTGTAAGTGGTACACATGCTGTGCGCGTTCATTTTATTTATTTATTTTTATTATTTAAATTTTTTTTCTCATGATCTCTCTCTTGTACTTATGTTAGTCGTCGATAATTTTTTTTTGTTACTTATACTCTATATTTTTCGTACCAGCTTATCTTATTATTGTACTAATACCATGTATAAATTATTCCGAAGGAATTTTATAAATGCATAGATTTTACTGTAATGTAGATATATATAAGTTAGTTGGGTGCTCAAGTAAGATAATTAATAAAAATCTCTCTTTTTTTTTATTTCTTGTATTAAGTTATTTGCACTTTAACCTGTTACTATGTTGTCATGCAATACTATGCTGTTCTTAGCTCCTAATTAGTATGCTTTACTACAAATGTGTATGTTGTTAATTTGTTTTAAACTTGTAATCGTATGCCTATTTTGTAATCCATGTCTTGTATGCAAGGTATATGTTATTGTATTCTTTATAATTGTGTTTTTTTTGTTGCCGTTACATACTATGATGTTTATTACTGTTTTGTTTTGAAACAGTTGCGTGTATACTTGTGCATATGTACTTAGCATCGTGTAGTTACTTTTATTTCCTATATCTATTTGTATTTATTATTATTGTTATTTTTTTTCATTTCATTTACGTTATATCATTAATGTTGTAACAAATTGTGTTTGTCTATTTGCTTCTTTATTGTGGTAAAAGACTCAGTGCTGTTTTGTTTTGTTTTTTTAGACTCAGTGCTGTTTTGTTTTGTTTTTTTTGCTCCCTTTTTTTTCCTGTCTTAACCATTTAACATTTATTTATAACCTTGACTTATCGTATATTCTTTATCTGTTCGTAACTTCTACGTTGTTTTCGTATTCTATATACATAGTGCTTTTACCTATTGCTTTGTATCTTTAAGTTGGTCACTTCGTATGTATAGGTACATGTGTATATCAAACATTTATTATTTGTCTTTCGCACTTATATTGTTTGTGTTTTGTGTGTTGATAACTTTATATGGTCTTATAAGTTGGTTGGTTCATTACATCTCACAAAGTCCTGCTATTGTAAGGTTGCACCCATTTAATAGTTAATATGTCTTGTGTATATTTTTTTTTGTTTAGTAGGTTACATCGAGTTGGAAATTTTTTTTTGTGGTATAGGATGGTTAATTTCTTTTTTTCACTTTTGTGGTATCTATTACTTATGTTGTACTTGAATTAGTAAATTTTATTAGGCAATGGAGAGCTAATTGAGTTTGCAGATGTGACTGCAATTTTACTACTAACGATTTAAGTAAATTTCTTTACATGTTATGGTAGACCATGTATTTGTTTATGTCGTGCATGAGTATGGTGTGCACTATGTTGTGTTTGTGTAGTTGTTTTTTTCCGTGGAGTATATATATAATATGTTGAATTTTGTTACTATATATTCATAGTTCCTTATGTTATGCGATATCTCGTTTTTGTACTGTGTTATATTTCTTAATGTAGTGGTGTTGGATTTTTTTTATTATATTTTTTTTGTTTTTTTTGCTCAGCGAAACTTTGCTGATATCAACGATACACTCGAACTTCGCCTTCTTCTGCTTCCGTCTGCTCAGGACACCGATATCGCCGAAAATCCTTCAACAATTTTCCCATAGTAGCCGGCCAACCCAAGAAGGCTTCTTACTTCAGTCACTTTGGTCGACCAGGGCTACTCAGCGATATACTTAATCTTCTTCGGACCCACTGAGGTTCACTCTTCTGAACTTACGTGACTTAAGAAAGCCACGCTTCCGCTGCGCAACTCTGATCCTTTATCTCTGACTAACATCATCTGTACTGACGATGAGTCATTGAGACTTGGTCACCGGCAGTTAAACTCTACTACGACGTCGCCAGCCTCCCCAATGAAGGGTCCTTCTAAATCTCGAAGTCCGAACGTCCTGCATTTCCATGTAGTAGGACCTCAGATCTGGCGGTGGTAGCGGCGGAAGCTGCTGGTTCAACTACTACTGTCGCTATTGCGCCAAAATGGTGGCCATAGTGTCAGCCAATGCTTGGAGAATGGCCCCTTGATTCTGGTGGCCGTTACCGCAACCACCATTGCCTCCTTTGTGTGATTATTCACGATACTGCGGTATTTTGTTTTCTGTATCTTGTGCGAATCTTGACGAGTATTCGAACGGCAGTGATTGATGTATTTGAGCCTTTATGAGGCTCACGCGTAGGTTCAGGGTTCAACGATAATTAAATAGTGAAAGCTCGCTAACGGCACACACCTCCCACAGCCCGATCATAACTTAGGTCTACTTCATTTAGTAGGGGTATATTTGTCATTTCTAGGAAAAGCTCATAGCTTACGTCTAGGTGATCTAGTTAATCCTGCGTTTCCGAGGCGGATCTGAAGCCTCGGCTCTGATACCACCTGTAGCGCCCCGCTCCCGAACCCTAGCATCGGGAACAGTACGCCCGCCGTATCTCACTAAGGAGAATACAAAACGTCGAATCAATTTCCAACTTGTCCGAAAAGACGTAGAAATTTTTCGACCGGAAACGAAATACAATAACGTAAAGTTATCTTGATAAAGCAAATCCCTCAATACAATAGAGAACCAAATCCTAACAATAATGTAAGCCTGAAAATCTAAACAAGGTGATGTCCGGTGAGATCCCAATAAAATAAAGTCAAACAGTCGCAGGGTCTTCTTCTATCCTAGGCGCGACCATCTATCTGTCCACTCCACCGTTTCAACCCCGTCCTCAGCAAAGATATAATTGTACTCTTCCTGGTTCTCACCTGGTGGGGGGGGGGGAAGTAGGGGTGAGTGACTGGGAAATCAATCAGTAGACACCTGCCTCCAAGTAGTACAAGACAAACATACAATAATGATATAGCACATAGCACATAGCACATGACATCACATAAGCATATGAATGCGGAAAAGTAATTCACTCCAGATAAAGAATGCGCAACGTCATGATGCATGTCCTACTATGCATGTCACACGCAACTAAGTCATGTCACACAAAATGCCGATATCTCCACCATGCAATGCATGAACTCGGGTCCTACTGAGTGGCTGCAGGTCGTACACCCCACAGTCACCATACTGAGTGTGTGTGGCCGCGCCTCCGCACACCATCCTGAGTGTCGTGGCCCCACCACCGTACACCATCATGAGCGCCCGTGACCCGTACGTCACGACCCGCCATTAATGCAATGCACGTGCCATGAATGCAAAAACACAATCGCCTGAGGCCCTTGGCCCATCCTCACCATCCTCCGGCACTCAAATCTAGGTTCAGTATTTGCTCGAATGTGAACTCCACATGTTCAGCACCAAATCCACTTTTCCACAGCTTGTATACGTTTATCGTGCATTTTCTCTATTTTTTTCTCATTTTTTCTATTTATTTCTATTTATTATCAAATTATTCAAATTAAATAAATTATCATAAATACTGAAATTTAGTGAAAATAATTTAATTTCACCATTTTATAATTTCTGGAATTTATTTATAATTTTCTGATATTTATTTATATTTTTCCTAAATTTATTACTATTTTAAATTAATTAACCAACAATTAACGAATTTCAGAAATTAAAACCAATCAATACTAATGTAATTGGGCTGACCCTTTTCGCCAGCCCTTATCTGCGTAAAACCCGCCCGGCCCGCCAGGTCTGGCCCTGTCCAGCGCATTCTCTTTTTTTTTAAATCTTAGTTAACTGGGCCGGCCAGCTAGGGCCCGGTCCGTTGGTCATTTGGCCCGGCCCGCGGTCGGCTCAGCAGTTTTTTTTAATCCGAAAACTGGGCTTGCACAAAGCCAGCCCACTAAGGGTCTGGTCTGCAACTGTCCAGCTACCAGGGCCTTCGGCCCTTTTGGTATTTTAATTAACTGATTATTTTTTTTATTCTTTTAAAAGCAACGCAATCCCAGCACCTGGGAAGGACAGCGGCGCGTGCAGCCACGCGCGGCCGCTTCCGGCGGCGCGTGCAGCCACGCGCGGCCGCTTCCGGCGGCGCGTGCGGCGCACCGGCTGTCTCCGGCGACTGTTTTTCGACCCCGATCTATATTTTTGCCTATTTCCAGTCTATGGGAACCTAATCTAAGGACAAATCCAAAACTAAAAACCTCAAATATGCTAGAGATTTGATATTTTGATTATCAAATTTTTCCCTAAAATCAAAATGCTTTACTATTTTGCTTATCAAATTTTTCCCTAAAATCAAAAATACAAACCACGCAAAACCACAGTCATCAACGCATTTGACAGAAATCAACCACATTCCACAGTAATCAAAACTCATGCTTTTCACAGATTAAGCGTATATAGATTTCAACAATTAAAAACAACAAAACACGTAATATATCACCCAAGCATGCTTGAATTTGTACCAATTGGAGGGGAAAAGGGAACCTACCTGGGTTGCAGACAACACTACGCGATTGAAATACACCCGGTTGTCTTCTCTTCTTTCTCTCTCCTCTCCTTCTTCTCTTTTCCTCTTCCCTCTTTTCTCCCTACCTCTCCTGCTGCCGCCTGCGTTCCTATTCATTTTTTTTATTCTTTTCTTCTTTTCCATACGGTTCCCCTGCTTTTAATTCCCAAACTGCTAAAATTAAGGGGGCGGTTATTCCCCCCACTAAACACGTTTTATCCTCTCTTTTTTTAATTTTATCATTATTTTATTCTTTTATTTTTCTAACTGCCACTTCCCTTAACTATTTTAATTTAATTTAACCTTTTTCCTCTACCTTATATTACTACCTATACACATGTTTACGTAAACATTATAGGTAATTGCAAAATCACTCGGGCATATTTAACACGCTACAACTAATTTAATTTCGAAGTGTCGTTATACCCATCGACTACCTAGTATTAAATTAACGTGTAACAATTAGTTCAAAAATTTCGGGTTATAACAGTGGTAGACATCAATTTATTTTCATCAACGGTTGAGAATTTTTATCCATCATGCACTTCATTTGGTTTAACTTGATTTTTCTTTGGTTTAAAAAAATTAGTTTTCTTTTTGTAGTTGTACTTAACCTGTTCTTACTTGAAAACTAACAAATACTTGACTTCTCCCTAACGATGTTTTGAGACTGTACTGATTGCAAAAATTTCTTTCATCCTAACCCAATTTATATCAAAACTCAAAAGTAATTTTCGGATATCTAACTAACATTACATTAATATCGGAAGCTTCTTATTTGTATTTGATAAATTCCCTTACTAACATATTAGTCTATTATACCCCCATTTTGTTTCATTTATGCATGTATATATAGAAATGGGGGTCTCATAGGAATCAAAATTTATCTCCCTTGGAATAGATGTATTGTTTGTCTGCCGTTCACCCTCTCCAGACTTTAATGATAGTTTTTGATGTCGTTGTGATATACCAGGTATCATTGATTGGTTGGTTGATTAACTAAGATTACAGTAACCTGGTTTACGCAATTATGTCCCCCCCCCCCCCCCCCCCCCCCCGTAACTTCATGTCCGAGAAGAGAAGATAACCTTCATTATTATAGCTAAAAATCTCAATGACCTGTTACACCTGATTCTTTTTCTAAAATTATTATTATTAAATATATGCCTTATATATATAAAATATCACCCGATAGCAAAACATAATTGAAAGTTTCTTGTTAATGAAATGTATTCTAAAGGATAAGCTGATAAATATTTATAATAATTAATATCTCACCATGAGACACCATAAACGACATGATGTGTGGTACACGTATTTGCAGATATGATATAAAATACTAATACGACGGGAGTCCGCTTTTAAGCATTTTTTTCGTTAATTTCCTATCATGCTCTATGGCAATAAAATATAATGAAATATATATATTTTTTTTCTATGTACTAATAATACTTTATCAAGAATACACGTTGGATGTTTGTCCATTTCAATACATTCATATAACAACCCAAGTCCACAATGTACAGACGACGACGACAACAACAATCATACCCAGTATATCACAATGACGGCCAAAGCTATCGCTAGGATTTAGAGAGGGTGAGCAGCAAGCAAACAATACCTTTATCCTAAAACATAAAGAGTTTGATTCCAGTTCTATATGTATCTGCATAGGTAAAATAATAGGAATATAAGTCGGACAATGTACAAAAAAAAACTCCAAAAACCTTTAACAATAGGCCACATAACCCTCTCCCCACGGAATCTAATTCCTATAAAGCTCCCCACGATTCAATTCTTCCTTTCAAACCATTTTCAACAGCCTGAAGGAAAAGAAAAAAAAAATACCATCTGGATTCCTAAACATGAATACGAGAATGGATGAAAAGAGCTTCAATGAAGCAGCAAGAAAAATAGCCCATGTCCTCCACTCGAAGCTAAAGCTCATGGAGCAGAAAAACACAGGTAACAATTGCAAGGCTGCAAAAGTGTTTCCTGAAGAAGATGCAGCTGCAGCTGAAGATGATGATGATAACGATTTTTCCTTTTCTCGCGCATTTCTTGGAACGGACATGCACCCGGCTGATGATCAAGCCTATTTCAAGCCTGTTTTTCCTTTATTCAATCAAGATCTTGTCTCGGTTCATGCCACCGAGGCCATGAACGGCTTGAAAGGCAATGTTCGTCTTCCTAATAGAAAAAAGGAGTTTATTGTCAAAATGCCTCTCGAGGATGAGATAGCTGGGCCCATTTGCCGGCGGGCCGGTAAGAGGGAGGAAATTGCAGCAGGGTGTAAAAAGATCAAGCGGATTGGGTTTTCAAAGATGCAAAAATTTAAAGATTTGATACAGCGAAGTAAGAATGAGGGCAGAGATGAGTTACTTTTGAAGGTTGATTTGGCTAGTGGAAAGGGAAAAGAGAAGGTGGCGATTAGGATAGTAAAGGAAAATGAGCTGCCGGAAAATAAAGTGACGATGAACGGCCGGAAGCTGAAGAGGGTTGTGAAGGGTAGGTGCTCGGTGATTTCTGCTCATCAGAACTATATTTGTTGCAGAGAGAGGGAGGAGGATCGGCGTCGGGCGTATGTGGCTCGCCGGACGCATATGATTAGAGTTTTCACAAACACCGCCGCCTGGGGAACTTGGACCCTTTCTAAAGAGACATGACCTATTGTAACCTTTGTAAAATTGTTAGCAACCCCCAATCTCAAGGGGCCCACACCTCGGCTTGAGAGAGAATGTAAATCATGTATTCAGCGGCCCGCTAAGAAAAGACACAGAACATGCAGGCCTACATTAGGGGTCTATTCTCCAGACTCGCATTAAAGTCTGAAGATAAGACAGCCACAATGTAGATTGCGAGATTCAAATTTTGCACCTTTGTAAAATTATCTATGTATGATGTTGTAACAGAAAGGTAGAATTCGGTTGCATGTTATGTATGCGGATAAACATTAGACCATATACATATTGTATCATTGTACATTTTTTATGCAACCATATATGGAAACTATATACATATAGGTATGGTTACGTACATCCGACCTCCCATACTTCGCTATAGGCGGAAGATTCTAAGGCTATAAGTAATGTTGTTGTTGTATATAGAAATTGTACCTTTTTAAAGTGACATCTATGTGGATAAATATTAGATCATGTATATTTTGCGATTGATGATTTACATATTGTGTCATTGTGCATTTTTTAAGACATGGACTGAAAAATGCAACCATGTGATGGAGAATTAACTACTATAGTATATAGCTGGACATATCACCATCTAACGAATAATTAACTATTGTAATATAATACATATATGGACATACCATGACGTATGGTGGAGAATCAACTGCTAAGATGGACCTTGTATCCTTCATGCATTTAAATAAACATTATATCATGTATATATTGTATCAATGTACATTGGTCATCTATATATTGCATCAGGCCATGATTTATATTAGTATAGATAGATACATATAGAAAGCAGTCATAACATTAGTATTGCTAGCTCACTTATATCAAAGAGGGAAAATGTGAAGTTTAATATTCACAAATTTCAATTCTTTCCTTTGATTTATTAGCCTAACTGATCTCCTTAATTTAACCAAATGAAAGAATTCAACAAGTTACTTATAACCGGCCGTGATAATAAGAATGCAGCTCATAGTAGTTTTTTCGATTCAGCAAAGTGAAAGAGAACACTTCTGGTCAAAACATTTGGGGAAGAACTCAGTTACTCAAATGGTTAGTTTTTTAAATTAACATATACTTGTTTAGTTCGGAAAAAAATTGATTTAATTCAATTTTTAACATAGCATAAATTTATATGATTTTAAAATTAATTAATATAATAAAGATTGTTTTATTTGAATTTTCAAGATAGTGTAAATTTAGAGAGGATTAAAAAAAATCAACTAGTACATTTTTTAGGTGTAAATCTGTGTATAATTTAACAGTAGTATGAAAGCTTACAAAACACCTAATTGAAAGCGGGTGAGATCAGAGGAGGTTGGAAAGAAGGCAAAATATGAGGCCTCCAATCACGTCCCGCCACGTGTAAAAAACATTGTCTTTTTTTTTAAAAAAAAAATTGAATGTGGTGGGACCACTGACAATGTTTTTTACACGTGGCGGGACGTAATTGGAGACCTCATATTTTGCTTCCTTTACAACCTTATCAGATCTCACCCAATTGAAAGCGAGAGAAAATCCAAAAAACCCGCAGACCGTGGTACACGGTGAAAGATTGCATCCAACAAAAAACCCAGAACATTTCCCTCTGCCCTTTTCTACATAACCGCCTCAGACGACGCATGCAAATAGCAAATCAGCGAATGAGATGGACGCTGCATATCATATTTCAGTTGGTATTCGGGTTGAGATCAGATCAAGAGTTCGATTTAAGTAACATCACAGAGCAATTGTTCTAGTGCTGCTAGACCGAAAGCCTGGTTTGCAGAGGGCATGATAAGAGGTCATTTGAATCCTGCATCTTCCATAATGCTCTTTGAGACTGGAACAATGAGGTTGAAGTCTTTGCAGGTCACTGTATAAGTCTTCACCTAACCTACCATGACGCTAGATTCCTTCCTACACAATGCTCTGGGGCGATAGGAGATCCAAGACCAATCAAATTAGAGGGAGGTTTCTTCATTGCTGCAGCTCTGCAACCATGTCAGTTACATTGAGTTCTGTTTGAAATTTTCGGTTATTGTTGCTGTTGATTTCGTCGGCTTTTGCTAGTTGATTTTCTGCTCGATACAATTGTGCCGGTTGTCGGATGACCGGATCTTCAATCTACTCCTCTTCTGATCTCAGGCATCTATCTCTCTCCCTCTAGGTTCATCGGTTTAATCTTAGCGAACCATGTGCTCCATTCATTTCTCTATGTGCTATGTTCATTTTAAGTAACATAGTTTTCTGGAATCACAATCCGATGTTTGTATTTAATATTCTGCAATAAGTATCAGCACTACTCCTTGGAATCTGATTATTCCATAGAACAATTTTAATTTTAAAATCTGGAACTTAGAAAAGGTGAGAGTAGCTGGCTCACAAATATGTCTTCTAGCGTAGGCTTTTGTGGAAGAGACCGCAACAGCTAATTTTCTGCCATCATTAGCAGTTTCTGATACTGGTTCCGGCAGCCAACTGGAGGAATTTCATAATTTAAAATTGTCAGCTGATCCTGTATTTCCTGGAAAGTGGGGTAAGCAATCAGTAGTCACATGCGTCTCATCTCTGGCTCTCTTCTTTTGGTTGCATACTTCTGTTGAGTAGAGTAGCAGCAACAAGTGGGATCTCCGATTGGACACTGAATGAATTCTGATTATTTGATGTTAACAGGTGGTTGGGTGGAAGATATGTGCATTCAATACGTGCTTTCGTGTTTAATTGTAACAAGAATGAGCTCATCTCAATTCATGAGAAATAAACCTGTCATGAAATATTATTATTGTGTGGTTTCATAGTTCTGTGTGGTAATCATCTTGTGGGTTGGCTTATTCTTTGAATACTGAAGGTTATTAGATCTCATTTAACACTTACAAGCATTTTGATGATGTGTCTATGCAATTTCCTGGTCCTCATTGCATAAGATAGGTTGTGTGCTATTTGATTTGCATTCTTAAGACTCAAGATCTTCTGTTTCTGTTAACGGAGATTGATTTTATAACCAAAGGTAGCAGTACATCTGATCTAAATGGTTTCTATCATGAGTCCTTGTAATAATCTAGCAATATTATTTCGTGGCAATATTTATCATACTTGGGAATAGTATGTATGTACTCTTTTTGGGTTAAATTTCCTTACAATTGTCGTTTTATTATTGCAGACGGGCTGATTTCTATTACCACACCTGTTAGTTCACTTTCATAAGATTAGATCTAAAAGAAAAAGGAACTGCTAAGAGGTTTTCAAAGACAAGTTCAGTCACAAAATATGGTGCCAGATTCAGGTATGTCCTCTGTTGTTTTTGCTTCATCCACTACTTCACGAGTTTGAGTTTTCAGTGGGACTGAGGTTTCACTCTCTATAGTTGATGATGTTGGTGACATACTATCAGACAACCTTATTTGTCCAGAAGGTTGGGTTCTTTATTTCTACCTCTTTATCTTTATTCATTCCTGGAACATGAGCTCTGTCAAGTGTTTTACTTCCAAAGTATAGTTATGAGCAAAGTCAGATCTCTTTTGTAGACTTGTTCATAAGTTTTTTTTTTTTTGAAAAAAAAAAGGCTTGACAAAAAAAATTTGTTCATTTGCCCTCTCAAACTGACTACTATATCTGTTGATTTAGTAGATTCAGTTAAAGCTTAACATTCAAAATGTTTCTATTTCCAATGGAGTCAAAAGACACATTCTTTCTCGACTTTGGAATATGATGGAATAAAGCAAAATGAATCACTAAATTAGCTGCGCTTCTTATATTATGACAGTTGATCGACACAACTTGATGCAATTTCTATTATGGATCATTGGAAAACAAGCTCTGTGTGTTTCTAACGTATGGGTATGGTTGCGTACGTCCGACTTCCATACCCCGCCATGGACCGGGGCCTCTAAGACAATGTGGTAATATTGTTGTAGTAGCGGCCAATACACAAGAAAAGGAGATGGGATCTCCTCACTCCCATACCGTCACCCCCTTGCCCACCGCGTGCCACGTGGCAGCAAGATGAGATGGTAAGGCTAGATGAGTGTCACCAGCATCTAGCCTCACCGTCCCACCTTGCTGCCACGTGGCGTACGGTGGCAAAGGGGTGACGGTGTGGGGGGTGAGGAGATCCGGTCCCCCAAAAAAAGCCATCGTCATCAACTCATTCTGCAATTCCTTCAATTTTTCCCACGATTCAAGTTGTTTCAGATTGTTCGATTTTACGATCCAGATCTAACCATTCATACAATTGTAAGCGGTGAAGATGCAGAAAATGCGCGGCAACAGTAATCTCACTCATATACAAAGGAATTGTGATTATACCTTAAACAGAATGTATCAGACTTTTGCAGTTGCTGTAATCATGTAATTTCTAGTTCCTTCTAGTATGGTAATTCTTTTCCTT